>CM056456.1:16866167-18093468 GCA_029783895.1 Triplophysa bombifrons | reverse complement strand
AGAGCCGACTCCCATCTGGGAGAACCGAATCTTAAGCCGCAGGTAGGGCTGGACTTTATTTGGATGGGCACACTTTACGGCTAATCACATGGGAGGACAGATTAGGAAATATCATTATGTGAAAGAAGGAAGGGCAAACACGATCCGATCATGGGGGGGTGGTTGGGTGTTTGAGGGGGTGTGAGGACCAGAATTGTGAACTGCTGCTCTAAATAGACTGCTACAGGTGCAGCCCATGATCAACAATGTAGCCCCACCAATCAGGGAGAGCCTCTCCACCTGCTATCTCACAACAAGAGAAATAAAAGACAAAGAAAGGGGGAAGGCTGTAACACCTACACCCACAAAACATTATTAATCAGAATTATTAAAAACTTCAAACAAAATATAAATCAGTGCCGGCACAAGCCTCTTTGGGGCCCTAAGCAGAATTTGATTTGTGGGCCCCCCTCCCAGCACGCGGAGTCACCTGTGCTTGAAGATTATTGACACAAATGTCACGCTATAATGTTACATTATAGATGAATACAGTGAGGTTATGCATTAATACAAAATAAATAAATAAAATACTCACTACGATACTTAAATAAAAGATTTGACTCTTAAACTTCTGAATACAAACTTTCACAAAACAAGAAATAAATAATTTGCAAATGTGTAAATGCAAATGTAAATTAAATGTGCAATCTTTTAAATAAAACCAAAATAGACAAATGTTCATATAATCAAAAATAGAATCTTAAAAAAAATAGATACTTAAATAATGAAAGCAAACATAAGAACAGCAAGGGTTCAACAATGACAATTGTACAACAATGACCTCAAAATCGTTCCTTCTTAGCTTTTCTGGAGGCAAAGTCACTGATGACATCATTGTATGGTATTGCTTGGCCAACTTTGTTCTTAATACTAATAACTGCAAGTCCACATAGTCTTTCCTGGGCCATTGATGATCTCAAGTATGTTTTAATCAATGCTAGCGGGCATCCCTTTAACTTAGAAGGTAAAGTTCCCCTTCGGCTGTTTTCTCCAACTTAAACTGATATCTATAATCAATAAGTGAAATACACCTAGATAAATGTATATTAATAATGCGAGATATTTCACTGTTGATATCGGGGATTTAACGTTAGCTCTGGTGATCGATCACGAGTCATGACTATCCGCCACCTCAAGTGACGTGAGAACAATCTGTCACTAATCATGCAAACATACCTTTATCTTGCTCTTTTTTCTCCTCCTCTGTCCTTTTCTTCTTTCTCTTTTCGGCACCAGAGGGATACATCCTTTTTGTGACATGGCTTGTCAATTATTAATTACAGTGACACGCACTTGCGCTGGCGCGAATTGTCAATGCAGGCGAAATGTGTCTAAGCGCAATTGCGCATGACTCAACCGCTAGCAGTCACAGCACCAGTTGTCGGCAAATCAGAATTTTCTTATCTTGAATTATTCATTTCATTTCATTTATTCATTCATATTCATTAATTTCTTTATTCATTCATTTATATAACTTGCTTTAAGCTATTTAATTGTAAAAAAAAAGATTGGGGCCCCCCGGTGGCCAGGGGGCCCCAAGCAGCCGCTTAGTTCTCTTATGCCTCGGGCCAGCCCTGATATGAATTCATAAACGTTTCCTCAAAACTTTTATAAATGAAGATTACCAGCACCAGGGTACCATGTTTATGACATAATCCACAATCAGAAACCATCAAAAATGTCAAAAGGCCTGGACATAGCAGTTAGTATACACAAGACATTATAGAACATTATCCTTTTCGTTGATGCGATGAATTTGCAAGGGATATGACTGCCTAAACAGACTCTATCTCATCAAGCGCTGGTCACTGTTATGACTGCGCTGCAAAAAGACTGGAGGATTATGATCAGATAATACTTCAATTGGCTTACCACTACTCAAATAAACAAAAGGATGGCTCCTGCTCCATAATCACTAGCGTCTACAGCCAGTTTAAAATAATTCTCAAAGTTTGGAACTGCCAAGATAGGGGCATTGACGTGCAAGGCCTTGGCATTATCGAATCCCTGCTCGCAGCAATTTGTCGACACAAAGTCAGTTTTGGGACTTAACAATTACTAAGTGGACTTACTTCGCCAGCGAAATTAGGCCAAAAGGCACGATAATAGCCACTCATTCCCCCAAATCTCCTTAGCTCTTCACGAGATTGAGGCACAGGGAAAAGATCTATAGCTCCAACTTTAGTCCTTACAGTTGGAACCTGACCTTGAAATTGTAGCCTTGGCCAACTCACACATGGCAACCAACAATCGGTCCAAAAGGGCTTTAAGATGAGCCACATGACTACTCCAATCCGGACTATATACAACAATATCGTCCAGATATGCTTCACAATTATACAACCCCGATATCACTGTTAACAAGTATCTGAAAGGTAGAGGCAGCATTCTGCATCCCGAAAGCCATAATTTGATATTCCCATAACCCATCGGCTGTCACGAATGCCAAAATGTCTTTGGCCCTAGCAGAAAGGGGAACCTTTCAAAAGGTCTAACTTAGTTACATACCTGGCAGGTCCCACACGGTCAATGTAATCATCCAGTTGAGGCAAAGGATAAGAATCTACTTTGGATAGAGCATTAAACTTACGAAAATCGCTGCTGAACCTATTAGAGCCATCAGACTTTGGTACCAAAATGCATGGAGAACGTCTTGGTTACGTATGTAACCTCAGTTCCCTGATGGAGGGAACGAGACTTTGTTTCGAGAACGACAGATGGGGTTCGCCTTGAGAACCAATCAACTCTGACTACTATAGAAAAGGCCAATGAAATTTGGCAAATTAAATTTGCATGCCGGCCTCCGCCCCCGGATATCCGGTATAAAAGGAAGCCGGCGTGCAGCATTCATTTACCTCTTGTTCTGAAGAGCCTGAGAGCCTCTCACGACTGCAGCAGAATACGATACGTGTTTGTGGCATAAGGGACACAACGTCTCGTTCCCTCCATCAAGGAACTGAGGTTAGATGTTCCCTTTCTGTCGGTCTCTGGACGTTGTGTAGAGAACGACAGATGGGGTTACCTATGGAAAACGCCACAACGCTGTATCGCGTCACAAACTCAGCGAAGCAACGGTAACAAGCCTGGGCATGTCAGCTCGAAGCTTCGTGAAACTATAGCCTTCCAGTGTGGTGGTCGGGGGGTCCCAGAGCTTTCTTGGAGAAAGATGGTTACAGCCCTGACCGGTAACCTTTCACGGACGGGGCCTTAGCTCTCTACTGGCGAGAGGCCGTCCGGGGCCTTAGCTCTCTACTGGCGAGAGGCCGTCCGGCTCGGGTTTACACCAGGTGAGCGCAACTCTTAATCAGAGAACCGCTGCAGAGGCCACCTCCTACCCGTGGGGAGGAATATGGTGGATATAAGTATGGTCTCGTCCTTGGAGGAGAACGCATGTAACGTGCGGACTGGGTAGTTAACCGGGAGGTGGAGATCCACCTGGGGAAGCTCATGGGTTACCATGTGTGGGAACCACTGTCATGAGGGTATAGCAGACGGAACAACCCACGGTGGGGGTGTTACTGCGTCTGATAGCACCAGGTCCGGTTAGAACTATCTGTGATAGGTCATATGGTATCCCGGCCTAACGGGGAAGGCTGCTCTGCCCAGCCAACCCCCAGGGGTGCTTGCTTAGTGATGGATGGAATGCCTGTTCTTAACCAGTGTCTGGGTAAAAAGGAAGGTTGGTGAGATACCAATTTTCTTAGCCATGTGTTTGGGTAAGAAGAAAAGGTAGATAGCACAATGACCCAACCTCTTGGAGGGTGGGAAGGTGCATTAGCAGGCATACGCCCCCCCCGGATGCCAGTCCTACATGTTGCCACGCAGGACGTGGGCTGACACCGGGTTTACGCCAAGGTTGTTAACCCTTGTGAAGGTGTTTGGGCATAGCCCAACCCGCAGCTCTACAGATGTCTGCTAGAGAGGCGCTTCTAGCCAGTGCCCAGGAGACTATACCCCATGTGGAGTAAGCCCTCAGTGGGCATGGAAGACTCTGAGATAGGAATGCCGTCATAGCGGCATCCACGACCCAGTGCGCCAGCCTCTGCTTGGAGACAGCCTTCCCCTTCTGCTGTCCTCCAATACATACAATTCAATGAATTCTTCTACATTGCCGGATCTAAGACGTGTTGCAGCGGATCGTCCCTACCTGCAGCAACCTTCCCCTGGGTGTCTCGCCGGTTCCGGAGGCACTGCGGGCAGATTGTCATTCAGAAGTTACGGTCACAGGTGGCTGTCTTCCTACGGGAACCAGCCACCATTTCGTCTGCTACCTGGGCTGTGACTACGGCCCCGATGACCACCCACGTTAGCAGCGTTAGTGATATGGGGAACTCTGCGAACGTAAACCCGCCAGCCAAGTGCTCACGGGCCGATCGTATGGTGGTTTTTCTATTATAGTGTTGAGTTTTCTTATATAAAATAATACATTTAGTTAGTATAGGTTTCATGTATTTTTATTGGGCCTCATGTATAAGTATGAGCTCATGAACACCTGCTTGAACAACAAGCATCTTATCTTAGCTGCACGGACACCACACATCATTTTTAATAAGGAAGTTTGGTTTGTTGCATAGAGTCAAGGACGCTGGTATCTCTAAACAGTGAGCTCATTTTAACAAAACTAATGGTATAAGTCTGAACACTTGAACATCTGCACACGCACCAAGACGCACTTTAAAACTAAGACGTACACCCCACACACTTTTGTAAGGAACTCTAATTACAACCAAGGACACTGGGTAGCTCATTATCCTAAATCATGAGCTCACCTTTGATAGAAACATGGTTAAATCATGTATCGTCCGAAACCCCCAGGAAAGTGTCAAGATAAAGAGGCACCTGTTTTTGAGGGGCGCACGCAACCATTAAATCCTAATATGGTAGGCCGGAATTATGAGCGCAGAGGGACGGGCTAACGAAAATGTGATATCATATGAAAACTGATTGGAAGAAGATGATGTCAAGTTAGCATGATTGGTTTAAACTGTGATAACAACTTGAAAACAGTGTAGAAAAGATGGAGTCAGATGTGTATTCGTTGGGCATCTTCAGATGAACTCTGTGTGTCCCTCTTTGACTTGTTCGAACAAATTAAAGATTGAAAACCTTTGAAACTTGGCTCTTTGGTCTTCGTGATTTCTCTCAACATTTGATGATCGAATCTGCCACAACATATTGGTGACCCCTTGACGTGATCCAGGCAAGAGGGCAGGAGGCTGACGGCTGTGACGGGTGGACCGGACACAGATCGCACAGATTGGGCCCAAAACACCAAAATCAGGTGAGCATATTTGCTTTATAGTACAAAATCTGTGTGATCTGCGTAAGGTAAACCCTGAATGACGTTGGGTCTCGTAGGCCTCTCCTAAATTGAACAAAATTAATTGCACTAGTTGCCAAAAATTAGAAGATCCAGGTATCAAGGTAAATTGTGTGTAAGAGTTTGTATATAAGTCTCCTGCCAGTGGAGCACGCGGGAGTAAATCTTACTTAGGGAAGTAAGTCACACAGTGGGTGTGTCGCGTAGGGACGCGGGAGTAAATCTTACTTAGGGAAGTAAGTCGCACAGTGGGTGTGTCGCGTAGGGACGCGGGAGTAAATCTTACTTAGGGAAGTAAGTCGCACAGTGGGTGTGTCGCGTAGGGACGCGGGAGTAAATCTTACTTAGGGAAGTAAGTCGCACAGTGGGTGTGTCGCGTAGGGACGCGGGAGTAAATCTTACTTAAGGAAGTAAGTCGCACAGTGGGTGTGTCGCGTAGGGACGCGGGGTCCTGTCAGGTAACGGGACGTAAAGTATGTACATATAGTGTGTGTATGAGCGAATTAAAATCCCGTTAAGAAACAGGTGACGTGGGGGGTATGAATGCGTTGTGACATATTTTTTGTGTTGTTGTATATTGTATTGTGACGATAGAAAAACCCAGGAGTGAGGGAGAGAGAGAAAAACCCTCAGCCTGTGAGACTCTGTGTGTGTGTGTGAAGAAGAGGGGGTGAGTGTGTCTGTGTAAGAGTGGGAGACAAGGAGGCCCCGTAAGTGTGTGTTTGACAGAGTGAAGACGGAGTGTATGGAACAAGTAAAAATTGATGTATAACGTGTGTCTAGTAAAATGTATGAAAAGGAGTGTTAGGGTTTTGTTGATGTTTAAAGAGGCATACGGTTCAGAACTTGGTGCAAGTTTTTGCTGTGTGTCTGTGCAAAAGTTTCATGTGGTAATAAAAGTATTTGAAAAAAAAAAAAAAAATGAATGCAAAATATGGTGTGTACTAGGGTTTAATAAAAAACTATTTGAGCACATGAGAGAAGCAAGAGTGTGTGTGTAGAAGATAGGAGTGGAGTCAGATAAAGATTTGAAGGACACAGAGTATGTGTGAGTTTGGTTCACTCTGAGCACATGAGACTTAATGGCAGCCGAAAAATAGAGCTGTTTTGATTAAAGCACGAAGAGCATTGTCAAACGAAAAAATAGAAGATAGATTTTGTTGATTACAATTAGGTGTTAAAAATTGTGAAATACTTTTATGGTATAAAGTCGGTAGAATACACCCAGGAAAAATCAAAATCTCAGACCATAAGGCCTGTGTGTGTGTGCTGGAATCTTTGAGGAGTGATTTATTAGACAGCAGAAGGGCCTCTGGAGTGTGTGGGTATTTTGCGTGCTGTGAGCGTATGAGACCTATGTTGCTGTGAAAAGCTGTTTTATATCGATTAAAAATGAAAAGCATTGCTGAATTGTGAATTGTGAAATATTTTCATGTTATATAGATGTTTTAAAGACGTATGGCTGGAATTGAACTGTTAGATGAGGAAAGCTTACAATCATATTTTGAGAGAGTAAGAGTAGCCACAATATTGACTGAGACTAAGGGAATTAGTAATCATTTCTGGAGAGAGTCGTTTTATAGGGACTTAGCAGGCATTAAGAAGCCTCTGACAGAAGAAAAGAAAAATTATTTCTTGGACGAATTAGTAGAAGTTCAGAATTTAGAACAAATTGAGCAGGAGTGGCCATATGTGAATTGGAGAGGTATAGTAGGCAGGTGTTGTAAAGTAGGGATATTGACAAACTACTTAGAAGGAGTTTGCTTCCATAGAATTAATAGATTTGGCAATCTAGACACCGCGTTACAGCGTGTCTCATTGATCATAAAAATCCCAATTCACAATCTGGTGGAACCCTATCTATTGCAAGGAGTAATACAAGGTTATCCACGAGGTGGAGGGAGAAACTACAGATTAATCAGTCACCCAGAAATAAAGGTTTATGCAGAAACAAGATACGTAAATTGGGAAAGTAAGATATTGTGTAAAACCAACAAGCAGAGAGAAATAGAGCCGCTGCAGTTTCAGGCCGTTACACTGAAGAAGCTGATCGTGCAGATAACACCAGAAAACCTAGGGCCATAGGTCGCAATAAAACAAAGAGGCGCCCCACTAAAACAGAATAAGTGAAGATAATAAATTGAGAATGGCCTCAACTCCCGTAGAGATACTAGGAACAAGATACCCTGTGAGCAGAGAACTGATTGGAGAAATTTCTAAGAAATGGGCAGAGAGAACAAAAAAATTAAGAACTTCATGGCCAGAAAGTGGAACTTTTGATATGACAGTGTGTGAAGAAATGGAAGGGTTGATAAGAAATCATAAACCCAGGGACAAATGCACGAAGAGAGAAGTCAAGAGAAGAAGGGAGCAAGATGTATTAAATTTGTTTAAGAAGGAAGGAATTAATTTCCTAAAGAACATGAACAAAACCAGGGAGCTCCTGAAAGAGGATGAGGAAAAAGTCAGCGAAAAATTGAGAAGGGCTATGAGTCCACCCCCATATGAATTATCCAGAAGCCAGCTGCCATTGATTGTGGAAGATAATGAGCTGAATAATCAAATGCCTTTGCTCAAAGGAGAATTTAAGTTTACAGGAGAGCTGGACCTCCAAGGGAGGGAAAGAGAGGAGTCGAGGGATGATGAACTTCTAAGAGACACATTCGCTGAGAGTAGGCAGGAGTACTCTTCCATCTTGCCAGAGCACCACCAGAAAGGGAAAGCAGAGTGGAATGCTACCCCCGTCTATAAATCAATTTATGCTGGGGTATCTGCAGAGCTAGAGGCGGCTAGAAGACAGAGATATGAGCAAACAGCTCGAGAGCCGGACAAAACATCCACAGAACTGAGAAGAAAAAACCTTAGATACAGCAAGATTCCAGATGTCATGTCGGAGGCGGGGTCCATGGAAGATGACGAAACCGTGTCAAGTCTGGAGAAAAGATATATCTCAAGTTACATCGACGAAACGTCATGGCAGCATAGAAGAAAAGAAATACCTGAAGATGTCAGGAGAGGGAGACATTTTACGAGCAAAGAAACAGCTTTACATCATGACAACAGAGAAATGTCAGATAACGCCAGCAGAGGGAGACATTCGCTAGTTGTTGAATGGCCCTACCAACCCTGCAACAGAGAAATGTCAGATAACGCCAGCAGAGGGAGACATTTGCTAGGTGATGAACGACCCTACCAACCCTGCAACAGAGAAATGCCAGATGCCGCCAGCAGAGGGAGACAATTGCTGATTGATGAAAGACCCTACCAACCCCGCAGCAGGGAAATACCAGATGTCGCCAGCAGAGGGAGACATTCGCCAGTAGATGAGACAACACACCAACAGTGCAACAGAGAAATACCAGATGCCACCAGTAGAGAGAGACATCTGGTAACCGAACAACAGGAAGGAGCAAGAATATTGCAAGGTTGCCCAAGGAAAGAATATAAGTGGATATCTGGAAACATTTGTTTAGAAGACATAAATGAGGAACAGCCACAGCCAGCCTGGCTCAGAGAAGGGGGGAGACTTAGAAGATCAGAATCAACAACCTTCTCTAAAAGGAACCCATTCAAGGAGATCTTGGATAATGACCTGCAGGTCTCACAATGCCCAATCCTAATAAAAAATCAACAACCACATTATGTACCTTGGGCCACACTTGACATGAATGGATTGATCGCTCGATTACCTGATCTAAATGAGGGAGCTGGAAGATGGATACGGGTACTGGCAGAAGAGACGACTGGAAAACTACTAGCTCTGGGAGACATCAAAGCCTTGCTAGCCAAATGCCTGGGTGCATCTAAACTAAATGAATTACTGAAAGACTTAAGACTGCATCGAGCAATTGATTCCCCAGAGTTGGATGTAGAGCTCTTTGACAAAAACAGACAGGACATGTGGCAAGCCCTAAGAAGAGAATACCCAACCCGCATAGATCCAAAAGCACTGAAGGGAGATCAGATGACAGATACAGAGAATCCAGCCACCTATGTGCAACGACGATTAAAAAGATCGAAACAAGAGCTTGAGAAAAACCCTGAAGAAGACCCGGTTATGGCAGCACTCTTCAGAGATTCCATTGTAGATGCCCTGCCAACGCCAGTAAAAGCAAAACTGGAAGACGTAGTGGGACTGAACTCTAAGCCACATAAAGAATTCTTTGAATATATTGTACACTGCGTGTTACAACACAGGAAGAGCGAGATGAAGCTGAGAACTCAGGAAAAGGAGTTACAGAGGAAGTTACTACAACTGCAGCTCGAAGAGCTGGCTAAAAGCAAGAAGAAGACATAAGCGGTGGTGAAAGACAAGGAAGAAGAACAGAGAGCTGTAATGGCGCCCCTAAACAATGTACCTACAGTGACTACACCGACTGCAATGGCGGTCCCAGCCCAGCCTGTTCTGGGAAATGCACAGCAACAACAACCTGCACCCATTATCGTTTATGTAAAACCAGAACAGAAACAAGCTGTGCCTAGCTTTAAACCAAGAGGATAAGGAAGACGAGGAACCTGCTGGGGGTGTGGTCAATTAGGGCACTTAAGACGTAATTGCTCTGCCAACCCGTTGTCACAGAATCAAGGCCAGCAGGGACCACAATGGCAAGGCCCACAACGGCAGGGACAACAAGACAAACCAGGACAGCACCAAATACAACCTCAACAACATCAGCAATGGCAAGGACCACAGAACCCTGTGTGGAGGGCTCAGGAGCCACAACACCAAGGGCCAGTCAACCCATGGTATGGCCCAGACACAGAGTACTAGGGATGCCTAGAAAATCCTACGGGGAGGGGTCAGCATCCAATATTAACAAGGAGTGCTGATCAAGAACCTATGTTGCAGGTTGAAGTTGAAGGCAAGATGACACCAATGATGGTAGACACTGGAGCAACTTATACATGTATAAGTCCAAATTATGTCTCTCACCTCCCCATGTCTGGCAAATTCACGAAGACAGTAGGATTTTCAGGAAAAACGCAGCTGATTCCAGTAACAGCTCCAGTCAGTCTGAAAGCCAAAAATAAAAAAGTAACCATACCAATTTTAGTGTCAGAACATACACCTGTAAATTTATTAGGAAGAGATGCCCTGTGTAAATTAGACCTCCAAATACTATGCTCCCCAGATGGCATTTACATTGAGGATGTTAGAGTTAAGCAAATGCTTATGCAAACCCCACAAGCCAATGTCTTCTGGATTGGACAGCTAGAGGAAGATGTGGGAAAAACGATTGGAAAATGGGGAAAGTTCATAAGAGAGCAAATTGATGAACCATGGATACCATGCTCAGAATTTCATTGTACCATGAACTATGATCCTGAAAGAAGAACAGACTTGGAAAAAGAGTGGCTGAAAGAGACAATGGGACAAAAGGTCTCGATGACCTCTCAACACATAATTATCGGGCCACAAGGAGCAGCATTACAGATTGATGAATGTGAATTCACCAAAAAATGGTTTTGTGTTCAAAACTCAGTTCCTCATGTCACACTCTACGTAAGAAAGGAAAATAAGTCAAAAGATCTAGGCCCAATGATGAAAGAAGCAACAAACATCAAATGGGAAAAAACAGACAATCCATTGATATTCATGTCGGAAGACAAACAATACATGAAGATTGTATGCACCACATTCTTAGAAGGAGTTCCCAAGGAAGTGGAAGTGATTGCCAAAAAGGACTTGAAAGTACTAAAAGAAACAGAGCATCCAAATGCCAACCTCCTAAAAGAAATGGAAGAACTAGTTCCTAAGAGCTTATGGGCTACACACAGCACCGATGTGAGCAGCATTCTGTCAGCAAGCCCTGTGGTGGTCAGAACAAAGCCAGGTGCTAAGCTACCAAGAAAATATCAGTATCCACTGAAAGCAGAAGCCATAGAAGGTATAAGAGAAACAATAGAAGGACTTGTCATAGCTGGAGTGTTGGTTCAGACGTCCAGTTACTGCAACACCCCAATATTACCTGTGGCTAAAGCTGACAAAACAAAGTGGCGATTGGTGCATGATCTAAGAGCGATAAACGAGGTAGTAGAAGACTATCCAGCAGAGGTTCCGAATCCTCACACCCTACTGACTAACATCCCAACAGATGCAAAATACTTCACTGTAATTGATCTTTGTTCAGCATTTTTCAGTATCCCATTAGCGGAAGAAAGTCAACACCTGTTTGCATTTACCTACGAAGGAAAACAGTACACATATAAAAAATTAGCTCAGGGATATAGGCATTCGCCACATATCTTTAATCAACTATTGAAAGCAGATCTGGAGGACTTAGTAATGGACAGCACACTAATTCAGTACGTGGATGACATCCTGATTTGTTCATCTTCACTCGACCAATGCCACAGAGACTCAATGAAAGTATTGAGTAAGCTTGCAAATGGAGGACACAAAGCCTCCAAAACAAAGTTGCAGTATTGTCTGCCCCAAGTGGAGTACTTGGGGAGAAAAATTGCTAACAAAACTAGAGCGATCTCACAAAGCCAACTGGAGGGCATCAGCAAAGCACCCCTGCCACAAACAGTAGGACAAATGATGACGTTTTTGGGCATGACTGGGTTCAGCTCAGAATGGGTGGAAGATTATGCAGTCAAAGTAGCACCATTGAGGACAGCAATGAAAGCAGCAGGACAGCAAAACCTGAGAGCTAGGATAACATGGACTAATGACGCAATGATAGCATTTGAGCTGGTAAAAAAGGAGTTGCAGATGGCTCCAGCACTAGCCAATCCAGATTATTCGAAACCTTTTCATCTATATGTGGCCAATAGGAAAGAAGGGTATGCAACGGCAGTAATGATGCAGGAAACATGCAAAGGCAGAGGAAAGCAACCCATTGCATACTACAGCACAAGGCTTGATAATGTTGCCAAAGGGTATCCGCCCTGTTACCAAGGACTGGCAGCAGTCAATTTTGCATATGAGAAGGCTTCTACATTGACAATGGGATATCCAGTTTATGTTTACACCCACCACAGTAGTAGAGTTGGTGGAACAGGGTAGATTTGTTTTAACACAGGCGCGGATATTGGCCTATTCAGCTCTACTGACATGCCCTGATATAACACTGAAACACTGTGCTTCCATTAACCCAGCCAATTTTATGCCGGTAGAGGATGAAGGCACACCTCATGAATGTGTAGCGGAATCATTAGCCTTTACCCAGCTCAGACCTGATCTAGAATCAATACCTCTCTTAGATGCTACTGCAGATTATTTTGTTGATGGATCTTGCTTCAGAGATCACTTAGGCAATCATGCAGGATTTTCTGTAGTACGAAAAGAAGGAAAAGACTTCGTTCCTGTCATCTCACAATGCTGTGAGCAACTGTGCTCTGCACAGTTAGCAGAACTAAAAGCCCTGACAACAGCATGCCAGGCCGGAAAAGGGCAGACTGTGAATATATACACAGATAGTGCGTATGCTCACGGAGTGTGCCACTTGTATGGAGCTGTGTGGAAGCAGAGAGGGTTCAGAAAAAGTGATGGAGCTCCAATACAGCATGCTGAACAGATTGTGGAGCTAATATCTGCAATGATGCAGCCAAAACAACTGCCAATCATTAAGTGTCAAGCTCATAAAAAGGGAAATGACTTTGTGATAAAAGGGAATAACGCTGCAGATCTGGAAGCTGTACTGATACAGCCAGAGCCACGTCCAGCAGATCTTGAACGGATTCAGGAAGAAGCAAGCGGGACAAAACAGGCAACATGGCTCCAAAGGGGGGCAACCAAAGATGCAAATGGAATATGGAGGACACATGAAGGACTAATAGTTGCACCACATCTACTATTAACGGTACTGATATCTGATTCACATGGATTTGATCATTGCAGCCGAAGCGAAATACTCAGAAAAATCAGAAAACAAGGATACTGGTCACCATACATGCAAGCAACAGTTGATGATAACCTAACTGGATGTGACATCTGTGCTCAGAACAACGTTAGAAAAGGAACGACAGCACCAATAGGTCATATACCTGTCCCAGAAGGTCCTTTCAAGCATTTAGTAATGGACTATGTTGACATGATAAAACGAGTGGGAGGGAAAAGATACATGTTAGTCATTATTGATAGGTTCAGTAGATGGGTAGAAGCAGTACCTTCAGCAGATCAGGGATCGGGAACTGTGATTAAGTTTCTGACAAGGGAGGTGTTCCCTCGCTTTGGAATTCCCTCAGAGATCAGTTCAGATAATGGCAGTTCGTTCATTAAAAAAACTGTAAAAACAGTCTTGCAAAAGTTGCGTATTAAACAGAGATTAGGGTGTCTATAGACCTTCGTCGCAAGAAATAGTTGAACGTTCAAACGGAATTTTGAAGGAAAAGATCAATAAGATCTGTGCAGACACTAAATTGAACTGGGTAGATGCATTACCGTTGGCCCTTATGAGTTATCGTATGCAGGCCAATAGAATTACCAATTTGACACCACATGAAATGCTTACGGGTAGACCAATGCCGGTACCCTATTTGAGAGGCCCTTACGATGGACCACCATTAGAGCAGTTACAAGTTGAGTTAAGATCATACATGAAGCAATTAAGTGCTATTCACGAAGCTATATCTTCACAGGAACACCGACGGGAACCCCCGGTAGACGACGAAATCCCGTGTGCGGTTGTTCCAGGCGACAAGGTATATTTAAGAGTATGTCGTAGAAAGTGGAATGAACCACGAAGGGAGGAACCATACACAGTGGTAAGAGCCACACCAACAGCATTACAGGTAGAAGGAAGCACTACGTGGTATCACCTGAATCACTGTACCAGAGTTCCTAGAGTTAGACAAAGGGCTACAGAGCAAAAAGAAGCAGAAAATCAGTCAGAAGATTTAGAGGAAGAGCCTTTGAACCAAGATGAGAGACCCCAACCTGTTGCCGACCGAAATGGAAGCAGAGATACCATGGACTTAGCCACAGAGGATCAGCCTCAGCAGGAGCCGCTCGCTAAGACGCAGTTGGAGCAGGAGCCAGTCCTGGAGGTGCAGCAGGAGCAGGTCTCAAAGAGGAAGCAGGAGTCAGTCTCGGAGATATGGCAGAACCAGGAGCCAATCTCAGAGGAACCACAGAAACAGAAGACAGAGGAGCAGATCAAAGAGCCAAGAGAGTCAAGTGCGCCACGACAGGAGCCGCAACAGGAGCCAGAGCAGGGAAGACACGAATCCCTTGGGGAACAGCCTGGGGAGAGGACTGTGTCTGATCCTAACGCACCTGGAGAACACCGCCCACAGGGAGGTAGAAGCGATCAGGGAGAGACCAAGAGGGGAGAGATCGCACAGAGCATCCCGGAGCAGGAGAGCCCATGGCCTGACCCGAGTCAAGAAAGAAGTCCACGAGATCCTGATTATAGCATTGACATTGTTGAACTTACTACAAGCCCTGGCGACAGTGGAGGGTTACCCAGTGACCATCGAATGGCCGAAGAGTTCCCATCAGACATTGAATGGACAATGCCAGATTGGAACATGTAGTGACGAGCAACCACAATTCGAAAGACTGTTGGACATAGCTGAGCATAATGAGTGAAACCGAGCAAGCTGACCTTCTGGCTGAGTGGTGAATCAGAACTGTGAAAAGGCCGAACAGCTGGTTCATCAGAGCAAGCTAGTAAACTTCTTGGACAAGATCAACACCAGATATTAAAGAACATTTTGAGTGACGACAAAAGCATTTAAGCAGCAATTGCTAGAGTGGCTGAACAACAAGATATTGTCCATAACAAGACTGGGAACAAACTACGTGATTGGCCAGACAAGATCAAATCTTAGAACAGTGCGTGATAGAGCGAATGGACATTTAACGTTGAAATGTACAGAGTTTTGATTGAACAATCTGGACATATATTATCATCTATTACGTTCTAAATTTACACTTTGTGTGATCATGACACAGCAGGAACAGACAATGACAAATTTTCTCGCAGCATGTGTGATGATGTTTCTGATTTATCTTGGAATTCTTCCGTTCATTATGTATCAGAATGCACTAAATGAAAGCAAGATCAATGATACCTCAAATCAAACTACTTCAGAGTATGGATTACCAGCAAGAGACATCAAAGAGAACTTTGGTAACCTGAGTGACTATTTACTGTCAAGAGAAGGATCACCGTTCCAAGGACGAAGACGACTAAACTTCGCAGATGACATTACATCCTTTTCTGATCTCAAAGACTTTGAAAATTTGAACTACACTATGATTAGTCATAACAAATCTAGACTGAGGCAGAAAAGACATCAAGAGGAACTTGTGAATAGATCTTTGAGCACCTGGATGGACTATGAGAGTTCTCCACACCGTTATGCATCTAACCTGTGGTGGAGATTAATTAACCATACAGTCAGAATCAACAACCGTAGGAACTGTTATGTCTGTGCACAATTTCCTCACAGTACAGCGGCAGGAGACTGGTGGCCTCATCAGGATCAAGCCACAGTACAGAACTTCACCTTGGTAGCTGTAGCAGCAGCGTCCGTTACAGCATCTGATCATTTCTATTTTCAAATGAATGTTAATGGAACATTGCACAAAGTCAAGATCATCAACCGAGTATTCGGTCAGGTGGCTACAGTGGAAAACATACCAGACGAAATGTTGTGCTACGAAAGAACAAAGGGACTGCATCATGTGGGAAAGATTCCAAAGTACAAGTGCTCTCTCGTTTACAATTAACATATGACTAATCAAACAACTAGACAGCGGTGTCTGACTTGTTTACGAATGGCAGCATTGATATATCCTTTGAAGATGGAACAAGCCGAATCTGACACAAACCATCATGGCACTGGAGTTTTTATCAAGCCATGAGTGGAATAGGAACAAATGTTTAGCGGCTTGCTCAACATTGCATATACCAGGTGGACAAGGAGCTGGGGTCCTACAAGAACATTACTGGCTGTGCGGATGCAAAGTGTATGTCTCATTACCAAGGGATTGGTCAGGACTGTGTTCTTTGGTGCAGTTACATGGTGGAGCAATCATCATACCACATGAAGTGATGACAAGACAACAGCGCACACGACCAGGACTGTTTGACTTCCTATCTGATAGTTCTGTGCCGAAGAATCAATATATCAGGGCTGTGGCAGAGGAAGTCTCCGATGTTTTTGGTCCACTGTTGGGAGTGACTTCTGTAATGAAGGAGGTTGAGATCGCCAGATTTGAGATTACATCGTTTATGAATACCATGAGCATTGTCATGAAAAGCCTAAGGGAGGAGCTACGTGATCAAAAATTGACTGTGTTGCAAAATCGCCTGGTCTTGGACCAATGGACAGCAGCACAGGGAGGACTCTGTGTTGTCATTGGCAACACCTGTTGTACTTATATTTCAGAAAATGATGCGGATGGACATCTCATCGACGAAAGATTGAAGAATATTTCTTTAATGCTTGAGACTGTGACCACATCTGAGGTTGACTCAGACTAATTTAATTGGGACTGGATAACAAGTGTGTTTACAAACATGAATAACTTGATGTTGATTGTGGCGTGCTTTATTGCATGCATTATAATGACATTATGTATTTGGCCATGTATCATGAAATCATTTCAACGAACAGTTACAGCCACTGTTCCCAGTCAGATGATTGTTTATGATGTATCACAATGTAGCATGAATAATGATCACATATATGCTAATATTGACTAAAAGAGATCAAAATTGATTTCTATGACAGGGTTAAGAACAGAAATACTCATGTTATGAAGTATTTATAGATGGTTGGAAGGATTTTTTCTTTACATATATTGCTTGCTCGTAACCTAAGTATTTGAACCTAAGTAACATTTCAACTTAAACTTACGTAGTACGTTATCTTAAGTATTTTATCATTACCTGAATGCACACTCAAATTATTAATCAATCTGAGCACTATTGAATTTTTTGATATTTTATGTTACAATTTATATTACAATATAATTTCCTTTTTAAGGATACCATTTTGTTTGAGTGTGAGGCTTGTCAGCCTCAAAGGGGGGATTATATGGTGGTTTTTCAATTATAGTGTTGAGTTTTCTTATATAAAATAATACATTTAGTTAGTATAGGTTTCATGTATTTTTATTGGGCCTCATGTATAAGTATGAGCTCATGAACACCTGCTTGAACAACAAGCATCTTATCTTAGCTGCACGGACTCATGAACACCTGCTCGAACAACAAGCATCTTATCTTAGCTGCACGGACACCACACATCATTTTTAATAAGGAAGTTTGGTTTGTTGCATAGAGTCAAGGACGCTGGTATCTCTAAACAGTGAGCTCATTTTAACAAAACTAATGGTATAAGTCTGAACACTTGAACATCTGCACACGCACCAAATATATTTTAAAACTAAGACGTACACCCCACACACTTTTGTAAGGAAGTCTAATTACAACCAAGGACACTGGGTAGCTCATTATCCTAAATCATGAGCTCACCTTTGATAGAAACATGGTTAA
The DNA here is from genome assembly GCA_029783895.1 of Triplophysa bombifrons. Taxonomy (NCBI): domain Eukaryota; kingdom Metazoa; phylum Chordata; class Actinopteri; order Cypriniformes; family Nemacheilidae; genus Triplophysa; species Triplophysa bombifrons. Next base: position 18,075,651 of record CM056456.1, on the reverse strand, counting down.
ATCATGTATCATCCGAAACCCCCAGGAAAGTGTCAAGATAAAGAGGCACCTGTTTTTGAGGGGCGCACGCAACCATTAAATCCTAATATGGTAGGCCGGAATTATGAGCGCAGAGGGACGGGCTAACGAAAAGGTGATATCATATGAAAACTGATTGGAAGAAGATGATGTCAAGTTAGCATGATTGGTTTAAACTGTGATAACAACTTGAAAACAGTGTATAAAAGATGGAGTCAGATGTGTATTCGTTGGGCATCTTCAGATGAACTCTGTGTGTCCCTCTTTGATTTGTTCGAACAAATTAAAGATTGAAAACCTTTGAAACTTGGCTGACTTTTGATGATCGAATCTGCCACAACAATCGCACCCTGATTCGTGTTGTCATTATACGTGTTTGGGTAGAATATTTGCATGTGCATACTTGCGCACAATGTTTGTATATTTTAACCACCTCCGAGGATAGTGGAGGTCTCGAGTCACTGGCACTGTTGTTTTGGGGGTCACGGACTCAAAAGTAGACTACACTGATCCGAATGCATATGAAACCAGCGCCTGTCTTTAAAAACCCTTTTAGTCAACACATCATTCACATTGTAACGTTTGAAAATCAATCTACTGCACATGAGTAAAACGTAACATGCATATGATGCTTCAACATGCATAATTTCTGTCAGGCGTTTTTTTACTCTCCGCCATTTTAGTATGGACAAGGCCTTAAAGATTAAGTGTATTCTTCATGTTGTAATTGCAAAAGTAATGACTTGCAAAAATGTTTTCAAAATCACCCCAACCCCATCTGCCATTGGTCATAATAAACAGATAGTTCAGGCCAAGACGCATGCCATTGGTCGAACAAAGAAATGCGTTAATGCATCTTTTTGAAGGAATTAACCTACCAATGGTTTAAGCCAGGGGTTCCCAAACATTTTCATATCAGGTCCCACCTAGACAAGTACAATCAATCGCAAGACCCATCATATTATTTTAAATGGAAAAAAAATATTGCTTAAAAGTAAGCAAGGCAGATCTATAAGTGAGAAGGGTGTGCCTGCTTCTTAGAACACAGCATTTCTAATCTAGGAATTATTGTGGACATAGCCTACTAACACGCATGTTGTGGAGGGCTGCGTGCTAAGCTTAGGCTAAACCCACATCGATCAGCTCTGTCTAGCATTTTCCTTGCCAATGTACGGTCTCTGATGAACAAGATGGACGAACTAAAGATCTGGACCCTCACAGAAATGGCTTATGGACTGTAACGTTACATTCTTCACTGAAACATGGCTCTGCAACGATGTCCCAAACAACGTGGTGCATATGGATGCACGCTCCTTCTACAGGGCTGACAGAGTAGCAGCAGCCATTGGTAAAAACAAGGGTGGTGGAGTATGCATTTATGTAAACAAATCATGGTGCACAGACTCTGTCATTGTTGATACCCACTGCTCTGCTGATCTGGAGTTCCTGATTATCAGGTGCAGGCCATTCTATCTACCACGTGAGTTTACTTGCATTGTTGCTGTTGCAGTTTATGTACCTCCGGACGCTAATGCTAAAGTGGCTATGAAAGAACTTTGTGATGCTATTAGCAAATTACAAACCCTGCCCCCGGATGGAGCCTTTATTGTTGCTGGGGACTTCAATAACTGCACTTTAAGATCTACTCTCCCAAAATTTCACCAAAATGTCTCATGCACTACAAGGGGACACAAAACATTAGACCACGTTTATACTAATGTGACTGATGCCTACAAAGTTACACCCCTCCCCCACATGGGTCAGTCTGACCACCTCTCTTTGTTCCTGCTCCCCAAGTATATCCCAGTCATCAAATGTTTGAAACCCAGTATAAGGACTTTTAAAATCTGGCTGGAAGTTGCTGACTCAACTCTTCAACATCAATTGCAGCACACAGACTGGAGTGAGTTTGCTGCCCAGGCCACCACAAAGTCTCAGATTAACATTGACACTTACACCAACTCTGTTTTGGAGCACATCAACAGATGTGTGGGTAGGGTGACTACACACAAAAACATATAAATTTTCCCCAATCAGAAGCCCTGGATGAACAGAGAGGTTTGCCTACTACTCAAAACAAGAGATGCAGCCTTCAGGTCTGGAGACCGGGAGGCTTACAGCTCATCCAGAGCCAACCTGAAGAAGGGTATCTGCCTGGCCAAACTCGCACATAAACAGAGGATTGAAGAATACTTAAATTCTTCAGACCCCCGGCGTATGTGGCAAGGCATACAATCTATCAGAGATTACCAACCACCAAATACTGTGCCCCCCTCTAGCTCTGCCTCCCTCCCCAACGAGCTCAATCACTTTTATGCTCGTTTTGATCAAAACACTCTCCACATCAAATGTTTACTCTACTCTGCGTAAGGTGAATGCACAGAAGGCAGCTGGTCCTGACGGAATACCTGGTTGTGTGCTTTAAACCTGTGCAGAGCAGCTGGCTGAGCTCTTTACGGACATTTTCAATCTGGCCCAAACAACTGTCCTTACTATCTTTAAAACCTCCACCATCGTACCAGTACCAAAACACTCCACTGCCTCGGTGCCTAACGACTTGCATCCGGTTGCACTCACCCCCATCATTGCCAAGTGCTTTGAGACGCTGGTTGCATCCCACTTAAAATCTCCCTGCTACACTAGACCCATTTCAATTTGCCTATCGCCGCAATAGGTCGTCAGAGGACGCCATCTCAACGGCACTTCACTCTGCCCTCATCCACCTGGACAGTCAAAACACACATGTGAGAATGCTGTTCATAGATTTCAGTTCTGCATTTAATACTGTAATCCCCTCCAAGCTGATCTCCAAGCCCAGCCAGCTTGGAATCAGCACACCCATCTGCAATTGGATTCTAGATTTTCTGCCTAACAGACCTCAGTCTGTTAAATTAAATAACCTCTCCTCCTCCATCGTCACCATGAACACCGGCATGCCACGGGGCTGCGTACTGGGCCCTCTCCTGTACTCCCTATTCACCCATGACTGCGTTCCTGTTATGGCTCCAACACCATAATAAAATTAGCAGATAACACCACGGTGGTAGGTCTGATCAAAGATGATGATGAGTCTGCCTACAGGGATGAGGTGCAGCACCTGGCTGTGTGGTGTGCCACCAACAATCTAGAACTAAACACCCAGAAGACAAAGGAGATCATTGTGGACTTCAGGCGGACTAGGAGTCATGCACACACACCCATCTACATCAATGGAGCTGTAGTGGAGCGTGTGTCGAGTTTCAAGTTCCTTGGTATCCACATCTCTGATGACCTCACCTGGTCCCATAACACCTCCACCCTGGTCAAAAAGGCACAGCAGCGCCTTCTTACGGAGCCTTAAGAAAGTTCACCTGAATCCCAGGATCCTTGTGGAATTCTACAGCTGTACCATTGAGAGCATACTCACAAACTGCATCTCAGTATGGTACAGCAACTGCTCTGCATTTGACCGCAAAGCACTCCAGCGGTCGGTGAAAACTGCTCAAAGGATCACCGGCACCCAGTTAACTTCCATCGAGAAAATCCATCACAAGCGCTGTCTGGGTAGGGTAAGAAACATCATCAAGGATATCTCTCACCCTAACCATGGACTTTTCACCCTCCTTCCATCCGGCAGGCGTTACAGGAGCCTACGCTCTCGGACTAGCAGGCCAGGGAAGAGCTTCTTCCCTGAGGCCGTGACCCATCTGAACGCCACTCCACCAACCTAACCGGCACATGCTTTATTACTGCACTGGTCAAAGTACTTTACATAAATGTATTTGCACTGCTCATATTTTGCACAGACTGCACACTGTTCTAACTAGAGCACTGTAAACTGTCTAAATTGTTACTGTACAAAGCACAGTAAACTATTCTATAAAAATATCATTGCACTCCTGTTATTTGCATAGATGAATTTAAACAATACTTTTGCAAACTCATCCAAATATATTTATTACCACTGTTCTTACGTTGCTGCTGTTCATAATGTTTATTTATAATCCTACATTGCTCTGTTCATAATGTATATAATCTCTACATTGCATTCCTATTTATGTTCTGCATAATGACAATAAAGTTGAATCTAATCTAAAAAAAAGAAAAAAAATCTAATCTAAATGCTTTTGATGGACAAACGTCTGACAAACTCTGACAGACTTGCTAGATTACACTTTGTAGCAGGCCGTGCAGCCCTCAAATGCCTGAGCAGGAAATGAAAAACAGGTGCACAGATGAAAGAAGAAAATCTACAAAGAGGCCCTGAAAGGAGGGAGTCTGCTCTCTCGCCCCTTCCACCACATACACACACCCTATGTCTCTGAAACATGTGATTTGTCATACATACTATGTTTCTTTAACTGAGATGATATGGAACCAAGACAGCATATGATGTATGTACAATTATTAGAAGTCACTATATTTCATCTTCCTTATACCTGCTTTGGGTATATGAGGATTTTTTTATAGTTGCCATATGTTCTCTGATTTCTACTGCTTGAGGTAAACTTCTGTAAAGACAGAAATATACTGTACAGGGGTTCGAACAGGGGTTCGATCAGGCTTCAGTTGTCTCTCATTGGCCATCTGTCATAAATCACTGCCAGGAGCTCAGAATGTCACCTTTTTAGTCCTTGTTATGAAATGTTACATCACAGAGTCATAAATAGAATTACAGACTTGCTTAAGCAATACGATGCTGTTAACGGTGGGTGAATCTCACGAAATCTGTCAAGAACATGTCAGGGTCATATTTCAGTCAGGATGATACAAGAAGTTATTCTAAATATTTTAAAGCTCATAAAGATTTTATTGAAACGTAATCTAGAAGGCCTGTTAAGCGATCCGTTAAATGCATCCAGATTTTTTTTTTATTATATTAGAGCTGTAATCTAGAATTAAAGTTTGTGTTTTATAAAACAATAATTATATACACAAAACATACATACATGTATATTTATTTAGGAAAATATTTAGATGTATTTATTTAAATTTACCAATAATCTTAAATTTATCGCTGTATGTGTATGTGTTTATATATACAACATAAATATGCACAGTACACATATATTATTTTTCGAGATGAATAGCTTGACAGTCCTGAATTATATTTCAAAAAAATATTGATTATTATATATTTTTAAATATGTTTTTATAAGCACAAAATGATTATGCACATTACACAGGCATATTATGTAAACAAAACTTTTATTCTGGATGTGATTAATCGTGATTAATTGCTTAATAGCCCTCAAATCTAGACACTTTTGTGGTATTTAAAGAAAAATTAATAATAGAGTATTTGAAGCATCTTGAGCAATGTGAGGTCTGTTTGGACAAAGAGCAACAGTAAAACAAACCCAGTTCCCTCAGAGAAACAAAAAAGTATTTTCTGTTTTGTTCACCTCATTATTGTCACATTTGAAGTGTACATCTGTGGTCAATGTGACATTTAGACCTGATTCAAGTTGAGGTTATACGAACAGCACAACCATCATCCACTGTTCTCTCTCTCCTCAGAGAATTCCATCCAAACTTGTAATCTGCCGGTCGCAAAGATTTAAAAAAATTGTCAGGTGGTCTATGAACTATGTGAGAGCCATAACGTAACAGCAGGGATTGAACTGAATCCAGCAGTCAGCGGTCTTGGCGGGGCACAGTGCAGGCAATGTGTAACACAGAAGAGACCGTACACAGTTAGTCTGTAAACAACAGAATATTGGCCCATAGTTAAAAGGACATAGAAGAAAATAATACACTTTTTGGACTTAAAAACCTTGTTTTAGTCATTTAAGGGATCAGGTTTTATTCGGTAAACCCAGAGTTTATTTTGGTCTACTCGCCTTTATAAGTGGAAGCGGTGATTAATCGTTCATTCATTCTTTCGGTAGACTTCATTCATTAATTGCACATATTTCCGTCACGCAAAGACTGTCTAAATGGCATGTCCTTTTATGGAGGATGTTGTAGATGAGGAGACTGTATGGAAGTAAAATAGTGACTAATGTGTTTGAAGCAAAGAGACGTGCTGAATAGCACTAACTGAAAAAAATGCATTGTTTTAACAGTTCTTGCATTTTAAGGTTCTGCAATTCAATATGGTTGCACATTTAAGCTGTGAATATTTCAAATTGAAACATTTCACACTCGGTTTCATCGTCTAAAAACTAAATAATCAAAATTAACCTTTTAAATTTCATTAAAAAAATTCAACTTGTTTTTAAATACAACCGTTAATATTCGACAGATAATTTTCAGTCCATATTATTTCGATTTAAAAATTCGCTTCCACAAATTCAGGAGTTCAAATTCGGCTTGAAATTCAAAGTTTCACATCCGGGAATCCGAGGAAAAGCGATAGAGTGCCGATTCTACAAATGCATGATCTTTTCCTGCTGCCTGACTGCTTCACCAGCAGGTGGTGCAAGTCGGTTCTAACGTAGATCAAATCAAGAAATACAGATAGTCTATATGTTTGCCACAGAGTCCACTCATCTACTCGATTAAGCGAATTTAGTTGTTCTCATAGATAGCTTCTTATGCATCATCAAGAAAAAAAAATTGACGTTTGTACTGCCAGCTTTGCTCACCACTATCAATTCCAGGTTGACTGGGATCATTGGACTAGTCATACATTTATAATATTAATTTAATTATTTTAATATTCTAGCCGATCTCCTTGTACTGTCTATCTAGAGTACGAGTTTATGTTTGTATTTGGCTTTCTATTTATACGCATTCATTACTTTTTACGTGCATATGATACATTAACATTAAGTAATTCAGCAGCATTTAGCATTTTTATCCAAATTAACTTAAAAAGAGTTCAGGGAGCAGTAAAGCGAAATGTCATACAGGAGCAAACAATATCGGTTAAGATGGTGTGTGTAAATTACACCTGCGTATCAAATGCACGCAAATTTCTGTAGCTTTCCAAATACAAACATAAAATTGTGCTATTGATTAGCACCATCTTAAGTCATCAATTAATGGTTTGAGTTTCGGGGATGAGAAAAAAATGGATGTATAAAAGTGCTTTACTGGAACCATACTGTGTATTGAGTTTTTAAAATAAAATAAGTTAATTTCATGCAGCTATTTGAATGACACATGCGATGGTATATGATTAAATGTGCCAGAAAACAATACAACAAGATTTTAAACCATTACATTAGGTTCATAACACCATCACAATAAACTTAACGATTCAAATGAAACATTTTATTTTGGTATAAAACTAAATAGGAAAAAAGCAATAAATAACCATTTAAAACTGACTAGGAAATGAAAAAGTATTGCAAACAGATATAAGAACAAGCCATGAACTATTTTATCACAACGTAAAATAATCTATAATATAAATAACCAACTAAAATAAAAGTATTTTCTTAAAAACATAATTGTAAAATATTTTGAAAATGTAGGATATAAATGCTTAAACAAATTAATAACCACTTAAAAGTGACATATCAATGTAAATAATTATGCCTGCTTTTCAGGTCAAAACGAAACATATAGCCAAGTATAGTCTATTAGGCTAAATGAACGAATGAATAAAAAAAACTGAAATACTGCAATAATAAAGACACCTACCGACGCATCTCATTCAGTCATCATAAGTTTAGAGAGGGTAAACTTGTTCATTTAACTGAACTGTACACATACATTTTAGACACTTTGCGATGAGGTGTACAGGTCTGTTAGACAGTGCCGGCCCGAGCCTCTTGGGGGCCCTAAGCAGAATTTGATTTGGGGGCCCCCTCCCAGCACGCGGAGTCACCTGTGCTTGAAGATTATTGACACAAATGTCACGCTATCATGTTACATTATAAATGAATAAAAATACTCAATACGATACTTAAATAAAATACTTTACTCTTCAACTTCTGAATACAAACCGTCACAAAACAAGAAATAAATAATTTGCAAATGTGCAAATGCAAATTAAATGTGCAATCTTTTAAACACATTTACATTTGGCAGACGCTTTTATCCAAATACATGTCACATAGGTATTTGCAATTCCCTGGGATCGAACCCACAACCTTTCGTTTTTAACGCAATGCTCTTACCACTGAGCAACATGGTATTGGTATATTTTAACATTCACTTCAACACACACAGCAATGCTAGCGGGTATTTCTTTAACTTATAAGGTTAAGTTCCCCTTCGGCTGTTTTCTCCAACTTAAACTGATGTCTATTATCAATAGATAAATGTATATTAATAATGCGAGACATTTCACTGTTGATGGCGGGGATTTAACGTTAGTTCTGGTGAGTGCTTATATAAGATCACGAGTCATGGCTAGCAGCTACCTCAAGTGACGTTAGCACAATTTTCACTAATCATGCTAACATACCTTTATCTTGCTCTTTTTTCTCCTCCTCTGTCCTTTTCTTCTTTCTCTTTTCGGCACCAGAGGGATACATCCTTTTTTGTGACATGGCATGTCATTTATTAATTACAGTGACACGCACTTGCGCACCGGCGCGCATTGTCAATGCACGCGAAATGTGTCTAAGCGCAATTGCGCATGACTCAACCGCTGGCAGTCACAGCAGCAGTTGTCGGCAAATCAGAATTTTCTTATCTTGAATTAATCATTTCATTTCATTTATTCATTCATATTCATATTCATATTCATATTCATATTCATATTCATTAATTAATTTATTCATTCATTCATTTATATAACTTGTTTTAAGTTAAAATATGAGTTTTTCTATTTTGTATTAAAAAAATAAAAACGACGAACGTTTCCACAATTCCCCAACATCCAGCATTTTCTGAGAGTCGCAAATCAAAACAAGATCATGTGAGGAAAATGAAAAGAATTCTGATATGTCAATTAAACAGAAGCACATACTTGGAGAGTTGCTTATGTGTTAAAATCGGAGCAGTTATCAATAAGATGCTATTGATATCTCAGTATTTGACCGCTTTAAACACAATAAATTTCCTGTAAATGCTGATGATGCATAATATTTATGTGAAAATGATGTGTTGAAGTAAAAATAACCTAATTCCTTCTAGCCAGAGCAGAAGGGCATTCAAAGTCTGAGCATAATAGACCTAGTGTGTGTCTGTGCACACTACTGGCAGTGCATGCATCAGTTAAATTTCTGAAAATGTTGATGATGCATAAGAAGCTATCCCTGTACAACCATATTGAATTGCAGAACCTTTGAAGGCAAGAACTGTTAATACAATGCATTTTTTTTTCAGTTAGTGCTATTCAGCACGTCTCTTTGCTTCAAACACATTAGTCACTATTTTACTTCCATAGTAAACTAAGGTTCCCTTTCTGTCGGTCTCTCGACGTTGTGTCGAGACGACAGATGGGGTTCGCCCTTGAGAACCAATCAACTCTGACTACTATAGAAAAAGCCAATGAAATTTGGCGAATGAAATTTGCATGCCGGGCTCCGCCCCCGGATTGATTTACCTTTTGTTCTTCAGAGCCTTTGCTCATGACTACGAACAGAACGAATTCAATGAATTCTTCTTCTTCTACATTGCCGGATCTACGACGTGTTGCAGCGGATCGTCACAACCTGCAGCGACCTTCCCCTGGGTGTTTTGGCGGTTCCGGAGATGTTAGAGATTTTTTCTAAAATAATCCTTTTCAGGACTGACTGAGCATCCTCCAGCGCGGCATGTCCCGCTGTTCTCTTGGGTGCAGCACCCTGATCGAGGAAGTGGATGGACAAGATCGCTGCGTTAGGCGTCTGGGCGTCCAGCACGCTGAAGCAGCGTTCGTTGACACATCTGCCCACACTGCGGGCAGATTATCATTCAGAAGTTGCGGTCACGGAAGGCTGTCTTCCTACGGGAACCAGCCACCATTTCGTCTGCTACCTGGGCTGTGACATCTGTGGCTACGGCCCCGATGACCACCCACGTAAGCAGCGTTAGTGATATGGGGAACTCTGCGAACGTAAACCCGCCAGGGAGACTGGCATCCGACTCTGATGAATCCGAGCTCCACCCCCAGCGGTCGAGTTCAGGAGGAAGCAGAAGTGATGTCATCCGTGCAAACCCGGGGAGGCGTGGTTCCTGAGGTCGGAGCGCGGTGCAAATGGCGCCCACCCCCGGTGCCATGTTTTTCCCGGAAAGGCATGAGGAGCTGTGTAAAACTTGGAACGCTCCACTCACGGACCGTTCCAGTGAAACCAGCTCTGGCTCCCTTACTTCCCTCGATGGTCGCGCAGCCAAGGACTACGTCGAGATCCCCAGAGTGGAACGTCCGCCCGCGGTGCACCTGTGCCGCGGATGGCTATCACCTGGGGGGGAATCGGCAACACCTACCGTCCAGAGCACGTAAGACTTCGGCATCACTGGTGTCGAAAGCTTGCGATGCCGCGGGCCAGGCTGCCTCCTATCTCTACGCCATGGCCATCCTGCAGGTCCGCCAGGCCAAGGCGTTGAGAGAGCTTAACGAGGGTAAGGCCGACCCGGGTATAATGCAGGATCTCCGTGCCACAGCTGGCAGCGCTCTACGGGTGACCAAGGCGGTGGCATGGGCCCTGGGTCGGACGATGTCCACGGTAGTGGTCCAGGAGAGACACTCTGCTTCTTGATGCACCCATCTCGCAGGGTGGGTTGTTGGTAACACCGTCGAGGACTGTGCTCAGCAGTTTTTTACGGTGAAGCAGACAGTGGCAATTAGCCACATTTTTTCAAGCCGCGACTCGGCCGCCTAGAGACCTCCGAGATCCCGTGTGACGTCTGCTTCCCTTCAACCCAGGACCCCTTCGACATCAGCTCCGGTTCCTCTGCCCCCACAGGCGGCACCCCGGTAGCAGAGGTCGAGGGGGAAACCTCCGTCCCATCAGCAACCTTCTCGCGAGAAGGGACACTGACGGGAAGACCCCAGGGAGGACAACATCGGGCCCGAACCTTCACAGCCAGGGCTCTGATTGGTCGGTACGGGACGACTCCTGCTTCGTCACCAAAGCCGGGCCCTTGTCAGGGCCTGGCCCCCCTTACTCGCAGAGTATTTCCGTTCTCCCCGGGAGTACTTACAGCCGATCGCACACTCCACTGGACTGTGCCCGGCGTACCGACCTCACACCCTGGCGTGGTGTGAGGTCGTACACATACAACAGCTATCACCACTCTCAAACCGACAGTGCGTGCCGTTGTCCCGCCAGGCAGGTAAAAAGGCGGAGCCAACCTTCCCTCCGGGGACCCCCACTAACAGATGGTTAGCTCCGCCGGCCGACGAACCACCCCCTGTGGGAATGATGAAGCAGACCGTCCCCTTGGTCACCCTGTCACAGTCCCTGGGAGCTCGAGAGCTGCCCACACTGTCTCGCTGGCCTTGTGGGCGGTCCGTCTTGGTTACTCGATCCAGTTCGCCAGAGACTCTCCCAAGTTTCAGGGCATCATCTCTCCCTCTGTCAGAGGCAGGGACGCCTCCGTACTTCGGGTAGAGGTCACCACCCTTCTGGCAAACAGGCATCGAGTTCGTCCCTCAAACCAAGATGTTCAGTGGGTCACAACCCGCACTTCATCATTCACAAGAAAGACGGCGGGTTGCGCCCCATTGGTCTGCATACCCTGAACAAGCACCTTCACAAGCTGCTGTTCAGATGCTCATGCAGAGGGGCGCATCCTGACACCTATCAGGTGTCAGGATTGGTTCGTGGCAATCGACCTCAAGGACGCTTACTTTCATGTCTCGATGCCCTTGACACCGGCCGTTCTCACGGTTCGCGTTCGAGGGGTTGGCATATCAGTACAGAGTCCTCCCTTTCGGTCTGTCCCTGTCTCCACACGTCTTCACGAAGATCGTGGAAGCCGCCCTTTCTTCCCTTCGGGAAAAAGGTGTGCGGGTACTAAACTATCTCAACGACTGGCTTATCCTGGCACACTCGTGAAATCTGTTGTGTACACAGAGGGACCTGGTGCTCCGGCATCTAGATCAATTGGGATTTCAGGTCAACCGAGAAAAGAGCAAACTCTCCCCAGTGCAGAGCATCCTCTTCCTCGGTATGGAACTAAACTCTGTCACCATGATGGCGCAGCTGTCCTTAGCACGCACCCAGTCAGTCGGCGGTCCTCCTGAAACAATTTCAGAGGCTCCTGGGACACATGCCGTCCTCCGCGAGGATAATACCCCTCGGATTGATGCACATGAGACCGCTTCAACACTGGCTACAGAGTTGAGTTCCGAGGATAGCGTGGCACACCGGCAGCAGGCGCATGGTGATGACGCCCTGCTGCCAACGCACCCTAAACCCTTGGTCTTCCATGACCTTCCTCCGGGCGGGGGTTCCCCTCGGGCAGGTTACGAGGCACGTTGTGGTGACGACGATCGCCTCGCTGCAGGGGTGGCAAGCAGTGTGCAACGGGCACGCAGTAGCACGACGCTGGACGGGCCCCCGTCTGCGCTGGCATGCAATTGCCTAGAGTCTAGTGCAGGGACAGCACGTGTTGGTCCTCCGGGACAGCATGACAGCCGTAGCGTACATCGCCAGGGTGGCAGCTCACGGCACCTAACACAACTTGCCCGACGCCTCCTCTTGTGGAGTTAGCAGGTGATCCGCTCCCTGCGGGCCACACACATCCCAGGCAAACTGAACCAGACAGTCAACGCGCTCTCTCGTCAGTATACGCCTTGCAGAGAGTGGCGACTCCACCCCCGGTCCATCTCATTTGGGTGCTGTTCGGACAGGCACAGATAGACCTCTTTGCCTCCCACGACACCACCCATTGTCTGCTTTGATACTCCCTGACCGAAGCCCCCCTCGGCACGGATGCCCTGGTGCACAGCTGACCACGGGCGGGCGGAAGCAAACCTTCCCCCCCAGGAGCCTCCTTGCACAGACACTGTGCAAGGTCAGGGAAAGAGGAGCACCAAGTGTTATTGGATACACCGCACTGGTTCAACCACACTTGGCTTCAGAGCTGATGCTCTGGACAGCGACTCCCCCTGAACCATTCCCCTGACAGAGGACCTGCTCTCTCAGGGGAAGGACACATTCTGGCATCCCAGATCATACCTCTGGAACACCCATGTCTGGTCTCTAGACTGGACTAGAAGATCCTGAGATGGCTACTCCCCCTATACGGCTGAGACCATCACCCAGGCTAGGGCCCCATCTACTAGGCGGTTACACGCCTCTAGACGGTGCCTCTTCTCGTCCTGGTGTCTTTCTCAACGAGAAAGTCCCACTGAGGTGCTTGATCAGGATTGTGTTCCCTTCTCACGAGACTGGAGACTAAGATCTCCCCTCCACACTGGAAGTGTATGTAGTCGCTATTGCCACTCATCACGAATCAGTTGATGGAAAGTTTCTAGGGCAACACGACCTTGTCACCAGGTTCCTAACCGGCGCGAGAGGGCGGTATCCGCCTCACCTCCGCTCCATACCCTCTTGGGAACCTAACGTGGGTCCAAGAGCCCCTCGGAGGCTCCGATCTTCCTCACCGAAGTAAGACGGCCCCCCCCGTTGACGCTCGCTTCCTTCAAGAGGGTGGGGACCTCTAAGCATTCTCAGTGTCCCCGGATTGCCTTGAATTCGGCCCTGGTAACTCTCACGTTATCCTGAGATCCAGATTTTATACCGGATATCCGGGGGCGGAGCCCGGCATGCAAATTTCATTGGCCAAATTTCATTGGCCGTTTCTATAGTAGTCAGAGTTGATTGGTTCTCAAGGGCGAAAAGCTTCAGTGTTTTTCTCCTGTAAGTCAGGAAGATTTAATTAAACTTATAGCAACATCCAAACCAACAACATGCTTATTAGACCCCATTCCGACTACTTTATTAAAAGAGCTACTACCTGTTGCAATTGAGCCCATTTATAAAATTGTTAACTCGTCAATTAATCTACAACATGTCCCAGGACCCTTTAAGCTGGCTGTAATTAAGCCTCTTGTCAAAATACCAAAATTAGACCCCAACGAACTTGGAAGCTATAGACCGATTTCAAATCTCCCGTATTTGTCTAAAATACTAGAAAAGTATTGTCCACTCAGTTGTGTACTTTCCTACAAAATAATGACATACACGAAAAGTTTCAGTCTGGCTTTAGACCTCATCATAGCACTGCGCTCGTTAGAATAACAAATTACACTCTAAAAAATGCTGGGTTATTTCTGTAAACACATTTTTGGGTTAATTGTGCTGGGTCATAATTTTGGGTTGTTTGAGGTACTGTAAACACACAGTTGGGTTGCTCATGCTGGGTCAAATGGACTGTAGGGGTTCTTTCACCATTGAACAGCTGGGTTGGGTTATTTTGACCCAACCGGTTTGTTCATTTTTCCACTTCATCGAACCTTCTGGATCCTTCACGCGTCTCATTGTCAGACGGAAACGCACATCACAGCAAGCTGATTTTATAAGGTAAATTAATATGATAATATGATTATTTTTGATAACTTGTGGTAAGAGCACACTGATTTTACTGTTTAATGCAGTATTTGATCTGTCGCTGTGCGGAGGAAGTGTTTTATTCTGTGATTGATTAACGTTAAGTAATTTAGCAGCTTAGTATGCTATTTTTTTTTTTTACAAAAAAAGGCCTTAACAATCGCTTTATCGTTATGTTATATATATATGTGTGTACGTGTGCATATTTTTACTTTAAAAGGTTTTTATCCTTCACGTTAAATCCTCATGGAAATGTATGAATTAGCCTTAGGTCAGAAATACATGGTATAGTTCGGTTACTGTTTGCCTACTGTAAGGCTTTGTAATGTTTAGTCAGAATTAGATAATTTCATACAGAACTTGATCCAAGGGGATATTTTTTCAAGTGTCTGCGACGCGCCGGATCCAACCAACTAGCAATAATTATTAGCTAAAAGCTATGCCTCTTAATCTCACTGATTATTACAATTAATGACAAAAATAATGTTTGGAAAATTAAACAGAAATTTCCTTCTTACACACAACAGCAAACGATAGAAATAACTGACTTTTATTCCATTTTCCAGCTGGTAAAAATACTAGTGTTCTAATAGTTTTGGCCATCACTGTGTGATATATGTATATCCTCAGAAGTAAATGATATACAGTATGAATGTAGTGAATGAAGTAAAATACTAAAAGTGAAGTTTGAAGTTTTCCTCTAAAATTAGCATTTTTATAAGGCCTCTGTGTTTGTTCATTAAATGCATTTTAACTTAATTGTTAGTCATGTTTTAAGACTAACTATCATATATTTAACAGGTGGGGACTGTCATGGTGGAATACTTGCAAAATGCAGAGACCAGTGATGTAATCTGCACATTTTGTGCCTTGGGGAGGAGGCAGCACGACATCCCAGACCTTCGCCATTGTTTCGGGACATGCCGTTGAAACTGACTTGTTGCTCAGTTGATCTGGTTCAAGTCCTTTTCTGTGCTTGATGTTAACTGAGCAGTCTCTTCCTACTTAGAAATTTCTCCAGCATGCAGTGTATCGTATTGATGGACATGAGTCTTAATGTGGGAAGTTTTTGAGGACAACAGTTTTTTCTGGACACTTGTAACATGCTTTAAGTTGTCACATGTATTGTCTGTTGTTTGGAGTCTTTGTTTGGCTTAGTTTTAATGGCACACTGTTTGGACTGATTCTCATGTGCCAATAATATATTTTTTAAAGTGTTCTAATGCTGCAATGTTGACATATAGAATAGGAGGAAATTGAGGAAAGTGCATTGAGGAAATAAAACATTGGATGACTAGAAATTTCCTTTAAAACTCTAGCAAAACGGAAATATTACTTATAGCTTCAAAAACAAGTTAACAGAATATCTCAGATTACAGCCTGCAAATTGAAGGCTGCACTGTTACTCCAACAAATATAGTTAAAGACCTAGGCGATATATTAGACGGCAACCTGTCATTTAAAAATAACATCTCAAATATCACAAAAACAGCTTTCTTTCACCTTAGAAATGTTGCCAAAGTACAAAATATTTATGTGTTGCTGACGCAGAAAAGCTTATTCATGCATGTGACCTCAAGACTTGACTTTTGTAATGCTCCACTTAGTGGTTGTCCTGTATCATCAATAAACAAACTACAGTTAGTTCAGAATGCAGCTGCCAGAGTTCTTACCAGGTCAAGAAAATACGATAGCATAACCCCAGTTTTATCATCGCTTCACTGGCTACCCATTAAGTATCGTATTGATTTTAAAATTCTTTTAATTACTTACAAAGCTTTAAATGGTTTAGCCCCTACTTACTTAACTGAGCGTTTATCACATTACAACCCATTACGCTCTCAACGATCTCAAAACTCAGGACATTTGATGACACCTAGGATTTAACTTAAGCTTTAACTTAATGCATAGTTAATGAACAGCAGCTGCGCTAATTATTCTCCTTCTGCTTTCGCCTCGGGATGCCCATCCCGAGGTAGGAAGCAATTCCGCCAGGTCCAGATGATCGACATATGCCCATCCCCACCTAGAGATTACGCCAGCAACAGCTGCAGACTGACTGACCATCCCAGATCCATCTAAGGCAATTCCACCACCACCCAAGAGAAATACGACCATCGGACCATCCCAGCTCAGACCACTACATCCCCAACCAAGACGGACTACTTGTCACATTAATGCTGAAATTACTATACTTGGTATTTAATGCTAAACTTACATCACATGTCAGCAGTTTGAAGTTATAGCTGCATTCAGTGGCCCTGATTGGAGGTTGTTGGGTGGGTGTTTGTGGGGAGTGGGGGGGGCTCGTTGGTTGTGGGGATTCATCTGCTGGGGCTGTGTGGGTCCGGTTTGGCCTTGTTTTGTGGTGGATGTCGGACAACAGAGGAATAAAGTTACAACATACCATTACTATTTTCCCTGGTTGTACATCTGTTTTCTGGTGTCGATCGGGGAGTGGGACCAGGTTGAACCTGCATGGTTTTTCGGTGAGTGGGACTTTCTGGGTTGCAGATGGGGGGCTCTCCCTCTTCCTCATGGATATTTGAATGGTGGCTTTTGGTCGGGTCACTTAGTGTAACTATGACCGGTCAGAGGGGATCTGGCCCTCCCGGCTGAGCCTGGTTTCTCCCGAGGTTTTTTTCTCCATTAATCAATCATTGGAGTTTGGGTTCCTCGCCACGGCAGGGCAGTGTTGGCTTGCTCACCGGGAGACTGCATTTATTTATTTATTAATTAGATATCATTTATTAGAATGATCTTGCTTGTTCTATAAACACCATGCACTGTGCTGTTTTACATTTTCTGTTTTTCCTGTTTGCCCCTGTAAAGCTGCTTTGGAACAATGCACATTGTGAAAAGCGCTATATAAATAAACTTGAATTGAATTGAATATAAAAAATGTAGGTAGGCCTCTCACAGTTTATGAAAACCTGTTGTACATCTCGGCTAGAGGGACGAGCTCGATCGCTCCCTTCGCCAGCAGGGTGGCGACCTCGGCCCGCAGTACGTGAGCATCCATGCCTCTGATTGAGGTTGAGAGGATGCCTCGAAACTTGGGCGAGGTCTGGCGAATTGGATCGAGTAGCCGAGACGGATCGTTTGCTGTAACCATCGTGACAGTGTTGGGAAGCTTGAGCCAAGCGCCCAGGGACCGTGACAGGGGGACTAGGGGTATGATCTGCTTCATCTCATCTAAGGAAGGTGGTTCAATAGGTAGCAGTGTGGATCCCTTGCCGTGGGGAGGTCCCGGGGAGGAGATTGGGTCTGCTGATTTACCTGCCTGGATACGGCTCAATGCACCGCGATTTGAGAGTGCTGAGGGCTGCTGAGTATACTCAATGTTGCTTCTCGCCATGACGCAACGTCGAGTTGCCGAACACCTTCGTGAAGAGGTTGAGAGGGGCTGTGAAAAACAACCAGAGGAAGAGGAAAACTCCTTGAAGTGAGCTGTTGGGACGGGGCAGGACCCGTCACGGATCGACCAGCCAGCGATGGAATGGCTGGGGTGGGGCCCAAAGGTATTCTCGGTCTCCCTGGGGTCTTCCCATGAGGGCCGCTTCTGCTTCCGCAGCGGCTGCTGACGGGTTGGTGGTCTCCTATTCGATGTCTTCTTCCGGGGGGGCGCCTGAGTGGGGACACCGGAGCCGGAGGGCGTCGAAGAGGACCAGGGCTGCTGGGAAGCATACGATAGACAGGATCTCGGCGGCCAGAGGGCGGCAGAGTCGCGGCAAGGAGGCTATGCTTGATAGCCTCTCTCTGCTTCTTTACTGTCGAGAGCTGCTGCTCGACAGTATCACCAAACAGCCCCCCCCTGGCGAGATGGGTGCGTCGAGGAGGCTGACCTTCTCGGCGTCACTCATCTGTGCAAGGTTTGGCTAGAGGTGTCTCTCTTGGACCATAAGTGTGCACATCGTCAGAGCCAGGGCCCGCATGGTCACTGGTGGCCGGTGGTGGTGCGGAGTTCCTGCATAAGTGCTTGGTCAGTCTTACCCTCGTGGAGCTCTCAACGCCTTGGCCTGGACCTGCAGGATGGCCATAGTGTGGAGAGAGGGGGCAGCTTGGCCCTCAGCAGTTTAAGCTTGACACCAGAGATGCCGAAACCCACACGCTTTGGACAGGAGTCTAGATCGAGCCCCCCAGGTGGCAGCCGTCTGCGGTTCACCGAGATGGCACGTTCCACCTGGGGGACATCGACGTATCCTCTAGCTGCCTCACCATCGAGGAAAAAAAGGGTGGCGGCAACTAGATTGACGTGCACGCGCCGAAAGAGGGGGCATTTCCAGGTCTTACTGAGTTCCTCAAGCACTTCCGGGAACCCCGAGGCACCATGTATCCGGTCGCGAGCACTGGGAGAGGTAGTAGGGTGCACTGCAACCCAATGCTCGCGGCGACCCGGGAAAACATGTCTGACATTCCGACATCCGCTTCTTCCTGAGCTTGTTCCCGGAGGAGGGAATCATATCCATGATGTGGATTATAAAATGGGCATTTTGGCGTGAAGAGAGAAGGGGTACGGAGCGGAAAGTATTAACGCGGCGCAAGGCGGAACTTTACTCCCGGGGAACTAAATGGATGAATTTATGAAGTGAAAGCGAAAGGGATTGAAGAGTGGCTTAGTATCCATTTCATCTATGCATCAGATACCCCTTACAGTGTTGGACATACAGACCTATTAAAGGGAGAGGACGCCGGCTGGGACCTCGAATGGGAGCCTTATTCACTGTGAGTTTTGCTGTGGACTGCAGTGCTTAGTGTGAAGTGAACACGTGTGACTCTTTGAAGTGATTTTCTGCGTGCACAAGTGAGGGTGTGTAATTCTGCTTCTACCCGTTGGCCCAGTGGGCAAAGCATCTCTTAATATAGTTTGAAGGTGGTAAGAGACTTTCTCACAACGGCTTCCAGGGGCTTTCCTTCAGAACAGGCAGCGGCATACAATGGGAAAGCCGCTGGAAGCCGTCGTGAGTAGATTTCTTACTACAGTTGTTGCATTGTCTGCTGCTGCCTGTCCTGAAGGAAAGCCGCTGGAAGCCGCTGTGAGAAAGTCTCTTACCACCTTCAGTTCCATTGTCTGCCGTTGTCTGCCCTGAAGGGAAGCAGCTGTGAGTAGATCTCTTACTACAGTCTGTCCCATTGTATGCTGCTGCCTGTTCTGAAGGAAAGCCGCTGAAAGCCGCTGGAAGCTGCTCTGCAGTGAGATAGTCTCTTACCACCTTCTGTTCCATGGTCTGCCTCTGCCTGCTCTGAAGAGAAGCCGCTGGGTGCAGATCCTTTACCACCATCTGTTGATCCCTTACCGTCGTCTGCTTCGAGGAAGACCTATCAAGGGACCCCTGCTTCGTTATCACCTAAGAGTCTACTTACCAGTTCTGTCCGAAGAGGAAAGATTGGGCCTACCCTCCGTTCTGTTACCCACTGGGTTGTGACTGTTCCACCAAGAGCTCCCACCGCTGCTGGACAGGGTAGAACAGAGTTGGAACGCTTCCACTACGTGTTTTAGCCATTAGGATTCTAATTAAATAAAACTGAACTTTTACTACTTACCTTGTTGTCCGTCTGTGGTGTCTCTGGGTAACTCCTCGGGTGGTACATTCAATAGGGGCTTGTCTCGGCCCGTGACACAGGTTTTCAAAGACTATCAATGTTGGGGAGTTAGATATCGAGTTTCACATTATACTGTCACATTACATATGTTAAATGGAAAGTGTGACGGGCGTCCTGAGCTCAGATCAGTGTTGCCCTGGAAACTAACAAGGAGCACCTGTCCCACGTCATCACGGCCTGATCGGGCACAGCTGCAGGCGATCAGAGCTCCTAGTCATAAGGAGTGGACTCGCAAGGAGAAGGGAGTATCCCGCTCCCTGAGCTCGACATTAACATTGTATTTTCCCTATTCCAGAGAGCAGTCTGTGAACCGATCACCAAGCACCGCAGGGACACTCCACTCAGGACACGAAGAGAAACTCAGGAGAGCACCGCACCCGGGAGAAAAGGCCTTGTTCACCACCGTACCGAAAGAAAAGGCTTTGTTCAAAACAACACCATTGACTTCCACCCTTTGAGGAATTGTTGATTTGAGCTCTCCTTGTTGTGTGATCCTTCCACCCTGCTACAATAGTTTACCTAAAAATGAAAACTATCATAATTTATTCATACTGTATGTAAACACTCATATAAAAAAAATTCATAAACAAAAGAAATGTATAATCTCAGTGGAATAGCATTATTTACCCATGCAAAAAGTCTGTGTCCACCGTCATCCAGTCCGGCATCCCCAGTTTTTCCCCTGGACTCTTGTGCTCCCCCGCCTTGGACTCTTGTGTTCCCTTCCCTCGGACTCGGATTGTGTCGCATTGATGTGAACCATGCAAAGGCATTATCAGAAGCACCTCACCAAAAGGCATCTTTCAATCAGGATGATGAAATTGGGACACAGTCTCTCTGATAATGGCAAGGAAAGGTAAATATGCTATGAATAATTTATGCCCAAACACAGAGGATGCCTACCCGATGAACCAGTGAAACCTCAGATGTCCTTTCCTCTATTCATATTTTTGACTGCCTCCTACTGTATAAGGCGTGGGAAGTGTCCTATTGGGCAATTTAACTGTGCTGAAATAGTTGGATTGTAACCACTAGTATTATTAAGTGAATCTGAAACCACATCGCGAGTCTCTTCTGATCCCGCGTGGGGTTTACTGAATGGATGAGGAGTTTATGAGTAATGAATGTGAAAAGGTACGCGTCCCTAGGATCACATTCTGAGGAAAGGAAATGATTTGATGCTACCAACTCGACGAAAAGGGGATGAATAAACCGCCCTCATTGTAATCTGTTGGGTTCCGGGGTTAGTCTCTACCTTGTTTGTTTTGTTGTGTGTATGAGTGTTCGAACACGCGGGGTACCCCATCATTTACTTCACGACCTACACCTGGTTTCTATCTCACTTACCCCCTTATAACAACCATCACTTCTCATTGTCCCTTGTGCTATCGTTGACTAAGGTCACAGTACCGTCTCATATTTTCCAGTCTTGTCGTGTGGATTATCGCTGTTTAAAGCTGCCTTGCTTTTTGTAGTCTTGTCGACTGAGTGACTGTCCTGTTGACTGTATCCTGCGATTCCCTTTTTCTCCCTAGGACATTTTTAGTCCTCAGTTAAGACTTGGTATACTCCTTTTTGTTCCCTATTTTGTCATACTTTTCAGGTGTCCAGGTTCCAGGAGTGTCCATCACCCCAGCTCATCCGGGTCGCGTGTCTCCGTGGGCTTGGCCACAGATCCAGTGGGTTCCTCCGGTGGGTCTCCACCTCTCCACTGCAGATGGGTTCTTCGCTTCTCCGACTTGGTTGATGCTGCCGTACACTGGGGCTTACCCCAGTTGGCCTTGCAGTCAACCGACATCAGCTGAAACCCCGCCTGCTTCTCTTGCTACAACTATCACCTGTCTGTATTGTGTTTAAGGTTAAATAAACATTATTGTACCGCAATTGATTCCTCGTCTTCTGACTGAACCTGACAGTAATCCGTGAGAATGATGGACCACCGTCACTGGTATTAAAAATTCATCAATGGCGGAGAATTGTCGGATAATGCAACCTGCGGGTAACACGGCTGGATCAAGGTCAAAATCCATATCGTCACTTAACTAAACTGAACCATCTGTGATTCGTTCCAAACAAAACAGAAGGTAGTTGCTAAATTGAAGATTAATGATATTTGCTAATGATCGCAAATCATTAGCAATCGTTCTTAAAAAACCCGCCATCTTTAACAGGGCTTGTAGTAGACCCCTTTCTCGCCAACGTCACTAGCTGGAGTTAAACACACAGCTGTAGTTCAACACAATAAAACAAGTGTACTGAAAAGAAACGATCATTAAACATGCTCGCGTTTTACTTCATAACAGTAACCCAAGATAAAAAACGATTGTCTTTTGTTGGTGTAAATAATGATTTGGGTGTGTGTCTAAAAATTTCTCACGCATGCCTAAATCATTAACTGAGGAACAATGTTATTTTTCACATAGTGTGAACTTTTAAATGCATAGGGTATGTTCGCTAACAAGCAGTTAATACAACAAGCATGTATTAGTTAATTAATTATTGCTGCAATTATGCATGTGTTTATTTGTTTATTCATGCGTGTATTAATATATTCTCAACTCAACTTTATTTATATAGCACTTTTTACAATTTTCAAGCAGCTGTACATGAGACACATTGAATACAAGAAAAACAACTAAAGGCATATACCTGTAAAAACAAGAAAAAGGTGAAAACAACAAAAGACAGACATACAAATGCTCCACACACACAATATGCATACATACTTACACACATTTACATAGACGCACACACGCAAACACACTCGCACACACGCACAGTGAAAGCACACATAGGAGAGAGAACCACAGGTCAAATATTAAACGGACTATAAATTCTTATATGCAATATTAATTATGTCTAACTTCTAAATTCTAAAGCAGCCCCCCCGGCCAGGCAAATAGTGCAAAACAATATGCAAATGGTGGCGAGGAACCCAAAACTCCAATCGAGAAAAAAAAACTCAGGAGAACCCAGGCCCAACCAGGGGATTCCAGTTCCCCTCTGGCAAAAGCTGCTGCCTCTGCACAAGCTCAACAGTGCTTGCACAACAAGGCTAAATAAAAAATAAATAAACTTACGAATAAGGTAAATTATAGATTTAAGATTATCATTAAAAATCTAATAGCATTTAAAGTGTTAACCATGTCAAGTTGCCGCGTCCTTTATCCAGCTCTATCATCTCAGCTCTTGTCAGGTCATCGCTTCCCATTCTCAGCTCTGCCATCAGGTATGGGCATGAACTTCATCCTGTGGTAACCTTGGAGTAGAGAGTAGAGTACTGAGAGTAGAGTACTGTTCTGCACTCTTTGATGCAACAAGTACATCATTTTGTTGTTGGATGTGTTCCTGGTTCCGGTTGATCTAAATAATGCAACCTAAATCCTCTGAGGATAAATATAATGGAAGTGTAGTGTATGCAAGATTAAAAAGATGCGTCTTTAGTCTAGATTTAAACTGACAGAGTGTGTCTGCCTCCTGGACAGTGCAGGGAAGAATATTCCAAAGTTTAGGCGCTAGATAAGAAAAGGATCTACCACCTGCACTTGATTTTGAAATTCTAGGTATTACTAACTGACAGGACGCCTGAGAGCATAATGCACGTGGAGGATTGTAATACAATAGAAGTTCATTTAAATACTGCGGCGCAAGACCATGTAGGGCTTTATAGATAATAAGCAAGATCTTAAAGTTAATGCGATGCTTTATAGGTAACCAGTGCAAGGTTGACAGAACCGGGGTTATATGCTCATACTTTTTTGTACGTGTAAGAACTCGAGCTGCCGCGTTTTGAACCAGTTGCAGTTTTTGTAATAGGCCTGCAGGGTAACCACCTAAAAGTGCATTACAGTAATCTAGTCTTGTTGTCATGAATGCATGAATTAATTCTCTGCATCTGACAGTGACAGCATATGACGTAGTTTAGATATATTCTTAAAATGAAAAAATGCAATTTTACAGGTGTTGGCGACATGGTTCTCAAATGACAGATTACTATCGAAAACAACGCCAAGATTCTTAGCTGACGACAAGGATTTATGGAGCATCCGTCAATAGTTAAGCAGTATTCTTGGTTGTTACGTATGGCGGTTTTTGGTCCAGTAAGTAACACTTCTGTTTTGTCCGAGTTCAGTAGTAAAAAATTGTTACTCATCCAGTTTTTTAAATCAACTATGCATTCCTTTATTCGATGGAACTGCTGAGTTTAATGAGGCTTCGAGGAAATATAAAGTTGAGTATCATCAGCATAACAGTGAAAGCTAATTCCTTGTCGCTACAAAATATTCATTTACGTATTTATACTTAAGTCGTTTCTCGTCCTCCATACAGGTAAATGCTTTCGATAAATGTTAATCTAATGTATATTTAAAATACTTATATATAAATCACTTAAGAAGACATGAACAACACTGGTTCAACGCTGGTCTACAAGAACTTCCTGTTTCAGTGTAACACTACACAAATGTTTGAACAAAATACAACCATCACAACATTTATAACTGAATCACAATGTTAAACCAATATCTTTAAGATACTGTATATGCAATTTAAAAATAAATAAATAAATGAAACCGGAAGTGCTGCTGGACCTGTGTCTACGTCTTGGCAAGATGTCTATGTCCCAAATGTTATTTCTTGACAATTTTTTCATGTCATCTTTCCAATCAAATGGCAATCCTTAAAGGATGAAATACATTTACACCATCCATCCACCATAGCATAAAAAAAATGCCCATGTAACATTGGCCACAGTATCCATGTCAGCTAATTACTGCAGATGAATTGATTTATGTATAAACAAAGTTAACACGGCAATTTACTGATACATTAACTTTGTTTTATGGTGGTCTTTACATATCGTAATAGTGATGAAACAGTTATGAATGTGGGCATGAATACGGCTGCATAAGATGATTTTGGAAAAAAGGACTTAGATCTTCTGCTTACTGTGTTCTAAAAAGAAGCATTAATATTCTGTCGGGTCTGTCATTAGTTCATCATCAGTATAAGTCTCCTCTGTATTTCTATAGAGAACTTTCTATAGATCTTGCATGGGAATAAGGTGTTTGTTTGTGTGTGTCCGTGTGTTGTTGAGTGAATAAAGAAAATCCCACTCTCCCCACTAGTCCCTCCTCTAGCAGCTTGTGTTTTTCCGGAAATAATCATACAGCTGTATTTCTCTTTTATAAATTTGATCAAACTAAATACTCTTTGAAGATACAACGTATGCAATACTACTGTATAGTAGTACTGAAGCACCAAGAAAGAGTGCTATGTAGCACTAAAGTTGGTTCCCCTCAACTCATCTTTATTTATATAGCGCTTTTTACAATTTCCATTGTTACAAAGCAGCTGAACATGATACATATTGACTATAAGCAAAACAACAAAAGTCATACACCTGTAAAAACAAGAAAAAGGTGAAAACACAGAAGACAGACATACCCACATACAAACGCTCCACACACACAATATGCACATACAGTTGTGTTCAAAATTATTCAACCCCCAATGCTGTAAATGGTTTTAGGGAATTTAGTGTACATTTGTAATTGTATTCAAAATGAAATCCTACAAGGACTTCTTAAAGAACCATATGCAACTAAAATGACATCAATTAGTTTTGTAATTCTTCATTGACATAATTATTCAACCCCTTAAAGACTACCACTCTGAAGAACAGAGGTTCAATGAAGTGTTTTCAATCAAGTATTAAAACACCTGTGGATATCAGGGAGCAGCAATAAAGCCTAATAAGCACCAATTAGGCAGCTTTAAAATGACTGTGATACTCGGCTCCTTCTAGACATTTACTGGTGTGGTTACAAACATGGTGAGGTCAAGAGAATGGTCCAGGAAGACAAGAGAACAGGTGATTACTCTTCACAGGAAGGGCAATGGCTATAAGAAGATTGCAAAGATGGTAAACATACCAAGAGACACCATAGGAAGCATCATTCGCATTCGCAAATTCAAGGCAAAGGGCACTGTTGAAACGCTACCTGGTCGTGGCAGAAAGAAGATGCTGACTTCGACTGCTGTGCGCTACCTGAAGCGTAGAGTGGAGAAAAGTCCCCGTGTGACTGCTGAGGAACTGAGAAAAGATTTGTCAGATGTGGGTACTGAAGTTTGTGGGTACTGAAGTTTCTGCTCAGACAATACGGCGCACCCTGCGTAATGAAGGCCTCCATGCCAGAACTCCCAGGCGCACCCCCTTGCTGTCCCCAAAGAATAAGAAGAGTCGACTGCAGTATGCCAAAAGTCATGTGGACAAACCACAGAAGTTTTGGGATAGTGTTCTGTGGACTGATGAAACAAAATTAGAACTGTTTGGGCCCATGGATCAACGCTATGTTTGGAGGAGGAAGAACAAGGCCTATGAAGAAAAGAACACCTTGCCTACTGTGAAGCATGGCGGGGGGTCAATCATGCTTTGGGGCTGTTTTGCTTCTGCAGGTACTGGGAAGCTTCAGCGTGTGCAAGGTACCATGGATTCTCTTCAGTACCAGGAGATATCGGATGACAATGTGATGCAGTCCGTCACAAACCTGAGGCTTGGAAGACGTTGGACCTTTCAACAGGACAATGATCCCAAGCATACCTCCAAGTCCACTAGAGCATGGTTGCAGATTAAAGGCTGGAACATTTTGAAGTGGCCATCGCAGTCACCAGACTTAAATCCGATTGAGAACCTCTGGTGGGACTTAAAGAAAGCAGTTGCAGTGTGCAAGACTAAGAATGTGACTGAACTGGAGGCTTTTGCCCATGATGAATGGGCGAAGATACCCGTAGATCGCTGCAAGACACTTGTGTCAAGCTATGCTTCACGTTTAAAAGCTGTTATAACTTTAAAAGGATGTTGTACTAAGTACTAAGATTGAATGTCACTTGGGGGTTGAATAAAACTGATAATGATGTGAGCTCAGAAAAGACATTTGTGGTTATTTCATTATAAATGTTATGTTATATTTGTCTGACCTACACGTGCCTCTTTGATTTAATTGTAAGCAGGATGACTGAATGATCATAATCAATGTCAAACCGACCAAAACAATCAATTTCAGTGGGGGTTGAATAATTTTGAACACAACTGTACACACACCGACTCACAGTGAAAGCACACATTTAAGATAAAGGAGAAAGAAATACAGGTCAAATATTAAACTATACATTTCTATATGCAATATTAATTATGTAAAACTTCTGAATTCTAAAGCAGCTCCCCCAGCCAGGAAAATAGTAACGGGGAACCCAAAACTCCAATTGAGAAAAAAAAACTCATGAGAAACTAAGCCCAGCCAGGGGATTCCAGTTCAATTCAATTCAATTCAAGTTTATTTATATAGCGCTTTTCACAATGTGTATTGTTTCAAAGCAGCTTTACAGGGGCAAACAGGAAAAACAGAAAAGTTAAAACACAGCACAGTGCATGGTATTTATACAACGAGTAAGATCATTCTAATAAATAATATCTAATTTCTAAATAAATAAATAAATGAATGAATGCAGTCTCCCGGTGAGCAGGCCAACACTGCCCTGCTGTGGCGAGGAACCCAAACTCCAATTATTGATTATTGGAGAAAAAAACCTCGGGAGAAACCAGGCTCAGCCGGGAGGGCCAGATCCCCTCTGACATGTCATAGCTGCACTCAAACTGGTGACATGTGATTTTAGTTTAGCATTTAATACCAAATATTGTAACTTCAGCATTAATAAGACAAATAGTCCGTCTTTGCTATTGGTTGGGGATGTAGTGGTCTGAGCTGGGATGGTCCGATGGTCATATTTCTCTTGGCTGGTGGTGGGATTGCCTTAGATGGAGCTGGGATGGTCAGTCAGTCTGCAGCTGTAGCTGGCGTGATCTCAAATTGGGGATGGGCATCTGTCGGTCGTCTGGACATGGTGGAACTTCTTCCTACCTCGGGATGGGCATCCCGAGGCAGAGGCGGAAAGAGAATAAAGAGAATAATTAGCATAGCTGCTGTTCATTAACTATGCATTAAGTGAAAGCTTGGCTGAAAAGATATGTCTTTAATCTAGATTTAAATTGGGAGAGTGTGTCTGACCCTCGAATAGTTTTAGGAAGGCTTTTCCAGAGTTTAGGTGCTTCGTATGAGAAAGCTCAACCCCCTTTAGTGGATTTAGTTATCCTAGGTGTCATCAAATGTCCTGAGTTTTGAGATCGTTGAGAGCGTAATGGGTTGTAATGTGATAAAAGCTCAGTTAGGTAAGTAGGGGCTAAACCATTTAAAGCTTTGTAAGTAATTAAAAGAATTTTAAGATCAATACGATACTTAATGGGTAGCCAGTGAAGCGATGATAAAACTGGGGTTATGTGATTGTATTTTCTTGACCTACTAAGAACTCTGGCAGCTGCATTCTGAACTAACTGTAGTTTGTTTATCGATGATACAGGACAACCACTAAGTAGAACATTACAATAGTCAAGCCGGTCACAACAAGAGGTCACAAATGCATGAATAAGCTTTTCTGGGTCTGCAACACATAAACTATTTCGTAATTTGGCAACATTTCTAAGGTGGAAGAAGGCTGTTTTTGTGATATTTGAGATGTGATTTTTAAATGACAGGTTGCCGTCTAATAAAACGCATAGGTCTTTAACAATATTTGTTGGAGTAACAGTTCAGCCTTCAATTTGCAAGCTGTAATCGGAGATATTCTGTTTACTTGATTTTGGTGCTATAAGTAATATTTCTGTTTTGCTAGAGTTTAAAAGGAGGAAAATTCTAGTCATCCAATGTTTTATGTCCTCGATGCACTCTGCCAGTTTGGATAGCTTAAATGAATCATTTGGTCTTGATGAGATATATAGCTGAGTATCATCTGCATAACAGTGGAAGCTAATTCTATGTTTTCTAATAATGTTGCCGAGGGGCAGCATGTATATGGAGAAAAGCAAGGGTCCTAAAACCGATCCCTGAGGTAATCCATAATTTACTTGCGTAAGATTTGACGATTTCCCATTTAAATGGACTTATTGATATCTGTCTGTTAAGTAAGATCTGAACCATTGCAGTGCCTGTCCCTGAATAGCGATATAATTGTGTAAACGATCTAGTAGTATTTTATGGTCTACAATATCGAAAGCAGCACTAAGGTCAAGCAGGACTAAGAGTGAGATGTTACCTTTATCTGAAGCAATAAGGAGGTCATTTGTAATTCTAACGAGCGCAGTTTCAGTGCTGTGATGCGGTCTAAAGCCAGACTGAAACTTTTCATGCATGTCATTATTTTGTATGAAGGTACACAGTTGAGTTGACACTACTTTTTCTAGTATTTTAGACAAGTATGGGAGATTTGAAATCGGTCTATAGCTTCCAAGTTCATTGGGGTCTAAGTTTGGTTTTTTGATAAGAGGCTTAATTACAGCCAGCTTAAAGGGACCTGGGACATGTCCTAGATTAATTGACGAGTTGATGATGTTACAAATGGGCTCAATTACAGCAGGTAGTAACTCTTTTAATAAAGTAGTTGGAATGGGGTCTAATAAGCATGTCGTCGGTTTTGATGTTGCAATAACTTTAATTAATTCTTCCTGATTTATAGGAGAAAAACACTCTAGCTTTTCTTTTTGGGTGACGGTTGAAACTAATTCTTCCGACACACTTGAAGGTTTGGTTTTAGCTATGTTGTCTCGTATTATTTCGATTTTATCGGTAAAAAACTTCATGAATTCATTGCTACCAAGGTGCGGCGGAATACCCAGGTCAGGTGGAGTCTGTTTGTTTGTTAGTTTAGCAATTGTAGTTTGGAACTGTTATGTTCAACGCAAGCATTTCAAATGATTTAAATGTATGCATTGTTCTCCGAGCAACGGTAAGAAAGTCTCTAAAGATTGTTGCGACACCACCACCTCGACCAACCAGATGTGGCTCATGAATATAACCGTAGCTTGGTGGAGTAGACTCATTTAGACCGAAGTAATCATTTGGCTTAAGCCAGGTTTCAGTGAGGCAAAGTATATCAAAACTGTTGTCTGTGATCATTTCATTTACCATAACTGCCTTTGGATTTAGTGATCTAATATCAAGTAGCCCAAACTTTAGGCGTTGGTTTTGCTCATTAAATATATTGTCTTTTGGTTTAATCATGATAAGATTTTTTCTCTGACTTTTAAATAAATTATTATTTGGTTGTATTATTCGAGGGACAGACACAGTCTCTATGCATTTGAAAGCAGTAACATTTTTAACTGTAACATTCTTAACAGTTGGGTGAGAAGAACACAGATTATAGTTAAAATTTGTACTTACTAGACAAATGGTGCGTAGCGTCTTTGAGATGTTGTCAGACAGAATTTCTGCTCCAATGCTGCTGGGGTGCAGCCCGTCGGGGCGGAAGAGCCTTGGTCGCTCCCAAAACAGATCAAAATTATTTACAAAGAGCAGCTTCTGTTCAATACACCATGACATTAACCAATTATTAAGCGTAAATAGTCTACTGAACTTTTCGTTCCCTCGTCGGTAAGTAGGAAGCGGCCCTGATACGATGATCCTCGCCGTGGGCGATGCGTTGCGAACAGTATCGACCAGACTCCTGAAATCCCTCTTCAGGATCTCCGACTGCCGCATTCTCATATCATTAACCCAAGCGTGCAGAACTACGGCTCCCACTCTTGCATCCTCCTTCAGAATCGCAGTTACCTGCGCAGAGACATCGAGAACACGGGCGCCAGGAAAACAGTGAGTGCGCACCTTACCTTCATTGAAGGAGGCGCGTACGTTCCGGACGATTGAGTCTCCGATGACCACAGCGTTGGATTTCGTCTCGCAGAGGGCGGCAAAGCGGTTACTGGTAGGGATCTCGAAGACCGGTGGCGGCGGTGGGGGAGAGTTCGTCGCTCCAGTCCTGGATTTCGCCTTCCGCCGTGTGTGTGCTGGTGCAGGGGTGAAATTCATTTCGGCTCGTCGTGATTTTGAAGCCTGGGATCTGTGCATAGAAACACACGGAGTAGAAGTGATAGGAGTATTACAATCACGTCGAAAACTTACCGCAGCTTTGCGAGCGTCAGCCCGGGATGTTTCCATCGCCGTTTTACGTTCTCGCATACGTGTTTGCCTCTCGAGTAGATCGTGGATCTGCTTCTCCAATACTTCCAGTTCTGACTGAAGTGCGAAGAAAGATTCATCATCTGCACTCAAAGGTAACGTTAAACACATCTGAATCATTAGCCATTAGTGGTGTCATAATGAGAACAGTGGGTTAAGCAGTACAGGCAATATTCAGAACCTAACGGCTGGGAATGCTAACAGCCTGAGTGCTAATAGCAAATGATCGTATATAACAAATTTATCTGTGCGTTATATGACGATATTTGGTATGGGATACACTTAAGGATAGGTTTAACCCTCTGTGAGTTATCAATTTAGAACATAAATATTAAGAAATAACAGGAATAAACGATATATTTAGAAAAAGTTTGACGGAGATCTCTCAGTTCCACTCTGGCAAAAGCTGCTGCCTCTGCACAAGCTCGACAATGCTTGCACGACAAGGCTAAATAAAAAAATTTATAAACTTAGTAATAAGGTAAATCAATTAATAATCTAATAGCATTTGAAATTTTGTAGTGAAAGTCGTGTTGGGTCTGTGTGTCCTTTATCCAACTCTATCATCTCAGCTTTTGTCAGGTCACTGCTTCCCATTCTCCGCACTGCCATCATGAACTGCATCCTGCGGTAACCTTATAACAATGAGACAAGACTGGCTGAGAGTAGAGTACTGTTCTGCACTCTTTGATGCAACAAGTACATCAGTTGTTGTTGGAACTGTTCCTGGTTCCGGTTGATCTAAATAATGCAGCCTAAACCCTCAGAGGAATTACATTATGGGTATGCAAGATTAAAAAGATGCGTCTTCTATGCGTTCCCCTATGATTCAGAGCAAAGAACGGAGTTAGAACTGATCCACGCATTCAGCACATAATACAGTACTCAGATCAGGCTGTACATGTGGTCAGTTAGAAGGATGTTGGGAGTAGGACCCATCACGTTCAAAATAGGCACAAAATCTACCCGCTATTGTTTTTTATACAAAAATCCTATCCATCGCCACCAGAATTATATATTGTTTAGGGTCCTACAGGAATGCAGACCTCTAGTAGACAGTCCATTAAGCACACCACCCTTAATGCAAACCGTTTCGGGTGGAATCAAACGTATTTATTATTATTACTACTTTGTAAAATATTAGTAAAAAGTTTTTTTCATTTTCCGTTTTGAAAACGAATATTGAATGGATGGAAGGGTGGAAAATGTATACCCGCATATATTTTGTTACCCGCAGAAGTATCCATACATTCTGTCATGATTCCACCTCATCTTGTCAGGTATTTCTTAGTCTAGAGGTGGAATCATACAGGATCCTCTGTTTCATGTGGGAGAGACGATTTCATCTCTCTCTGGTCTGCGTCATCGTTCCTACCCTCCTGTTTCCTAGTTTGTGTTAATTTCCTTTCCTTGAGTGTTATCCCTAGCACCTGTTCCTTATCAATGATCCTGTGTTTGTTTCGTTTAAAACATCCTCGTGCTGGTTCATTGTACGTTGTACCTTTCGTGGTTGTATGCTGTACGTGTTACTTGGTCTGTTTGATGTTCTCCGGTTCCACAGCTTATGCTAGTTCCTTGTTCCTTGTCCCTTGTGTCCTCAAGTTTCTAGTAAGTCTAGTAAGTAGTGTTTGTTTCAAGTGTTTGTTTCAAGTGTTTGTTTTGTAGTTTAGTTAGTTCTTGTTCTTGTTTTGTTTAAATATATTATCTTGATCTGTTTTCCCCCTCGCGGGTTTTGTTTTCCTTTTTTTGTTCCTTTTGGTTATATACAATAAATACCCCTGTTTACCCCGCACATCGCCTTTTTCTCTGCCTCCAATCAGGTTCTCCCGCACTGTCTTTCATACCACTACTGTGGTTCAGTGGTGGAGTCCGAAAGTTGTAACGCCGGAGACCCGAGTTCGATTCCCGCTCCTGGCAATATTCAATACATTTAAAAAAATATGTCTGCTTTGCTTTACATTGCCGTGACATATTAAGGCAGAAAGTAAACAGACGCATGAAAGAAATGTTTTAAAACCAAAACTCAGTTTGCAAAGGAAAAAGTGAGGTAACAAAATGGAATCTAGGCAGGAAGCAGATCCAAGTGCAGTGGATTTTTATAAACAAAAACACAACATACAAAAATATTAAAGAAAAAAGAAAACGGAAATACAGGTTTAAAATAACAGGGGAACACAGACTGGGATCGTGACAGTAGCGGTGTAAGAGTGATTATTAACAGGAGAATATTTGTGTCAACTTAAAATATGGATGCAGAAAAATAGTTGGCGGACCATGAGGGCAATCATGGTTAAAGTGAAGCAGAGATGATATCACAAAAGTTTTCCATCTTCTGTTTAGAAATGAGATAACATGCTCACTTAAAGAGACAGACTTTCACCCAAAAAGGAAACTTGGTCATCTTTTACTTACAATTGAGTCATTCAAAATCTGTATATATGTCTCTGTTCGGATGAATACAGAAAATCATATTTGGAAGTAACCAAACAGCTATTAACCAAAAAGTTCGTACAGTACGATGCATCACCTCAGAGGTCTTATTTATAACAATAAACATCCAGGACCCAGGGGTGAAAAGAAGAGGGAGACTCTGTGGTTAACTGAACTCAATTTATTTTAAATGCTGAATGAAATATGAAATATGATATATACTATGAAGAACCATACATATGCTCAGTGTTTGTACAGGTGTATGGATGTTACTTCGCTTTCTGGCGGTCTCTCGACGTTGTGTCGAGAACGACAGATGGGGTTCGCCCTTGAGAACCAATCAACTCTGACTACTATAGAAAAGGCCAATGAAATTTGGTGAATGAAATTTGCATGCCGGTCTCCGCCCCCGGATATCCGGTATAAAAGGAAGCCGGCGTGCAGCATTCATGTACCTTTTGTTCTTCAGAGCCTTTGCTCATGACTACGAACAGAACGAAATCAATTAATTCATCTTCTTCTATGTTGCCGGATCTACGACGTAGAGCAGCGGATCGTCCCTACCTGCACCGACCTTCCCCTGGGCGTCTCGGCAGTTCCGGATGTGTCAGAGATCCTCAGTCCTTTTCAGGACTGAGCATTCTCCAGCGCGCCATGTCCCGCTGTTCTCTTGGGTGCGGCACCCTCATCGAGGAGGGTATGGACACGATCGCTGCATTAGGTGTCTGGGCGTCCAGCACGATGAAGCAGCGTTCTTTGACACATCTTGCCCGCACTGAGGGCAGAATATCATTCAGAAGTTGCGGTCACGGGTGGCTGTCTTCCTACGGGAACCAGCCACCATTTCGTCTGCTACCCGGGCTGTGACATCTGTGGTTACGGCCCTGATGACCACCCACGTATGCAGCGTTAGTGATATGGGGAACTCTGCAAACATAAACCCGCCAGCCAAGTGCTCACGGGCCGATCGCACCCCGATTCGCTCTTCTGAACGTTCCCCAAACGGCGGTGGCATACCGTCCGGATCCTCACGCACACACTCGGAAACAATGTGTGACGTAGATGAGATGTTGCTCGCTGCATCGGAGGGAGACAGGCATCCGACTCTGACGAATCCAAGCTCCACCCCAGCGGTCAAGTTCAGGAGGAAGCAGAAGTGATGTCATCCGTACTAATCCGGGGATATGTGGTTCTTGAGGTCGGAGCGCGGTGCAAACCCTGGGTGCCATGTTTTTCCCGGAGGTGCATGAGGAGCTGTGTAAAACTTGGAACACCCCGGAAGGAGAGGTCGAGGGGGAAACCTCCAACCCCTCAGCAACCTTCTAACGAGAAGGGACACTGACGGGAAGACCCCAGGGAGAACAACATCGGGTCCAACCTTCACAGCCACGGCTCTGATCGGTCGGTGCGGGACGACTCCTGCTCGTCACCAAAGCCGGGCCTTTTTCAGGCCCACTTACCCACTTAGTTTTTCTGTTCTCCCCGGGTGTACTTGCAGCCGTTCGCACACTCCACTGGACTGTGCTCCGTGAACCCTACTCACAC
Organism: Triplophysa bombifrons; assembly: GCA_029783895.1. Taxonomy (NCBI): domain Eukaryota; kingdom Metazoa; phylum Chordata; class Actinopteri; order Cypriniformes; family Nemacheilidae; genus Triplophysa; species Triplophysa bombifrons. Next base: position 18,040,622 of record CM056456.1, on the reverse strand, counting down.
CCTGGCGAGGCGTGAGGTCATACACATGTGACAGCTGTCACCACTCTCAAACCGACAGTGCGTGCCGTTGTCCCGCCAGGCAGGCAAAAAGGCGGAGCCAACCTTCCCTCCGGGGACCCTCAGGATAATGTGAGAGTTACCAGGGCCGAATTTAAGGAAATCCGGGGACACAGAGAATGCTCGGAGGTCCCCTACCCTCTTGAGCGCCAACAGGGGGGCCGTCTTACTCAGGTGAGGAAGATAGGAACTTCCGAAGTGCTCTTGGACATATGTTAGGGTCCAAGAGGGTATGGAGCGGAGGTGAGGCGGATTCCGCCCTCTCGCGCTCCTTAGGAACCTGGTGACCAGGTCGTGTTGCCCTAGAAACTTTCCATCAACTGAGTCGTGATGAGTGGGGATAGCGACTACATACACTTTCAGTGTGGAGGGGAGATGTTAGATTCCAGTCTCGTAAGAAGGACAACACAATCCTGATCGAGCACCTCAGTGGGTCTTTCTCACTGAGAGAGACACCAGGACGAGAAGAGGCACCGTCTAGAAGCGTGTAACCGCCTAGTAGATGGGGCCCTAGCCTGGGAGATGGTCTCTGGCCCTGCACTAGAGGCCATAGCCTCAGCGCAAGCAGCACAGCCCACAACTCTAGGCAATTGGTATGCCAGCGCAGATGGGGGCCCGTCCAGCCCCCCTCTACTGCGTGCCCGTTGCAGAATGAGCCAAGATTAGCCAGTCGCCGAGAAAGTTGAGGATACTTACGCCCTGACATACGAGAGCAGTCTCCGCGACCTTGGTTAAGGCACGTGGAGACAGGGCCAGACCGAAGGCAGGACCTTGTACTTGTATGCTCGACCCTCGAAGGCAAACCGAAGAAATGGTCTGTGCCGTCGGAGAATCAAGAGATGAAAGTACTTCAGGTCAATAGCCACGAACCGATCCCTATGTCGGACAGATGAGAGGATGCGCTTCTGCATCAACATTCTGAACCGGAGCCTGAAGGGTCTTGTTCAGAGTGTGCAGGTCCAGGATGGAAAGCAGCACCCCACCTTTCTTGGGGACGATGAAGACATCTCCACCAGAGGGACGGGCTCGATCTACCAAAGTCAGGGGCTCCAGAGAGACATAAGCATCTGATAGCAAATAGTCACTATCCGATGCTGTGACGGAAATCTCAACCTTTGCACGCTGATGCCTGGATCCGCTCATTGGAGAAAGGTTAGGTGAGCTTAACAGAGCCTGGATGGTCCGGCACTTTCTGACGGTTTAATATGCATGGGAACCCCCATATCACGCTCGCAGCTGCAGACAGCTTGGCAGCCATCGCAGAACGGGAAGCAGGTGATCTTGTGGCTGTCTCCAAAAAGAACATAGCCATCAGCGACCGCAAAACCTTGATCTTGCAGTGCAGAAATGCCGTATCCACAAACGATACTTCAGCATGCTGGTGACCCAGACATGTGATGCAGGTATCGTGCCTGTCAGACTTAAGGACGAGATGGCCACATCCAAGATTACAGTAGCGGACATGCCTGGCAACAAGTGCACACTGTGAGGAATTTAGCTCTTTTAGGATATTTGCTCTTATAGACCTTTGGCTAACTATCGAAATGCCCAGGAAAAATCACACACACCAGGACGAATACGCTATTCTTCGTGATAGAATTCAGTAGATAATCAGAAGATAATCTTGGTTAGATTCCAAGATGGCGCCGCAGATGGCTGCCTCGGTGTGGAGCTCTCCAGTTGTTTTAGTGTTTTTGTTAGTTTGTCCTGTTTTATGTTTTTCCCATACGATTAGTTTCACAAGAGGTGAACTGCTGAACATTCGGAACTGCACACCATCTGATATTTTACCGGTTTTTGATTACTCGGATGTTTTATTTAACATCGTAGTCGGAGGCGCAGCAGCGCTGCTAAAGCACTCCAGGACGCGCAAGCGTGGTAAGCGAGCCGGCGCGCTAATCAGGCTCAGAAAGCGCGGCTTTAAAACTGCGCTGCCTAGCATACATCTGGCGAATCTGCACTCTTTGCCAAACAAAACGGACGAACTTCTTCTACTCTGCCGGACAAATAAGGATTTTTCAAACTCTGCTGTTTTGTGTTTCGTGGAAACGTGGCTGAACGACTTTATCCCGGACAGCGCGTTACATCTGCCCGGCTACCAGCTGTTCAGAGCGGACCGCGACGCAGAATCAACAGGAAAAACGCGCGGAGGTGGGGTATGTTTTTACATCAATGAAAAGTGGTGTACAGATACAACAGTGATGAAGAAGATGCGTTGTCTCGACCTAGAAGCACTCTTCATTAACTGTAAGCCCTTTTACTCGCCGAGAGAGTTTTCCTCATTCATTCTCGTGTGTGTTTACATTCCTCCGCAAGCGCACGTGAGCGTGGCGTTACAACAGCTCGCCGATCACATCACGGACACAGAGCAACAACATCCGGACTCCGTTATCATTATTCTTGGCGACTTTAATCATGCAAAACTTACACTCGAGCTGCCGAAATACAGACAACACATCACATGCCCTACCAGAGACAAAAATATTTTGGACCACTGCTACACCACAATAAAGAATGCATATCGCTCTGTCCCTAGAGCAGCTTTAGGACTGTCTGATCACTGCCTGGTTCACCTTATCCCAGCCTACAGGCAGAAACTAAAATCTGCCAAACCTGTGGTAAGGACTGTTAAAATATGGACCAACGAAACAGAGCTTGCCCTACAAGCCTGTTTCGAGTGCACCGATTGGAGTGTTTTTGAAGCTGCTACCACCGATCTGGACGAGCTCACAGAGACTGTAACATCATACATCAGTTTCTGTGAGGATTTGTGCATTCCTACTAGGACCTCCCTAAAATACAACAATGATAAACCATGGTTCTCAGCAAAACTCAGACAGATTCGCCAAGCCAAGGAGGATGCCTACAGAAACGGGGACAAGGTCTTGTACAGGCAGGCTAGGAACACATTGACAAAGGAGATCAGAGTGGCTAAGAGAAACTACTCTAAAAAGTTGGAAAACCAGTTCTCAGCCAATGACCCTGCGTCTGTGTGGAAGGGCCTTAAAGACATCACTAACTACAAGCCACCATCCCCCAATTTTGCAGGCAATCAACACCTGATCAATGATCTGAATGACTTTTACTGCAGATTTGAAAATGCTAATTTAACACCTGACATTCTCTCTACACAACACCTATCACCTTCAGTCATCCCACCTCCTGCACTTCACATCACTGAAGAGGATGTGTGCAGAGTCTTTAGGAAACAAAAGAGAAGAAAAGCACCAGGCCCAGATGGTATCTCACCAGCCTGTCTTAAAAGCTGTGCTATTCAACTGGCCTTCATCTTCTCAAAGATCTTCAACAGATCACTGGATCTGTGCACAGTTCCTTCCTGTTTCAAGTGCTCCACCATAATCCCCATCCCAAAGAAATCCAAAATCACAGGACTGAATGACTACAGACCCGTCGCTCTCACATCTGTGGTCATGAAGTCATTCGAGAGACTGGTATTGGCTTATCTGAAGGACATCACAGAACCCTTACTGGACCCCCTGCAGTTTGCCTACAGAGCAAACAGGTCTGTTGAGGATGCAGTTAACATGGCGCTGCATTTTGTCCTGAAACATCTCGATAGACCAGGGACCTATGTAAGGATCCTGTTTGTGGACTTCAGCTCCGCTTTCAACACCATCATCCCATCACTGCTCCAGAAAAAGTTAACCCAGCTATCTGTTCCTGGCTCTATCTGTCAGTGGATCACCAGCTTTCTGACAGACAGGCAACAGTTAGTGAGAATGGGGAAACTCACATCCAGCACTCGCACAATCAGCACTGGCGCCCCCCAGGGATGCGTTCTCTCCCCACTGCTCTTCACACTGTACACAAATGACTGCACTGCCCAGGACCCTTCTGTAAGACTTCTGAAGTTCGCAGACGACACCACAGTCATTGGCCTCATCCATGATGGTGATGAGTCTGCTTACAGACAGGAGGTCGAGCAGCTGTCTGTCTGGTGCAGTCATAACAACTTGGAGCTGAACACGCTTAAAACAGTGGAGACGATTGTGGATTTCAGGAGAAACCCCCCTGCACTCCCCCCTCTCACCATCATGAACAGCACTGTGGCAGCAGTGGAGTCATTCAGGTTCCTGGGCACCACCATCTCTCAGGACCTGAAGTGGGACAATCACATTGGCTCTATTGCTAAAAAAGCCCAGCAGAGGTTGTACTTCTTACGTCAGCTGAAGAAGTTCAACCTACCACAAGCTCTATTAAAACAGTTTTACTCAGCAGTCATAGAGTCTGTCCTTTGCACATCCATCACTGTCTGGTTTGGCTCAGCCACAAAGTTAGACCTCAGAAGACTACAGAGGACGGTTCGGACTGCTGAGAAGATCATTGGTGCTCCCCTGCCCACCCTCCAAGAACTGTATACATCCAGAGTGAGGAAAAGGGCTCAGAAAATCACCCTGGACCTCTCACATCCAAGCCATCATCTCTTCACAATGCTGCCGTCTGGTCGGCGCTACAGAGCACTGAGCACCAAAACAACCAGACACAAAAATAGCTTCTTCCCTCAGGCCATATACCTCTTGAACAGTTATTATTTTTTTTTTTTTTTAATTCTTGCGTGCAAGACTTCTTCAGTGCAATTAACTCTGTGCAATAATAATAAAGTGCAATCTTCAATATCCTTCAGAAAATACACTATATTTTTTTATACAACTTTTTTCTGTAAATTATATTTCATCTTGCTGTATATAACGCATACCTTTTACTGAAATAGTCTATTCCATTTTTTTACTTGTACATATTTACATACACACATAACTTTACTCTCTATAGCTTTGCTCTTATGTTTATTGTATTGTATTTCTTAATTTTTACACCCATAGGCCCTTATTTAAATCATCTGTGTAACTGTTTTTTGTATTGTTTGATGGTCTCTGTGTTGTTGCTCATTCTGTGTACTGGATGCTCCTGTGACCAAAACAAATTCCTTGTATGTGCAAACATACTTGGCAATAAAGCTCTTTCTGATTCTGATTCTGATTCTGATAATGTGCTCAGCATTTCAGCACAGCAGGTTCCGAAGAACAAAAGGTGAATGAAAGGGCAAGCCATCCTCCTTTTTTACCCATATGTACAGGGCAGAGACTGGCATGCCATTTGCCAAGTTCACTGGCCTTTTAAAAGTACAATCAGAGATGATAGGTTCTCGAGATTAAATCCCATTTTGTCGGTTTGACACAACGTCAAGAGACCGACAGAAAGGGAACCAGGAGGGGAGAGAGAAACCAAAGGCAGTCCAGATGAGGAGAGTGAAACAATATTGAGGAAACAAGCGCGGCAACGAGAGGGTGGGATAGCAGACAGAGACAGCGAACACATGGCGAGCTGTCAAACCGTACCATGTATTCGATATGAAACAAAACAAAGCAGTGCTCCGACCCAAGACCCAACATCTAGAGTTGTACATTGGATATAAACAATACCAGATGTTCTCAAGAGTAAAAAAGACTAATTTTAACTATGCATTTTTATTTCTCCCAAGCATTTTTAGAATAGTATTTCAAATTTATATAATTGATTAACAATATAACTTGCATGTGTATCCCTTCAAAGAGTTAGAATTGAACATTCTAGATTAATTGAATTTTGTCATTTTAGAACTTTATAACTTCCTTTCATAGAACACAAAAAATATATTTTGCAGAATGTTTTTAACCGGCACCCATTCACGCATTGTATTTGTGTCTATACAATACCACAATTTTGGAATAACATGAGGGTGAGTAAATGATCAAATACAATTACATTTTTAGGTTAACTATCCCTTTAAATCCCCTGAGCTATGAAAAAGGATATTGTAAAGCAATATAGTTTTCTTCTGGGTATGCATAGGGTCTCTGTGTATGTCTGGATATATACAATACAAACTTCCCCTTACCCCATTTGGCTTTATGTTTGGAAATGTGCTATACCGCTGGAATCAGAAGGAACGGAGTGTGGTGTGGATCATATGCCGGAGCACATCTATCACTTAGTCTTTATTTGTGCATACCTTCACTCTGAGCACATGGAGGGGGGACCGAGAGAGGAAAAGAGGGGGTATGCATGAACAGGAGCGTCTTTGTAAACCAGCCCGGCATTTCGTGCTGCGAATGCTGTGACATCCAACCCCTCACAATAGGGCTCCTTTAAGACTCCAGGAGTGGTGCTGGAGGAACAGGGAGGGGAAATGAATTACTACAACTCTACAATCCCACAACCAATTCACTGTCATGGCCTCCGCGGGGAGCTGCGCAGCCCCGGCTCGAACCAGGACGTCCCCTGAAATTCACCCAGATCTCTTATTTGTATGTACCGTTACTGCGATTTTATATATTCCACTGATGTAAGCCAATGTCTATAGCTCATAGGGCAGTAATTCGCACCAATTGCGTATAAATAACCAGCGCTGTGCATTATTTTGCGATTTTGCGTGCATAAATACGCCTATTTTAGCATGCATATGATACGTCAATTAGCGTGTTTGCATATTAAACAGCAATTTGTCTCATTACCCTGTCCCCTTACCCAAACCCTAAACCTAATGTTAGCGTCCGTGCATATTATAACCTCTACCCTAACCCAAACCCTAAACCTAACAGTATTATTTTTATTATTTCAGAGTTTCTTCTTCATGTAAGTTTTAAAATGGCTGCTCTCCACCCAGGTACAAGCAAACATTGGTGTGTCATATGCAAGCAAAATCGCAATTTGGCGTACGTATTTGACGATAATGCAACAGCGTGTTATATACGCAATTGGTGCGACCAGGTTTTTAAGAGCAACCCTCCTGTAGCAATACATTTCCATATGTTATTGGCAGGGATTTAAAAATGTGATTACAAATAACCTCCTAATAGTTTCAGAGGTTACATTAATCAAATGAATAATCCAATATCATATGAATATATACAATACAGTTGATGCTGTTGATCTCAACCAGAAAAAGTTGACTTTCATAATCATCAATTTTCATGACATTTCTAGTCTTTGCTAGCAAGGAATAGGTCTAGTCTCTAGATTAATTTTTATTATGAAGAATCATTACTGTAATGTTTGAGGATGTAATTGTTAACATTAGTAAATGCATTAACTAACATGAACTACCCAGTGAAAAATAAATATTCTAAAATCTATTTTTAAATATATTTATTTGATTCTAAGTACGCTGCAAATCCATTTACATCTTATGTTCTTAGTGAAAATACACTTCAATTGTATTTGTGGTATACTAAATTGGTATACTTAAAGTCTGCAAAATTGAACAACTAATTTTATACTTAATATACAGTACTACAATTTTTGATCAGAAATAGTGCTAAACTCCAACTAAAGATACATCATAATTTGATTGAGCTAAAGTGAAACTATTGGGAGTATGCTTCAAGTACACTTTAAATACTGTATCTTGCGTTGATTTTATTTAATATATCATGAGATCCTTGTCAAAAGTGTCAGTAGAACACATTTTATTAAAACACAGGTTTAACATAAAGAAATGTCCATTGTGTATAAATAGTTCTCCATGTAACGTTTAGTTATAATTTTATATCAGTAAGTCATGTCAGTAAATGTGATAATACATTTAAACTATACTTAAATTAAACTATACTAATAAATGCATTTTAAATTAATTGTGTTTTACACTGTTTACACTGAACAGCATCGTTTTTGGCATGTATAATCTTTCTTAATGTTTGTTAATATTAATGAAAATTGTAAAAAGCGCTTGTAACGAGGTTCATTAAAAGGAAGGAAGGAGACGGGAACCGGAAGACATTTAAACATTTAATAAAGTAATGTAACCGAGCGTTTGTGTAGGTTCGCCTTAAACTTGCACTAAATAAAATAAGAAACGGATGCTTTGGGTCTGGTACATAACTTTTCTGGTTTTATTAGGAGATCGCACATGTAAAACCAACCGCACTCTAGTTCCTGGTGCGCATGCCCACACCCCGCCAACTACGGCGAGCCCCGAGGGGAAAACGGTATTGCACACACCCACTTAATACAATGCAACTGCACTCAGTATTACAAAATAAGAAACACTCAAATAAAATCTGTTACATATGTCCCCCCCCTCCAGAATAAACGTCCTCGTTTATATTCCAGAACAATAAAGCATAGAAACATACATGGCCTCTGACAATAACAACTCAATGCACATTTTATAAGTACTACACATTACATGGACCAAACACAGCAGTGCAACATGACACCACGAAAATTATGAAATTCACTCTTTCGTCTTCAACTGGAAAACACATTCCAAACAGTCCTGTGCATAGAACAAACCCTGAATGTGAACACATACAAGGAGCATAACGTTTACCTCAATACATAACAAAGTCACTGAAACGGCTAGGAGGTTTTAAAATCCTCCCAGTCCTACCCACATGTGGTTCTGACCTCTGAACAGAGGTCATCAGGTGAAACCCTAAGGTCTCTCTGAGGAGACACACACTCAAGTCCATCAGATGTGCCAGCCTCCAGGGAGGAGGATGTTGGCAGAGAAGTCTGGTTTTGCGGCAGCGATGGAACAGGCAAAGTATAAGGCCGCAGCCTATTATAATGCACTACCTGCGCTCGCTCCCCAGAGTCCAACGAATTGACAATCTGATACGTTAGTCCCAGTTCACCACATGAATCCATAACTTTCAAAATTTTGTACGGTCCCTTCCAATGGGGTGCCAGTTTCATGCGACTTTCAACAGGATTGTTCAGCCACACCATAGCACCCACAGCATACGGCTGGTGACGCACTCCTTCGTCATGGTACATCTTCTGACGGTCATGAGCAGCCTCGCTATGCATGCGGGCGCCACTAAAGGCAGAGTCCATCTTTTTCAGCAATGCAGCAACAAAGTCAGCATGAGATACCATCATCTGCGAGTCGAGAGCAAGTGTAGGTAACAGAACATCAGCGGGGACCCGTGCCTCCCGACCGTGAACCAAAAAGTATGGTGTGAAATGAGTGCTGGAGTGTCGTGACGTGTTATAAGCAAACGCAACATGTTTCACATACTCATCCCATTCTCCACCATGGGTCAGAAGTGTCTTAGCCAACTGATCAATTAGTGTCCGATTGAAGCGTTCAACCATACCATCCGATTTTGGGTTGTAGGGAGTGGTACGTGTTTTGCTGATGTTCATCAAATGGCAAAGGCTCTGGATCACCTGCGCCTCAAACTGGCGACCTTGGTCTGAATGCAAAGTCTCTGGAACACCGTGAATAAGAACATAGTCCTCAAACAGGCAGTGTGCAACAGTCTGTGCGGTCTGATTCTGCAATGCATACAAATTGACAAATTTAGTAAAGTAGTCCTCCACAACCAGGACATAACGATTACCTTTAGAGGTTGTAGGCAGCTCTAAAATATCCATAGCCACCCTCTCAAATGGCCGCACAGTTTGTGAACCGCCCAGAGGAGCTCGGTGGGACGGAACTGGAACACGACGAGTCTGGCATGCCTTGCACTGCTCACACCATGCTATGATGTCCTTGTACATAGAAGGCCAGTAGCTGAAATTTCTTGCCCGCTCCCACACACGTTCAGCGGAGAAATGTCCAGAGGCTTGGGCCCCATGCAACTGCAAGAGCATGTCAGAAATCGCAGCAGGAACAACAATTTGGATCCTCGGCTCACCCGTAAGAAAACCGATGTCAGAGCGACACAAGAGTCCATCAATGACGGTGAGACGACTGAACTCAGTCCAAAGTTTTCTTAAGCACTGAGAGGCTCCTTTTATCCGTCTTCTTGCTGGTCTTTGCAAAAGCTCCACCCAGCTCAACACAGTTCTGATCTCAGATTTTAGAGCAACCACGCAACCAGAAATGTCCGTTGAGTTTGCCATAGTCCGTCCCTCAGGAGGATCAACACCATCAGAGGAACATGGAATGTCAGTACTTGGTTGATTTGAACTCACCACATTCACTTCCACCACCGCTTCGCCACCAGATTCTCCTGCACCCCAATCAGGTGTTACAGGGCGCCGTGAGAGGGCGTCTGTATTCTTATGCTGATTCCCCTCCTTGTGCACGATGACCCAATTCAGTGGATCGAGCTCCATAATCCATCGCCCTCTTCTTCCTGTCGGGTCATCTTCAATAGACATACGCCGCAGAGCTAACAGGGGTCGGTGATCTGTGATAATAGTGAAAGAAGAAAGTCCAATGTAGTGTCGGAACTCTCATACAAGCCCACACAATGGCCCACAGCTCCCGATCAAAAGTAGACCAACGCCTCTGTGTGCAATTCAATGCCCGGCTGGCATATGCGACCACATGTTCGAGGCCGTCCCTATCCTGGGCCAGCACTGCACCAACGGCCACATTGGATGCATCAGTAAAGATCTTGAATGGCACATGAAAGTCAGGTAGTGTCACTACCGGCTCAGATGTCAACACAATTTTCAGAAAGTTGAAAGACTGGTCACATGCAGAAGTCCATACAAAGGGAACATTCTTCCCAACAAGTTGGTTCAATGGAGCTGCGTGCTTAGAGAAGTCTCTGACAAAACATCTGAAATAGGAACATAGTCCCACAAATGCCCTGACCTCCGATGGAGATTGGGGAACTGGCCAATTTAAGACCTTCTCTGTGTTCCGAGGATCAGGTTGAAGTCCCTTTCGAGAAATAACATGGCCCAGAAAAACAACATGATCTCTGGCAAGGTGGCATTTTTTTGGATTCAGTCTTAATCCGGCAGACTGAATTCTTGAAAACACCTCCGTAAGGCTAGCCAAGTGTTCCTCAAATTATTTGCTATAAATTAAAACATCGTCAAGATATACCATGCAGACGTGCCATGGGAGCCCCCTCAGGACCAGCTCCCTTAGACGTTGGAACGTAGCAGGGGAATTAGAGAGGCCCATTAGCATGGATCGCCACTGATAGAGCCCCTGTCCCGTCGTGAATGCCGTCTTTTCTCTGTCGTCTTCGGCAACTTCCACCTGCCAGTAGCCATTAGAAAAATCCAGTGTGCTGAACCACACAGCGCCAGACAATGCATCCAGAGTATCGTCCACGCGGGGTAGGGGGTGAGAATCTTTCACAGTAACACTGTTCAAGCGTCTATAGTCAATACAAAATCGCCACGCGCCACATTTCTTTTTCGCCAAGACCACTGGCGATGGCCAAGGGCTGCAGCTCTTCTCAATGACACCCTCTTCCAGCAGAATAGCCACTTGTCTCTCTATTTCAATACGTTTTTCAGGAGACACCCGATACGCGCTTTGCTTGATAGGAGTCTGCTCTCCAGTTCTGATGTTATGTTTAATTAAGTTGCATTTGCCGGTATTTTGCTCAGAGGAGCTGAAGATATCATTGTATTCCAGCAGAAATGCTGACAGTTCCGCTTTTTCAGTTTCTGAAATTGGTGAGTTTTCCAACGATACAAGGGGGTAACGATAAATCAACTGGGGCATGAAGCAGCTGAATGTCAGTGTCATCAACAGAATAAAACTCACCCAGGTGCGTACCTTCTTTCAGTGAAATGTCCTGTCCGGTAGGGTTCAAGACCCGTGCTTTTGTCAGTCCATCGTGAACAGGGGTTACTGTGTGAGCTACCACTAAGCAGGAAGAATCTGCCACATTAGGTTCCAAATAGCCATCAAAGTCGCTAGACCACCGAGTCACATAAGGGGAGGATACCTTAACGGGGACAACTGACTCACTGAGGGGAGGTAAGATCATTGTGGTCGCCAGTGACACAATGCAGCAAAGTGGAACAAAGTCTTTGTTGGTGAGGAGAGGAACTGAGATGTCCCAGAGTTGTAACTTAGCTCGGCTGAGTTCTAACGAGGCGTGATTTTTCAACAGGAAGTCCCACCCCAACAACACAGACTGTGTGGTTTCTCTCAATACATGAAATACATGCTGCCATGACTCAGTCCCCAGCTGAAATGTTATTGTCATGGTGCCCAGCGTATCCAGAATCTGTCCATTCACGGCTCGAGCCGCCACATAATCCTTTTTCAGAGGGCGAATGCGAAGTGCTGGAACTGACATGCGAAAATCTTCACTAATGAGCGACACACTGGAACCAGAATCTACTAACATCTGAACCTCCACGCCTTCAACTACTCCTCTCACATAAGACACCAGTAGCTCTGGGTTGGTGTTTGTGACTTCATCAGTCTCTTTGGAAATTGAATTACTGGTAGTAGTGTTGTCAATCTGAGGGCCCATGGGCAACATAGATGGCGTTTGGGCCACAACATCAGCTACAGTCCGTTTCCCGGCCAACTACGTCGTTCCCCTGCGCCAGGAGACATAAAACATACGCCACGCTTCCTTCACTCATCTTCGTAGTCATACCGTCGCCGTGGACTGGGGCTAGGGCTGCGTCTTGAAGAAAACTGCACAGTCCTTGGAATCATGATAATCAGTGCCTGATTTAAACTTGTCACTGTGTTGATATGATTGTCTCTCTGGTGAACGGCCTCTCCGTGCATGGTCGAAGAGACGTGACTGGCATCCACGGCCACCACAGCAGCACTGACACGTTCCATTAGACTGCGAGTCACACTCCTCCATTGCTCTAGAGCACGCTTTGGTTCTCAATATTTGGTTCTCCTCTCCCAAACGTCTCAATTCCATTCTTATCTCTTTCATTTCTTCTGCTAATTTATCTACTGCTCTGTAAAGTCCAAAATTATCCTTTCCAGAGTGAACAGCAGCCACTGCACCTTCCTCACTAATACTGTGAGCAGCATGAACAGTCATATAATCAGTCTTTATCGACTCTCTAGCATTTTCGCACCGACCTGCAATTGTGACTGCTTCCTCTAAATCCGTAGCTCCTTGTTCCTGACATTTTGTTCTGAGAACCGGGTCTAGACCAGCCAAGAAATGACGAAATTTTTCTTCCTTTTGAGCCTTGTCACCATAATCAGGAAAAGCTTCGTCAACCAACCTGGTGATCTCAGCGGCGAACACCTCCAAACTTTCCCGCGGAGCTCGAGGGCGGGCCGAAAGGCTGGCTCTGAAGTGATCCATTAACTGTCTTTGCCCGAATGCCTCTTTGAGTTTCTCTTTGGCAGCTGTGTAATCTGCCTGAACGGCACCAGGAAGGCTGTCCCACAGCAGAAACGCTGCGTTGCTCAGATGTGTCGGTAGAATTCTCGCCAACTCATAACTGTATGAAACACCGTAGTCATCCTCCGTGAGTGCTCTGACCGCGACCTCGAACTGACGACCCCCGCACAGAAAACTCTGTCTCTCATCCCCGTAGAACGGCGGCGGCAGATCAATCCTAATGTGTCTGCTGTTTTTGTCACCATCCCGTCTCGGGTGGAAATCAAACTCCTCTTTGCACCACATCCTTGAAGCTAAGACCACGCGTACCCTCACTTTCTAAAACTTTTGGAGCTAAACTAACTAGTTAAACACCCGTCGCGCCACTCTCGTAAAAACTATTAAAAAAAACACTGCCACCAATGTAACCGAGCGTTTGTGTAGGTTCGCCTTAAACTTGCACTAAATAAAATAAGAAACGGATGCTTTGGGTCTGGTACATAACTTTTCTGGTTTTATTAGGAGATCGCACATGTAAAACCAACCGCACTCTAGTTCCTGGTTCGCATGCCCACACCCCGCCAACTACGGCGAGCCCCGAGGGGAATACGGTATTGCACACACCCACTTAATACAATGCAACTGCACTCAGTATTACAAAATAAGAAACACTCAAATAAAATCTTTTACAGTAATAACAGCCGGCGGCCCCTCACGGCCGACCGCCGGCGAACAAAACAATAAATACAAATACAAACATGTTCGAGCCCGGTCCTCTCTCGTCAACAGTCCCGTCGCTCGTCCTCTTATGCTCCAATCTCCACCGTGAGATATCCGCGGCCGGTGTGCGCACAGCTGATTCAAACTATCAATCACGCCACCGGCCCCGCCTCACGGCTCTCGTCACGTCTTCCTAACCACAGCGCTATATAAATAAAATTTAGTAGAGTATTTATACAATTATTCATGTCATTCATGGTGCATTAACTAATGTTAACAGTTACAATGTTTGATTTTAAAAATGTATTCGTAAATTTTTAATTAACATGAACCAAGACAAATAAAGAAAGTTTTGTTCATTGTTAGTTCATGTCAGCTAATGCATAAATTTATGTTAACATGTACAATCTTATTGTAAAGTTTTCTCTCAATGCTTATATCTGGTTGTAACTCAAGTTCAACGTTCACCTCTTGCATCTGGCTGAGGAATGTAATGAATGCAGGAAGGACGGTCAGTAGGAGGGAGGTATGTGTTTGTTTATCCTCTCAGTGTTATGGCAGGCAGATGATGAGTAACTTTACAATGTTGATTGACACACAACACTTGCAATCAGGCAGATAAGTATGGATGAGTGTATCATGCAGATGTTATGAACTGAATAATAATACTGTCCTTTGGGTTTCAGGAGATGGTGTACACTGGGCAGATGATCTGAGGAAATGCAGGGCGAGAACGTGGAATCAGATCGTGTGAGACGGGAGAGCACTGAAGAAGACAAGGAGCAAACACACAGACAAGGAGACTTCTTAAGTGTTGTTATAATGATGCAATGGGTTTGCAGCAGAACACAAAGTTCTACTGCGGAACAGTCCCTGATTGCTTTTTCCATCACTTTTTCTTCTTTCTTTTTCTTCATTTATAAACTTCCACTGAATTTAATCTATGTATTCCCTGGTGAAAAAAAAATATACTTTTTGGTATTTCAAATATATTTTATTTTTAAACAATACACTTGTATACTAACAAAATATAGCGCACTTTTAAATAAATTAAAAGTTTATAAGTAACATACTTTTACATAATTTTTACGATTAAACTTCAAATCTACTTCTATAAAGTGTAATTTAGTATATTTAAAAACAAACATTTTAGAAAAATATACTGAAAGTAAAAGTTTTGTACAATTTTATAAATGTATTAATTTTAGTTTTATTTTAAAATATATTTTAGGTACATTGTAACTGTATGTGTGAAATTATCACTGTCACAATACACTTACAGCATATTTTAAAAATACTTTATTGAATATATTTTGAAGATGGAGTATATTTAAAATCAATTTTTACAGTTATTTATGTTAGGAACTCACTTCATATCTTATATTTCAAAAAGTGTTAAAAAGTTTGAAAGCCTGCCTTTACAATATACTGTTTTTTCAATTAAATATATGTATTGCACAAATTTTTTGTGTAATGGCGTTTTAAGTTGAGTAATGTTTATTTTGCTAATACTGTCAAAGAATCATGTTACATTCATTAATCCTTCCATAGAAAGTTGCCGATTTTAATACTGTATTGTGCACAGTGTCATAAATACATTAATACAACTTTTGTCATTAAACACAATATAACAGTACTTACGTAAAATATGTAACATACATTGAAATGGTATGCCATATATAAGAAACACAGTGAATTATGGAAACATGTTTGGGATCATTAACAATTACCTCTTTTTCACTGGTAAATGTTTGTACAGGAATCTGTTTTTAGTCTCTTTCAATATTGTTCGGCAGAGGACTGACATAAATTTTGTCCTTGGACCTAATAATTACACATTTACGCTGTAATGACTGAGGATGTACAGCAAATACATTATTAGTGTGAAACACTTCAGTTAGAAATTTACAGGGTATATTTAACTGAACGTCTCTATAAACCTGTCTTCCACTCTTGGCAAGCTCCTTAACTAAAACACGGAATCTATTTGTAGTAGATGCAAAAGAGTGCTCATCCACAGATGCGTAAGCCACCAGTGTCATAATTTCACAGAATATTCCATCACTTAACTGTACAACAGAATTATTTCTCTTTTTAAGAGTCGTGTTATTATATGAATGATAAATAACACTGCTACAAACGAAACGGTCATAAAATAAACCTAAATGTACAATGTCTCCTGTAAAATGTTGAATAGCCATCCTCTGCAGCACAGTTGTTCTGGCTTTCTTTGGGCAACCAAAAGCCTTGACATTATTTGGAAACTCCTTTGACATTTTTGTTGAGCCAGGTCTACCTTGGAGTTTGTCAAATAATTTTCTTATGTTGTCATTAGCATTTGCCATTATAGTCTGTGCTTTTGTTGAAAGACCCCTCTACCTAAGGAATCTCTTTACTATTTGATCAGACACATGTGTTGTTCCATTAAAAAAAATTAAGAAAAGTCCCATTGAATGATTCAAAAGGAAATGTGGATGTTGCCGACAGTGGTCCCCAGTTGTGCACACTTGCTGCCAAGTGCAAAATTACGCACAAACTTTCGAAGAGCTTGTTCTGCTTTATCCACATGGGTCACTTTGATTGCATCCTGCAGAAGAGTGTGAATTGCAAAAACAAATAAAAAAAGATGACTCCAGTACTTCTTTTTTAAAATGCCACTCAAAACAGGCAAAGCATAAAACAACAAAAATGACCTCCATTCAGATGCCTTCCAGAATTTTCTGTCCTTAACTGATCTTGGTGCCCTTGTGACCTCCACAGGTGGCCTAATGGCCAACAGGGCCTTGTCTATGTCACTGATCTTGGAGCCCAAGTACCATTCCTCTTTATGGTGCTTACTATCTAACCACAGAGATGTAATCTGTTTAGTTACACCGAGGCAAACACAGTGCTGGTAGTCTGGAACAAATCCATTGATCATGTTAAAAGTCTCGAGTTCCATGAGAGGGGATGGGCCTTTCACACCCATTATTGGCTTCTCAGGGGTTGCCAGGATTGCATGGCGGAAATGATCTGTCTCTGTCCTTAAAGGTGGTTCTGGGGTTTCCCATACGTATGGGCCACCACCATAATGGAGGCAGAAGTCACACCCGTATATTCCGTTAAACTGTTTAGTATTTTTCAGGAGGGGACGGGCAACTGAATCTGCGGAGCAGAGGAGTGAATACATCTTGCTTGTGTGCTCTGTGTTTTCAGAGTCCCTCCATTTAATACCAACCTGTTCTAGCTCTCTGAGCTGGGCAAAAAAAGCAGTTAAAAATGTAATCATATTTGGCTTACTCTTACCAAGCCATAAGCATGGAATGCATATATTTGCTTGACGATCTTTTGGAGACAGTTCTATAATTTGACACTGGATTGGCCATATCTGAACATTGTTACTTTTGAATACTGGAATTCCATCACAATTCCACAAGATTGAAAGGTCATCAGCCCCCAGTGTTCCACTTTGCTTGATTTTTCGATATTCTACCCCACACTGGATATCAGAAAGTATCCCAGGATTTGATTCCTTTCTATCTAAATGTATTTCATTGTTTTCCAAAATGTCCACTATTTGTGCTGATAGGCTAAGAACAAGAAAGTAAGAACCAACTCTTAGGTTGTTCTCAATGTCAAATTCAGCATTACAAGAAGAGCAGTTTTTTGGTGCTATCCCAGTGGGTCCCATGTAGTTTTCACAGTTGATGCAACAGAAATGGGGCACATACTGGCCAAACTGTCCATAGGCTTTTTGAAAAAGGTATGAGGTTGCTGGAACTAAACCAGGGAAATGTTCATTAAACAATGTAAGAAGATCCTGAAGTGCTACACCTGTCAAATTGTGCCTCAGTACATATGACATGAGCAGGAGTAGACTCTGTCCCTTTGTGAGAGGAGCACCAGGGTATACAGGATCGTCATCTTGCTGTTTCTATAAAAGAGAAAATGTTTTTTTAATTTATTTAAAAATCGTTCAACATTTACAATTGTTTAACCAATACAACTGAACATTGTTTTTTCAGGGCATTAGTTTATGTTAACACATCACTTTCCTTTTATACAGTTGAAAGAAAAAGTATGTGAACCCTTTGGGCGTACTTGGATTTCTTCATAAATTGGTCATAAAATGTGTTCTGATCTTCATCTAAATCACAACAATAGAGAAACACAGTCTGCTTAAACTAATACCGCACAAACATTACACCACGGAGGAAGCCACTGCTGTCCAAAAAAAACATTGCAGCACGTTTGAAGTTTGCAAAAGAGCACCTGGATGTTCCACAGCACTGCTGGCAAAACATTCTGTGGACAGGTGAAACCAAAATTGAGTTGTTTGGAAAGAACACACAACGCTATGTGTGGAGAACAAAAGGCACAGCACACCAACATCAAAACCTCATCCCAACTGTGAAATATGGTGGAGGGGGCATCATGGTTTGGGGCTGCTTTGCTGCCTCAGGCCCTGGACGGATTACTGTCATCGATGGAAAAATGAATTACAAAGTTTATCAAGACATTTTGCAGGAAAACTTAAGACCATCTGTCCGCCAACTGAAGCTTAACAGAGGATGGACGATGCAACAGGACAACGACCCAAAGCATAGAAGTAAATCAACAACAGAATGGCTTCAACAGAAGAAAATACGCCTTCTGGAGTGGCCCAGTCAGAGTCCTGACCCCAACCCGATTGAGATACTGTGGCATGACCTCAAGAGAGCGATTCACACCAGACATCCCAAGAATATTGCTGAACTGAAACACTTTTGTAAAAAGGAATGGTCCAAAATCTCTCCTGACCGTTGTGCAGGTCTGATCTGAAACTATAGGAAACGTTTGGTTGAGGTTATTGCTGCCAAAGGAGGGTCAACCAGTTATTAAACCCAAAGGTTCACATACTTTTTCCACCCTGCACTATGAATGTTTACATGTTGTGTTCAATAAAAACATGAAAACATATAATGTTTGTGCGGTATTAGTTTAATCAGACTGTGTTTCTCTATTGTTGTGACTTAGATGAAGATCATAACACATTTTATGACCAATTTATGAAGAAATCCAAGTAAGCCCAAAGGGTTCACATACTTTTTCTTTCAACTGTAGATGTATTAGTAAATGCTGAATTTAACATTAGATTAAAAGTTGTGACTCTGTTAGCTTTGTTAATTAATGGTTACAGATGGGTTATTAAAAGGTTTTACTGTCACCATGAACAAGCAGAATGCACAGATCTGTAATTACACAGTACCTTCAATAGGTTTGAGTCTTTATCTCGATCCTGGCTTTTCTCCTCTCCGTCTCTCTGTTGTTCACCATCATGTTCCTCTCTGTCCTCATGTTCACCTTCATCATCTTCCTCTTGGTCCTCCTGTTCATTTTCATCATCTTCCTCTTGGTCCTCCTGTTCATTTTCATCATCTTCCTCTCTGTACCCTTGTTCATTTCCATCATCTTCCTCTCTATCCTCCTGTTCATCTTCATCATTGTCCACTCTGTACTCCTGTTCATGTCCATCATCTTCCTCTCTGTCCTCCTGTTCATCTTCATCATCTTCCACTCTGTCCTCCTGTTCATTTCCATCATCTTCCTCTCTGTACTCCTGTTCATTTTTATCATCTTCCGCTCTGTACTCCTGTTCATTTCCATCATCTTCCTCTCTGTACTCCTGTTCATTTCCATCATCTTCCTCTCTATCCTCCTGTTCATCTTCATCATCTTCCACTCTGTCCTCCTGTTCATTTCCATCATCTTCCTCTCTGTACTCCTGTTCATTTTCATCATCTTCCTCTCTGTACTCCTGTTCATTTCCATCATCTTCCTCTCTGTACTCCTGTTCATTTTTATCATCTTCCTCTCTGTACTCCTGGTCATTTCCATCATCTTCCTCTCTGTACTCCTGTTCATTTCCATCATCTTCCTCTCTGTACTCCTGGTCATTTCCATCATCTTCCTCTCTGTACTCCTGTTCATTTCCATCATCTTCCTCTCTATCCTCCTGTTCATCTTCATCATCTTCCACTCTGTCCTCCTGTTCATTTCCATCATCTTCCTCTCTGTACTCCTGTTCATTTTCATCATCTTCCTCTCTTTACTCCTGTTCATGGCCATCATCTTCCTCTCTGTCCTCATGTTCATCTCCATCAGCATCCCCTCTGTCCTCCTGTGCACTTCCATCATCATATTTGGTTTTATGTTCTGTTCTTTTTTCTTGCTCCCCATGCTTATTTTTGTTACAGTGTTGCTGGTTTCTTTCCATTACTTTGCAAGTATTTGCATTAGGAGGTGTTTTATGAATCTGAGACAAATGTATTGCAAAAAAGTGCAGTTTGAGTAATAAAACAGCAGTAGCATCTTACAACAACAAAGCAGTATTTAAATAGGACAAATATAAAATAATTTAATAAACAGCCTACAAACATAGTCTGTGGCTCTGAGTTGTGCTAGGCTTGACCTATACAGTCTTAACATTCTGATTAAATATAAAGGTTATAAAACATGCTTTCTGTTGTGCATGAACATTTTTCTCTTAAAAGCATACCTTTTCACAAACCTTTCTTCTGTATAGAGATGAGGTAGTAACTGGAGATGTACAAAGAAATCTCTTGTAAAATAATTTATGTGGTTTCTCCAAACACAGTACAAAAACATTAACTTTACTTTAAACAGATATATTTATCCACAAGTACCTATAATGTTTCATGTTTAACCTTGTTACATTTAAGTGAGCTTGAGCACACATTTTAGAAACACCATCCAACTTTTGCCTGAGCAAAGTGTTCCTTTTGCCTCGAAAGTTACATTATATGACATAGTCTTGAGTCTAATTAATACATATAATACAAAAAATAATACGAGTAAATTAAATTTTATTTTGATAAGGTTAAAATATATGAAATTAAATTAATCAAGATGTTTACAAACACATTGCCCCAATCCTACAGCTAGTGGCAATAACTCACCTACTGTACATCGTGTTTTTTTATATGAAATAAAACATTTTGTTCATATCCTGCAAATTTATATTTATATGAAATATTTATCAGAAAAGAAAAGGCACACATCATACAAAATAAAATAATACCTGTATACTATATACTTATTTAATTCTACAAAAGTTATTTTATTTGTTATTGCTTTTATTTAATTTTTTACAAGATCCATAAAATACTATATTACTGTAATAAGATTTTAACAAAGTATATTGACTAATATAAAGTACAATTGAACTTACTTTAATTAACTGTAATACTGTTTAATTATTAATTATGATTTTTGTTTACCTGATTTTGACGAAGTTTTCTGTATTTTGTTGTTCTTGGGGTCTCTGTTTGAGTATCATCGGAATTCAAATGTCTCTTCAGCTTTCTGTTTGATGACATGATGATTTCAATGTGTTCCGTTTACAACTCTGACTTATGGGATTCCTTTTGTGCCAATAAATACGAACGCGAAATAAGAAAAACCAAACAAAAATAAACAACACGAAAGAAGAAATACACTTTGAAAGCGAAAACAATGAACTCCAATTGCAAACTTTTAACATACTTTCAAACAAACTTCATTCATCATCAAATTTTTTCTAAATATCCTTTTCGAAAATCATTGTTTCTGAATACATTGCCCGAGATTTCGTTTGCGCTTCATTATTTTTCGTTTACACCGCAAAAAGTTACGTTCGGACTTCTGGCACAAACCTCTCGCGTGGGCGGGAGTTAACAGTGCTTTACTCTCATTGGCTAGTCAGATTTTGATCGACAGGTCCGTGACCCGGAAGTGGAAGAAGTCTCCGCGGCATCGCGCAATTTTAGAAAGCGATCTGGAGGTGGACGGTGAAGTTACTTGTCATTAGTTACCTTTGTTATTAAACGTTTTTTTTTGCTACAGTTTGGATTGAAATGTACGGAGCCCGGCCTGTCACACGTCGGAGAAAAAAAACAAGACCTGCTAATCCGTGGCCACAGTTTTGTAATTCGTTTCCAAGGTTTAAAAATCCGTACGCACAGATTTTTAAACGGTTCCCACAGTGTGCTCTCGGATTGATAAACTGTACCCACGAGTATACAATCCGTCCCCTCCGTTTTTGAAATCTGTACCCACAAATTCATAATCTGTACCCACAAATTCATAATCTGTACCCACGCTTTCGCAATCCGGGCGCACGGTTTTGCAAACTGTACTCACGGATTTGTGGCCCCTCCCTCATTTTGGAAACCTGGCGCCTTAAGCAAGGAACAGAACACGCAACATTGTGTGTTTAACAATATTTTACAAAATTGAGAATTTTCTTAAAAATGAGTTGGATGACGTGACTGTCATCTTATCGAGGGGAGAAGGTAAACCCCAGTAAAATACGAGCAATGTACCAGGTTATGTCGTAAAACATTTACATTTATTCTCGATAAAAAGTAGAATCATGGATATATTAAAATGTTGCATGAAGCATACAGCCCTTATTTCACTACTGTTTAGAACATGGTTACCGTAGTACAATCCATGGGTTTGTCGATAATCAATACCCAAACACAGGTGATTACCTTTATTACAAAAAACTATAAGCTTCGCAAGGGAGTTACCAGTGAGGAAACATACAGAAAGATCATGTTTTTGTCTCGATACATAAGAGAATTCAAACGGAACATTTACATAATTTAAGTATTTTTGATGCTTTGAAAGCGAGGAACATTGCATTATATTATACATATGTTTCTGACTTTGTGCAATATACTGGATCGAACCAATCGGCATGTTCTTACCACTGAGGCACAGGAAATCTTATTAAAGCATAAAAATACTTTTGTGCCAGACAATATGATTAACATGAAAATATCCCTAACGAAGGACAGCATGAATCGAAGTGAAATTATGTTGGTCCTAAAATAATAAAAAAAACATGTAGATCGTTTCAAACTTATGTGACCTCCTCTGCAGAACACAAAATATATTTTGAAGAATGTTGATAACCAGAATACATTGCCCTTATTGTATAATAATAATAATAATTAGAATTATTAATATGATTATTATTAGTTTTAGTTGTAATAGTAGCCTTCAATGTAATGGACACCACACATTTCTCAAAATATATATTTTTTGTTCAACAGAAATTAAATGACATGAGGGTCTGTATTCCTGTTATACAGAAAACGTTTCAGATTATTTTGGGACATATAAAACATCAGATGAATGACTTCTGTCATATATCCCTAAATTTGGAGACTGCTTTTGCCACAGATGAAGGTCCTCTTTCCAGCAAGTGGGTCAGCATCTCCACGTATCGCTGGATATCCCTAATTGTGCTGTTTTTGTGTTGTCAATAAATCCAAATAGTCAATTTCTTCTCAGGATTTTTTTGAGTGTCTTTAGACTAATAGTTATCCTGTGTTTGACACTTAAAATATAAAGGATCTCTTTATAATGTAGACTCAAGTCAAAGTAATATTGAATTAAATCAAATCAATCCATACCATATGATAAGGAATAAACAATCTGCGCTCAACAGTTTTAACACATGAGGGTAAACAGAGAGAGAGAGAGACAGAGTTACAAGACAGTATTCTGTACAATGTATTTAAACACTGATTCCTTTTATCCATTTACATAATTGACCGCATTTGAGGAAAATACCAGCACTACTTGTTAAGAATGTAAATGAATAGTAGATGTTTCTAAAAATGTAAGGTTATGCAAAAAGACTAGCCGGGCTCCGTACATTTCAATCCAAACTGTAGCAAAAAAAACGTTTAATAACAAAGGTAACAAATCACAAGTAACTTCACCGTCCACCTCCAGATCGCTTTCTAAAGTTGCGCGATGCCGCGGAGACTTCTTCCACTTCCGGGTCACGGACCTGTCGATCAAAATCTGACTAGCCAATGAGAGTAAAGCACTGTTAACTCCCGCCCACGCGAGAGGTTTGTGCCAGAAGTTCGAACGTAACTTTTTGCGGTGTAAACGAAAAATAATGAAGCGCAAACGAAATCTCGGGCAATGTATTCAGAAACAATGATTTTCGAAAAGGATATTTAGAAAAATTTGATGATGAATGCAGTTTGTTTGAAAGTATGTTAAAAGTTTGCAATTGGAGTTCATTGTTTTCGCTTTCAAAGTGTATTTCTTCTTTCGTGTTGTTTATTTTTGTTTGCTTTTTTTATTTCGCGTTCGTATTTATTGGCACAAAAGGAATCCCATATTTAACAAAACACTACAAGTGGAGAGTACATCGCTTATTGTTGGAAATTTGGACCAGTTTAATCAAGTGACTTCGCAGCCTGACCTTGATAGCGATGATGACTGGCTCGAAATAAAATGGCCCACACGAAAAGAACCGGAGAAGACAGTAGCAGCTAAAGTTCTGCTATTTGGAGGTGAATTTAGATTTACCAGTTATTTTCCGTTTGCACTACTATTGTTTTGCTTAATAGTGTCGTTTGATTGCATTGTAATAAGCAATCACAGACACGATAAGAAAATCATGTAAATATCAATGTTTTTGCGAAATATATTTATTTGACCTTATAAGCGTTACGTGTATGTAACTTTGCGTTGATATAGTCGGTAAAATAACAATTTAGCAACAGATAAGTCAAAAAACATTCAGTGGGATTAGATTTCAGTGCGCATGCGCAGTGTCAAACTAGTTTAAAAAATGGGCAAATTTATGCCTTCATTTTTTTAATCCCTTAATTGATATTTTTTACCAAAAAGCTACATTCCATTTTGATGAACATGCAGTGCACTGGAAGTGCAGACTGTCGTCGTTGTGTATTAACACTATCTGTTGTTATTATGTCAAGCTTTTGCATGTTTACAGTGTGTTTGATGATTATAAAAAGGATATACAGGAGTGTACTTTTACAACAGTGGGTTTGAGATATATATTTGGGGTTTGTGAATATTTTATTGCATTGTTATAAAAACAAACTGTTAATGGAGTGCTTTTTATTGTAACTTGTACTGTAGTGTATGTACCTACTGATGCTAGGTTGCTTGAGTTGATGTGTAGCTTAAATGTATCTTAAGCACAGTTTCATGATAGCTTCTCCAACACTGAAATACCATTCCGGTTTGCATGCAGGTGTAAGCTAAACTTCTCTGTTTCTCCCATTACATCAGATTCATTTAAAGATCTTGTCACCAAAAATAATTTATTTATTTTGGGGAAAGATATATGGACCAAGGAAGAAAGCATGGGTGAAAAAAAAAGAAAAAAGAAAATGTTGGAGACCAATGTGGTGGAGGCAAAAAAAGCCAGGCTGGTGAGTTAAAGTTGAATTTGCACAGTTTTTACTTATGCAGTTTTAACTGCATTTGTGTTTTAAAACATAGCTTACTACTTGCTTATAAGCTATCATAAAAAGTGATGTATATATTAGAGATGCACCGATTGCAATTTTCTTTGCCGATTCCGATTTTATTATAAGTGAAACCTGCCGATTCCAATTTTATATGCACAAACTATAATTGACAGTACATAAAAAAAATTAACTTTTCTTCAATACATATTTTTTCATGTTTTTTTATTATCATTACATGAATTATAGAACATTACAATTTACCTAAACACAGTTCTACAACCTGCATTAAATTACAGAATCTTCTCTTGCCCAAATAACTCTTAAATTGAAGAACTCTGTGACTGAAAATGAGTACAAATAATAAAATATAACTTAACTTAATCACAACCTTTTTCATTTTTTTACTCTCACAAAAGTCTAAGATAACAATAAAATACTTCAACTTTATTCTTGTCTGTTTCTGTTAATGAAACTACGATCGGCTTCGAATCGGCAAGACGTGAGACTGATCGGTCGGTCACCGGTCACGGCCGATCATGAACCGACCGATTCTGGTTTCTGACCGGTCAATCGTTGCACCTCTTGTTTATAACATGCCCAGCTACTTTCTTCTAGGCTTTTGCACAAGACTTTACACTCTCTGTGATTAGCTATCAAAACTATATTGAATACTAAGTTCTCATGCACTAATGTATTAGTCACTACGGAGTTATTATGGGATCCCCACCATATAGACATTGTGAGGATGTCAGTAATTGCTCATGTTGTTTAATTGTACATTGTCTTCAGGCAAAGCCAACCAAGATCAAAGACACAGCCAGAAACCAGATCCCTTTCCCAAAATAGGGTCCAAGACACACAAGATCACCACACTAGTTCTGAGGATGAATTTCCACAACATCTTCACTGTGTAAGGGATGAAGTTTTCCTTTTGTTTTAGTGTGCTTTATATGCGGAACTTAAGTTAAAAAAAATGGGCTACAATTCATACCCTCTATTAACTAAAAATAGCATCATCTTTATACGTGCTGGTTATTGACTTCTTGAGAACAGGGGTGCGCTTACCAAAAGTATTGTAAGCCATCTTTTGTTGCATGTTCCATCATTGCCAGCATAGTTCAACAATTCTTGTCTTACCCTGTCTTACCTTAAATTCCATTCCATTCTCTACCGCTTATCCGAACTACCTCGGGTCACGGGGAGCCTGCGCCTATCTCAGGAGTCATCGGGCATCAAGGGGATGCACCCTGGATGGAGTGCCAACCCATCGCAGGGCACACACACTCACTCATTCACTCACGCACTCACACCCTACGGACAATTTTTCCAGAGATGCCAATCAACCTACCATGCATGTCTTTGGACCAGGGGAGGAAACCGGAGTACCCGGAGGAAACCCCCGAGGCACGGTGAGAACATGCAAACTCCACACACACAAGTCGGAAGCGGGAATCGAACCCCCAACCCTGGAGGTGTGAGGCGAACGTGCTAACCACTAAGCCACCGTGCTCCCCCAAAATTAAATTAAACTGTTTAAATAAAACGTAACATCAGAAAACACATATATGACAGTTGTCTTTATTATTTACATTTCTTAATAAGTCAACCACAACTTAAGTGTACCGTCTACAGTTAATACAAATATGAACTGCTGTCATATTATACAGTTTTTTTATCAACTATATTGTCATTAGTATAATTACAAATCCCAATTTTTATTACATTCCTAACAATTGTCTCACTTTTCCTTCATTGTTGTTTTCTCCAGGTAAAGCAAAGAAAGACTGTAAAGGCTGCCAGGCCTCAGCCACCCACTCCTGATTATCACACAAATTCAGAAGATTCCACAAACATAGGGAACCCACCATGTTCAGATCACCACTCCAGTTCTGTGGATGGCACCATGATATGGAGTCAACATCAACCTGACGTTGTAAGTTATTCGTTTTTTGGCTATTTTTTGTATATTCTTCCAGACACAGATTCCTTTCTATTGCTTTTAACAGATCTGTTATTTTATTTGTAACATTTAAGGGCAATGACATGGATGAAGGATTATCCTCAACGCGACAAAATGTAAATGTCTATTATAAGTTGATGTGATTTGATGGAAGAAATTACAATATTATGTTACAATATGCATTCATTGTTTGTTTTAGCAGATGGTGGAGAATAGCACTAGTCAGCAAATGGTTCATCAGATGGATCAAATCATGGCATCCCTTCGTGGTAGGTGTTTAGGCTTGTATTACAGGGGTTGACATTAAAGTACAGTTTGTTCCACAATTGGCATCATTGCCCTTTACAGGATTGAAGTACCAAAATCTCTGTCTAACATTTACAATTCATCCAACTGTCCTGTGCCATAGTCAATATAAACAATAAAATTAGTTTTTTCTTTATATTCACTTAGAACTTCCAGAAATGATTAAAGCAATGAAGGAGTGTGTGCAGTGTGTACAGGCTTTGATGCCCTCATCTGGGGGGACTCCTTCATCCACAACATCGTCTTCTGTCAGTGACATTGAGATAGTATGTTACAGTTATAGAATAAATATAAATGCATCTATAGGTTACATCATGAGAATTATCTTGTTAATGGGAACCTGTACATGACTGGTCATACCACTCAATACATCATACATCACTTTTTCTCTACACAGCACCCCTTGGCTGGAAGTGAAGTAAGAGTGTCAAAGAGGGCCTTCCAGCGGCTGAACCGATCTCGAATGACCATTTTTGCCCAGGAGCTGGCAGTTCTGGTGTTCACAAAAGATGTCCTTGCCCAGTCCACACTGACAGGGAAATCTGGAAAAGGGCCCCCCCCTAAAGCACAGCTCGATCTGTCCATAACAGGTAATTGTCTTATTACTTAGTTATGTTTTGTGTACTTACAAAGCAATAAAACAAACATGAGCTTCATTTCGCCGTAAGTGCATGATCATTAAAGACAATACATTTTAAATACAGTAGAAGCAAAAGTGAGTACACCTCTGTTCAAAAGCAAATACAGGTTAAATAAAATGAACACTCCTCACTGTATATATACAGTATATACTGTATACTGTATATTTTATTCTGATATTGAAATTTTGTCTTCTTTTACTCAACCTCCACTTGTTATAAACATGTGTAAATATTTTATGCTGAACACAAATAAAGACATTTTATTGAATGTTAGCAAGTACCATGTTTTGGGTCTACATTGACTTCCCTAGTAGATAAGGACATTTTCTAAAAATACTTTGGAAGTCAATGTATACTCAAAACGTGGTAGTTGCTAACATTCAATAAAATATTTTTATCTGTGTTCAGCATAACAAATAAATTTAAACAGATTTGTAATAGGTAGAGGGTGAGTAGAGGTTGACAAAAAATGAACTTACCCTTTAAGTGGAACAATGTATAAATGGTTTCAATGTGTCCTATTAAATCAGTTTTGATTAACACACATATCAAGTGTGCAGTTTTGTAACAATTCTGCATCAAGATATCCAAAAACTACAGGCAATTTTCAATATTTTGTTCTGCTGAGTACTTACAATATCTAAAATGTTTCCAACTACTTGTATATCGTGAGAAAATCACCATTCTAAATAGTGACACGGGGCTGTGCGGTAGCCTGTCAATGGTGTCATATCAGCGTTACCGCCTTTACTGACGTAGAAACCTCATGATATGGCTTCATTTTCCACTGTGGAGCTGGTAATGGAGCTCTTTGAAATGTACTTACTAACATGTCACTTATTACCTTTGTAACTCAAAATGGTTGCATACTTGTAATCTTTCATTACGGTTCTTAGTAACATTTGTGTCATCAGTGGGAAAGTGCCGTACGTATATGTATGTATATGTATGTTAAACACTTCGTTCACGCAATGCTGTTCTGAACTACAGAAAAACGTTGATGATCTTATATGTATTCACTTTTGTGGCATCGAGTTTCTACTTAAGGCGGCCGTAAATCAGACAGTTTCTGTCCAGCTGGTTGACTTGTGCTCATGCTCCTTCTCTGCTCTCCCTGGTTGACTCGTGGGTGTGCTTTTCTGGGAGAATAGTCCAATGACGAAGTAATGAAAGTAGTTACAAAACAAATTTTCATGTTCGAAAATAACTTTCAGAAACCTACACAAACCTTGAGGGAGTGTATCGAGCAAAGAAATACTACATCATACGTCCAACTCGTTTTTTGACAAGCTGACCATGTCAAGCATGAGAAGACAGCGCGTTTAACATTGTAAAGAAGTCAGAATGCATGAAACACTGTTGCAGCGCCCCTTTATGAAAGACTGCATATAAAATACAGGCCCCAAAGTATTTGTTTTCGACAGTTTATGACAGAACATGCTATACTGTTCAGCTATCTATTGTCAACTCTGTTAACAGATGCTGTTCTACTTGAGTTTCCACAGACAACAGCTTCTGAAGTGCAAGCAGCTATCAGACGCAAGTGCAATAACGAGCAGTTCAGCCAGAAACATCATAATGTTTTAATATGTATTTCTGAACATGTTTATGTATAGAGGGTTGGTGCGGTCATTGGTTTGAAGTGTTTCAGTGTTATTGTAATGAAAAGTAAAGTAAATTCATTGTTTTTTCAAGTGTAATATCATTCAAGTTTTTTTGCTGAAACCATGTTATTGTAAGTTTAAATAAACTTTTGAATATGTGAATAAAATATGTCCATTCATTAATGATCTTATTCATGTACAGTTGAAAGAAAAAGTATGTGAACCCTTTGGGCTTACTTGGATTTCTTCATAAATTGGTCATAAAATGTGTTCTGATCTTCATCTAAGTCACAACAATAGAGAAACACAGTCTGCTTAAGCTAATACCGCACAAACATTATACGTTTTCATGTTTTTATTGAACACAACATGTAAACATTCATAATGCAGGGTGGAAAAAGTATGTGAAACCCTAGGCTAATGACTTCTCCAAGAGCTAATTGGAGCCAGGAGTCAGCCAACCTGGGGTCCAATCAATGTGATGAGATTGGATGTGTTGATTAAAGCTGGCCTGTCCAATAAAAAACACACACCAGTTTTGAGTTTTGGATGTTTCTCTATTGTTGTGACTTAGATGAAGATCAGAACACATTTTATGACCAATTTATGAAGAAATCCAAGTAAGCCCAAAGGGTTCACATACTTTTTCTTTCAACTGTATAATGGACATCACAACAGCTTTAAGGTACCCTCCATCACAAAAGCCCCCTAGGTATTTTAGATTTTAGTATACTTATAAAATTAAATATATATTGTGTAATACGATGTAATATGTTACAATTATATTGTAAAAGATACTATAGCTAAGCAATAAGCTGTTCCCTTTCTGTCGGTCTCTCGACGTTGTGTCGAGAACGACAGATGGGGTTCGCCCTTGAGAACCAATCAACTCTGACTACTATAGAAAAGGCCAATGAAATTTGGCGAATGAAATTTGCATGCCGGGCTCCGCCCCCGGATATCCGGTATAAAAGGAAGCCGGCGTGCATCATTCACTTACCTTTTGTTCTTCAGAGCGTTCGCTCCTGACTACGAACAGAACGAATTCAATGAATTCTTCTTCTGCCGGATCTACGACGTGTTGCAGCGGATCGTCCCTACCTGCAGCGACCTTCCCCTGGGCGTCTCGGCAGTTCCGGAGGTGTTAGAGATTTTTTCTAAAAAGTCCTTTTCAGGACTGACTGAGCATTCTCCAGCGCGGCAAGTCCCGCTGTTCTCTTGGGTGCGGCACCCTCATCGAGGAGGGGGATGGACACGATCGCTGCGGTAGGCGTCTGGGCATCCAGCACGCTGAAGCAGCGTTCGTTGACACATCTGCAGATTGTCATTCAGAAATTGCGGTCACGGGTGGCTGTCTTCCTACGGGAACCAGCCACCATTTCGTCTGCTACCTGGGCTGTGACATCTGTGGCTACGGCCCCGATGACCACCCACGTTAGCAGCGTTAGTGATATGGGGAACTCTGCGTACGTAAACCCGCCAGCCAAGTGCTCACGGGCCGATCGCACCCCGATTCGCTTTTCTGAACGTCCCCCAACCGGCGGTGGCATACGGTCCGGATTCTCACGCACACACTCGGAAACGATGTGTGACGTAGATGAGATGTCGCTCGCAGCATCGGAGGGAGACTGACATCCGACTCTGACGAATCCGAGCTCTACCCACAGCGGTCGAGTTCAGGAGGAAGCAGAAGTGATGTCATCCATGCTAACCCGGAGATGCGTGGTTCCTGAGGTCGGAGCGCGGTGCAAACCGCGCCCACCCAAGTGCCATGTTTTTCCCGGAGGTGCATGAGGAGCTGTGTGAAACTTGGAACGCTCCATTCACGGACCGTTCCAGTGAAACTACCTCCGGCTCCCTTACTTCCCTCGTTGGTGGGGCAGCCAAAGGCTACGTCGACATCCCCCGGGTGGCTCGGGCGCCGGCGGTACACCTGTGCCGCGGGCGGCTGCCTCCTGGGGGGAATCGGCCACGCCTACCGTCCAAAGCGTGTAGGACTTCGGCATCACTGGTGTCGAGGCCTTGCACTGCCGCGGGCCAGGCTGCCCCCTCTCTACGCCCTGGCCATCCTGCAGGTCCGCCAGGCCGGGGCGTGGAGAGAGCTCAACGAGGGTAAGGCCGACCCGGGTATAATGCAGGATCTCCGTGCCGCCACTGATAGCGCTCTATGGGCGACTAAGGTGGCGGCGCGGGCCCTGGGTCGGACGATGTCCACGGTAGTGGTCCAGGAGAGACACCCCCGGCTATATCCTTGTGCAGAGGAGTGACACCAAGGAAGTCCGCTTTCTTGATGCACTCATCTCGCAGGGTGGGTTGTTGGTAACACTGTCGAGGACTGCGCTCAGTAGTTTTTGACGGTGAAGCAGACAGTGGCAATTAGCCTCACGCCGCGACTCGGCCGCCTACGGGCCTCCGAGATCTCACGTGATGTCTGCTTCCCTGCAACCCAGGACCCCTTCGACATCGGTTTCGGTTCCTGTGCCCCCACAGGCGGTACCCCGGAAGCAGAGATCGAGGGGAAAACCTCCACCCCGTCAGCAACCTTCTCTCGAGAAGGGACACTGACGGGAAGACCCAGGGGAGAAAAACATCGGGCCCGAACCTTCACAGCCACGGCTCTGATCGGTCGGTATGGGACGACTCCTGCCTCGTCACCAAAGCCGGGCCCTTTTCAGGGCTTGGCGCCCACTACTCGCAGAGTTTTCTTTTCTCCCCGGGTGTACTTACAGCCTATCGCACACTCCTCTGGACTGTGCACGGCGAACCGACCTCACACCCTGGCGAGGCGTGAGGTCGTACACATACGACAGCTGTCACCACTCTCAAACCGACAGTGTGTGCCGTTGTTCCGCCAGGCAGGTAAAAAGCTAACGAACCCCCCCGTGGGAATGATGAAGCAGACCGTCCCCTTGGTCACCCTGTCACAGTCCCTGGGAGCTCGAGAGCTGCCCACACTGTCTCGCTGGCTAATGAGGGCGGTCCGTCTTGGTTACTCGATCCAGTTCGCCAGAGACTCTCCCAAGTTAGGGGCATCATCTCTCCCTCTGTCAGAGGCAGGGACGCCTCCGTACTTCGGGTAGAGGTCTCCACCCTTCTGGCAGAACAGGCATCGAGTTCGTCCCTCACAACCAAGATGTTCAGTGGGTTACGACCCGCACTTCATCATTCCAAAGAAAGACGGCGGGTTGCAAAGGTCTGCGTACCCTGAACAGAGCACCTTCACAAGCTGCCGTTCAGGGTGCTCACGCAGAGGCGCGTCCTGACATCTATCAGGTGTTAGGATTGGTTCGTGGCAATCGACCTGAAGGACGCTTACTTTTATGTCTCTATCCTCCTCGACACCGGCCGTTCCCACGGTTCGGGTGCGAGAGGCGGGCATATCAGTACAGAGTCCTCCCTTTCGGTTTGTCCCTGTCTCCACGGTCTTCACGAAGATCGTGGAAACCGTCCTTTCTCCCTGAGGGGAGGAAGGCGAGTGGGTACTAAACTATCTCAGCGACTGGCCTATCTTGGCACACTCGTGAGATCTGTTATGTACACAAAGGGACCTGGTGCTCCGGCACCTAGATCGATTGGGACTCCAGGTCAACCAGGAGAGGGGCAGGCTCTCCCCAGTGCAGAGCATCCTCGTTCTCGGTATGGAACTCAACTCTGTCACCATGTTGGCGCACCTCTCCGCAGTGTGCGCCCAACCAGTGTTGAACTGTCTGAAATGAACATTTTAGGCAGACAGCGGTCCCCCTGAAATTATTCAGAGGCTCCTGGGACATGGCGTCCTCGCGGGTTAATACCCCTCGGGTTGATGCACATGAGACCGCTCCAACACTGGTTTCAGAGTCGAGTTCCGAGGAGAGCGTGGCACACCGGCAGCAGGTGCATGGTGATGACGCCCTGCTTCCGACGCACCATAACCCCTAGTCTTCTATGACTTTTTCGACGGACTCTGGTCCCTCTGGGCAGGTTATGAGACAGGTCGTGGTGACGACTGACGTCTCCCTGCAGGGGTGCGGTGCAGTGTGCAACGGGCACGTAGGCGGGGCGTTGGACGAACCCCCGCCTGCGCTGGCATATCAATTGCCAAGAGTTGTGGGCTGTGCTACTTGCACTGAGCAGGTTACGGCCTCTCGTGCGAGACAAGCACGTGCTGGTCCGAGGACAGCACTATAGCTGTAGCGAACACAGATCGTCAGGGTGGCGTTCGCTCACAGCAGCTAACACAACTTGCTCGACGCCTCCTCCGGTGGAGTCAACAGGTGACCCGTTCCCTGCGGGCCACACACACCCCGGGCAAACTGAACTAGACAGCCGACGTGCTTTCTTGCCAGTTTATGCCTCGTGGAGAGTGGCGACTCCACCCCCGTGCAGTCCAGCTCATTTGGAGGCTGTTCGGGTAGGCCCAGGTAAACCTGTTCGCCTCCCGTAACACCACCGTTTGCCCGCTTGGTATTCCCTGCCCTCGGCATGGATATCCGGGCGCACAGCTGACCGCGGGATGGGCGGAAGCACACCTTCCCCCCCCAGGAGCCTCCTTGCACAGACGCTGTGCAAGGTCAGGGAGCAGGAGCACCAAGTGTTATTGGTTACACCACATTGGTCTAACCGCACTTGGCTTCAGAGCTGATGCTCTGGACAGCGACTTCCCCTGAACCATTCCCCTGACAGAGGACCTGCTCTATCAGGGGAAGGACACATTCTGGCATCCCAGATCAGACCTCTGGAACACCCATGTCTGGTCTCTAGACGGGATGAGAAGATCCTGAGATGGCTACTCCCCCTCTATGGCAGAGACCATCACCCGGGCTAGGGCCCCATCTACTAGGCGGTTACACGCCTCTAGATGGTGCCTCTTCTCGTCCTGGTGTCTCTCTCAAGGAGAAAGACCCACTGAGGTGCTCGATCAGGATTGTGTTTTCCTTCTTACGAGACTGGAGACTAACATCTCCCCTCCACACTGAATGTGTATGTAGTCGCTATTGCCACTCATCACGACTAAGTCGGTGGAAAGTTTCTAGGGCAACACGACCTGGTCGCCAGGTTCCTAAGGGGTGCGAGAGGGCGGATTCCGCCTCATCTCCGCTCCATACCCTCTTGGGACCCTAAGTGGTCCTGGGGAGCCTCAGTGCCCCCCAAGAGCCCCTCGGAGATTCCGATCTTCCTTACAGGGTAAGACGGCCCTCCTGACGGCGCTCACTCCCTTCAAGAGGGTAGGGGACCACCGAGCATCCTCCGTGTCCCCGGATTGCCTTAAATTCGGCCCTGAAAACTCTCACGTTATCTTGAGACCCAGGCCCGGATGCGTGTCCAAGAAGTTCCCACTACTCCCTCCGGGGCCAAGTGGTGAACTTGCAGGCGCTCCCCATAGGGGAGGAAGACCCAACCTGATCAGTGTTGTGTCTAGTAGGTGCTGGACCGCACGCAGAGCTCTGAAGCTCTGACCAGCTCCGTGTTTGTTGGAGGACAGCAGAAGGGGAAGGCTGTCTCCAAACAGAGGCTGGCGCACTGGGTCGTGGTAGCCGTTTTGACGGCATTCCGATCTCAGAATCTCCCATGTTGGCAGAAGCGCCTCTCTAGCAGACATCTGTAGAGCTGCGGGTTGGGCTACGCCCAAACACCTTCGCAAAGGTTCACAACCTTTGCGTAAACCCGGTGTCAGCCCACGTCCTGCGTGGCGACATGTAGGACTGGCATCCGGGGGGGCGTATGCCTGCGAAAGCACCATTCCACCCTCTAACAGGTTGGGTCAGTGTGCTATCTACCTTTTTCTTCTTACCCAAACCCATGGCTAAGAAACTGGTACCTCATCTACCTCCCTTCTTACCCAGACACTGGTTAAGAATAGGCATTCCATCCATCACTAAGCAGCACCCCCTGGGGGTTGGCTGGGCAGAGCAGCCTTCCCCCTTAGGCCGGGATTCCATATGAACTATCACAGATAGCTCTAACCGGACCTAGTGCTACCGGACGTCTGTAACACCCCCTCCGTGGGCTGTTCCGTCTGATGTATCCTCATGAGAATGGTTCCCACTCCTGGTAACCCATGAACTTCCCCAGGTGGACCTCCACCTCGCGGTTAACTATCCAGTCCGCACATTCCATGCGTTCTCCTCCAAGGACGGGACCATACCTATATCCACCATATTCCTCCCCACGGGTAGGAGGTGGCCTCTGCAGCGCATTCCTGATTTAGGACGTGGCGCTTACCCGGTGTAAACCCGAGCCGGACGGCCTCTCGCCTGTAGAGAGCTAAGGCCCCCGTCCGTGAAAGGTTATCGGTCAGGGCTGTACCCATCTTTCTCCAAGAAAGCTCTGGTACCCCCCGACCGCCACACTGGAAGGTTACAGTTTCGCGAAAGCATCGAGCTGACACGCCCAGGCTTGTTACCGTCGCTTCGCTAGAGATTGTGACGCGATACAGCGTTGTGGCGTTTTCCAGGGGCAACCCCATCTGTCGTTCTCGACACAACGTCGAGAGACCGACAGAAAGGGAACGTCTTGGTTACGTATGTAACCTCGGTTCCCTGATGGAGGGAACGAGACGTTGTGTCCCTTATGCCACAAACACGTATCGTATTCTGCTGCAGTCGTGAGAGGCTCTCAGGCTCTTCAGAACAAAAGGTAAGTGAATGATGCACGCCGGCTTCCTTTTATACCGGATATCCGGGGGCGGAGCCCGGCATGCAAATTTCATTCGCCAAATTTCATTGGCCTTTTCTATAGTAGTCAGAGTTGATTGGTTCTCAAGGGCGAACCCCATCTGTCGTTCTCGACACAACGTCTCGTTCCCTCCATCAGGGAACCGAGGTTACATACGTAACCAAGAAGTTATTTTTTATAGATATAAATATAAACATATCCATGGTATATTGATTGCACATTTGAAACAAACTCATAATGCATTTGTAATGTACTTTTAACACACTTTTAGTTCACTAATCAAGCACATAATTAATTCGTATATAAATGTATATGCTTAAAGTATGCTAAACATACTTGAAGTTGTTCCACTTTAGCACATGAAAGTATACTAAATACACTTGAAATTGTGCTTTATCACAATTAAAATTCAACTTAAATATATTTAGTACAAAATTAGTATTCCCAAAATAGCACTCTTTAAGTTAACTAATCATTAACATACTTAAAGTATACTGATCATTAGTCTGATTGTAAGTACACTTTAGTATACCAAAACTTAATATACTTGGCATATTATTTTTTCACCAGGGTTTCCATCATACAACATTTGCTTTCCACCAAATTGATATTCATAAGCATTTAAATTAGCCTTCAGTTTCAGTGTTTTTCATACAGCATGCTTTAGATCAGTTCAATTTATTAGCTTTAAAAAAAGCAAAGTGATATATCAAAGCTGTCGTCATGGAATCGCCAGGCTCTCACCACACTCCCTTATATGCCCTATTCACATGATGTCACACATATTCCTTTCTGACGCGAAGCAGTGCATTGTTACTTCCGCTAGCGCCTCAGAATGGAGTTAACCAAGTCCCTTGCACAGCTGCCACAAATACGGCTAGATGATTTAGTTTATGACAATATCAAAGCTTGATTACGGATACAAATACATTGTTGAACAGTACCTGTTTGATTATGAAGGAAAGTGTTTTGTTTTCTTTTCTTTTTGTGTTAGCGTTGATGCTAGGATAAATACTTGAATAAGTGTTCTTGAATAAGTGTTAATACAGACTACAAAAATGTGAAAACATACATTTTCAGTGAACCAATGACATAATGCATGAAGTAATTTAATACGTTATATTTTCAGAAAACTATAGAATAAACATGAATAAAAAATATGTAAATTTGATGCAAGAAAATAAATAAATGTAATAATTATTAATACATACACAAGTAAACATAAATCAAAGTTTTTTTTCTATTTATTGTTGTGACCAATGATCCTGTATCTACAGGCATTGAACCCCACACCCTACTGCCATCTCGCAGCTGACCACCGTCGCCACTTTCGTCATTTTAACAAGTGTGCTCATCTGTCCTTGTAACAGGCAAACAAGATTCATGTGACCTCTGTGATTTGTGCTCAAAACTGCATTTAAACGTGGAGGTAGTTGCACATGTTTTAACTCGCTGTTTATTCCACTCAATTTTTTCTGAATTCCTCAACAGTAGCCTAATAATAGACCAAAAAAAAACATAAATTGTGCGTTTAAGCTAGACATGTTACTGTTCATTTTCACATCAAAATCACAAATATACTTTACCATGTAGCATCTTACAGGTGAACTTCACACTACAGCACTTTAACAAATGCAAGTACAATGCAAAGAAATGCGTTGTTGGCTAGTAATACTCAAAACACCTGCCTTGCAGTTCTCCACCATGCTCCTGTATGAATTTATCATGTCCCGTGGGCTCATGGGATATATAAGTATCCCAAGTATCTGTCCCGGGGTGCCTTAGAATGTGGGCGTAACCAGTAAGCCATCCAGGATTTTTTCACCTACTCTTTTTTGAATACTGAGGATTCGGACATACTACTGTGTTTTCTCATACTATATAGTAGGTAAGTAGATGTTTTCGGATGCAACAGTAGTGTACGCACGTCCGAATCTCCCAGGAAATCACAAGCCAGGAAACTCTCGCCTACTGTTTTATGAAGGCCAAGGCTTCGGACATACTATTCAGAGGCTTCCTGTTGGTCACATCAGTCACAAAAATAACGTCATCACGTCAACACCAGGAAGTTAGCCAGTCATCCACGATCTCCTGCAACCACAAGGACATTACCAATACCAATTCCATGTATGTCTTTGACATATTTACTTACCTGTTTTACTTACCTGTGTATGAATAAACTCATTGTTCATTTATGTCCTTTCTGCGAACTCTGTGACAGGAGACCAGACCACCACCATCTTGAGTGCACCGGATCCATTTCAGGAGATCGTGGATGCACTCAAGAGGGCGCTAACCACAGCACACGGAACCACATCGCAGCCTTTCCCCCAAACCATCAACATCTAAACGTCAGCTAGTCAGTCCCATGGTCTCATCAGCTCCCTCCTCTGGTCTGGCGGAAGAGTGTAATGGTGTTGGTCCCTTGCCAATAGTCCATCAGATTAATCCAGTCACTTACCTCCTTAAACTCCCTGACTGTTACCGTATTCATCACACATTTCATGTATAATTACTCAAGCCTCATCATTCACCCCAGTTTGATCTCTCCACAGAGATGGCCCGTCAGAAGAGATCCCTCCTCCATCTCTAGAGATTACATTTACATTTAGTCATTTAGCAGACACTTTTATCCAAAGCGACTTACAGGAGTGACAAGCCATGGAAGCAATTGGGACAGCATAAGTACAACAAAAGCATAAGTGCAATCAAAAAAAAGAGTGGTCTCATATAACCTAACACAGTATACAGAGCTAAGTTAGAGTTTTTTTTTTTTAAGAGTAGAGAAGAAATAGAAGTCAGAACTGATCAGTCAGGTGTTGACGGAAGAGATGTGTTTTCAGACGTTTCTTAAAGATGGCTACAGAATCTGCAAATCTTGTAGCAGCGGGCAGATCATTCCACATAGGTGGAACCGATCCGGAGAAGGTACGTCAGAGATATTTTTTGCCTTTATGGGATGGCACCACAAGACGTTGTTCGTTTGCAGAGTGTAGAGCACCATTAGCACCATTTGACTAGTAAGTACAAATTTTAACTATAATCTGGGTTCTTCTCACCCAACTGTCAAGAATGTTACAGTTAAAAATGTTACTGCTTTCAAATGCATAGAGACTGTGTCTGTCCCTCAAATAATACAACCAAATAATAATTTATTTAAAAGTCAGCGAAAAAATCTTATCATGATTAAACCAAAAGACAATATTCTTAATGAGCAAAACCAACGCCTAAAGTTTGGGCTACTTAATATTAGATCACTAAATCCAAAGGCAGTTATTGTAAATGAAATGATCACAGACAACAGTTTTGATATACTTTGCCTCACTGAAACCTGGCTTAAGCCAAATGATTACTTCGGTCTAAATGAGTCTACTCCACCAAGCTACGGTTATATTCATGAGCCACGTCCGGTTGGTCGAGGTGGTGGTGTCGCAACAATCTTTAGAGACTTTCTTACCGTAACTCGGAGAACAATGCATACATTTAAATCATTTGAAATGCTTGCGTTGAACATAACAGTTCCAAACAAAAGTAAAAAATCATTGGTCTCTCTTACATTGGTTACTGTGTATAGACCCCCTGGGCCTTACACTAATTTTCTGATAGAGTTCGCAGACTTCTTATCGGATCTATTGGTTAACGTCGATAAAGTACTGATTGTTGGAGATTTTAATATCCACGTAGATAGTGCTAACGATCCATTAGCTGTGGCGTTTAAAGAACTACTAGACTCTTGTGGTGTAACACAATACATCAATAGACCTACTCATCGCCTTAATCATACCCTAGACTTGATTATATCTCACGGAGCCGATCTAACCAATATCGATATTATACCTCAAAGCGACGATGTTTCCGATCACCATCTTATAACATGTACACTTCGCACTGCAGAAATCAGTTGTATATCTCGTTATCGACAGGGTAGAACAATCACCTCAACTACTAAAGATAGTTTCGTAAAGAACTTGCCAGATCTGACTCCTCTAATAACCTTTCCAACTAATATAGAATCGCTCGATGACATGACCAGCAACATGGGCACTATTTTCTCTAACGCATTAGAAGCGGTCGCACCTATGAAGTCAAAAAGGATTATTGAAAAGATCAATAGCACCATGGTATAATAACACCACTCGAGCCCTAAAAAGAGAAACTTGTAAACTGGAGCGAAAATGGAAACAAACCCAATTAGAGGTCTTTAAAATTGCATGGAAAGAGAGTGCAAGCTGTTACAAAAAGGCACTAAAAGCAGCAAAAGCCGAGCATTTCCGTAACCTCATAGAAAATAACAAAAACAATCCAAGGTTTTTATTTAGTACAATTGCTAAACTAACAAACAAACAGACTCCACCTGACCTGGGTATTCCGCCGCACCTTGGTAGCAATGAATTCATGAAGTTTTTTACCGATAAAATCGAAATAATACGAGACAACATAGCTAAAACCAAACCTCCAAGTGTGTCGGAAGAATTAGTCTCAACCGTCACCCAAAAAGAAAAGCTAGAGTGTTTTTCTCCTATAAATCAGGAAGAATTAATTAAAGTTATTGCAACATCCAAACCGACGACATGCTTATTAGACCCCATTCCGACTACTTTATTAAAAGAGTTACTACCTGCTGTAATTGAGCCCATTTGTAACATCATCAACTCGTCAATTAATCTAGGACATGTCCCAGGGCCCTTTAAACTGGCTGTAATTAAGCCTCTTATCAAAAAACCAAACTTGGACCCCAATGAACTTGGAAGCTATAGACCGATTTCAAATCTCCCGTACTTGTCTAAAATACTACAAAAAGTAGTGTCAACTCAACTGTGTACCTTCCTACAAAATAATGACATGCACGAAAAGTTTCAGTCTGGCTTTAGACCGCATCACAGCACTGAAACTGCGCTCGTTAGAATTACAAATGACCTCCTTATTGCTTCAGATAAAGGTAATATCTCACTCTTAGTCCTGCTTGACCTTAGTGCTGCTTTCGATACTGAAGACCATAAAATACTACTTGATCGTTTACACAATTATATCGGTATTCAGGGACAGGCACTGCAATGGTTCAGATCTTACTTAACAGACAGATATCAATACGTCCATTTAAATGGGAAATCGTCAAATCTTACGCAGGTAAATTATGGATTACCTCAGGGATCGGTTTTAGGACCCCTGCTTTTCTCCATATACATGCTGCCCCTCGGAA
Organism: Triplophysa bombifrons; assembly: GCA_029783895.1. Classification (NCBI taxonomy): domain Eukaryota; kingdom Metazoa; phylum Chordata; class Actinopteri; order Cypriniformes; family Nemacheilidae; genus Triplophysa; species Triplophysa bombifrons. The sequence continues at coordinate 17,999,191 of CM056456.1, read as the reverse complement.
ACATTATTAGAAAACATGGAATTAGCTTCCACTGTTATGTAGATGATACTCAGCTATATATCTCATCAAGACCAAATGATTCATTTAAGCTATCCAAACTGGCAGAGTGCATCGAGGACATAAAACACTGGATGACTAGTAATTTCCTCCTTTTAAACTCTAGCAAAACAGAAATATTACTTATAGCACCAAAATCAAGTAAACAGAATATCTCCGATTACAGCCTGCAAATTGAAGGCTGCACTGTTACTCCAACAAATATTGTTAAAGATCTAGGCGTTATATTAGACGGCAACCTGTCATTTAAAAATCACATCTCAAATATCATAAAAATAGCCTTCTTCCACCTTAGAAATGTTGCCAAATTACGAAATAGTTTATGTGTTGCAGACGCAGAAAAGCTTATTCATGCATTTGTGACCTCACGGCTTGACTATTGTAATGCTCTACTTAGTGGTTGTCCAGTATCATCGATAAACAAACTACAGTTAGTTCAGAATGCTGCTGCCAGAGTTCTTACTAGGTCAAGAAAATACGATCACATAACCCCAGTTTTAACATTGCTTCACTGGCTACCCATTAAGTATCGTATTGATTTTAAAATTCTTTTAATTACTGAACGGTTTAGCACCTACTTACTTAACCGAGCTTTTATCACGTTACAACCCATCACGCTCCCTAAGATCTCAAAACTTAGGACTTTTGACAACACCTAGAATAACAAAATCCACCAAAGGGGGACGAGCTTTCTCATACGTAGCACCTAAACTCTGGAATAGCCTTCCTGATACTATTCGAGGGTCAGACACACTCTCCCAATTTAAATCTAGATTAAAGACACATCTTTTCAGCCAAGCTTTCACTTAACGCATAGTTAATGAACAGCAGCTACGCTAATTATCCTCTTTATTCTCTTTCCGCCTCTGCCTCGGGATGCCCATCCCGAGGTAGGAAGAAGTTCCACCATGTCCAGACGACCGACAGATGCCCATCCCCAATTTGAGATCACGCCAGCTACAGCTGCAGACTGACTGACCATCCCAGCTCAGACCACTACATCCCCAACCAAGAGCAAAGACGGACTATTTGGCTTATTAATGCTGAAGTTACAATATTTGGTATTAAATGCTAAACTTAAATCACATGTCACCAGTTTGAGTGCAGCTATGACACGTCAGAGGGGATCTGGCCCTCCCGGCTGAGCCTGGTTTCTCCCGAGGTTTTTTTCTCCATTAATTAATCATTGGAGTTTGGGTTCCTCGCCACAGCAGGGCAGTGTTGGCCTGCTCACCGGGAGACTGCATTCATTCATTTATTTATTTATTTAGAAATTAGCTATTATTTATTAGTATGATCTTACTCGTTGTATGAATACCATGCACTGTGCTGTGTTTTAACTTTTCTGTTTTTCCTGTTTGCCCCTGTAAAGCTGCTTTGAAACAATACACATTGTGAAAAGCGCTATATAAATAAACTTGAATAGAGATCTGGCGGGTACATATATCTGTATTAGCGAGTGAATATAAGGGGGTGCCGAACTAGTGGTGGTCTTGTAGGCCAGGAGCAGAGTCTTGAATTTGATGCGAGCGACTATAGGGAGCCAATGTAGCTTAATGAATAGAGGAGTGACGTGTGCTCTCTTCGGTTCATTAAAGATAACTCTTGCCGCAGCATTCTGGATCATCTGTAGAGGTTTTGTTGTGCAAGGTGGAAGTCCACCCAGTAGTGCATTGCAGTAGTCCAGTCTAGACAGGACAAGAACCTGTACGAGGATTTGCGTGGCATGCTCTGATAGGAAGGGTCTAATTTTCCTAATATTGTAGAGGATGAATCTACAGGACCGGGCAGTGCTGGCAACTTGATCTGTGACGTTAAGCTGATCATCGATCACCACTCTCGGGGTTTCTTGCCTTTCTGAAAGATGTGATGGTTGATGAGCCCAGTTGAATGGAGAGGTTGTGATGAGTCTTTGTGTTGGCCGGGATTACAAGCAATTCTGTTTTTCAAAGGTTCAGCTGGAGGTGATGGCCATTAATCCAGAGTGAGATATCGGCTAGGCAAGCAGAGATACGTGCAGAAACAGTCGGATCGTCAGGCCGAAAAGACAGGTAGAGTTGTGTATCATCCGCATAGCAGTGATAGGAAAAGCCATGTTTCCGAATGACAGAGCCTAGGGATGTCATGTATGCAGATTAATTACAGTACCATCAACTAGGTCCATGAGATCCTCGACTCCCTTCGCCGTGTAGGACGTCTTGAGTTCTTGGTTGACTGGTAGGGGTATGGTCCAGAGGAGAGATCTTGGGTACCCCATGATGACATCTCGGACCCTGAGCTCCTCAACAGATTTCCCCAGGAGCATCCCAGTCTGCCCAGTCTTTGTATGGTCTCACTTGTGAACAAACTACATAAACTAATTTCTGACCATTTGGCTATCTTCTTTAATTTACATTTGGCCCTCTCGTGTAGGCCTACATCAACTGCATGTACTGTTAGGTTTTGAAAAGGGAAATAAATGAATCCCAAATTTCATTGTATGACAGGATTATGCAGTTGAATAAAACTCTTGTCAACAATTATTGGACTCCTTTTCTCCCTGAAAATCTGGTAAAGTAACTTTTTCTTGGTATAATGACAGTCTACGCTCGATTAGGCAGAGTGTCGGAAAATGGAGCACAACTGCCGTGACTCAGGATTAAATGTATTTTTTCAGTCTTGGAAAATAATTTGGAATGGTCCCTTAATTTATTTTTAGTGGCTGTATATTTATATTAATTCATATTCATATTCCTCTTTTCAATCTAATGTTATAAATAGAAATTGTTTAAATAGAAATTGTGGCTTACTACTCCAGCTGTACTTCGAAATCTCCAAACAAGCAGCTTCACTTGACTGGTTGATAAACTGAATGTCTAAAGGGCAGTGACAAATAATAAACATGCCGCTAGTGTTTTAAACGCTGTGTTAACATTCTGAAGTCTATCATGACTGTTCTGTGGGGCACAAACATTTAAATCACTTTCGTTTCAACCTTGTCAGTGGCAGCTGGAAGTGAAATCCCAAAATAGGTAGATGGCACAGAATTTGACAGCATGTGGATGTGCAATTTTGTGTGAGCGCACATATGGGAGAGTGAAGCAAAATGAATGGCCATCAAAGCTCTTCTGACTGCTCAGAGGCAGCGAAAGATGGAGGGCACAGAGAGAGCTAGACAATCAAGAAAATGATTGAATGAATAAATAGGTGGAAGAGAGAAGACCGTGTCAGATTTTTACCAGAGGCTTGTTTGAGCTTGATTAATAAGACGTTTTCTGCCTGTTTTTTTATCCAGTTTTAATTAAATGATCCCCCTGGAGAGATAGATAGATAGATAGATAGATAGATAGATAGATAGCAAAGCGCGGAAGTAGTACCTACTGTACAGGAACAGATGGAATCGATGGATATGTCGATTTTGTCAGAGGAAGAGCAGAGTCTGGTAAAGTCTTTACTCCGTAGATTTCAGGCAGTGTTCTCTACCCAGGAGGGGGATTTGGGTTGTACAAATTTGATTTCACATGATATTCCTTTGGTAGATGAGACTCCAATTCGACAGTGTTTCCGATGCATGCCCCCATCGGAGTATGAAGTAGTAAAGGCCCACATAAATCAATTACTCGAAGCTGATATTATTCAAGAGAGCTGTAGTCCATATGCTTCACCAATCGAGCTGGTTAAAAAGAAAGATGGTGGCCTGCGTATGTGCATCAAGCTAGGATTCAGGGAGCCTTCGAAGGGGCACGAGGGCGTTTGATGGCCGCTGCTGAACGCCGTAAGAAACTGCATGACCAACACGTTCGTGATGCACTCCTAAGGGAGGGTCAGCTGATTTATCTCCGGGATCATAGCGTGAGAGGTCGTCATAAAATCCAGTACCTGTGGAGCTCTGTGGTGTATCAGTTCGTGAGAGCTCCTATAGATGGAGGCTCTGTGTATGCTGATGCACCTACGGATGATCTGAGTAAGATCCGGCATGTTCATCGTTTGTCAATGAGGACCCGTGTACAACGAGAATCCCAATCGAGAGTTGTTAATTCTGATGGCCCTTTAGTAGGAACGTCGTCATTATTGGGGGATGCTGGGCATGTAGAGGAAGTAGACCTTTGGGTGGGCGTTTCAGGTGATTGGCAGGTTGGGTCAGGCCAAACCGTTGCATCACAACCCACAGCTGTAGCGAGGGACCAGCCACCAGGATCACCACTTCCGGAAGTGGTGGGGCCATCCCCGGTAGTGTTTGCACCCTCTGTAACTGGTGAGTTGGCACCGTATGTTGACTATGGCCGGGCAGGAGTGTCTGCCTCTCTCCCATTGAACCATCAAGGGGATAGTGTCGGAGCAGTATGAAGAACGAGACGAGCTACTGCGGGCCAACACCCTAATATTTGTGATAGTGTGATTTCGTTACGTGACCATATCGTCTTGAATGTGTATTCTTTTGTCATAAATGGTTGTTGTTTTCTGTCTTTAAGTGGATTGTTTATCTTTATTTCTTTTATTTCTGTATTCTGCAGGAGCTGGGTATGCAAGGAAGTGGGCTGGTGGTGGTAGCTGCACGGCCTTCACCTTAACACTAGGGGTTATTAGTGCGGTGTTATTTCTGATCACTATTTGTAGTGGAGCGTGACTTTTGAATGGTGGTGTTTCTGCCGTATGCAGCTATAGCTAGACTGCTTTCGGGGCTTTCCCTGCAGTGATCTATCTATTTCGTCTTTGTTTACGCATCGAGTCATTTTATTGTGAGTTGTTATTATTTGGTTAATTATTTTCTTTAAAACAAATTGTTTGTTAAATTGTGAACTCCCGCCTCCTGCCTCTCTTGAGCAAACAGGACTTGTATCCCGTTTATTACATTATTTCCCCGGAAATTTGGGGTGGCGTAGTCACTACTAGTCGAGCCACGTTTTGCTACACAGTGTTTTAGAACTTACCTGCCATGAACAGCAGTTTGGCTACAACCGGCTTCGGATCTCGTCTCCGTTTAGCTGGCAAAATCACCTCCATCCAGCCGTCCTGGGATTGGATGTCTTCTTTGCAGGTGATGGTAACACCAGCATTTATATATGCATCCTGTATAATAGATGTACTATCTGCAATAAGGGACCCGTCTACTAAATAAAACAACCCATACATTGTGCTAACTTTACCCAGTTACCGCCTGAGTATCAGTGATGAATTTCAAACATTAACCGTTACTAATTGACTACTGTAGCTAATTGCCGCCCAAACTGCTACATAGTGATTGGATGTCGATGATGCTGCGCACACTGATTGGATGTGGGAACCGACTGGTGGGTAGGTCCAATTACTGGGTCCATTCGTAGCCATCTACTGCTTAGTCTTGATTTTTGAATCTTGATCTGTTGCAGTGCTCAACAATAGTTATTCAAATATGCCACCTGTACAATCAAAGTACAAGTCCTACTTATTCGTCACTAATAAGAAAATACCAAGGACAACAGAATACAGACACAGGAAGCTAATTATAATTTGTATCAGTATTTAAAATTGTTGATATGTTTTTCTTGTTCTTATAATTATGGTAGTAGTCGGCCTACTACTACTACAATAATACTACTACTACTAATAATAATAATAATAAAAAGAAGGCCCTAGTATAGCAGTACTAATAATAATATTACTAATAAATAATAATGGTAATAATGGGATAAAGCTATACTGTCTTGAAATTGTCTTTTGTTTCAGGGAAAAGGCAGAACACATAAACAGTACAAGCAGTACCTTTGCAGCACTGGTGTTGAAGTCCATGACAGAATTTTAGGACGACATGACATATAAGCTATCATATATGATGATGTAAAGTATTGTTTTATGATTATGACATTGCATGGATTACAACGTGTAATGTTTCCCAAATTGCTTTGACACACACTGCAAAAACTGCTTATCTAATAAAAATGTAACCAAGTGATAATAAACTTATATCAAGATCAAAAAAGTAGTTGGTATTGTTTTCAGACCTACCTAGCTCTTTCTCATAAAATCATTTGACTTAATTTAAGAAGAGTTTCACTTAAGATGTCTCATCCTGAAAACAAGTAAATTTGGCTCCCAGGGCGTTGAGCAAATTGGTCTTAATAAGAATCCTTCAAATAAGTCAGTCTTCTTAAATTAAGTCAAAATTATCTTTCAAGAGAGCCCAGTTAGTCATACTAAAAACAATACCAAAATTATGTTTCCATCTTAATATAAGATTAATTACACTTGGTTAGATTTTTTTTGTGCACTGACATGGATGGTGACAATTGTTTTGCTTACAGCCTACAGCTCACCATGATGCACCACTGCAGCCAACAGCAGGGAAACGGAAGAGAGCTGACAGTAAGGTCAGGACACTGACAATGCATAATTCATTCCTTATAGCCTAATTGTCTATTCACTACTTTTTAACAACAACAATGGTTGAATTACTTACATTTGGATGGTTTCTTGTAGACATTAGTAGGCCTGTGTGGCAGTCTATAGGCTAATGCAATGAATTATCCTTTAACTACCCATGTCTGTACCGGATGTCTGTGTGGAGACTTACTGTAAAACTTACAACAACAATGGTTGAATTACTTACATTTGGATGGTTTCTTGTAGACATTAGTAGGCCTGTGTGGCAGTCTATAGGCTAATGCAATGAATTATCCTTTAACTACCCATGTCTGTATCGGATGTCTGTGTGGAGACTTACTGTAAACCCAAACGCTCAAAATAATCAATTGGTTTGAGTAGGACAAACTTAAATTAAACTAATTAGTTCAGTCAAATTAACTTTTATGAGTATTTAGCGCTTTCTTTTTCTTTCAAGTTCACAGAACTGATATATTTTAAATAAACTGAACTGTTTCATTGTTTTGAGTTTAATAAATTGATTTATTTTAATTTAAAAACTCTTAAGTTTAACTGATAGTGATGTCTATTTCCCAGCATGCTTTGCCGATGGCACTTGAATGGGAGAGTAAATGCCATTGTAATAAAATTAAGTGTAACATAATGTTTTTTTTTGTGCAAGATTATTGATAAGTGGGATATTGAGTATCGATTTTGTTTTTTAATCAATAGTTTTGTTATGCTAATTTAGAAAAAATTCTGTTAATGTTGGTTTTAGGATAGTTACCATCATGGTGACAAGTGGTGCATGCGGCTTGATTTGAGAGCAAATAAGATCTTTATATTGTTGCACTCATACAGCAAGTGCTGTATAACATACTATTGTTAGCATGATAACATAATAGTATGTTAAAACTATAAATTAATATTAATTAAAGTGTTCACATTGAGATTACATGAAGGTTTTAAGTTAATTGTATGAAATAGTGTACTCTGAATTTAATTGTTCTTTACTTTGAAATGTTTAAGTACAAACTTAAAATCTGCCAGATCTGCTTACTTCAACTTTGAATTTCAAAACTTAAAAAAATTGAAGCAATCGATTGCCTTACATTTTTTGAGTTCTGCAGTCTTCATGATGGAACAATGTATGATATTCACATAAATCATACACCAAATTGTTCAGGATGGCCAAGAAAAGTGGGTTTCTGTCTATATGTGTTTGTGAGTGCAATACAATATGGGGGAGAGTGTAGTACAACAAAATATCTAGTAGTAGTAACCTATAGGTTAGTGGCAATAGTGTGTCATGGTTCCACTATCATGTCATGTTTTATTCTTGTTTTGTTGTGGAGCCATGGCATAGTCTTTAGTTATGTGGTGGGAAATTGACTATTTTGGCAGCTATTTGGCCATACTCCGGTCTGCGTCTTTGTTCCCATCATCTCGTTCCTCGTCAGCCTCTCCTTAGTGCTTAATCCCCAGCACCTGTTCCTCGTTAATGATCCTGTGTTTGTCGTTCATTGTAGCTGTTTTGTTTGTACCCCGTGTCTAGTAAGTGTTAGTTTAGTGTTTGTACCAGTGTTTGTTTTCTAGTTTAGTTAGGCTGCGTTCTTGTTTTTGTTTATAGTTTTTCAAGTCTTGTTTTCCCCATTGTGGGTTTTGTCCTTTTGTAGTGTCTCTTATATATAATAAATCCCCTTGTTACCCCTACCGTCTGTCTCTGCCTGCATTTGGGTTCTCCTGCCATGTCTTCAATGCCAAACCGTGACATAATGAACGCGCCAAAATCGAACCCAGCAGGCACAGAAGCGAGACGTGCAAGTCAGGCCCGTCGCCTGTACAATGTTCGTCAGGGATACGGCGATGTGTTTGACTTCGCAGATCGCTTCTTCGAGACAGCAGGGGAAATGGTCCATGATGAGCAGGAACAGATGGTCCTGTTCAATGGCGGCCTCAACCATCCTCTGACGCGGGTGGAGATGCAGACGCTGAGACCGCTGGGCTTCACCGAACTGATCATGTACGCCATGAATCGGCGTCAGTTGAGTCCTACTCTCCTTCTCCGCTGGCCGTCATCCCCGATGGTCTTTCCCTACAAATCGGGGTCATGGGCCTCTCCCCACCCCACTTTTCTATGAACTAAAGGGCAGAAAGTGTTCAACTGACAAATCAGTTCAGATCATTGCCTATGTCAGAGTTTTTGGTAAATCAGTACAGACAGATGTCTCGGTTTTACACATGCTTGCAATAAATGACCTACTAGGTGTTAGAGTGAAACAAGCCTCCCACAACAACCGTTTAATTGTGAATGGAATACTGTATCACTCTGACACAAACAACCGCCTACAGAAAAGAATCAACTCTGTTGTTGAGTTGCAGAATGGCACAATAGTCAGAATTTTGAATTTGGTCGTTTCTGGTGCAACACACTGTGTTTTGGTCAAGGATCTTGTTAAGTCTGGAAGGAAGCTGTGCAGAGACACAACACTTAATATTGCATCAAGCTTTGTGTTTAAAGTGTCTGATAGCAATATAGTGTATGCGATCCATCCAGAGTCATTGACACGCAAATGTGTCATGTATAAAGAATAACTGTTCTTTACCTGTTACATAAAGTTACCCTTCTGTCAATCAAGTGTTTGTCCATTAATACATGATGGTAACAAACCATGGTAAACAAAATTAACTTGTCTTACTCACTGCAGCATTGTAGCATATGACCCTTTAAGAAATGAGCCTAACAATGGCAATACACTGGCAATACACTTTCCATTAGTAGGCTACAGTAAATTAATAACTTTTATTAATTAAAAAGTGTTTGTATTTTAGCATATTTTATGACAGTACTAATAATATGATATGCTAATAAATGTACACTTATATTTTAGTGCACTTTGTTTGCAGTGTACTAAGATTACACTACCAATGAAGTAAAATCAGTGTACACTTAAATAAATTATACTTACTCTGTATTACAAATTACATTACATTAAAACAATTACAAAAGTACACTTAATTACCACTATACATTTTTGTATTTTAGCATATTTTATTAAAGTACTCTGATATGCCACTAAAAATACACTTACAGTTGTGTTCAAAATTATTCAACCCCCACTGAAATTGATTGTTTTGGTCGGTTTGACATTGATTATGATCATTCAGTCATCCTGCTTACAATTAAATCAAAGAGGCACGTGTAGGTCAGACAAATATAACATAACATTTATAATGAAATAACCACAAATGTATTTTCTGAGCTCACATCATTATCAGTTTTATTCAACCCCCAAGTGACATTCAATCTTAGTACTTAGTACAACATCCTTTTACAGTTATAACAGCTTTTAAACGTGAAGCATAGCTTGACACAAGTGTCTTGCAGAGATCTACGGGTATCTTCGCCCATTCATCATGGGCAAAAGCCTCCAGTTCAGTCACATTCTTAGGCTTGCGCACTGCAACTGCTTTCTTTAAGTCCCACCAGAGGTTCTCAATCGGATTAAAGTCTGGTGACTGCGATGGCCACTTCAAAATGTTCCAGCCTTTAATCTGCAACCATGCTCTAGTGGACTTGGAGGTATGCTTGGGATCATTGTCCTGTTGAAAGGTCCAACGTCTTCCAAGCCTCAGGTTTGTGACGGACTGCATCACATTGTCATCCAATATCTCCTGGTACTGAAGGGAATTCATGGTACCTTGCACACGCTGAAGCTTCCCAGTACCTGCAGAAGCAAAACAGCCCCAAAGCATGATTGACCCCCCGCCATGCTTCACAGTAGGCAAGGTGTTCTTTTCTTCATAGGCCATGTTCTTCCTTTGCAAGAAGAACATCTTTGCAATCTTCTTATAGCCATTACCCTTCCTGTGAAGAGTAATCACCTGTTCTCTTGTCTTCCTGGACCATTCTCTTGACCTCACCATGTTTGTAACCACACCAGTAAATGTCTAGAAGGAGCTGAGTATCACAGTCATTTTAAAGCTGCCTAATTGGTGCTTATTAGGCTTTATTGCTGCTCCCTGATATCCACAGGTGTTTTTAATACCTGATTGAAAACACTTAATTGAACCTCTGTTCTTCAGAGTGGTAGTCTTTAAGGGGTTGAATAATTATGTCAATGAAGAATTCACAAAAGAAACATTTACTACTGTATTACAAAACTAATTGATGTCATTTTAGTTGCATATGGTTCTTTAAGAAGTCCTTGTAGGATTTCATTCTGAATACAATTACAAATGTACACTAAATTCCCAAAAACCATTTACAGCATTGGGGGTTGAATAATTTTGAACACAACTGTATTTTAAATTGTACTGTATAAAGTGTACAGAAGTCACACTTCTAATGAAGTGAGAACATAGTACACTTTAAAAAAGTATACTAATAAATAATTTCCAAAAAATATACTTCCCATAAGTACACTGAATTGCCACTCTAAGTATGTCAAATGTAATACACTTAAAAAATAATAAACGTCTATACAATTTAAAAAACATTAACAACAAAGTACACTTTCAAAAAGTACATTTAAAAAATAATTTGATTACTGGTAAATTAGTTTACTTACTGTTTGGACTATTAAGCTGAACTTTATTACATCTTTTTTGAAGTATACTTTAAAAAAGTACATATTAAGTACTCTTTAAATAAAGCACAACAAGTAGAAGCATACTTGTTTTATAATTCATGTACTTCATTCATATTTCTAATACACTAAAGTATACTACTTTTTTACCTGGGTATATATCAAACCACTATATCCCCCTCCTAATGGCAATTAAAGCGTATTTATATTTCGCTTTTTCTCTTCTTTCCTTATTATAACTCTTCTTTATTATCACTCTTCTTTTTCTCTCCATGTAACAAGATGACAAATATGACTCGTGCTCCTCTTGGACAAGGCAGAACAGATGGTGTGAGGTAAGGTATTGCTAACACAGGCTAGATTCACTGTGAATAGTGAAACAGAGCTGTGAACTGAGCTCTTATAAAACCACATTCTTATTCGTGACAAGATTAGAGATGTTAATAGTCCAGCGCTACCTTCGCTTCATGTGCAAGTGACGTTTTTTGGGGTAAGGACCCCTTAGATGAGAGATGCATGGAGCAGGGCCCTCCATGCTAAATGTGGTTAATGGCACAACGACTATTCTATTGGAGATAGAGGTTGTCTCTGGATGCGAAAGAAATCAGTGCAGATTGTGTGCATTCTCTTGTAAAAGCAGGCCGTATTTTAACATTTACATTTACATTGGCAGACGCTTTTATCCAAAACGACTTACAGTGCACTTACTACAGGGACAATCCCCCTGGAACAACATGGAGTAAAGTGTCTTGCTCAAGGACACACTGGTGGTGGCTGCTGGGATCAAACCAGGAAACTTTTGATTACCAGTTCAGTGGTTTAACCCACTAGACCACCATCACCATCTACACTTATTAAGTGTAATTTATTTTTTCCCTTCCACTTCTCTGTGTGTTGCCGAACTTACCACTATTTTATAATTCTGAGCTCCGTTCTCTATCTCGTGGATCAGCATTCTGTTTGCGTCTGTTCAGTAGAAAACCGCAAAGAAGTGGTTTTCTATTATCTATCATATCACTGTGTAGGGAATTGGCAAATTGGCGCCCCTGCTTCCTGAGAAGGTGCCGTGCACAGAAACTGGTGAAATAGCTAATAAAAATAGGTAATAAGTCGGCCATGATGGAGGCATTTAATGTAAACACTGCTATTGAACCAAATGGATATTTATTTTCTACTCTGAACTTCTCTTACGAGCCAGCAGTATTTAACGTTGCTGTGTGAAGTTTAACTTAAATCTATTTTTCATGGATATAGACACACACACGCACACATTCATGAGTAAAGAATCACTGTAGCACAGTTAAGAGGCACTGTCAGTGTGTGTACTGTGTGTCTGTGATTTAAATGGTGATTTTATTTTATAAAAAAATACCAAACAGTTTTCTATGAGGAAAAGTAGGGTAGGACTTGATTGGTGAACAAAATAAGTAGTTCACTACGTCGGAATTATAGAAAATCTGGTCGTCAGTCTTTATATGTATGTGAAGTTACAGCATATGGCCATTGTGATTATATCGGCTGTGTCTTAACTGTGTTACAGTGATTCTTTATCCATTAATGTGTGAGTCTACATCCACAATAGATTTAAACTACATACAGTAACCTTAAATACTGCTGAGTTGTGAGTGAAGTTCAGAGTAGAAAATAATTAACTATACTGCATGTGATGTTAAAGCACATGGCTATAGCAATTCTGGGGTGTGATCGACTTGCATTAAAGAGCTTTATTTTCTCAGTTATTTCTAAAGAAGAATTATTTTTTCTCCAGCAAAATCTGTGTATTCCATTAGGTTCAATAGCAGTACTTACTTTAAAGCCTCCAACATGGCCGACTTTCAGAATAATGACGCTTGTGAAAACACTCTATTGGTTAAGTCTTGACTTCTGGTCATGTTGGGGGACAGGAAAACGTGAAAGCCATCAGGTGCCCAATTTAGAAAAAAAGAAAAGAAGAAGAATAGAAACGAGCAAAAGATAAAGGTATGCAACTATGTTCTCTCTGTATGGTTATTACGGTATCCATGTCATGAATGAAGGGCAAATGTTAATTGGTGGGTATAACCCTTAAATTTGTTAGCCTTTTTGCTATGACGCTTGCTATTCTTATACAACAATAATTGGGTTTTAACTCAACAAACAGAAGGGTATTGCACAAAACCAAGATAAGGGATTAAGCTGGGATATGTTGGTTATACTGGCTGAATTTAGCCTCAATTCAGTTGCATGAAAGCAGCTCAAACTTAACCCGGCCAAGTTACTATGGGGATTTATTCTCTGCAGCTAGCCTGCTCCAGACCAGGCTAACAGCCAGGCTAAAATTAATCCTAGTGATTCACCTGTATTTCCACCGTCAATCCTGTGAGGAATTAATGTGTTTGCTGCATGCAAACACATTAATTCCTCACAGGATTGATTGCAGCATGTCCATTGTCTTTCTAAGTATGTTGCATCATTTTAATTATCCTGTATTAAAATATTACATATATGATCATTTTTCATTTCATTTAAATATGTTGGCTGTTTGTAATTGCAACAGCCTTTTTATATTGATCAAGTTGTACTATTATTACTCAGGCCAAGTGTTATATTGCTATGCTAATGAAGACTGCTTGTCAAATTGCCATCAGAGGTTTCATAACTTACTTGCTGCCAGGTCCTTTTATGGCCAGACAAGTTTGTTATGGCCAGACAAGTTTGTTCTTTATGAAGGATAGAAAGATAAAATGGATAAAAACGTAGCATGAGAAAAATAGATTAAATGACACACATAGTCGATAAATGTTTGCATTAGTTGATTAGTGGACTTCAAAAGTAATTCCATTGCTCGTTTATTAATTGCCTAATTATGACAGTTCCAGTGAAGCACTTTTTTTACTGTACAGTTTTGGACTTCTTATGCATTAACCCGGTCTGCTGTTGTCTGCCTGGCTTTCTTGCGTTCTTTAATTATAGATCGATTGGGACTACAGGTCAACCGAGAAAAGGGCATTCTTTCCCCCGTGCAAAGCATCCTCGGTATAGAAATCAACTCTGTCTCCATGACAGCGTGCCTGAGCACAGCACGCACTCAGCCATTGTTGAACTGCCTGAAACATTTCAGGCATTCAGCGGTCCCCCTGAAACAATTTCAGAGGCTCCTGGGCTTGACATCCTCGACGGGAGTGATACCCCTTGGGTTGATGCACATGAGACCACTCATACACTCGCTACAGAGTCGAGTTCCCTAGAGAGCGTGGCACACAGGCAGAAAGGGTATGGTCATTACGCCTCTCCCGACGCACCCTAACCCCCTGGTCTTCAATAACCGTCTACGGACAGGGGTCCCACTTGGGAAGGATACAGGGTGCGTCGTGGTGACGACCGACGCCTCCCTGCAGGGTTGGGGTGCATTGTGCAACGGGCACTCACTGTCGGGGTGGTGGATGGGCCCCCGCCTGCGCTGGCATATCAATTGCCTAGAGTTGTTGGCTGTTCTACTTGTACTAAAGAGGCTACAACCTCTCGTGCAGGACAAGCACATGCTGGTGGCGCCTGGTGGTGCCTCTTCTCATCCTGGTGCTCTTCTCGCAGAGAAGACCCACAGAGTTGCTTGATCTGGAACGTGTTGTCCTTTCTACAAGAGAGACTTGAGACTAACCTCTCCCCTTCTACGCTGAAAGTGTATGTAGCCGTGATTGCCGCTCATCACGACTCAGTTGCCGAAAAGTCTCTGGGACATCAGGACCTTACCATCAGGTTCCTAAGGGGCGCGAGGAGGCGAATCCACCTCGCCCCCGCTAAATACCCTCTTGTGGTCCTGGCGGGCCTTAAGAGGCCCCCTTTGAGCCCCTCAGAGACGCAGCTCTTCCTCAGTTAATGATGAAGACCGTTCTCCTGATAGCGCTCGCTTCCAGAGGGTAGGGGACCTACAAGCATTCTCAGTGTCCCCTGATTGCCTAGAATTTGGGCCCGGTAAATCTGACGTGATCCTGAGATCCCGGCCTAGCTACGTGCCCAAAATATCCACCACTCCCCCTCGGGACCAGGTGGTGAACTTGCAGGGGACCCCACGGGGAGGAAGACCCAACCTCATCCATGTTGTGTCCAGTACACGCACTGTGCCTCTACTTGAACCGCACGCAGAGCCTCGGAAGCTCTGATCAGCACTTTGTCTGTGTTGGAGGTCAGCAGAAGGGGAGGTAGCGCACTGGATTGTGGACACTGTCACGACGGCGTACCAATCCTAGAATCTCCCGTGCCCGTTATCAGTGAGAGTTCACCCCACTAGGGGTATAGCCACCTAGTGGGCACTGGTGCAGGGCGCCTTTCTGGCAGACATCTGCAGAGCTGCGGGTTGGGCTGTGCCCCGCACCTTTGCAAGGTTTACAACCTCCGTGTTGAACCAGTGTCAGCCCACGTCTTACATGGTAACATGTAGGACCGGCAGCCGGTAGGGCGTATGCCTGCAAAAGCACCTTCCCCCCTTTCTATATGTGGATCAGTGTGCTACTTATCCTCCATATTTTCCCCCATGGGGCGAAGAACAGGCATTCCATCCATCACTAAGCAAGCACCCCCTGCAGGCGGGCTGGGCAGAGCAGCCCTGCCCCTAGGGCCGGGCACCATTTGAGTTATCCAAACATAGCTCTAACCGGGGTATTGGACGTTGTAACTCCCGCACTCGGGCGGTTCCATCTGATGTATCCTCATGATTGGTTCCCACCTTGGTAACCCATGACCTCTCTAGGTGGTTAACCTTGCGGTTAACTTCCTCAGTCCGCATATTTTTTCCCATGAGCTCTCCCCTGACAGTGGGACCAGACTAGAACTCCTCCCGAAGGTTGGAAGTGGTCTCTGTAGTGCGTTCCCCGTTCAAGGAGTGCACTTACTCAGTGACCTTGCGGCACCAAGCGACTTCTTGCTGTTAGAGAAAATACGTCCGCCGCCCGTGAGGACAGAAGCTTTTCTAAAAAAGCTCTGGGAGCCTCTGCCCACCTATCCACTGGAAGGTTACAAATTTCATGAAAACGCTCACGCCTGACTCGCCCAGGCCTGTCACTGTCGCTTCGCTGAGATTGTAATGGGGACAGCGTTGTGGCAAGTTTTTATAGGAACCCTGTAAGAAAATCCGTCAGCTCGAAACAACGTAGACCGACAGAAAGGGAACGTCTTGTTTACGGATGTAACCTCAGGCCCCTAAGAACAATGGTGAATGAATGCATCACGCTGTCTCCGTTATATACCCGGATATCCGGGGGCGGAGTCCATTCCATTCTCTACCGCTTATCCGAACTACCTCGGGTCACGGGGAGCCTGCGCCTATCTCAGGAGTCATCGGGCATCAAGGCAGGATACACCCTGGATGGAGTGCCAACCCATTTAAATTTAAATCTAAGTATGCACTCGCACCCTACAGACAATTTGGGGGCGGAGTCCGGCATGCAAATTTCATTCGCCAATTTCATTGGTCTATTTTCAAAACCAGTCGAAGTGATAGGTTCTCAAGGACACAACGTATCGTTCCCTCCATTAGGGAAATGTAAGCTTCAGCGCAAGTTCTGCTGGGAAGACTCAATCTCACGTCACTTACTACGTGTAGACCAATAACCAGTCATCACCTAACACTCGGAGTATATAAGATCGGGAACTTACCCTTTGTTTGCGTTCACAGTAGAAGCAGCCGATACTTCACCATAATATTGTGCTTTGCAAGTTAAACTGTTACAAGTTCAGTTATTATTTATTTCCATCAGTTGGGTTAACATTAGGCCCTGAAATTAGCCAACAAAATTTTCAAATCTGTGTAATTATAATTTAAATCAGACTTTTTTTCAAATTGTATTTCATAAACCAACATCTTAGACGTTATGTCAAAGCGTTATGGGGTTTCAAAGCAAGAAATTACTTTCTGTTACAGAACAGGCCATTGATTTCATACATGTCCACTGTTGAGGACATCAGGACTTAAAGGACTTAAATCAGGTCAGGTTTTAGTTTTTGTTTTCTGTTCTTATTGCAAAAGTATAATAATTAGATTCTCTCTAGTGTGTTTTCACATTTGTGTGATGAAGGAGTTGTGTTATTTAGAATATTTATTCAATATATTATTTGTATATTTTTCTGAATATTTATATTATTGTTGCTCTCTACTCTTGTTACATTTTTATATGATTATATATATATTTATGGCACATTTATGTATATATATATATATATATATATATATATATATATAAGTTCTGATAGCTTATACTCTCATATTATGTGCAGAATTGTGTTCGTTGTCTTGTTGGCAATGTTGGAGGTGGAGATTGTGCACCTTAAAAAGTGTGTTTCCGGTTGTAATTGCAAAAGTTAAATAACTGGATTCTCTTAAGAGTGTTTTTCAAATGTTCTAAAGAAGGATTTGTGCATTTGGGAAATATAATTTTCACTTGTCTTGTTATAATAAAAGATAACTGCTTGTGCAGAAATTTGTGGTCTGTTTTTGTGAGGTGGGGGGGCGCTCGAAAAGGGTCTCGCCCAGGTTGTAATTGAATGTAGAACCACCATTGTGCCTGTTACAGGAAAAAAAAAATCTGCATAGCATTATATCACACTAAGGAGAGCAACATGCAAAGGAGTCCGCGTTATTTTGGGGAAAATTTGGTTGACGTGCAACATTGATGACACAACATTTAAATCAATTTATCAGATTTCAGAAATAAATTTACAGTTTATTTTAAATGTAAACTTCCAACCAGGATTAGGTGCTTATAGACCAGGGGTGTCCAAAGTTAGTCCTGGAGGGCCTGTGTCCTGCAAATTTTAGCTTCAACCCCAATCAAACACACCTGAACAGCTAATCAAGGTCTCACAAAGCAGACTAGAAACTTCAAAACAGGTGTGTTAAACAAAGTTGGAGCTAAACTCTGTAGGACTGTGGCCCTTCAGGACCGACATTGGACACCCCTGTTCTAGACCATTGTTTTACACTCATCATTTGATTTTAGGGGTAAGTTATGGTTAAGGTTTGGTGTGGGTTTAGGTTTTATTTATAAAAATGTTGTCCTTAGGTCAAAATCAGGTCGAGCATCATTATACGGTTCGCGTTTCATTGATTTTAAACACGTACAAAATAGTTTTGTCAGAGTTTAAAATGCAGAAAGGATGTGAAGTCATTTGTCTGTCAAATTTGCGATTTACAGCTTTTACAAATTTGAACAGAAGTTCAGAAATATATGAGTATGCTCTTTATTTACATGCAACTCCTTTCATGCATAGTCTGAACTTATCGAAACGGAGACGATGAAGCAGATGTAAATAAAATCTATTACTTCTGTTGCGAATGGATTTTTTGTCCGCAATCCGGGTTAAAATTGCAATGCGCTGGAGCTTCAATGAGTCCGCTCTGCCGCTCATGTGCGCACCTTAAAGAGAGCATTGGTTGTAATATTTCTTTACCCATGCTTTACGTTTTCTACAAAAAGTTGCCTGTGAGTAAACAGTAATTAGCGTACCCCTTCCAGTTCCAATGCAATTGTGTCATTCATAGCAGCCTGACACACACATTCACTTGCATACTGCTACAGTTGGGTATACACATGCTTACCCCGCTTGTTCGGGGCTTGGCATCAATGCTCCAAAAATAATTGCATGTACAGTTTATCACTCTAGACATATATTCCAATGAGTCCCCCTGTCAATCCCCAAAGCATATACAGCATATCGCACAGAGAACAGAGACGAGGCAAAGACTCTGCTGACCCTAGCTGACAACTTAGGGAGGCCTGTGTATATTGTTGTATGTTAAATCGTGATGTGTTTGTGAGGCAAAAATCGAACTGTGACACAACGCATTACATTAGGATAAACACTTCGAGGAGAAATATATTATTATTATGTTAATACACTGCATGTCCGAAAAAATTCACACACTATTATATTTTGTTGGACTATTAGCTTTGATTAGGGCACTAATTCGCTGTGGCATTGTTTTAATAAGCTTCTGCAATATCCAGAAAGTGCATTTTTTTTCTGCCCAGAGATGCGTAAATTTTTTCGCAAAGATCTTGTATTGACGATGGAAGAGTGGGACCACTGCGCAAAGTCTTCTCCAACACATCCCAAAGATTCTAAATAAGGTGTGGACTCTATGATGGGCAATCCTGAACCACTCTTTCACAATTTGAGCCTGATGAATCCTGGCATTGTCATCTTGGAATATGCCAGTGCTATCAGGGGAAAAAAAACGAATTAATGGAATAACCTGGTAATTCAGTAGATTCAGGTAGTCGGCTGACCTCATTCTTTGGGCACATAACGTTGCTGAACATAGACCTCCAATCCAATGGGAGCCTCTTACCTATTTGCTTGGTTAAATCCAGGTGGTGACTTTTTTGGGGTACGGGCATTATACTTACTGTATATTAAATATATTTGCATTTTACATGCATATAATGTTGTAAAGACCAACTTGGGATGCTTTTGTGAGACATTTGCATTCTTTTTGAAGAATGTGTCAATGAGTAGAATGACAGAATTGGTATTTTTGGTGAAGTGGTGCTTTAAAGAAATGCAGTTGGACTATGCTCTGAATCCAAAGAGGACATTTACATTTTCAGGCTTTCTGAGAATATGGACCTCCTTTCTCTTCAAAAACACTGCGGACTGCATTACAAATACATTACATAGCAAAATATATAATTGGCTGCTCCAACACATGCAATCCTCAGAAGGAAATAACATATTTGAATAACGAAGTGAACTGAACACTGATCAAGACAAACTACAATGTACGCTAAGGATATTATTTATAAGAAATCTGTGCTAGTACTGTGCCCTTCTTACCAATTTTGATAGTCACAATTCTCCCAAATTGTATATTCTCAGTTCCCTTTCGGTCGGTCTCTTGACGTTGTGTCGAGACGACAGATGGGGTTCGCCCTTGAGAACCAATCAACTCTGACTACTATAGAAAAGGCGAATGAAATTTGCATGCCGGTATAAAAGGAATTGCAGCATTCATTTACCTTTAGTTCTTCAGAGCCTTCGCTCATGACTACGAACAAGACGAATTTAACGAATTCTTCTCCTACATTACCAGATCTACTACATAGAGCAGTGGATCGTCCCAACCTGCAGCAACCTTCCCCTGGGCGTCTCGACGGTTCCAAAGGTGTTAGAGATTTTTTCCAAAAGGTCCTTTTCAGGACTGAGCATTCTTCAGCGTGGCATGTCCCGCTGTTCTCTTGGGTGCGGTACCCTCATCGAGGAGGGGGATGGACACGATAGCTGCGTCAAGTGTCTGGCCGTCTGGCACGCTGAGGCAGCTTTCGTTGACACATCTTGCCCGCACTGCATGATGGTCATACAGAAGTTGCGATCACGGGTGGCTGCCTCCGGGAATCAGCCACCATTTCACCTGCCACCCGGGCCGTGACATCGGTGGCTAAGGCCCCGATGTCCGCCAGTCTTAGCAGTGTAAGTGATATGGGGACCTCTGCGAACGTAAGCCCGCCAGCAAAGTGCTCACGGGCCGTTCGCACCCCTACTCGCTATTCTGACTGTTCCCCAACTGGCGGTGATATACCGTCCGGATCCTCAGGCACGCACTCAGAAATGTGACGTAGATGAGATGTCGCTCGCAGCATCGGAGGGAGACTTGCTGGCATCCGAGACTGATGACTCCGAGCTCCCCCACAGGGGGGTCGAGCTCAGGAGAAAGCAGAGGTGATGTCGTTCATCACCCTTGTTGCCATTTTTCCCGGAGGTGCATGAGGAGCTGTGTAAGACTAGGAGCGCTCCACTCACGGCCTGCCCCAGTCAAACCAGCTCCGGCTCCCTCACTTCCCTCGATGGTGAGGCAGCCAAAGGCTAGGTGGATCCTGGGGGAATCAGCCACGCCTACCGCCCAAGGCGTGTAGGACTTCGGCATCACTGGTGTCGAAGGCTTGCGCTGCCGCGGGCCAGGCTACCTCCTCTCTCCACGCTATGGCCATCCTACAAGTCCACCAGGCCAAGGCGCTGAGAGAGCTCCACGAGGGTAAGGCCGACCCGGGTATAATGCAGGATCTCCTGGGTTGGACGATGTCCACACTAGTGGTCCAAGTGGTACACCTCTGGCTGAACCTTGCACAGATGATTGACACAGAGAAAGTCCGCTTTCTTGTTGCACCTGTCTCGCAGGGTGGGCTGTTGGTGTCACCGTCGAGGATTGCGCCCAGCAGTTTTCTATGGTGAAGAAGCAGACAGTGGGAATTATCCCGTGCAATGTCTGCTTCCCGGCAGCCCAGGAACCCTATGACATCGGCTCCGGTTCTTGTGCCCCCAGCACAGGCGGCACCCCGGAAGCGGAGATCGAGGGGGAAACCTCCACCCCGTCAGCAACCTTCTCGCAAGAAGTGACACTGACGGGAAGACCCCAGGGAGAACAACATTGGGCCCGACCTTCACAGCCATCGCTCTGATCGGTCGGTACGGGACAGCTCCTGCCTCGTCACCAAAGCCGGACCCTTTTCAGGGCCTTGCGCCCACTTACTAACAGAGTTTTTTCGTTCTCCCCGGGTGTATTTTGCAGCCTATCCCACACTCCACTGGACTGTGCTCGGCAATATGATCTCACGTCTTGGCGAGGCGTGAGGTCGAACACACACGACAGCAGCCACCACTCTCAAACCGACACTACGTGCATGCTGTTACACCAGGCAGGTAAGTAGGTGGAGCCAACCTGCCCTGGAACAATTCAGGCAGTCAGCGGTCCCCCTAAAACAGTTTTCAGAGGTTCCTGGGACATATGGCGTCCTCGGCGGGGGTAATACCCCTCGGGTCGATGCACATGAGACGGCTCCAACACTGGCTACAGAGTCGAGTTCCCGAGGAAAGCATGGCACACCGGCAGCAGGCGCATGGTGATGACACCCTATCACCGACGCACCCTAACCCCCTGGTCTTCCATGACCTTTTTCCGGACTGAGGTCCGACGTGGTGACGACGGACGCCTCCTTGCAGGGGTAGGGGTGCAGTGTGCAATGGGCACGCAGTAGCAGGGCACTGGACGGGCCCCCGCCTGCGCTGGCATACCAATTGCCTAGAGTTGTGGGCTGTGCTACTTATACTGAGGAGGCTACGGCCTTTCGTGCAGGACCGGCATGTGCTGTCCGCAGCACTACATTAATGGTGTACATCTACCACCTGGTTTACGCTCATGGCAGCTAACACGACTTGCCCGACGCCTCCTCCGGTGGAGTCAACAGGTGATCCGCTCCCTGCGGGCCACACACATCCCGGGCAAACTGAACCAGACAGCCGACGCACTTTCTCATATACGCCTCGCGGAGAGTGGCAACTCCACCCCCGCGCAGTCCAGCTCATTTGGATGCTGTTCGGACAGGCACAGGTAAAACTGTTCCCCTCCCTCAATACCAGAATTGCCCGCTTGGTACTCCCTGTCCGAGGCCCCCCTTGGCACGGATGCCCTTGCGCACAGCTGTGCAAGGTCAAGAAAGAGGAGCACCAAGTGTTATTGGTTGCGCCAAACTGGCCCATCCGCACTTGGCTCTCAGAGCTGATGCTCTGGACAGCGACTCCCCCAGGCCCATTCCCTTGACAGAGGACATGCTCTCTCAGGGGAAGGACACGTTCTGGCATCCCAGACCAGACCTCTGGAACCTCCATGTCTGGTCTCTAGACGGGACGAGAAGATCCTGAGTTGGCTACTCCCCCTGTGTGGCGGAGACCATCACCCAGGCTAGGGCCCTATCTACTAGCCGTTTATACGTCTCTAGATGGCCCCTCTTCTCGTCCTGGTATCTCTCTCACCGAGAAGACCCACTGAGGTGCTCGATCGGGTTGTCCTTCTTAAGAGTCTGGAGACTAACATCTCCCCTCCACACTGAATGTGTATGTAGTCGCTATCGCCAATCATCACAACTTTCTAGGGCAGCACGACCTGGTCACCAGGTTCCTAAGGGATGCGAGAGGGCGGAATCCGCCTCGTCTCTGCTCCATACCCTCTTGGGACCCTAATGTGGTCCTGGTCGGCCTCTCTGGGCCCCCCTATAGCCCCTCGGAGGCTCTGATCTGATGGTGCTCGCTTCCTTCAAGAGGGTATGGGACCTTAAAGCATTCTCGGTGTCCCCGGATTGCCTCAAATTCGGCCCTGGCAACTCTCACGATATCTTGAGACCCAGGCCCGGATACGTGCCCAAAGTTCCCATGACTCCCTTCCGGAACCAAGTGGTGAGCTTGCAGGCGCTCCCCATCGGGGAGGAAGACCCAACCTTATCCGTGTTGTGTCCAGTACGCGCACTGCGCCTCTACTTGGACCGCACGCAGAGCTTCAGGAGCTCTGACCAGCTCTTTGTCTGTTTTGGAGGACAGCAGAAGGGGAAGGCTGTCTCCAAGCAGAGGCTGGCGCACTGGAGCATGGATGCCGTCACGACGGTGGACGGATGGTTAAGAACAGGCATTCCATCCATCACTAAGCAAGCACCCACTAGGGGTTGGCTGGGCAGAGCAGCCTTCCCCCTTAGGCCGGGATGAGCAGACAGCTCTAACCGGGCCTGGTGCTACCGGATGTCTGTAACACCCCCTCCGTGGGCTGTTCCGTCTGATGTATCCTCATGAAACGGTTCCCACTCCTGGTAAGCCATGAATTCCCCTAGCTGGACCTCCACCTCACGGTTAACTACTCAGTCCGCACGTTCCATGCAATCTCCCCCAAGGGCGAGACCATATCTATTTTCACTGTATTCCTCTCCCTGGTAGGAAGTGGCGTCTGCAGCGCATCCCCAATTAAGGAAGTCCCGCTCACCCGGTGTAAACCCGATCCGGACGGCCACTCGCCAGTAGAGAGCTAAGGCCTCCGTCCGTGAAAGATACCGGTCAGGGCTGTACTCATCTTTCTCCAAGAAAGCACTGAGACCCCCTGACCACCACACTGGAAGGTTAGCGAAAGCGAAAGCCTCGTGCTGACACGCCCAGGCCTGTTACCGTCCCTTCGTTAGAGATTGTGACACGATACAGCGTTGTGGAGTTTTCCATTGGAACCCCATCTGTCGTCTCGACACAACGTCAAGAGACCTCAGGCTCTTCAGAACAATAGGTAAACGAATGCTGCATGCCATCTTCCGTTTATACCAGATATCCGGGGGCGGTGACCGGTATGCAAATTTCTTTCACCAAATTTCATTGGCCTTTTCTATAGTAGTCAGAGTTGATTGGTTCTCAAGGGTCGAACCCTATCTGTCGTCTCGACACAACGTTTTATTCCCTCCATCAGGGAACTGAGGTTACAGACGAAACCTAGACGTTTTGTGTCTGTGTGCATGTTTGTTTTGTGTGTGTACACTATGACTAAATGACAGTAGCTTGTCTCATACGGCAGAGGTCTCATCATAGATATGTGAGTTATCTGCAGTCGAGAGAAATAAGTGCAAGCGTAATTATGATAATGAGAGCAGGACAGCAGGGAGAAGGTGGATATTAATGAGAGCTCATTAGCACAGCTGCGTGTGTCTGTGTACCAGACTGCCAGACCTCAAGTTCATCTCTCTTTACTCCTTGTCTTTACATCAGTATCAGGATGTTTTTGCTATGTATCTTAAAGCAATCCCTTCCCCAATTTGTCATTGTAATTCTCCTAATTTTCTCTCCATCAGTCTCTTTCCCCAAATTTGTTTTCTCCTTTATTCTTTTTTCCACTCTCACAGTTATGTTATTTAACAACCATACATGTGACATACTGTATATTACACCTAATACAATAAGATTGTATTTGTTAATATTAATTACAATTGTTAATATTGTAAATGCATTAACTATCATTAACTATCATGAACTAACAATGAGCACCGTTGCTTGCAAAATTAATGTTATAATCTTTGTTAATGTACAGGAAATATACTGTAAATATAATTCTGTTAGTTCATGGGGCATTAACATCTTGGTTAAGGATGTAACCTCTGTTCCTTGCTGGAGGGAACGAGTCGTTGTGTCGAAGCGACAGATGGGGTTTGACTAGAGAACCTATCATCTTCTGAGTAGTTTTGAAAAGGCCCATGAAATTTGCTTATTAAATTTGCATGAAGGACTCTGCCCCAGATATCCGGGTAAAAAAGGGAGACGGCGTGGTGCATTCATTCACCTTTTGTACTGAGGAGCCTGAAAGCATCTCTCGACTGTTGCAACGCGCAGCAAGGTTGTGGCATGAAGGACATAACGTCTCGTTCCCTCCATCAGGGAACAGAGGTTAAATCCGTAACAAAGACATTCCCTTTCTGTCGGTTTCTCAACGTTGTGTCGAACCGACAGATGGGGTTCCTATCGAAAACAACACGTCTCTGTGCCGCATCACAATCTTGAGCAAAGCGACACTGTCTGACCTGGGCGTGTCAGATGTGAGCGATAGCGCAAAATTGTAACCATCCAATGGATAGGTCCCAGAGCTTTGGAAAGGTAGGAAGCCCCTTCCACCGGCCGTCACGGGCCTTGTTTCTCTAATGGCTAGAAGTCGCCCGGTACCGTAAGGGCCACTGGAGAGGCACTATTTCAGCGCTACGGAGACCACCCCCTACCGTAGGTAGGAGTTTAGTGTAGACACCAACATGGTCTTGCCGGTAAGGGTGAACTCATGGTAGGAATGTGAGGACTGAAGGGAGTATCGCGAGGTGGAGGCCCACCTACGGGTCATGGGTTACCAAGATGGGAACCAGATCATGAGGATACATCAGACAGAACCACCCAGTGATGGATGGAGTGCCAATTTTTGCCCGGTGGGGGAAGAAGGGAGATGGAAATAGCACACTGACCCACCTAGGAGGGGGGAAGGCATTTTCGCTGTCATACCCCTGACATGCCTCGGTGGGGCAGGATGTGTTTGATCGCCTCTGTCTGCTTTAGTACCGTCGAGAACTTCTGGAGAAGTCCTCGACAGTGTCGCCAAACATTCCACCTCGCAAGATTGGTGCCTGCGACCGCAACGTCTGGATCTTCATCCACCCGCATGGCAGGACGTATCCACAAGGCTGCCTCAGCGTGCCGGACACCCACTCCTCGATGAGAGTCTTATACCCACGAGAACAAAGGGACATGCTACGCTGGAGAAATTTCCTCGATCCGCTGCACCACTACATGAGAATTCGTGAGGCTCCGAAGAACAAAAGGTGAATGAATACAGCACGCTGTCTCCCTTTTATACCCGGATATCCGGGGCGGAGTTCGGCATGCAAATTTCATTCGCCATTTTCATTTGCCTTTTCAAAAATAGGTTCTCAAGTCAAACCCCATCTATCGGTTCGACACAACGTTGAGAGACCGACAGAAAGAGAACTAATGACCCAGTTAACTGCTGGAGCCCTTTTTGAGCCTACACATGAAAACACATGTTGGTAACTCATGAATTCTTTGGAATACAGACTTACGGTTGGTCTCGTTTGAAAATCGAAAAGTAGCTGATTATTGGAACAAGAAAAAAATCACATACACACATAAAAAATGAAGGTGCATTGTTAGGTTTATTATAAAAAAAAAACGTTTATTTTTCTTACATAAAAAAATACATTAAAAAATTAACTAATGTTAACAAATACAATATGTATGGAGCTAAACATGAAATAATTATACAGAATATACATATTTAATCATAAATCTGAAAATATATAGTTCCCTTTCTGTCGGTCTCTCGATGTTGTGTCAAGAACGACAGATGGGGTTCACCCTTGAGAACCAATCAACTCTGACTACTATAGAAAAAGCCAATGAAATTTGGCGAATGAAATTTGCATGCCGGGCTCCGCCCCCGGATATCCGGTATAAAAGGAAGCCGGCGTGCAGCATTCATTTACCTTTTGTTCTTCAGAGCCTTCGCTCATGACTACGAACAGAACGAATTCAATGAATTCTTCTTCTTCTACATTGCCGGATCTCCGACGTGTAGCAGCGGATCGTCCCTACCTGCAGCGACCTTCCCCTGGGCGTCTCGGCAGTT
Source organism: Triplophysa bombifrons (assembly GCA_029783895.1). NCBI lineage: Eukaryota > Metazoa > Chordata > Actinopteri > Cypriniformes > Nemacheilidae > Triplophysa > Triplophysa bombifrons. The sequence goes on along the minus strand of CM056456.1, from coordinate 17,972,281 downwards.
CCGGAGGTGTTTGAGATTTTATCTAAAAAGTCCTTTTTTGACTGACTGAGCATTCTCCAGCGCGGCATGTCCCGCTGTTCTCTTGGGTGCGGCACCCTCATCGAGGAGGGGGATGGACACGATCGCTGCAATAGGTGTCTGGGCGTCCAGCACTCGTTGACACATGGGCAGATTGTCATTCAGAAGTTGCGGTCACGGGTGGCTGTCTTCCTACGGGAACCAGCCACCATTTCGTCTGCTACCCGGGCTGTGACATCTGTGGCTACGGCCCCATGACCACCCACGTTAGCAGCGTTAGTGATATGGGGAACTCTGCGAACGTAAACCCGCCAGGTAAGTGCTCACGGGCCGATCGCACCCCGATTCGCTCTTCTGAACGTTCCCCAACTGGCGGTGGCATACCGTCTGGATTCTCACGACACACATCGGGAACGATGTGTGACGTAGATGAGATGTCGCTCGCAGCATCGGAGGGAGACTGGCATCCAACTCTGACGAATCCGAGCTCCATCCCCAGCGGTCGAGTTAGGAGGAAGCAGAAGTGATGTCATTCATGCTAATCCGGGGAAACGTGGTTCCTGAGGTCGGAGTGCGGTGCAAACCGCGCCCACCCCGGGTGCCATTTTTTTCCCGGAGGTGCATGATGAGCTGTGTAAAGCTCCACGGACCGCTCCAGTGAAAACCAGCTCCGCCTCCCTTACTTCCCTCGATGGTGGGGCAGCCAAGGACTGCGTCGTGATCCCCGGGTCGAGAGTCCGCCCGGGGTGCACCTGTGCCGCGGACGGCTACCACCTGGGGGGAATCGGCCACGCCTACGGTCCAAAGCACGTAAGACTTCGGCATCACTGGTGTCGAGGTCTTGCGATGCCGCGGGCCAGGCTGCCTCCTCTCTCCGCGCCATGGCCATCCTGCAGGTCCGCAAGGCCAAGGCGTTGAGAGAGCTCCACGAGGGTAAGGCCGACCTGGGTATAAAGCAGGATCTCCGTGCCGCCGCTGACAGCGCTCTACGGGCGACCAAGGCATAGGCATGGGCCCTAGGTCGGACGATGTCCACGGTAGTGGTCCAGGAGAGCTATACCTTGTGCAGAGGACTGACACCAAGGAAGTCCGCTTTCTTGATGCACTCATCTCGCAGGGTGGGTTGTTGGTAAACACTGTCGAGGACTGCGCTCAGCAGTTTCTGACGGTGAAGCAGACAGTGGCAATTAGCCACATTTTTACACGCCGCGACTCGGCCGCCAAAAGGCCTCCGAGATCCCGCGTGACGTCTGCTTCCCTGCAACCCAGGACCCCTTCGACATCGATTCCGGTTCCTGTGCCCCCACAGGCGGCACCCCAGAAGCAGAGGTCGAGGGGGAAACCTCCACCCCGTCAGCAACCTTCTCACGAGAAGGGACACTGGCGGGAAGACCCCAGGGAGAACAACATCGGGCCCGAACCTTCACAGCCACGGCTCTGATCGGTCGGTATGGGACGACTCCTGCCTCGTCACCAAAGCCGGGCCCTTTTCAGGGCATGGCGCCCACTTACTCACAGAGTTTTTCCGTTCTCCCCGGGTGTACTTGCAGCCGATCGCACACTCCACTGGACTGTGCTCAGCGAACCGACCTCACACCCTGGCGAGGTGTGAGGTCGTACACATACGACAGCTGTCACCACTCTCAAACCGACAGTGCGTGCCGTTGTCCTGCCAGGCAGGTAAAAAGGCGGAGCCAACCTTCCCTCCGGGGAGCCCCGCGACAGATGGTTAGCTCCGCAAGCCGACGAACCACCCCCCGTGGGAATGGTGAAGCAGACTGGCCCCTTGGTCACCCTGTACAGTCCCTGGGAGCTCGAGAGCTGCCCACACTGTCTCGCTGGCTAATGCGTTCGATCCGACTTGGTTACTCGATTCTGGCAAAACAGGCATCGAGTTCGTCCCTCAAACCAAGATGTCAGCGGGTTACGACCCGCACTTCACTATTCCCAAGAAAGAAGGGGTTTGCGCCATAGGTCTGCGTACCCTGAACAAGCACCTTCACAAGTTGCCGTTCAGATGCTCACGCAGAGGTGCATCCTGACATCTATCAGGTGTCAGGATTGGTTTGTAGCAATCGACCTGAAGGACGCTAACTTTCATGTCTCGATCCCCTCGACACCGGCCTTTCCTCGGTTCGCGTTCGAGGGGTGGGCATATCAGTACAGAGTCCTCCCTTTCGGTCTGTCCCTGTCTCCACACGTCTTCACGAAGATCGTGGAAGCCGCCCTTTCTCCCCTTCGGGATAAAGATGTGCGGGTACTAAACTATCTCGACGACTGGCTTATCCTGGCACACGCGTGGGATCTGTTGTGTACACAGAGGGACCTGATGCTCCGGCATCTAGATCGATTGGGATTTCAGGTCAACCGAGAAAAGAGCAAACTCTCCCCAGTGCAGAGCATCTTCTTTCTCGGTATGGAAGTAAACTCTGTCACCATGACGGCGCAGCTGTCCGCAGCACGCGCCCAGTCAGTGTTGAACTGCCTGGAACACTTCTGGACGCCTCGCTGCAGAGGTGGGGTGCAGTGTGCAACGGGCACGCAGTAGCGGGTCGCTGGGCGGGCCCCAGTCTGTGCTGGCATGCAATTGCCTAGGGTTGTGGGCTGTGCTGATTGCGCTGAGAAGGCTCCGGCCTCTAGTGCAGGACCAGCACGTGTTGTCCTCCGGGACAGCACGACAGCCGTACTGTACATCGCCAGAGTGGTGTACGCTCACGGCAGCTAACACAACTTGCCCGACGCCTCCTCCTGTGGAGTTAGCAGGTGATCCGCTCCCTGCGGGCCACACACATCCCAGGCAAACTGAACCAGACAGCCAACGTGCTCTCTCGTCAGTATACGCCTTACGGAGAGTGGCGACTCCACCCCCGGTCCAGCTCATTTGGGTGCTGTTCGGACAGGCACAGATAAACATCTTTGCCTCCCGCGACACCACCCATTGTCTACTTTGGAACTCCCTGACCGAGGCCCCCCTCGGCACGGATGCCCTGGCGCACAGCTGACCACGGGACGGGCGGAAGCACACCTTCCCCCTCCAGGAGCCTCCTTGCACAGACACTGTGCAAAGTCAGGGAAGAGGAGCACCAAGTGTTATTGGTTACACCGCACTGGTTTAATCTCTCTTGGCTTCAGAGTTGACGCTCTGGACAGCGACTCCCCCTGAACCATTCCCCTGACAGAGGACCTGCTCTCTCAGGGGAAGGACACGTTCTGGCATCCAAGATCAGACCTCTGGAACACCCATGTCTGGTCTCTAGATGGGACGAGAAGATCCTGAGATGGCTACTCTCCCTCTACGGCAGAGACCATCACCCAGGCTAGGGCCCCATCTACTAGGCGGTCACACGCCTCTAGACGGTGCCTCTTCTCGTCCTGATGTCTTTCTCAACGAGAAAGACCCACTGAGGTGCGTGATCAGGATTGTGTTGTCCTTCTCACGAGACTGGAGACTGACATCTCCCCTCCACACTGAAAGTGTATGTAGTCGCTATTGCCACTCATCACGACTCAGTCGGTGGAAAGTTTCTAGGGCAACACGACCTGGTCACCAGGTTCCTAAGGGGCGCGAGAGGGCGGAATCCGCCTCATTTCCGCTCCATATCCTATTGGGACCCTAAGTGGTCCTGGGAAGCCTCAAGGCCCCCCAAGAGCCCCTTGGAGGTTCCGATCTTCCTCACAGAGTAAGATGGCCCTCCTGATGGCGCTCACTTCCTTCAAGAGGGTAGGGGACCAGCCGAGCATCCTCCGTGTCCCCGGATTGCCTTAAATTCGGCCCTGGTAACTCTCACGTTATCTTGAGACCCAGGCCCGGATGCGTCCCCAAGAAGTTCCCACTACTCCCTCCGGGGCCAAGTGGTGAACTTGCAGGCTCTCCCCATAGGGGAGGAAGACCCAACCCGATCAGTGTTGTGTCCAGTACGCTGGACCGCACGCAGAGCTCTGAAGCTCTGACCAGCTCCGTGTCTGTTGGAGGGCAGCAGAAGGGGAAGGCTGTCTCCAAACAAAGGCTGGCGCACTGGGTCGTGGACGCCGTTACGACGGTATTCCGATCTCAGAATCTCCCATGCCCATTGGTGAGGGCTCACTCCACACGGAGTTTAGCCACCTCCTGGGCACTGGCAGAAGTGCCACTCTAGCAGACATCTGTAGAGCTGCGGGTTGGGCTACACCCAAACACCTTCGCAAGGGTTAACAACCTTCGCGTAAACCCGGTGTCAGCCCACGTCCTGCGTGGCGACATGTAGGACTGGCATCCAGGGGGCCGTATGCCTGCAAAAGCACCTTCCCACCCTCCAAGAGGTTGGGTCAGTGTGCTATCTACCTTTTCTTCTTACCCAAACACATGGCTAAGAAAATTGGTACCTCACCAACCTTCCTTCTTACCCAGACACTGGTTAAGAACAGGAATTCCATCCTTCACTAAGCAAGCACCCCCTGGGGGTTGGCTGGGCAGAGCAGCCTTCCCCCTTAGGCCGGGATACCATATGACCTATCACAGATAGTTCTAACCGGACCTGGTGCTATCAGACGCAGTAACACCCCCACCGTGGGCTGTTCCGTCTGCTATACCCTCATGACAATGGTTCCAACACATGGTAACCCATGAGCTTCCCCAGGTGGACCTCCACCTCGCGGTTAACTACTCAGTCCGCACGTTCCATGTGTAGTGTCTGGATCAAGCCATTCAACCTCTCACTCCCTTTTGTCTTGGTTTCAAGATAACATCTTCAAAGACCATAAAAACCTAGCTCCATGGGGTCTGGTTTTAGGGCTTACCCGGTGTAAAACCGAGCCGGACGGCCTCTCGCCTGTAGAGACCTAAGGCCCCGTCCGTGAAGGTTACCGGTCAGGGCTGTACCCATCTTTCTACGAGAAAGCTCTGGAACCCCCCGACCACCACACTGGAAGGTTACAGTTTCACAAAGTTTCGAGCTGACACGCCCAGGCTTGTTACCGTCGCTTCGCTGACATTGTGACGCGATACAGTGTTGTGGCGTTTTCCATAGGCAACCCCATCTGTCGTTCTCGACACAACGTCAAGAGACCGACAGAAAGGGAACGTCTTGGTTACGTATGTAACCTTAGTTCCCTGATGGAGGGAACGAGACGTTGTGTCCCTTATGCCACAAACACGTATCATATTCTGCTGCAGTCGTGAGAGGCTCTCAGGCTCTTCAGAACAAGAGGTAAATGAATGCTGCACGCCGGCTTCGTTTTATATCGGATATCCGGGGGCGGAGCCCGGCATGCAAATTTCATTCGCCAAATTTCATTGGCCTTTTCTATAGTAGTCAGAGTTGATTGGTTCTCAAGGGCGAACCCCATCTGTCGTTCTCGACACAACGTCTCGTTCCCTCCAACCGGGAACTGAGGTTACATACGTAAACAAGACGTTATTCATTATTTACACAGTTTTTTAAATATTAAAAAGTAGTAGCAAATAATAATTGTTAAAAATTAAACAGTAGTATTACTTACATTAAATGAAATAATAGTAAATATGAATACATATTGAAAATCTGCATAAATAAACATAACACTAGATATATACATTTAATGTGGTCTTCGCAGGCCAGCTATGAAACTTTAAGGTAGTGTCCAGATGACTAACAATTGTATAAGTATAAGTTTCGATGTGAGCATCACAGTTTTGTAGATGAAATGTGTGTGCTCAGTAGTTATTACTTTGTTTGGTTACTACAGCTTAACTAGTAAATCAATAATGGCATTATATCTGTTCTTCTACAGAAAGATAAACAGTGGCCAATGTAATTACTATTTAGATACTTGTCAATGTTTTGTCAGCTATGAAAAACCCACGGTGACCCTTGTAATATTGTGTTAAAGGTGCGATGAATAAAAATCACAATTTTAACCCGAGCTTTTATTATATAAGAGGGAATAGTATTCACGCGAACATCACGTAAGTGTCAGAACTGAAAAGGCCCTTGTTACTGAGATAACATCTGTTATTGACACAAGGCCCAGTGAACGCCAGGTTCTGGAATGGACCTAACTATGACGACATAGGTTGAACACCGCCTCCATAGAAAAATATCAACGACTACTTCTCTAGCCCCGCCCACAGGTTTGCATATTACAGAACCAGTGGCGCGGAACCAGATAGAGTGAGCAAGCAATAAACATAAACATGCTCAATATTTTGCCATCACTGGTTGTGGAAGAATACAGTCGCTGCATAACCTACATACGGATTCCGATATTAGGGATGCAAGGTTTAAAGTTTATTTTTAAAGACGTTCCAGCTCATGTGGGAAAAACATGGAGCGTTTGCTTGTTTCATTTCTCCGAGGATTCCTTCGTGAACAAGGCACATGTCGACACTGAATTTGTGGAGAGTTTAAATTTAAAAGCAGTGCTGTGCCTTCAATATCATTTAACGCATTACAAGTATAGGCTATACAAACTATACGCAAAGCCTTGCCATCACATCCGGGAAATAAGTCAGTCAATTTGAGTAAAATCATGCCGTGCATGTGCGTCACATGAAATACTGATGTGGGGATTTCAGTTATGAATCACAGGAGGTCTTCAGAAAATACTATTGCCCTGGGAAAACTGTGAATGGTGCTAATGTGTTTAATATCAGCCATTTTCATTTCAATCAGATTCAGAGAATATGAAGGCTGTATTACTAACTTTTTCAGATAGAGGAAACCTAAGAAGAACAAATCTATTTAGATCACAATTAAAAGACTATGAAAATGGTTAAATAGATTGACTTGTAGTAAAATATGCATTGCAAATAAATGTAGTATAGTTAAATAAAGCCCAAGACATGAGAACATATTTAGTACCCAAAGAGGGTAAATTAAACAATGCCGTTTAACTTGTTGTTAATATTTACTTTCTTTTGGCATCAATGTAGCACAGCACAAGCACAAGTTGGCACTGTGTGGCAATATCGGTGGTCTCGTCGGCCTGGATTGATAGAAAATCGCTGCTTTGTGCTTCTTGGATTATGTGTTCCCTCATATCAGACAACACACCTCGTTCTGCCCAGTTTTCAAACACAGTGGCATTCTCGAGGAGCTCTTTCAAAACTCCATCAAGAGAAGCAACAAGTTGACCAAGCCATGGAATCTCCCGGGGTTATCTGAGCTCTCGCTCTCATTGTGGCCACACAAAACCTGCTCAAATGTGCCACAAAAAACACAGTCTATTTTTCTAGACAGGATGTGTAAATTTTTAGTTACCTTTTCATTGTACCTTCTAATGCCAGTCCTGTAGCCTTCATCAAGCTGTTCAGCAATGCTAAGCTTCCCAAAAAACTGAGGCCTCATAGCATGTCAAGATGGCTGCGTCTACTTTAATACTGCTTGCACTTTTCAGAGAGATTTTTCTAAATCGCAAACCCCTGTTGTTATTCACAACGTTTCGGTGACAGGACTTTGAAACAGCAAACAGGGAAAACAATAAAAGTTATGACTTCACGTTACATCGCATCCAGCTAGCCAACTCCATTTGCCATAAGAGGTACTGGAGTGTAAGATCGACCACGAATCACTTGACTGCTGCTGAATTTGAAAGTTTGGTCCATCTGGTTCAAGCTCCTTGATCCGTTTTTTTTCTTCATCCGAATGCATTTTGAACAGGTATTCTTGTAAAGATAAAACCAAATTTTCTTTCATCTCCAGATAATTTCGCTTGCTTTCACAATAATTAGTTCCTGTCAGTCAAATGACAATCTAATGAGACGCATTGAGAACGGTCCAATCACATGAGGCCAAAAATATAAAAACAATATTGATTTGCTTACAACAAAAGTGGCTTACAAAAAAAGGATGATTTAAAACAAGCCAATTAGAACTCAGCCTCAAATCACATGCTTTTAAAAAATGTACGCACCTACATAAACACTCGTTTGTCCTGCGCCCGGCATTCACGTATGAACGAAATACAGTTTTGATTTTTATGATTTTCAATAAATGATAATATGACTAACAATGGAATAGTTTGACTAAATTTTTTTTTCATTATTAATTTGCGATATATATTTAACTTATTGTTGGCATATTAAAGTAGCTTTCTTCTCTGGTTAACTAAAAGGCGTCGGCGTCCCAGCGTCCCTATTGACCGGCCACCACTATTTCCAAGTGTTTTCAATGCGGCACGCCTATTAAAATTGAACGTTGCAGAGCTGGCCTCAAAACCTGGGTATAAAATAGCCTATTACTTATTGATGTTTTTGGATGTGAAAACCACGCAAACATGATAAATATACCTCATATAACAGTATAAAACAATAAACAACACCACTTCATCGCAGCTTTAAAATGTTTATTTGATTTCTTCATATATTTTTTCTGTTTACAAACCAGATTTACATTATAATAATGCAGAGTTTATTTCCATGCATTATTATTTTAATACACTTTTTGAACCCGCTGTATAATTTAAAATGTTATTGCAGCTCACAGGGGAAGGATGTGGATGTGTTTTTTCTTTCAACAATCATGTCATTCATTAGAACATGTGAACAGGAGGAATGAAATGTATTCCATGTGCCTCTGTTCCGTGAAAATGAAACACTCTGCGAAACAAAACTGGTAACAGCCTCAGAGGAAAACACACATTTATATAAACACAAAATAAAATAATTAGACTGGGCCCTTAACAGTTCAGGTTGAGGTACTGAATTTTTTCTAGGTGTTTAGTGCATATTTGTGTAATGTCAGGTCAGAGTCAAGAGAACAGATTCTTAACATTTCTGAGGATGATGAGAGCAAAAGGGAGAGAGAGAATATCCAGGGGCAGAAAGACTCGGAGGGTACTTGGTCTCCTCATTGTCTTGGAATGCCTGAAGCTCATGAGGAGTGTTAATTCAAACCCAAGGCCTGATTTTGGATAGAAGCCACCTGAGCATGTGCAATCACTAGGCCTGCTCTCGCCTCAGTGCTCTGCACAGACTCTTACTTTCAGCTAATCAGCAGACCCTCTGCTTTCCATCAGTCCTGCTTTTCCAGCACCCTCTCTTTCCCGGGACTTTTTTCATCCTAAAGGGCTAAAAACACAAACAAACAAAACTTTGGCTAATGAGGAAAAGAGCAGAGCTTTGTTGATCTTGAGGGCCTTTGAATTCTACTATAACCAGTAAATTATTTTGTTTGGCTTTGTTATCCTGTGATAGTCACTGATCTTTCTCTGAACATGGAGTTTAGTAAGTCAGCCTCTGTGGACAAGATGAATCATAGTGTCGGGAAAAGGACTGAAGGCTGAGTTGCACTTATGGTAAAGTTTTGCTTCCTTGCTTGCTCAGGGTAAGACGGAACTTCGAAACATCTGAGCAATGGTACAAGGATGTTGTTTGGGAACATTCAGACACCACCAACAGTACTGTGTGTGGGGTTTTTAGCAAATTTGTGATGGACTGAGCACAGAAATGGTTAGAAAACGTTTTATGTTTTCACAAAAGTCTACACAAACAGTTTCAAACCACCAATGTCACCTCAAAAACAGACATTTACATTTATGAATTTGGCAGATTCTTTAGTCCAAAGTGACTAACCGTGCATTAAAGGTTTACATTTAAGCAAGTCTGTTTCCTTTGTGCAGCTAACAGAATACTCTACCTATTGAGTCACATGTATCATGTTAGCCACAGATCTCCGTTTTCAAGATGCATGGTTAAAAATGAAATATTGGAGTAATGCTCAATTTGTGTATAATACTTGTCATGAGCGGTGGTGAGCATGGACAGAGTGCCCAGGTGCAGACAGCGGGTAAGGGGTTAACAAAAAGGTTAATGATGACAAAGACAAAACCCAGGAGGGGGTAACAACAAAACAGAGGAATATAATAACATGACAAGACAGGACAGGACGGGACTAAGACTAAGTACACTTGAACAAGACTAAAATTTACTTTTGACATGAAGTACAAATAACTACTCTAGACTAGATTGAAAAGGCACAAGAACTCACCAAACAAATCACAATGAACCAGCACAGGAAATTATTAAGGGATCAAACAAGAGGGGAACAGGTGCAGGGCATGAAATCATTAACAAGCAATAATGAGGAAATGAGGGGGCGGGGACAAAGACGAGACTGGAGAGAGCACATATTCAGTCATGACAACAATAATATGCCTCTCTCAACACAAAACATGAGACTCTGTCATGATTCTGCCACTAGATCAATGGAAACATGACATGATGTGCAGAATCATGACAATTTCTGCCAACATGTTAAGCATTGCTCCACACATTATATAATGTAGATTAGACATTTCAAACAGCATCAGTAGCTTTTTTTATTGAAAATTTAAATAAGACATGGCAGAAGACAGAAAGTAGAGAAAACAAAAGCAAAACACTGAAACTATAGACAATTTAACAACATTCTGCTGCCTCAGTACATGTGAGAGGAATAAGTTTATATAAAAAAGTAATAATAATTTTTATAATAATAATATACAGTTGTAACGTAAAATGTCATTTTTTTTAAAGAAATTATCATAAACATTTAATTGAATAAAGACTGTGTTGTCAAAGTTAATAAGCCCTTATTAATACTTTCTTTATAGATATTTGCCAGACTCAGTGACAAACATAAAGAGTGACTAATATGAATGATTTATGGCAAACATCCAAATCATGAAACTTTGAGATGCAAGGTTTAAGAAGGACAGCAATGATATTACATTTTCAACAGGTTCAGAAGATAGAAAAAGATACAAAATGATCATAATAACAAAAAGTAAAGGAGAGGTAGTAAATTCAATGAATAGTATAGCATTGTTGTTTTGTTAGAAATATTTTCACTATTGCTTTCCTGAAAATACTATAAAAACTAAGATGGAGAAACAAACGCAAATAGACAATTAAGTGGCGAGAGAGACATTGAGGAAATTGAAGTAAACGGGATTGATAAACTGTATTTACGTGCCTACGTCGACCACACCCCCTGCACCAGCATCCCTCTCTGGATTCACCCGTTCACTATCCCGGGACTTTTGAACTACATTTCCCAAAATCCCTTGCATGCTACACTGTCTCTGATTACACGCTCACCTGCAACCCATTACCTTGACTCCATGTAAACTCTCAACTTGTGAATGTTCTTTGTCGTGTCTAATCGTTGTTTTATGTTTCGTTTAGTGCCAACCCAGTGGATATTACTATTACCTGTAATTTATTACCTGTTCCCTTTGGATTTGATTACCCGTTACTTTTAGATTTGTTTACCTGTCTACCGGTGGATTAGATACCTGTTTACCCTTGGATTTCTGTTGTGTTTACATGTTGATCACTAACCTGTTTAGTTGTTGTGCTCTTACTCTTTCACTTCTGGACTCCCATTTAACAGTCATATACGGTATTTGTGGTGTGGCTCGTCTTTTGTCCGGTAGGCTGCTAACACTGAGATTGTTGTTTCACATTCATTTCATGTTTAACACATGTTTATACACATACTTACATAAAATAACAGTATTACTGAGGTAGTATAATAGCCAATTCTGGTGAAGAACCAGCACAGACAGGCATTCAGTAAAGCTGTAGCTCAATGAAATAATGATGCAGCAGTCAAATGGTACACACATAAAATATTGGAAAATATGTGTAGACTTTAGTCAGAATTCCGTTCCATCTACAAGTAATACACAGTCAACTGATATTTTCAATAACTACCAATTATTCTATAAAACCAGATGAACATATTTTAACTAGGTTCTATATTTTTATCCTCCAAGTATTCTCAATTTGTCCAGCTGAATTTCTCTCGCTCTTGTGCACTTGGGAGCACTTCACAGTAACAGTTTGTCTCAAACCAACAGTCGTACTTTCTCTCTCTCAATCATTTATTTTCTTTCTTTTTTCCACAGGTTTAGTAAGGATTCTGGATTCTGTCGACATGAATATTAAACTCAGCACCGTCAGAGGAGCCGTGGTGAAATACTTAAGCTGCAATCTTTATATTTTGACATATAAATACATAAATATACATATAAACACAAAAAAAGATTAATACCACCTTGTCGCAAATCACATGCTGTAAATGTATGTTCCTCTACCTCTATGTAAGCTAATTTGTATGAAATCGTGATTTCAAAAGATGTGGCATTTTTGGAAAATTCGCCTTTCCGCTTTGAGTGTGGATAAGATCTTGCTAGTCAACGCCTGTTTTTGTTGTGCCACCCCTGGCAACAGAGGTCTGAGTATAATGCACAACTACATTCCCCTGATTTGTGACTATTCTTTCATTAGATCAGGACTATGTGGGTGGCTTAGTGATTAATGGGTTGAGTCTGGTTAGTTGTCTGAGAAATCGCACGGGCAGTTCCGTTCAATCATACAATTTTCAGCCCCAGGGAATGCTGCTGCAACCCATAGCCAATGTCAGAGACTGTTTGACTGATACTAAAATAAATCTATTTGTATGACTGTGTTACATAATACCAGCTATTTTCAAATAACAGCTGCAGCTTAAAAAATGACTACTGTATGAAATGACAGCCTTTTTATCCCTGACACCGAGTTAATACACGTTTACGTGTCACGTCTTTTGAGTGCCCATTAATTTACCCATTAAAGGATGTTGTCACTTTTAGCAACTTGTTATCTCATGCATTCTGACTTCTTTAATCTGTTGAATGTGCAGCTCAGAGCTCGTTCACAAGGTGACTGGAAGCCTAGCTCGCATTTGCAAGATGGCCGCCAGTCCAGAGGCCGCTTGCAAGTTGGCCACTCGTCCAGGGCCCGTTCGCAAGATGGCAGCCAGTCCAGAGTCTGTTTGCAAGATGGCCGTCAGTCCAGAGCCCGTTCGCAAGATGGCTGCCACCTCCAGCCATCATGGTCGCATTCAAAACCATCTTATTTTACTTTCTGCCGTACAGATCTTAATTTATATATTAAAACCATTTTAAATGTTGAAACTTGAAAAAATGAAAGATTTTTGAAGCTTTTCAACTTTTCTATTTAAATGACTGTTCTTTGTTTTTCATTTATTGCATTATATGCAAACAAGACAGTAAAACTTAGAAAAAAGGGTAGAGTGTTACATTGCCATGCACTGCAACATAATTCCTGGTGGGATGATTTACCTGTGGGCTGTGACACATGATATATGCGTGACATGTATTTATATTTTAAATCCTGGCTCAGTCTATTTAGGTTGATTGGTTGGCTGAATGATTTAATTTAAAAGGGGAGGGGAGTGGGAGGGAACACCTATAAATCATTGTGATGTGTGCCAGACATTAAATTAGTAATTTAGACAGAGTATGTCACTCATATGTCATTGTGTTGTAAAGCAATAAGCTTTTGCAACTAAAACAACAAAAACACATGAAGCTAAATGAATCGTGTCATACTGTAAATCCTACATGCCGACACTATACATGAGTTTATTATACCGACTCTTAATCCTAAATGAATAACACGTGACATGATGTAAATTTATTTTGTCCTGTTTTCTGGCAGAGATCTATTTGCAATTTAATAATTCCGTTATTCATTCAGGATTCAATCACCTACTTTTATAACAGTGAGTTTGTCTCTTCTACACTACAGCTGCTTTGCGATTACAATGTGTTTATTTGTCTTATGGACTAACATTGTGATGTCATCAGGTGAGCTGCTCTGAATCAAAGGTAAGGGCCAATTTGTACCCCAATCCTTTTCTGGATAAAAACACCTCTGGATATTTATAAATGGGTAATGGGGATAGACATAGGCCAGATTTAAACCTGACACCGTTGCTCTTAAGAGGCTCTACAAATGAAACGGTTGCTTTATTCTGTGCTGTGTGGTTTGTAAATTTAATTATTTCTAAAGGCAAAGACTTTGATTTCTGCTCTACTGTCACCAACTAAAAAATGTTGTCAACTGTCTACAGATGGACAGTTTGGGGCACCGGCTAGTCTTGCCCCAAGATCATGCTATTGGTTGAGGCAGTATTGGTTTGATCTGGATGCTCAAATAAAGAATTTTTACTTTTTTTAGGGGAGTCAATCTATAGACAAATAGAAGCCCATTCACATATACAGTTGAAAGAAAAAGTATGTGAACCCTTTGGGCTTACTTGGATTTTTTCATATATTGGTCATAAAATGTGTTCTGATCTTCATCTAAGTCCCAACAATAGAGAAACACAGTCTGCTTAAACTAATACCGCACAAACATTATATGTTTTCATGTTTTCATTGAACACAACATGTAAACATTCATAGTGAAGGGTGGAAAAAGTATGTGAAACCCTAGCCTAATGACTTCTCCAAGAGCTAATTGGAGCCAGGAGTCAGCCAACCTGGGGTCCAATCAATGTGATGAGATTGGATGTGTTGATTAAAGCTGGCCTGTCCAATAAACAACACACACCAGTTTTGAGTTTGCTGTTCTGAAGAAGCGTTGTCTGATGTGAACCATGCCTCGCACAAAAGAGCTCTCAGAAGACCTACGATCAAGAATTGTTGACTTACATAAAGCTGGAAAGGGCTACAAAAGTATATCTAAAAGCCTTGATGTCCATGTGTCCACGGTAAGACAGATTGTCTACAAATGGAGAAAGTTCAGCACTGTTGCTACACTCTCTAGGCGTGGTCGTCCTGTAAAGATGACTGCAAGAGCACAGCGCAGAATGCCCAATGAGGTGAAGAAGAATCCTAGAGTGTCAGCTAAACACTTACAGAAATCTCTGGCTCATGCTAACATTTTTGTTGACAAATCTACAATAAGGAAAACATTAAACAAGAATGGACTTCATGGGAGGACACCACGGAGGAAGCCACTGCTGTCCAAAAAAAACATTGCAGCATGTTTGAAGTTTGCAAAAGAGCACCTGGATGTTCCACAGCACTGCTGGCAAAACATTCTGTGGACAGATGAAACCAAAATTGAGTTGTTTGGAAAGAACACACAACGCTATGTGTGGAGAGCAAAAGGCACAGCACACCAACATCAAAACCTCATCCCAACTGTGAAATATGGTGGAGGGGGCATCATGGAGGCCCTGGACGGATTACTGTCATCGATGGAAGAATGACTTCCAAAGTTTATCAAGACATTTTGCAGGAAAACTTAAGACCATCTGTACGCCAACTGAAGCTTAACAGAGGATGGACGATGCAACAGGACAACGACCCAAAGCATAGAAGTAAATCAACAACAGAATGGCTTCAACAGAAGAAAATACGCCTTCTGTAGTGACCCAGTCAGAGTCCTGATCTCAACCCGATTGAGATGCTGTGGCATGACCTCAAGAGAGCGATTCACACCAGACATCCCAAGAATATTGCTGAACTGAAACACTTTTGTAAAGAGGAATGGTCCAAAATTTCTCCTGACCGTTGTGCAGGTCTGATCTGCAACTATAGGAAACGTTTGGTTGAGGTTATTGCTGCCAAAGGAGGGTCAACCAGTTATTAAACCCAAAGGTTCACATACTTTTTCCACCCTGCACTATGAATGTTTACATGTTGTGTTCAATAAAAACAGGAAAACATATAATGTTTGTGCGGTATTAGTTTAATCAGACTGTGTTTCTCTATTATTGTGACTTAGATGAAGATCAGAATACATTTTATGACCAATTTATGAAGAAATCCAAGTAAGCCCAAAGGGTTCACATACTTTTTCTTTCAACTGTACTGTAATTGTGTAAATCCAGAGCTGTGCAGTGTTCCTGTCGACACCAGGCACATTCAACACCTTTCACCACTTTCACCTTTCAAGGCTCATCACTTTTGTTGTTTTCAATTAAATTTACATTTATTTGTTTGCAAATTTATTTGTCTTTTTTTCCTCACCTTTTGAGAGGTTAGGGGACCTACAAGCATTCTCTGTGTACCCGGATTGCCTTGAATTCGGCCCTGGCAACTCTCACGTTATCCTGAGACCCAGGCCTGGATACGTGCCCAAAGTTCCCAAGACTCCCTTTCGGAACCAAGTGGTAAACTTGCAGGCGCTCCCCGTTGGGGAGGAAGACCCAACCCCATCCGTGTTGTGTCCAGTACGCGCACTGCGCCTCTACTTGGAACGCACGCAGAGGTTCAGGAGCTCTGACCAGCTCTTTGTCTGTTTCGGAGGACAGAAGAAGGGGAGGGCTGTCTCCAAACAGAGACTGGCGCACTGGATCGTGGCAACATCCGCCACGGCGGCATACCGGCAGCATACCGATCACAAGATCTCCCGTATAGCCACCTCCTGGGCACTGGCCAGAGGCGCCTCTCTGGCTGACATTTGCAGAGCTGCGGATTGGGCTACGCCCAACACCTTCGCAAGGTATTACAACCTTTGCGTAAACCCGGTCTCAGCCCTCGTCCTGCGTGGCAACATGTAGGACTGGCATCAGGCGGGGCATATGCCTGCGAAAACACCTTCCCACCCTCCAGCAGGTTGGGTCATTGTGCTATCTGACTCCTTCTTACCCATCACGTGGTTAAGAACTGGCAACCCATCCATCACTAAGTAAGCACCCCCTGGGGATCGGTTGGGAAGAGCAGCCTTCCTCCTTAGGCCGGAAGAACATATGAACTGTCACAGATAGCTCTTAAAGGACCTAGTGCTACCGGACGTCTGTAACACCCCCTCCGTGGGCTGTTCCATCTAATGTATCCTCATGAGATGGTTCCCACTCCTGGTAACCCATGACCTCCCCCAGGTGGACCTCCATCTCGCGGTTAACTACTCAGCCCGCATGTCCCATGCGATCTCCCCCAATGGCGAGACCATATCTACTGTATATCCAGTGTATTCCTCCCCCCGGGTAGGAAGTGGCCTCTGCAGCGCATCCCTAATTAAGGAAGTTGCGCTCACATGGTGTAAACCCGATCCAGACGGCCTCTCGCCAGTAGAGATCTAAGGCATCCGTCCCTGAAAGGTTACCGGTCAGGGTGTACCCATCTTTCTCTAAGAAAGCGCTGGGACCCCCGACCATCACACTGGAAGGTTACAGTTTCGCGATAGCCTCGTGCTGACACGTTGTGTCCCTTATGTCACAACACGTATCGTCCTCTGCTGCAGTTGTGAGAGCCTCTCAGGCTCTTCAGAACAAAAGACAAATGAATGCTGCACGCCGTCTTCCTTTTATACCGGATATCCGGGGGCGGAGACCGGCATGCAAATTTTATTAGCCAAATGTCATTGTCCTCTTCTATAGTAGTCAGAGTTGGTAGGTTATCAAGGGCGAACCCCATCTGTCGGCTCGAACCCCATCTGTCGGCTCGACACAACGTCGAGAGACTGACAGAAAGGGAACTATTAATTTAATTAATCCTAATATCAAATAGGTAACTTTAATAGGATGTTTAGTTGCAAAATTATGTTTAATGGCAGAGATATCTATTACTGTATCTTAGGCATCTAAACAACAACAAGCACAATGTGTTCAGCAAACACACTGAATAATGCTATTTTATCTTAGTAGCGTTGGCTCACTTCAAGCAAGTGGATTTGAAAATTCCTTGCAGTGATAAGAAAATCCTTGCCCTGTCCTATTTCTAGTTTCTAGACCAACTCACTTGATAAGTACATAACAACAAATTCACATTTTTGTTCTTCATTTAGAATAGGCTGAATTTTTCATCTGTATGCAAATGAGAGCAATTGAAAATAGCATTTTGGTTTCAGACGTGCGTTGGGTGAATGCGTGCGTGTGTGCATGCGCGAGATAGAGGAAGAAAGGAGGAAATCTTCCATAAGTATTTGGCTCTGCGCTCAAGTGCAGATTGCTGTTGGATTCTGGATTGATTGGCCGGGTCACATCAAATGCTGCCAGATAATGTTGTTTAAACAGAGAATCAGCCGACGCTCATTGGCAGCCGGCGCAGAGGAGAAGCAGCTCATTAAAGTGACTTGCACGTCTGCGTGTCCTCACGCAGCTAGAGAAGCAAGCTACACGAGAGCACAAATCTCTCTCTCTCTGTGATTAAAAGGAAGAGAGTTGAGATACGAGCTCCCACTTGGCAGGGTCAGAGAGGAGTGAGTGTGCAACCGCACAGTAAATGTAGCTACTTTTAAGACAACTGCTTAAAACGTGATATGAGCCCTAATGTCTTGCCAACAGAATTGCAAATAACTTTTTAATCTGTGAGTAATGAATTGATGACAGATTTTATAACAGTTTGTATCCACTTGGAGTGTAGTATGCAAAGGGTCATTACGACACTATCACTGTGATGCTGTATCAAAACATGTTGGAGTACTTTTGTTGTCCATTGCAGTCGATTTACTAATAGTTTTCAAATTCAAATGCACAATGATTTACGTATTAGTGTTGTCAGCCATGTTTGCATTAATAGTCATTACTACTTGTACAAAGTGAAATATGCAAGGGATAATGTACAGTTAGCTTGTCATTGCAAGAAAAAATCCAAAGTCTATCCAAAGTCCATATACAGAAGTTGTGCCACTTTGCGGCCATGTTTGCAGTCGTCAAGTTATCTGCCAGACAGACGTTGGTTTGAGACCCGGTAGAGTAGGGCCATTTAGTCATTTTGGAAAGGCACAGTATCAAGCCCTGTTTATAGGTATAAGTTTATCATTTGTTGACTTTATTATTCATTATGTTTATTAAAGTTGAATTGTTTATTAGTATCATTTATTAGTAATATTAGGTATACTTATTGACACGCCACCGACCTCACTAATTTTAAAACCCTGGCTGTAACGGCCATGAAAGGGCTAACCTTAGGTTATATTTGAGTCATGAGGATTAATGTGTTAAAACTGCACAGGTTAACTACATGTTAGTACATGTTTGATAGAGTTCAATGGGTAAAATAAAAATAACTAAAAGTAAGATAGCAAACTTGACAGTGTTACATTGCATTGTTTAATTTGGTTTTCCTGTTCAACCACTAGATGGCAACACCAGACATGAATTATACATACTTTACAGTATTTTTGTAAAGGTATATCAATTTAAATGTCTCAAATACAATACATTTGGTTCCATAATAAAACACTTCCATCAAGGCCATTAACAGATACATTGTCATCTACTAGTTAAATCACTGATAGCATTGTCTACCATTTATAGCCATCATGGATGCCATAGCGTTTATCAAATCAAAACATATTATACTATCATCAAAACTGTAATTAATCAAATCTTTCCAGAACATATTTAGTATATATTTGGCTGGCAATATACAATCAATACAAATATTAACAATTCCACATTTAGAGAGTACAATATAACACAACTCACCACTTAATAACACACTCTTATTCCCTCATCAACAGATTGAAATAATGGAGTTGCTGTTGCCAGCCATGTCGATCTTGCTGTCTTAGTAAGACTGACTTAGCGCTTATGCAGGAACACCGATGTCACAATGTCGAGTATAAAAAGCAGCCTTCAGCACTCTCAGTCGACGGTTCGTTGAGCTGCATCACCGCCAGGCAGGTAAGTCAGCAGAGCCGATCTCCTCCCCAGGGGCCTCCCCACAGCGAGGGATCCACACTGCCAGCCATCGAACCACCTGCTGAAGCAGATCGTACCCCTAGTCCACCTGACTCGGTCTCTGGGGGCCTGGAGAGCTTCCCAAACTGTCACGGTGGCTACGGAATACGATCTGTCTCTGCTACGATCCAATTTGCCAGACGCCCACCCAAGTTTGGGGCATCCTCTCAACCTCAGCAGTGGCAAGGATGCTCCTGTGCGTAGGGCTCTCATGCTCGTCACCCCAAAAGGTGAATGGATGCAGCACGCCATCTCCCTTTAAAAAAAACTTTGGAATGATCACTTTGCTACAGTTTTGCTTGACTATCTAAAACATCTAAAATCAATATGGCGAATTTAATCATAATAGATCATTTAAATTATACATGAAAATTATATTAAAGGCCACACTCCCCGCAATCACATTTTTCAACCTTTAGTTAGTCTGTAATGTTGCTGTTAGAGCATAATCAATACCTGCAAAATGATAAAGCTCAAAGTTCAGTGCCAAGCGAGATATAGTTTTTAACTCATTCCCGCCAGCCTTTTTTTCAATTTCAATTTGGATAAAAGCGTCTGCCAAATGCATAAAGGTAAATGTAAATGTAAACAGAGTCTAAGCTTTTAAACATAACAAACCGTATTCTTCTATCTTCATTTGTTTGTTTTTTATCACTCCGTAGATGTGGGTAGGTTTCTTCAAAAATGTATCACTTTGATTAAACAGATAATTAACGTTTTTTGTCAAAGATTCCGCCCAGATTATACTCAGGACAATCATTAAAAACCTCTAAAACATATACGTTCTAGGTTCTGGGATTCTGTACTTTTTCCCAAAGGTGTGTAATAGCGCCACCTGCTGTACAACAGTACAAACACTGATTGCCGTAATAACTCGTCTTTGGCGGGGAACCGTTTTTTTTAACACGAGATAACTTATCAATGGCGGTGAAAGAGTTAACAGAATTTGCTTTTCAAGGACTACAGGGAACGGCTGGAATCGGACTACAGCCCTCTATTCCCAGGTACATGATCTCACTATTCCAAGTGCTTTTAATAACGAATCACCATCTTCTGTACCATCTTCAATACCATCTTCTGATTGTGTCATTGTGCAGAGGAAAGATAGACGGCATGTAAGGGTGACCACGGCCATGCCGGGTGCTGACTCTTGGATTGACCTCACATCATCTCCAAATTAAGCTTTAACATCAAGCCAAAGAGATGTCCGACATGGAAACAAAGCTGTGATGAAAAAGATTGACGTCAGCAAACTGAGGAATCCCAACACACCCACTTCACTAGCAGAAGATCTTGACAACCAACTCTCAGAGCTGCAATTAGAAGGAACTGCTCTGAAGGACAGGGAATGCAGGATATTCCAGGATATTGTGCACTCTTTTGCAATAAAGGTTCTTGGACTCTCATATAGGAAAGAGCAGGACTGGTTTGATGAAAACGATGAAGATATCAGAGCCCTATTTGCTGAAAAGCACCGCCTTCACCTTGCTCATCAGAATGACCCGTCGTCAGCAGCTAAGAAAAGGGCCTTCAATAACACTTGCAGGGCTGTACAGAGCAAGCGTCGAAAGATGCAGGACTCCTGGTTGAGTGCAATACAGGGCCAGAAGTTTGCAAAGAAACAATGGCAAACTGTTCTACGAAGCCCTCAGATCCTTGTATGGACCTTAGCCCTCAGGGAATTCCCCTCTACTGGACTTGGATGATGCAACTCTCATCACCGTGAAGACTTTGATTCCACAGCATTGGGCTGAGCATCCATACTGAACTGCCCATCCTCCATCAATAATTAGGCGATTGACAGAATGCCCAAGGCAGATATCAATCACAGCCTGGACGTCACAGTACTTCTGGAATCAAGAAGCCCTTCAGGAACAGAAAGACTCGTCCATCGTACACCTCTATAAGAGAAAAGGAAACTGACAAGTCTGCTATAATCATAGAGGAATATCACTGCTTTCCATTGCAGGCAAGATCGTTGCACGAGTGATGCTGAATCGCCTGAATGACCACCTGGAACAGGGTATACGACCCGAGACACAGTAGGGCAGAATCGTGAACTGTACACCATCTTTGTGGATCTCACCAAGGCTTTTGACACTGTCAGTCATGAAGGTCTGTGGTGTATCATGTCGAAGTTTGGGTGCCCTGATAGATTCATCATGATGGTACATCAGTTCTATGACGGCACCAATTTACATACCTTGGCAGCACCCTCTCCTGCAAAGTGAAAATTGACATTGAGGTCAACTGCAGAATCTGCAAGGCAAGCTCTGTATCCGGCGGTCTGTGGATCAACGTGTGGGATCAAAGCTTAAAGTCTACCAGGCAGTAATGCTAACTACCCTGATATGTGCTAGTGAGACTTGGACTGTATAAAGGAGGCACGCTAGGTAACTAAACCACTTCCAGACGACTTGCAGGCCACGTTTTAAGGATCCCAGATCAGCGTATCCCCAAACAGCTCTTCCATGGTGAGCTGTCTCAAGGACAGCGATCGCACGGGGGACAAAAGAAGCAAGACACGCTAAAAACCTCTCTCAAGTCCCTGGATATCGACACCAAATCCTGGGAAACCCTTGCTCAAGACCGATCGATATGGGGCACAATGACCCACCAAGGCTTGTCAGACATCTGAAACTAGAAGGACAACCATTTCGTAATGCCAGAGCTGCAAATGTCCACACCGTGGACAGCCCAACACCCTTTAGATGTCAAGGTCCTCCTTGAAAACGATAGACAAACATCATCATATTTAAACACATAAATGCATTGTCATTTCACATACTGCATTGCCATTTTACGTATTGCATTTCAAATTTAAATTTGCTACAAATACGTTTCCATAGAAAATGAAATGCCCCTCCGTTCTTTACATTTTGGCGACAGCCCTGTTCACCAGCCTCTGTGGGGACCACCGCCCCTTTGTCGATTGATGATTGGCTCACTTTACTAGAAGGCAAGGCTTCCTTCACTGAAGAAGCCATATTGAGTGCTGCGTTTTATCCGAGTAATGGGAGCTTCACATCTTGTTAATATATAATATCCTTAGTCTATTTTACATTTATGCATTCAGGAGATGCTTTCACCTAAAGCAACTTACATTTTTGCTACTTGAGGATCAAACTCATGATCTTTGTTTTGCAAATGCAATACTCCACTAGTTAAGCTACAGTGTAGCATCTTACAGTAGTAACTTTTAAACACATTATTACATGTACAATTACTTATATAGGACTAGTGCTGTCAAATAGATTCGGAAACAATAGTTTGTGTTTATATAATATACGTGTCTGCATGGCGTGAATATTCATATGTAAATACACAAACACAAACATATATATATATATATATATATATATATATATATATATATATTTACATCATTAAATGTATATTTAAATTGTTTTAGTTGTTATTTTTAAAAGCATATATTTGATAAATGTTTTAAAATTCATGTTCATATTATGTTATCATTAATATGTTTTATTGTGTTAGTTAGCTGTTTTTTGTTACAATTATTGTATCAAAATAACTGCAGTTGATGATGTTGCTAATGGTATCAGGCCTACTTGGAATGCACAATGTAAAAACATGATTTTTGAACTTTAAAACATCTTTAAAATTTGTTTTTGCAAATGAACTCTTAACTTATATATGCATATAAATGTACATGTTGCACACATATATTACATAAACAAAACATTTCTTTTGGAATCGATTAATCACGATTTATCAATTTGACAGCCCTATTTAGGGCCCTTATCTTGAGTCGAGGAACACAAGAATACAGATTTAAACGAAGCAGGGATCTGTTTGAATAAGCAGTGCACTGAATTTGCATCCAGATTGTTTTTTGCAGCCGTCTGTATGGTAAATGAATCAAAACTGTTTGCCCCGAATTAAATCAGTTAGTTTATCATGTGTATTGTGTGTGTAATTGTTGGGCCACAGCAGTGGGAGTGTCCTCCTTTCATCAGGTCAAATTAAGACAAACACATATCAGTGTAGTGCTTACTCCATCAGTTGAACTGCATAAATGTAACAGTCTTGGCCACCTGATACACATTCTCACCTCATCTGCTCCCCATTTAGAGAAGTAACCATGTGCCCACAATCACACCTCATCTGAGGCAAGTCTCATTAAATTTGGACCGCTGGTGTCAAGCCAGGGGTAATACATTACAAAACAAGACCGTACCCCTTTGGCCTACAGAGGCCTCTCCATTTCATCCTATGCTGAGTGCTGACGGAAAACAACATCTGAGAGCCATTGTGGTCATTTTAGCTTACAGGTTTTGCATTGTGTGGAGTTACGGTGTGGCTGTTTTAAGTAAGTAACAATGCAAAAGAAATCTTATCACAGGAGTGATTATCTGTTGGCTCTCGCACGGTGCTGCCATGAGAGATGTGTATTGAGGTGTGTTTGATGACAGAGCTAAAATTTTAAGAGCGGTGCTTGTCTCTCTGTAGCATTAATTTGCCGTATCATTTAGGTGTGACATGAGCAATCAGGTAAAGAGAATCAATTTGGAGCATTGTTTATGCAGTTTATGAAGCAACAGACACGATATGTCTGTCAATCATAGCTGTAGATCCTAATAAGACTCCAAAGTGAGGTTATGAAACTTGGAAGCCAGGATAAAAATATGCATTTCAAATGTATTCCTATTATTTTACAATACACATTTCACGGGCCCGTGCGCATGATTTAAACGGGTTGTCCCGATTCTCAACTTATTGCGGCCCTGCGCAAATCTATCAACATACGACATTTAAGTACCGTGAAAGCGATTCAGGTGCAGAT
The DNA here is from genome assembly GCA_029783895.1 of Triplophysa bombifrons. Classification (NCBI taxonomy): domain Eukaryota; kingdom Metazoa; phylum Chordata; class Actinopteri; order Cypriniformes; family Nemacheilidae; genus Triplophysa; species Triplophysa bombifrons. Next base: position 17,948,029 of record CM056456.1, on the reverse strand, counting down.
TGCTAGGTATGTATTTGAATCGCTCTCACAGTGCTTTAATGCGATATGCCAAACAATCTGTGCAGCCCAACATTAGGTTGAACGCATCTGTTCCGGAAGTCACTGATTATTCTCTTCAGGTGTTTTATCAGAGTTGGGGCTAAACTCGGCAGGAAAGTGGATCTTGCGGACCAATGTGAAGAGCCATTGTCGACAGGCTCGTTTGAGATGCACCTCGCCTCGCCTGAAATGAAGACGAGAGTAGGCGGCTACCGTAGGGGGAGGAGTCAAAAAAGTGCAGGAAAGCCTGAATCTAGCGGTGTTGTTGGACTGCAAACGTCGGCAATGGAAGAGATCGCGATCGCGTTTTTTATCGGGGACGAAGCAGATGCAATTGAAATACCCCTATTTTTATATGAAGATGAGGACAATCTTTTTTATCTATTGTTAAAAGTTGCTTTTAAGGCACAGCGGCCCTAATAAAAATGTTTGTCTTTTTGCTAGGAACGTCCCTAGAATTCGTAATATGTTGAAGATGTGGTCAATTTGTACAGTTCTTCAGACTTTCAAAGTCATTTCAGACTTTCTAAACGGTCTAGATAAAAAGGCCTACATGGTGTTAGAAGCAAGCAACACACCATGTTAAGATTCTGTACAGTGTAATATAATATAAATATATATGTGCCTGTAGCATTTGTTGTGATGGATTGACTTATTTATTTCATGGAATAATGTTGTTGAAAAAATGTTTACATCAACATAAAATATAATAAAGTAAAAGTGACAACCAATAGGACTTAAACAAGTAATAATTAAAACGAAACAAATAAAATAAAGCCATGCCCTCATTAGGCTACTTATTTAAAACATCCCCATAGTATATGATTTTACCTAGGGGTTTTCATTATCACATATAAATAAAAATATATAAACTACTATAAATTGTGAACTTCTTAAAAACCATCAACATTCTTGAGCATTAAGCTGTGTCGTCAGCAAGTCGTTTACCATCATGCTTGTGATCAGCGCAGTCGGTGGAGAGCAACTGTGCCCGACTTAAGAATCCGATACTGCCGCCTGGCCATCGCGAGAGCCTTGCATGCCATCAGCGCAAGGCGGACGTAACTCGGACACATTTCTTACCGGCATGCATCTCGCACTGATCACCGCTGATCGGTTCTGCACAGAATTCGGCCATCTCAAACGAGCCTTTTGTCTTGATGAGTAATGGGTATTTTTGGGCGTAACATGCAAAAAACCAATCACAGTGTCATCTCTCATTACAGGCTGGACGCTTCTCCATAGAGGAAACGTATCTGCTCGTTTGTGAGGTTAAAGTACGCGAGCAGATCATCTACATGAAAAGCCGGATTTGTAACTTTATGTACACAATAATAATCTTTAACTTTGTAATCCATTTATTTTTTAGATTTGGCATGTTTGTGTGCTGCTGCGCTTCCCTCTGTGTAATAAGTAGGGAAAGCGCGTTTTGGACCAACCCGGATGCGCATATTCTACAAATGCGCTCTATTTTTAAACAAAAACAAAAATATTTCGGCATTGGATTTAGACCAGGCTTGAGTTGGTCTATGGCGCAGTCTATTTTCAGTTGCTCAAAATAGCAACGCGCCAACACTGCGCCTGAAAACACATCTTTTTTAGACCAACACGCCCATATGCACACAAATGAGCGCAAGTACATTTGCTATTTAAAGAACAAAATGAGAACTGCGTCGGGCTGAAACTAGCAAAAACAACTACGCTGCGCAGCATTGCACCGGGTGTACGATAAGGCCCCTAGAATGGTAGTCAAAATAGCCTCAGAACGGTTTGGTTTCTACACATTCTTGATTTGACGCGTTCAGTTTAGATAGACAGCTTAGCTGTGAGACGTGGCCTAACGCAACAGCGGTCCAGTCTGCCGACTACAGTCACGGGCTAAAAGCTGCGTCAGTGAATCTCTGTCAGAGAGCGCACCATGCTTGAAGTACTAAAAAAACACAATATTATGTCAGAAAAACCGTTTCGTATTTTCGTAAGGACAGACTTCAGATAAAATCGTAAATGAATGCAAAGAGTTGAAATCTTTGTGTTTTGTAGCTTTGATGAGAATTCTTCTGTATTTAACTTAGAATTTATCATTAAAGACTGTAAATGAATGTTAAAGAATGTCAATTTTTTGGATGAACTGTTCCTTTAAGATGCAGGAAGTGACTAGAACATTTCAAGCTGGTTTATTTCTAGGTTTATTTCTAGCTGTTCTACACCGTGTTCACACATCACATTTGACCGCTGACTGTGATCGATCAATGAAACCCAGTGTGAACTTGACCTGCTGAAGCAGAGCCCTGAGATTCTGGTGGAGTGTAACCTGATGATAAATCATAAAGGGATGGCTTGATGGTCATATGGCCTCAGGCTGCTCCCAGCTCTCTTTGCCTGCAGGACCCAACAGCCCACAGCATGGACAGGCTGACCCACACCGCAGAGGTCTGAGCTCTGCCACCTTTAACTCACACAGACAAATGGCCACCTTCCTTCACTCCACACAACATACATTCCCTTGTGTAATCTTTCTTTGTATCACCTCCTGCTTCTGCCTTTCTTTTCAGTGTTATCTGATATAATCTATTTTGCTTCAATTTGAAACGGTAAGATTTTTTGAAGTTTTGAATAGATGGCGTTTTTTTATCTCGTCATGCTGCCGAAAGTGTTGTGGCAACTGAAACTTCTAAGCAGTAAAAGAAAAATCATGTCTCGCTGTTTTTTTCAGTTTTACTTTGAAATACAAATCTTATGAAAAAGAATGTACTGCCAGACTGCTTAAAATAAAAAAAAGAAGTTACTCGCAAATCTCAGCAAGTTATTTTCCATTCTTCATTGGAACAAAAACATTAACAGGATAGAAAAGGGTTTGAATCACCCTCATTGTAAACATTAGCACAGTGGAAACATGACTGAAGAGGTATCTCATTGTGATGCATTCCTTCAATTACTTTTTCTGAAATTAGCATGTCAACTACAATCCCTCTTTCTGATGGAAAAGAGGGCAAAGCCCAGTGAACTAAAGTGAGTAAAAAGACCCTTTTGTTGTCAGAACGGCTCTGTTTGGAAGTGGCGGGAGGGGGAGCGAGACCACCAAAAGCACCTGTTTCTCCTTCAGAAACAAAAACCCCAAACACATCAGCATGTTTCTTCCTCAGCTCTCGGCCACAGGTGAGAAGAAAATACAGGAACGAGTGGCAAGGTGCAGAGACAACGTGACAGTGGCAACAGAGGAAGGGAGCTGGCTTTTGGTGGGGTGTTTGTCTTTCAAGCTGAGCGCTGGCTCACAGCAGATGGGCTCCTCTGTGGGTGGAGGAGAGACAAAGAGACTGAAGTATTCCCCCCTCCCGAAAGCCTCCACCCGCCCTCGAACATTACCATAGTCATCACGAGGAGGGCTTCCCATTCCGTCTTGCATGCCCTTGTGCTTGAGCTCTATCCCACCCCCCGAACACTAATCGGTGAGGGATCAAGTCACAGGAGCAAAATATGCCAACCACATCTGTTTACAGGACTGTAAATTAACATAACTAGATAAACAGGCATGTGGATGAATAAAGCTTGATTAGGGAAGGGACCACACTAAAGCATGCTTGTCTTCTGAAGCGTCTCGTTGACTCTTTATTTTAAAAACACATTAACTTCTGGACATAACTAATGGACATGTCGGTCATTCACTAAATTTACACTTCCATATCCTGTATTTGGTAAGTGAATATTTAGGATAATTTAATGCCAGCAAGAGTGTAGGACTATTTGTTTAGCTTAACTATTTTTACATCACTTTAAGACCATGTCTGATTAAAATTAGTTTGATTTGAAAGTTGGCATATTTCTGTCATAACAGAATTAAAGAAATAACAGAAGGCTAATTCTGGACAGAATGATACATTTATAACATTTTATAGTCAGGTAAATGATATGCACAACACCACACATAAATCTAATCAAATCAGTTTGGCACAGATCTTTGGATCAATCATTCACTTCAATCCATCTGGCCTCTAAAAAAATCTCATGGTCAAAGTTGTTTGTATTCTATTGATTTACTAAATTGTAGTTTATTTTCAAACAAAAAATCTAACAAGACAATGATCTTCATTATACAGCTACTAGTGTCTTAAATATTATGGGCTGTTGTGGAATTTCAAACTAGAAATGCAGTATATTATCCTTTGGACATGGTTAAAAATGAACACGTTTGTGCGTAGGTAGATGGGGTGAGTGCCTGTGCATTGGAGAGCCAGCAGCTTTGCATAGAAAAATATTGTCCACAGACACTGGCCATAACAGATAATGAGGGTAAGTATTTACGACCAGGCTGTAAAGCAGGAGGTTTTTGGAGGAAGATCTCATTTGACATGAGACAGACAGTAAACAAAAAGCACCAACACATTGCCAAGCAAAATTACAATGTACATTTAAGTACAGTAGTCCACGCTGAATGTAAAACGTTATCAGCAAAAGCTTTGAACTCTCACACAATTGAACAAGTTTTAATTAATAAATTTCATTTAATAAGTCTTTTTTATTATGTAAGCATTTGGTAGATGCCTTTTTTCCAAAGTGACCCGGTTTAGGGAGGTATTAAGGATTCCTTTATTTTCATCTTTTTAATCATCAAATGTGTCTATATCTCAGGTTTAAGACAATGATAAAAGATTTTTTCAGTTATTTACAAAATGATAACCTCCGGATATAAAATATTTAGTCTATTCTGATTATACTTATATTTATTTACTTAGTAATATTACACACATTCACATGTTAATTTCACCAATTTTCATATATTTTCCTTCAAAATCTAAATATAGCATTTTACATGAATACAAAATGCAATATAAAAAAACAAGATCAGATTGGAAAAACAGAAGTTGTGTTCATGTGCTTTTGTGATCCCAAACAAAAAAATAAAGGACCTATCTGCAGAGATCAGTAATCCTGCTCATGTGTAATCCTGTGTATTCATCATTATCCCGATTATAAATACAAGGCTAATATAAAGGGAGTGTTTAGGAATTATTTGCAGGACAGATTAAACTATTTAATGATTTCCAAGGTCAGGTTTTATCAAGATACCATGCCCTGACACGTTAAACCAAACTTGCTCATAGATAAATCAATAGGCGGGGATTACTTGAGCGGCCAGGCACTGCCCCAGTGGCTTTAGAGTGGCATTCTTTCACCCTCATACACAATGCTCTGGCTTTACACAAACCTTTGAGGAATGTCTTTTAAGTGCCCTGCTCTGGTACGGAGCTCAGTTTGTGAAGAGCTCTTGTAGTCCATCTCATACCTCTCCTCATATGGATCTATGATGTCTCATGCACTGCACAAGGCCTAATCTAAAGATCTGATCACGTTTGACTGCACTGTTTTTACATCTCTGGTTTACATAGTTAAAGGGATAGTTCATCCAAAAGTTAAAATTCTGTCATCAATTATTTACTCTCATGCTGTCTTTTTTGTGTGGAACACACGAAACAAGAAAATAGTGGATTTGTGTAAATACAATGCAAGTCAATGTTGTTTAGTTGCCAATGTTTTTTTTTTCATATTTTCTTCATGTAATGCAGAAAAAAGTCATCGAGGTTTGGAATAACATGAGGATTAGCAGATGATGAAAGCGTCTAGATTTTTGTGTGAACTATCCTTTTAATCTCATGAATCGCTCCGAAGAATCCAATTGCAGGCAGTGTTTAGGTTAAACAAAAAGGGTTTTATTTATACAATAGAAAACAAAAAACCCACGAGGGGGTATAACATAAAAAGACAAGCGGAGTAAAGACAGGACGTAGACTAACTATCACTAGACTGAAATAAACCACACTTGACATAAACTAGACAGAACACTTATTTAACTGGACAGATGATAAACCTCAACAGGAACAGAGGTACACAGTATACAATGATCACAGAATGTAATGCACGAGCACAGGACAATGAACATGAGGATGTATTATGGGAAAGTTAGAATTTTAACAGGGACCAGGATAATTAACAGGGACCAGGTGACAGGGATAAAACACTAATGGGATGGTAACAAGGAAACGAGATGGCGAGAACAAAGACGCAGACCGGAAAAGAGACTGTAGCAAGCCGATAGAATCACTATCTCTCCTTCCACGCCCCAAGACCACAAAATAGACATGACGGCGGAATCATGACATTTTAAAGTGCAGGTAAAATATAAACGTACAGACTCATTTCATTAAACTATTGAATACAAAATATTCAAAACATAGAACTAAAAGCCACATATAACAGCGTCAGAGGCTCTCACTCTTCTTTTAGAGATTAAACAAACAGACTTCTTCAACATGTTCTATTTTTTTAACTTGAGAAATTGTCTGAGCTGAGACAACAGAGCTCTCCGCAAGCACATGAAGTTATTCTTCTGACAACCAAACACACTGCAGGCTGATATCCTGCAAAAGTCGGCGAATCAACATGCAGATACAACTCTTTTCTCTTGACAATGACATGCACAGATGATACCAGAGACTGTAGCTAGACATTAAGGAAGCTTAATTTTAAATCAGTGAGTATATTCGCTCAAACTGGGACACATTTAAATATTTAAGCTGGCTAGTGGGACATAAAGACACACATTATAAAATCAGGGTGTGGTGAGGAAGGCGTGACGAGAGCCGTGAGGTGGCGTGATTGATAGTTTGAATCAGCTGTGCGCACACCGGTCCCGCATATCTCACGGAGGAAATCGGGAGCATAAGAGGACGAGCGACGGGACTGCTGACGAGAGAAGACCGGGCCCGGACATGTTTTTACGTTTGTATTTATGTTCTTGTGGCCGGCAGTTGACCGCGAGGTGGCTGCCGGTATTTTACTTCCATATTTTTGTTTGTTTATTTTATTAAAACTTTATTTAAATGTTCGCCGACTCCCACCTCCTTCCTTCCTCCCGGGTTTCGGCACCAGTGTAATAAGGTTCAATAAAAGGAAGGAAGGAGGCGGGAACAGGCGGACATTTAAATAAAGTTTATTATAATTTGGTATAAGGTTACTTTCTTCTTAAAGGGATATTTCAGAAGCAAAAAAAATGTCCCCATGTTTTACTCAAAACAGTTCTTTCAAACCTCTCTTCTCTGTCCCCCAATACCTCGCTGACTGCTGATGACTTACTAAACTTCTTCACTGATAAAGTGGAGACCATCAGCAGGCAAATCTCTGCTCAACGTATCTCTGATCTTTCTCTTACCCCTTACTCCTCAACTCCCTTCTTTCTCTTCCCTCAAGGAGACTGATGTCTCAAAATTTCTCCTTTCCACCCGGCGTGATACCTGTCCCCTCGACCCGATCCCTTTCCACCTCTTAAAAACTGTTTCTCCATCATAACTGCCTCAATTTGCACACATTATAAACACCTCCATCACCACGGGTACTGTCCCTACCTCATTAAAACAAGCCCTGGTAACACCTTTACTCAAGAAACCAACACTCAACCCCTCTGTGGTAAACAACTACAGACCAATCTCACGCCTGCTTTTCCTTTCAAAGGCTCTCGAAAGGGTTGTATTTAACCAACTCTCCGCCTATCTCTCACAGCACAACCTTCTAGACAGTCAGCAATCCGGCTTCAAGAAGGGATTGTCTCTGTCTTTAGTCCAAAACCTACGGCAGGCAAGGGCTAGATCCTTGTCATCTGTCCTTATTCTGCTTGGTCTCTCTGCTGCATTTTACACTGTGAACCACCCTGCTGTCCACTTTCTCCAAACTGGGCATCTCCGGAACTGTACTCAACTGGTTTGACTCTTACCTCACAGGCAGATCCTTAAAGGTATCTTGGAGAGGCGAGACATCCAGATCTCACCAGCCGACAACTGGAGTTCCTCAAGGATCAGTTTCTGCTCCTCTCCTCTGTTCTATATATACCACCTCCCTGGATCCAAAAATTAAGTCATATGGGTTCTCATACCATTTTTAAGCAGATGACACCCAGGTTTATTTCTCGTTTCAACAAGATGACCCCCATCATCTCTGCCCATGTATCTGCCTGCCTTCTAGACATCTCTTCTTGGATGAAAGAGCATCACCTAGAACTGAACCTCTCCAAGACAGAACTTCTGGTTATACCAGCCCACCCATCAATTGAACACCACCTTACCATTCAGCTCGGATCCTCAACTATGACACCCACCAAGTCTGCGAGTAACCTAGGGGTGATGCTCGACGACCAGCTGAAATTCACCTCCCACATCGCAGCAACCTCTCTTCCTTGTAGGTATGTGCTCTTCCACACCAGGAAAATCAGGCCGTTCCTGACCGAGCATGCCTCTCAGCTGCTAGTCCACACTCTTGTCATATCAAGACTGGACAACTGCAATTCTCTACTGGTTGCCCTTCCAACCAATGCAGTCAAGCCCTTGCTAATGGTTCGCAATCAGCCTAAAAGATCCGATGTAACACCGCTCCTGATTTCTCTTCAGTGACTCCCAGTTGCCGCCCGCATCATGTTTAAATGTCTGACACTGGCCTTCAGAATAATAAGGGAAAATTCTTATTTACCGTAACTCACTGCTCCAGGTCTATATTCCCTCCCGTCATCTTAGGTCTAAAAATTTGTGACGCCTGGTTGTTCCATCACAGTGAGGCACCAAATCGCTTGCAAAACCCTTAACTCATTCGGTTAATTCAATTCAACTCAACTCAACTTTATTTATATAGCGCTTTTTACAATTTTCATTGTTACAAAGCAGCTGTACATGAGACACATTGAATGCAAGAATAAAACTAAAGGCATATACCTGTAAAAACAAGAAAAAGGTGAAAACAACAAAAGACAGACATACAAATGCTCCACACACACAATATGCATACATACTTACACACATTGACATAGACGCACACACGCAAACACACACGCACAGTGAAAGCACACATTTGGGAAAAAGGAGAGAGAACCACAGGTCAAATAATAAACGGACTATAAATTCTTATATGCAAAATTAATTATGTTTAACTTCTAAATTCTAATGAAATGAACAACCAGTCCTTACCCGAACTCGCTTTGGATAAAAGCGTCTGCCAAATTAATAAATGTAAATTTACTCACCCTCAAGGCATTTCTTCTTGAAGAATAATGCAGTAGGAGTTATAATACCACGTATTCTTTTTCTTCCAAGTGCTAGAATGGGAGTGAATAGGGGAAAAAAATTGAATGCTCCGAAAAGTCAGTCCACCGATCACAGCGTTATTGATGTCAATGTTTAGCTTCCATTATACCTCCGCTGTGCGTGAACCAGAGGATTGATTTTCCGGCAAATTATGTAGGTGTGCCATAAATTCTGGTGACGAACGTAGCATTTTTCGTTTGGAGGATACCGCCTCCTCTGTGCGGGAGTTTTTGCCACCATAACTTTCCGGGAAAAAAAGCCTCTGGATCACGCGCAGCCGTGGGAAAATGGAAGCTAGACATTAAAGTTGATAGGGCTGCCAATAAGGACATTTCTCTTAAACAAATGCATCGATTCGCTTAAGAAGACCTTTGTTAAGACCATGGGGCCGTGTCAAGCAGTTCTTTGATCGATGGATGCACTTTTTGGAGCTTCAAAAAAACTGCCCCCAATCATTCCCCTTATACTACTTGGAAGAAAAATGATACGTGGTATTATGGCTCCATTATTCCTCAAAATGAAAGTCATATTCAGTCAGGATACCTTGAGGGTGAGTAAAACAGTGGGAAATGATTTTTGCCTCTGAAATATCCCTTTAAAATAAAAGATACGTAATTCAATTACAGTCCTGCTTGAACTGAATGTTGAAAGGGCATAAAATATAAGGGCTGAATGGATAAGACTAAAGCTAAGGCTAAGAAAATAAATAACATTCCCACGTGGACTTGAAGGTTGAGTCTAGAGATTATGGTTTAAAATATCAGTATGGGATTTGCATAGTGACAAATTGGATTGTGCCTATATGTATGTAAAGAGAGTGAGGGTATAGCTGAAAAGTTATTTTTAGTTTATTTAGGGAAGCTGCAAGAAGAAGTCCCATTGATTACAAATATCAAATAACCAGAATTCCAGGCTACACATGCGTTGACAATTTGGCACAATCATAACAGCTTTTTATATTAGGGCTCTCTCCCCTCATGGGGAACACAGTATGAAGGCTTTTTCTAGTACAGAGCAAACCATGCTGGTCCAGGAAGGGTGTAGGGCCAGCATTTCTTTAGAGGCCCAGCGATGCAGAGGGGCTTTATTCGAATCTCATTGGAATGAGTTTACAGGTCCGGGGACTTGTTCCAAACATAACAGGCCGGTGCCCACTGAGGTACCTGTTGTGCTATAGAAGCAGGCAGGAGTGGGTTGCTGAGGGAGGGGGGAGATTCTAGAGGCCTTCGCTGTGAGACCGTGGGGGGCAAATCTAATCCCCTATTACCTAGACAAGAGACTAAAAGATACCTGCTTTATTTTTTTATGCATCTCGCTGCTTTTGTTAGTGCTTGGATGAGGGCAGTTTAAGAACAGGTTTTATTTTTAGCTTAAACACACGGAAGTGAGCAAAACACCTTTGAATTTGGCCACTTAGCTAAAAAAACATGTCATTGTTCGGAGGGATTTTTCTTCACAAAAGCTACAGTCAAAGTTACGATTGAGGTGTTGGGAGAAACAGTGCAAGAGGACCGTAAAAGGACTCCTCTTGTGATTGTGAAGTCAATCCGTCTGGTTAGAGAATTAAAGGAAACATGGTCACGTAAAAGGGGGGAGGAATGGTTGCAGGTAACAATACGGGGACATTTGTAATAGTAAATTAATTTTTTGAAGTCAACGACAAGTAAAGATTCCCATCACAGCTGCTGCGTAATCTCTGTCCCGTTTCAGGCCTTATTCTTAATAACAACGTGTCAGATAGTATCTACCTGTCAGCTCAACCTCAGCACAGCCGGCCCATTCTCAGTCACACAGGAGCCAGCATGGGGTCAAGAGCTGCTGGTCCGGGTCTTGTTTCTTCGCGAGCATTGTCAAAGGGTTGTGCTTCAGAATTTACCTGCTGACCTGGTCCTGTCAGAGAAGTGAGTGATGAGAGACACAGAGTTGCTAAATGTAAACACTGCAGGCTACGCTGAGAGCCAAGAAAGAGGCCTTGTTCGATGTATTTGTGAACGGGTCAAGACGTTGCTTCTCTGAATTCAGCTCGATTCTCTTCAAGGACATGATGTTTAAATTGCAGCACTCATGCTTCAGAGACTTTCTATGTTGACCTTCACACTCCCAAAAAAGTGTGTCAGTAGTTTATTGTAGTTGATTCAAATCTCTATTTGTCAAGAATTTATAGACAGTTTCAAAATAACAACATAAACTACTTTGCATGCACCCTTTTGTGGACCAAACTTCACTTCCTTTTTTATTCATCCGCAAAGAATATAGTACCAGGGGCCCGTTTCAATAAGGAATTCAACCAACACAGAGTTAAAATCTGAACTCTGAGTTGATTTACTTAGAGAATCGCTATTCTGAGTTTTCAGTTTCATACCAGCTGATTTGAGTTAGTTCAATCCACTCTGAGTAAATTCACCCTAGGTTACGCGTGTCCAGCATGGCGATGAAAAGCCATCATCAGTTGAGATAGCACGATTCACCATGGCAACGGCACGTGACAAAAAGCGCTCTGTTCATTTCTCGCCAATCGAATTGAAGATACTGTTACAAGCGTATGAAGAGTATGAAGAGATATTTAGAAAAAAGAGCAACACAGCCGCAGCAACATAAGAAAGAGAGTTGGCGTGGGAGAATTCTTACGAGAATAAAGTCAAAATGTTACGAGAATAAAGTCGAAATGTTACGAGAATGAAGTCGAAATATAACGTTGAAATGTTACGAGAATAAACTCGTAATATTTTGAGAAAAATCACAGAATTGCTAGAAACAATGGCTTTCGGGGATTTGGTTAAATCCTACTTTAGATTAGGATTTAGCAATAAGGAAATTCTTTGTTTTTTGGCGCTTTATCACAGAGTAATAATTAGTAAAAGGACACTGCGGCGGTTATGTAGGAAACTGAATTTATTCAGAAGAAAAAATCAGACATGAACTAAGAACTAACTCACTGGTTCAGATGACGTGCTTAAACATAACTTCAACTCTTAAACTACAACTTTCATGTAAATAAAATACGTATTACGACGAGTTTATTCTCGTAACATTTCGACTTTATTCCCGTAACATTTCGACTTTAATCTCGTAACATTTCGACTTTATTCTCGAAATCTGCTTTATATTTTTAATGTGGCACTAAAACGCCGTCGTAGAAATACAATAACATCATTCATTCAGGAAAGTTTAAAGAAATAAAATGCTCTTGCTAGTAGAATGCCTGATTGGGAAATGTTAAATATACTTCTTAAACTGGCCTTAAAGGTTAAGATAAAACGTCCAGATGGGGCCTCACAATTCTCTCCCGACATAAATGTAACTCTCTGCGAATTAATGCAGCTGAATAAACAGACATGCCATTTTAAGGTCTGTGTGACTAAATTGAGCACGATTAGGAACACGAATCAATAAACAAATGGCGTATGCAATTTCAACACCGCTCGCGCTCCGAAAATGGGTGGAGATTGTAACAAACCCTGGGTTTGTGGAATAAAACCTGCTCCCGACCAGGTTAGGTTCACGGAGTGTGTTACTCTGGTTACTCACTCGGAGTATAAAATACCTCGATTTCTGAAATGGGCTTGACTTTCCCCGCGGTCGCGGGTTTGACATACCTCGCATTCTGAAACCAAAAACCCCGAGTATTCCGTTTTCTGGGGTTGACTTACTCTGAGTTTGCACTTACCCTGCTTTCTGAAACGGAACCCTGCAGATTATGTCTCATAACAAGTTAAAAAATAACAAGTAAATCACATTAGCTAGCAAGTTAAAAGTATGTGTGGCCATTATTATTTTGGGTTTCCAGTAGAATAACCGTTAAACTTAAATGCGATAAAGTTACACAACCTATTTAACAAAAAGTTTATTTAATACAATTATTATACAATAAAATATGTATAAATATATAATAAATGAATGTTAATATAAACAGTAATAGCAATTAGCCACTAGCCAAACCGAATAAAGAATCTCAGACTGGAAGTTAACTTTGGGCCAGACATGTGCATTCAATGAACAAAACATTTAAAAACTCCTTGTGAGGAATAAAAATAGACACAAATGATCCAGTTGTTGACATACAGAAAGAAACAAATTGCTCTGACAATTGGGTGTTGGAGGAATTTGATAAAAATATTCGAGTTCAGATTGAAATATCCTGTCTTTCGATTACAGACTTTGATATCATGGCAAAAATGGACAAAGTATGATACGTTTTTGCAGAAACTTATATAAAAAAAAGACATATTCAAAATCTTCTGTTAGCTCTTGAGGTAGAAATATGGCTCTTTAGAGATAAACCAAACAAAATGTGTAATTTTGGTTCATAGGTTCTAAAAGCAGTACACAAAAATCATGAAAATAATTATATGAGATATTAGGGCTTTTTTATGTAACCAAACATGTTGTTCAACCCTTTTTTATACTAAACAAAATCTTGTATTTTAAAAGGCGTTGGAACCTATTTTATCACAGCGCAATCCAAACAGCAATTTTTTTTTAAACTGACCTCAGATCAGCTGTTAAGAGTCATTCTCAACAAAGGTTGATACAGCAAGTCTACATGGGGGGTTACCATGGTATTTCTTGCTCACATGATTTGGTCAGTCATCTTTACATTCCTGCAATAACTCTCATTCCCACAATACATGCTTCCACCATGACCTGCAACTTCCCCCACACTAGACCCAGACTGCCACTCAAACCTGCTCCTGGGATCTGATCAAAATAACCCCACTGGGAGCACATATCCTTCAACTTAGTCAGCACAAGGATCCACAGACAGCCAAATGAAGACTTTTATCAACGACCAGACAGCTTGGAATCCAATATAACAATCTTGAAATACTTTATACAGAAAAGTTATCAGAATCAGAAGAGGTTTATTGCCATGGAATTTTCTTTGGTGTGAAGCTTCTAGTACAGACATTCAACATAATGACAATACAATAAAAAAAGCTTCACAGTCTAAAGGATTCTAAAATATGCATATATAAAATCAAAGACTATTGTACAGAAAATTGGGGACAATAACATATAAGAGACAATGTACAGGGTAGTATATAGTAGAATATACATATTAACAGATTGTATGTACACTTGTGCAAATGGATAATGTTGTAGTAGAGTTAGTCTTACATACATGTATAAATAAACTGTACATACATTACAGATAACTGTACATAGTTATCTGTTTAGGAGGAAGATTGCCTGGGGGAAGAAGCTGTTTCTGTGTCAGGAAGTCCTGGTGTTTGGTTCTGTTTGTGTGCGGGGTGTGTGGAGTCAATGATGATGTTTCTTGCCTTGTTTTTCACTCTGGAATCGTGCAGGTCCTGAAGTGTGGGCAGAGGAGCACCAATAATCTTCTCAGCACTATGAACTGTCCGTTGTAGACTTCGTAGGTCTGATTGGGGGGCCAAGCCATACTAAACAGTTATTGAAGTGCACAGAACAGATTTGATGACTGCCGAGTAGAACTGGGTCAGTAACTCCTGTGGTAGGTTTAAATTCCTCAAACGACAGAGGAAGTATAACCTCTGCTGGGCCTTCTTTGCAATGGAGTCTATGTGGGACTCCCACTTCAGGTCCTGAGAGATGGTGGAGCCTGTCCACAGTTTTTTAAATGTACAATTTATAGTGTTTAGGTAAAAAGATCAATTTGTTTCATCCTGGGAATTACTAACAATATCTTTCCCAAATTTCAAATAAAAATAAAGCGTAGCATTAGTTCTGAGAGGTCATGTCTAGCTTGCATTAGCCGATCACATCAGGTGCAGCTAATCAACGTGAACCAATAGTCATACAACACACACTAGACTGCATCTTATTTAAATTGCATTTCTTTACTCCTTACCAGCTGCTTAATCCCACCTCCATCCCCATCTCCTCAATTTCTGCCTGATTCTGTCCGATCATTTAATTTAATCCTGTTATGCATCATGAACTGTTCTGGTTCCCCAGGTGGGGGGGACATGTATTGCTGCGCTCCTGCTATGTCCATGCAAGGCTGCGTGGACAGGCGGAGAGTTTGCAGAACAGTTTCATTTCACCAACCTAAAATATATGCTATTGTTAAATATTTGACGACAGTGGTCCTGACAGAAATATCATTTTTATTCGCAGAAAATGAAAACTGGAGAAACAAATAACTATCAAAATAACAGAAAAGATTCTCTGTACTTTTGCAGACCTCAAATACTACAAAGAAAACAAGTTCATATTCACTTTAAAGCAATGCAAGAGTAATATTTGTACATGTATTTAAGCTAAAAAAATGTTTTATGTGACATCCTCAAATCTTATCACAGTTTTCATTTATCTTGCCATTCCACATTGCTTTTGGATGACTTGTCTCCTGAGGTTCGATTTTGTTAAAATTCAAAAGATACTGAATGACCACAGTTCATCTAGAAATGCAAATTAAATTAAAATTTTGAATGGTCTGTTAATTTTTTCAGCAACTGAATGTATTTATGTATTTCTTTTATATGTGTCTCTTGCCTCGTCTGCCATCTTGTTTTTTCATTTAGCTCACCACAATGCTTTCTGGGATTGAAATCAAAGAATACACTGTGCTGGTATTGCTCACTAGGTTTTGTGTCAAAATATAATAATACTCTTTCTGTAAGTAAGTGTCTTTCATTTATAAAAGAAAATCTTTGTTTCATGTGGAATTTAGTGAAGCTGGTAGTGTTATTTAAGTTGTTATAACTTTGTTCGAAGAAAGTGAATTATAACACAAATTTAAGCAAACAATAGATCTTTTCTCCATGAGAGCCTCAGACAAGGAAAAAGATACAGGGCCAGAGGAAGGGAAAGGAAGAGACAAACCTTGTCATGACCCCCAGCTGAGCAGAGAGGCTGCCCAGGATTTAGAGTTGTTTATGCAGCTGCCAAATGCACCCAGGGGATCACGGCAGTGGAAACAGGCATATAAACCCAAATTTGAAACCTTCAGAAGTCACAAAAAACATCTAAAAGACCTAAATTACCAAATCAACCTTGTATATTTACATATTCTTTGACTTCCTGTAGCTCAGCTGGAACAGAGCGCCGCAAACAACACCATGGGTTTGATTAGTAGGGAAAATAAAGACTGGCAAAATGTCTATCTAATTGCAATTAAATGATTGGCTAAAAGCATCTGTCAAATATGTCATTAAAACGTTGCCTCCATTGTTCAATGGGAAAAACAAACAATTTAAGATTAAAACTTCTGTGAAAATAAAAATTTGAGACTAATCTTAATTACTCAATCATGCTCTTGGTCTGTCTGAAGGTCCGATCCACAGATTCCTGTAACTTTCTCTCTGTAACACTTGAAATCTCTGAAGTGGAGCTGAAGAAGTGTCTTAAACAAACACCATTTGTCTGTGTACTATAAATCTAAGAAAACATACCCGCACACTAAAACAGCCAGAAACAACAAAGACTGCAGATAATCAATAGTCAATGCATTGTAGAAAGACAGGGGCGTCGTTTTGTTGGTGAAGCTGTTATTTCATAATAACGGTCAGTTACTGTCATATGAAGAATTCTTAAATAAGTTTCAACTCCTATATGGACTTCAGAGTATGCAATTGTCTTTGTTGATACCCTCTGGATTTATTCAGTTAATCCGTCCTGTTGTTATTGATTTTAATATAACTTTTGATTTTACTTTAAAACTACAAGGCGCTGGTATTACTGACAAGAGGTGTGACAACATTTTTCTGAGACGAACAAGTCGTTCAAAGAGGATACCCTTGGCTGAAAGCATTTGGAGCTCAGTCTTTCATGATATTGAATGGGAGAAAGCTTTTATGATTTCTAGGGAGTATTGTGTCACCAATAAGGTTCGTGAAGTTTCATTTAAAATTATTCACTGTATTTACCCAGTAAGCCAGATTGTTAAAATATATAAAATAGACATTGATGTAACCTATGCTTTTTGTTATACGGATGAACAAAAATCTGTAACACTTTCGTATAGGGACCAATTCTCACTATTTAGTAGTTGCTTATTAGATGCCTATTTTTAGCATATGGTTATTAGTACTTAAAAAGCACATATTCAACATGAACATATTATACATCCCTTATCCAACCTAATACCTAAACCTAACTACTACCTTGCTAACTATTAATAAGCAACAAATTAGTACTTTACTGAGGCGAAAGTCCTATCTAATGGTTTATTAATAGCAAGAATTGGACCTTAAAATGTGTGACCAAAAAATTATTTTTTTAATTAATCTATTTATTATTTTAGGCAAGTTGGTCCAAAAAGACACCAAACTTTACACATTTTAAATTTGAGCTCTGTCAATATTTTGAAACATTGAAGGGTGTAAGGAACACTAAAGCTAAGAGAACGGTGGACTATTGTAAAGCCATATGGAAGCAGTAAGGAGATGGTGAGTTAGAGGGAGGTATGTTTTTTTAAATAAAATAATGCTCTTTACTTTAGTTGGAGCCATAAAATGAATGGTTTCTTGAAATACTGTAATTATAACTCGTGAAAAGATTTAATCATTGATTGGTATCATTTTGTAATGAATGCAGATGTGCAAGAAAAACTCTTTGCTTTCGTTATTTCCATACAGTGTCTGCTATCATGTTAATTAAGTTTATGTTAAGGATTTGGAAGATACTTTAATATTTTTAAATACATAATGTTTACCTTCCCCAATGTTGTTGCACTGTAGGAATACTGGTTTAAGCAAGGGAAGTTTGCATAGTGCATTGTGTTGCATACTTCTTGCACACAGCAGGTTTTAAAGAAAAAAAGTGATAGAAAACGTAACGGTGGCCTGTGTCCCAGTAGAGCTTCAGGTCTAGCAACGGCCCTGTAGATAGACATTTAGTTTTGAAACAAAAGAGAGAAAATTCACAATAGTCATTGCATGTACTTCATTTGCTATTCAAAACAACAACTCAGATTAAGAAGTGGCTAATAAAAGTGGCTGTGGGATACACAAACTTAATAAAAACAGATTGTATAATGAAGGTTTTTTCATCTCACTGGAGCTTCATGTAAAGTTTGATAAATGCTGATAAATAGAGTATCTTTGCCATGCTGATGTGTCCAAATTATCCAAGTGTGTTTTAGTATTTTAGAAAGTGTTTTCTAAGCTGGTTGCTGAAAACCGATCCTGAGGTCACACAGTTTTAAATAGAAGCCACTCGCAGCAGCTTTCCTGAGAATGCTTGACATAGTGTCTAACACAGGGGTTTTCAACTGGTTCTGTGCCAGGGACCACCATTCTGACTACCAAGTAATCGGCGGCCCACTATTGTGTGTGTGTGTATGTACCAGGGTTGCCAGGTCCAAGAAATATTTAATTATATGCCCATAACCCCTCAAAACCCGCCCAAAAGGAATGAAAACTAGCCCAATTTTTTCCCTGTGTCGAATCAAAGTTAACAACTCCCTAAAAACGTTTCTATTGCCATATTTTTTTATCTGAATGGTTTCCTGGTTATTGTATATATCGTTTGGGGATATTTAGGAAAGCAAACAATTCTGGGTCATGTTTGACTACCATTCATTTTTTTCTGCTATGGTAGTCAATGATGCCAAAGAATTTTCAGCAGCTAACATTCTACCAAATATCTTTGTGTTCAACTGGACAAATAATTGTATACAGGTTTGAAACAACTAGAGTAATTCATAACAGAATTTACATTTTTGGGTGGAGTGTCCCTTTAAAAATATCCCACATCTGCCACGCACGCAAATGGACGAGAAACATGTTTTCTCTTCGTAAGACATTCAGAAACTTGCTTAAGAAATAAGGATGGTTACATTTACTGCATAATATATAATGTGTACAAGCACGTCAATGTTTAAGTTGTTGTAGACTGCGTATAGCACTGATCAAGCGTGATATTTGGCAGCCGGGAGAATCAAGTGTTGTACACTCATCATGAGTGATTTCTTTCATTGTGCAACGTGACATTCGCCTGACGAAACATTGGTAAAAACATCATTCGGATGCACTGTGTCTAATACCACCGCTAATTTCTCCTCTTTGGTTGAGATGAGCTCCTGCGTTCCTCCCTGTACTGTAGCCTGTCTGTCAGACTCGTTCTCCACACTTTTGAGAACGGGCCGGTCCTGGAGTTGCCAGGTATTCATTCGGAGTTTGAATACACAATAAGAAACGCATCAATTATCATTTATCCTTAGAATATAAATAAACATTTTGGCGGCCGCAGTACATTATGAAAGTAGCCCAAAAACTCGCAACCCGCGGCTCCATAATTTTTCCCGCAACTGCATTCTCAAAATAGCCCAATTGTGCGGGAAAACCGCGACCCTGGCAACACTGGTATGGACGTATATGTACGTATATGAAGTTGGGGAAGCAAAACACAACGTTAGCAAAGCATAAGATAGACCTGATAGGAGCAAAGCAAGCCTATCCTGTGTCAGTTTGAATCTCAATTCAAACAATTTTCATTAAATTTAGTATTCACACCAATGCGCAAATATTCTGTAAGTGTTTGGAAATATAATTTATGGACAAAAAGTGATTTTAATAGTGAAATTAGGTAGGCTGGAATGCATGTCACGGACCACATGCAATGCCGCCGCGGACCACCAGGGGGCCGCGGACCACCGGTTGAAAACCCCTGGTCTAACACATAACGTCAGCGGCAAATATTTGTGTCACTTATTTAATTTATTTTCCTGGCTGAAATCACAACCATTTTTGTCATTATCATTTACATTTAATCATTTGGCAGACGTTTTTATGCAAAGCGACCAACATTTCATTGTATTATACATTTGTTTCTGTCTATGTGCAATACTCTGGGTTTGAACTCATGACCCTGGCATTGCTAGTGATATGCTCTTACCAATTTCGTTTTTGATAGCAATAAAGATTGTTCTGAGGGCACAGAGGAAATGTTTCTTGGGATATCTAATCAGATTTGACACTGGAAAAGAATGCGTTGCGGTTTCGAGTAGGTTCAGAATTATTTGAGGGTAAATAAAGTCATATTTCTTGCGCTGTAGGAGGGTTATGAGAGGGCATGTTGAGATGAGACATCCCTGTTAGCTGAGCACTATTTTCAGGATCAGACTGTCATGTGCCCAAGAGCTCAGAGAATCTCCATACAGTTCAGCTGTTTGAAGAGTCTCAGAATGCCAGAGAGTGAGAGAGAGAGAGAGAGAGAGAGAGAGAAGAGAGAAAAAATGAAAGAGAGAGGGGGCCCTGTCACTTAACCTCAAAAAGACGATTACAATGAAATTCCAAAAAAAGACAAGTCCATAAATATTCAGATTCAAAAACTTTAAATTAGACAACATGCCCTTAAAGGGGTGATATGACACGGCTAAAACAAATATTATTGTTTCTTTTAGATGTAATGCAATTTGTATACACTATTTCAGGTTAAAAAACACAGTATTTTTCACACACCGTACATGTTTGTTTCTCCTCTTTGCCCCACCTCTCTGAATCACACAGAGTAGTGATTGGTCGAATACTGCAAGCGTGTGACTAAAATGTAACGCCACTTACCATATTCGGAACATCATATTCCCAAGCAACTGTATTGACCGGTGATAAAATGTCATTTTTACTTTCCTGTACTTTCCTTATCAATTCAAGCCCGAATCTGATTCAGAAAATGAAGATGATCATGCTAATACATCAACTTTGCCAGCCCGAATTGGGCAGGATGAAAAGGATTGGTAAGGTTTTAAAAATATAAATTATGTTTTACCTTTAATATACGAAGTTATAAAGATTTGCTGTTAGTGATCAACCAGTGTTACGGCATGTCTCATCGCGACAAAAAAAAAAAACATAAACCCCATATTAAACATGACATTTGTTGCCTCTAAATGGAACATAATTACGGATTATTAGAATTTATGTTGTCTTTTTTCACGTTCCGAGCATGTCTACATTCGCGTTAGTCCGTAACAAAGTATTTTATAATGAAAATATACTTACAGGCTGCGAATCTGAAGCGTCAGACTGTCCTTGCGAAGTTGTAATTGTTGGAACTGCACAGCATGCACAGCCGGCCTTGATCTCTCCCAGATTCATAAAGGAATCATCTGTGAAATGCACTGCACACACTTGAATGTTGCAATGGCAATGGCAACTTATAACACACCAAAGAAACAGTAAAACATGTAATCGCTCCATATGACATCTTTAAAAAATATTCAAAACTACACTTGAATCTAAACCACATAAACAGAAAATAACAAACCTGTGAACAACCAAACAAATGACATTAAAGAATTCTCTACTCTAAGAAACTGGCTTTAGAATTAGAGTGATAGTTTACCAAAAACCAAAAATTCTGTCGTCATGTACTCACCCTTTTGTCACTTCAAACATGTTATTCACATCTTCCTTTGTGAATAACACAAAGGAAGATATTTTTAAGAAAGTTGGTAACCGAACAGCAACGGCACCCATTCGTTGTAGTTTTGTTACCAACATTCTTCAAAATACCTTCTGTTGTTTTCGTCAGAATAAAGGAATAAGAATAAAGAGATGATAACAGAGTTTTCTTTTTTTTTTCTTATGTAGCAGGATGTGGATGTTTGTTTATGAATACTTCTCGCTAAGGAGCGTGAACGGTCGGTCCTAGGCCTAGCCTAGTTAGTGACCGGCTGGTTACTTATTATTGTAATCACTACAACGGTGATAAAAGCGTAACGTGTGCGCCAATGGGGATGTGTAGCTGTCCCGAGGCCTAGTGTTGTTGTGAATGTTTGCACCTGGTGGATTCTTATAGTTCGGGTTAGTGTCCGCTTGTCTCCAACTACTCAGATATGAGAGAGTTATTTGCTTGGTTTGAACAGGTTTTTTTCTTATGAACCTCTTTTGTTATTATGTTTTGCAGTGGGAGCGCAGAGCGGTCTGTATACCAAATGGCTGTTTGTATTTTGGGTTTGTTTCGTTTGGGTTTGTCGTGTATTACTTTGTTTCGTTTTCCCGTTGCCATTTGAAGAGTTGTCTCCAGGTTTTCCTCATTGTTCCAGTTCTTCTGACCATGCATTGATCAACAGAAGTGATATCTTTTCTATTAGCGTTTTGTTGGAGGGCAGCGTAATTAGCGCCGTGGGCCATCAGAGGAGCTGGTCATATGGTATGGGTTTCTTATGCATTCTTTTGGAGGGATTTGGGTTGCCGTGATAATCGCGTGTGAGATTTGTTTTGGTCGGGTGAGACACTGAGCGTACGGTTTCAGCCCTAACCTTATGAACAATCTTCTTCGGCTGTTGCCCTCAGCCTCCTACATACTACTATTAGAACACTGATTATATGCTACAGCCAATTGTGGGTAGCTAAGAGGTCTTTGTAAACTCATTGTTTTTTAGTGTTTTCATGACTACATGCTGAATGATTAGATATGCAACAACCGATTGTGGGTAACGAGAGGTGTCGTAAAATTGATAAATTCTCCAGTTCTGTTTCTGCTGTGTGGTAAATTGTAGAGGTAAAGCAGGTGTTGCATTCACTCTTTCCATTATGGTCTGTTGTTTTTAAATAATTGTGCCGTTTAGTCAATTTTAGAATAATAAATAAAAAATGTTTAGTTATACATGTCTCCATCCTTCCGGGTCACTGTGAACTTGTGTGCCCTAGCGGTCTGGGTGCTTATGTCCTTGGGTGAAAGTCCCTAGGTGGCATAGTTGGCTACTTAAATTTGCCCGCCGGTCACACTTACTACTGGAAATCAATGAAAGTGCTAAAATCAGAACCATAACCACGTCTTGAGATATAGTTTCTACATAATGAGTTTCCATAGATAATCTTTGTGCCGAATTTCCAAACCAAAAGATGTTCATTAGTTAGAGCCCTGGAACAGAAACACTAGATAGACAGGTAAACAGACCTACCAAACGAAGACAAGTAGTGATTTACTTTACATTAACCACAGAATAATTAGTAATACACTCATGTAGTAACTATGCATACATTGTTTAACACTTTCCATTTTATAAACCACAAAGAATTTTAAAGTCTAATAGATACAAACTGTCATACTTGCTAGATGAAACCCACTGAGGTTAGCTGAAGTTAAATAAGCATCAAACTACTGTAATCCTTTCCAACAATAAAGGGAATGACAGTCTAAAATGAAACACGATTGAAAATTATTTTTTAAAATTGAATGTATTTTCTTTATGCACAATATAATTTCTTGATGTTTGATTTTGAGGTAAAATGTTATCTGCAGATGCAATTCTTTAAAGTACACTCTTTAAAAATTATTCAGATTATAAAAAAGGGATGGTACCTTTAACTGAATGGTTCTTTGTGGAACCAAACATGGGTCTTCCATGGCATCGCTGCGAGAAACATTTTCAGCACTGTTATTTTTAAGAGTATACAGGCAACCATAAGCAACGTCACACAAGCTTAGTCACTAAATCAAATCCTTTAAACATGTATTACATGAGCAAACAAAAAGTATAAGCCTGATGATCAAAAAAAGAAAACCTCTGTACATCACTTGTGTGTGTTATGAGTATGTGTCACAACGTAAACCATTGCCACTCAAACCAATAAATCCTCCTCCTCTGAATTCTGAATCATAAGAAAAAGACTTAAAAGTTTACAACTCTAGCCCCTAGGGTTTGAGGAACATAAGACAGTCACAGTGTGAGAGATCAAGGCCGGCACGGAGCGAGGAGAGTTGAAAAACGGCAGATGAAAAGTTCCGAGGAAATCTGAGGAATGAGCCGGGGTTTTGTCAGTCACTCAAAGTCAGTCTGTCAGTCAAACTCAGCTGAGAGTTTTTGGAGCACTGGCATCACCCCTCCTCTTT
This sequence comes from Triplophysa bombifrons, assembly GCA_029783895.1. Taxonomy (NCBI): domain Eukaryota; kingdom Metazoa; phylum Chordata; class Actinopteri; order Cypriniformes; family Nemacheilidae; genus Triplophysa; species Triplophysa bombifrons. The sequence continues at coordinate 17,924,102 of CM056456.1, read as the reverse complement.
CATCACTGTCCAGCAGTCCTCTGGCCATTGACTTGCCTTCTTTGAATCTTTGCTCCGCTCTCGCTTCTTAAGAGCTAAACCTCTCTCTTTTCTGCTTTTGGGATTTCGCTCGCAAACACACACACACTGATTCATTTGACTTCAAAGCAGCGCCACATCGACCTCTCCCTCTCCCCACAAATCACATTTCTTCTTTCCACACTCTCCTCCCTTTTATTCTCTCTCTTTCTCTCTCTCTCGTCTATCAGCCTAGCAGCTGTGGAATTACAAAGTGAGGCCGTGAAGGAGGGAGTGATTTAAAGAGATCGCTGAAAGATGGCATCGCTCCCAAATAGAAGACTGTTTTCACGGGTAAACAAATCTCCATACTGTTGACCGTTTGAGTCCTTGCTGTGTACATCATCCCTCACTCTTTCAATAACACTCACCTAAAAACATTCCTTCACTGTTATTCACTCTCTCCACACACACACAGATCTCAAACAGAGCAAAAAAGCCCAACACTGCTCTGATTTAGTGTCATGCTGGTAAAGATCAGGTGGGGATGATGGGAAGGGTTCCCCTGCTAAGCGTCTCAAACATACAGTGTTTAACCTCCTGATACTGGCACATTGGAGGATAAGACAGCCAATTGTACACCAGCAGAGAGATGCTGGACAGCTCACTAGAGATAGCCAACATCTGAGTGACAAATGTTTTGGTGAGTTTCTGACTGAGAGTGATGTTATTCAAGCCGTTTAACTGAGGGTGATGTCATCATAAAGTTACTGATGTCTTACCTGGAAAGACAATAGTTTCCAGTTTGGAAAAACTGATGAAGAACAAACATTTAAAATATATATATTTGAAACATTGAGTATAACATAATGAAAAAAGTTTTGATAAAATTGAGGAAATACTGTATATTTTAAGTAATCCAATACTGTTTTGTTAAAATTGACAAGCACTTTTAAATACTTTGTAAAAACCAGTGACAAAGATAAAGTTTGACAAATAATAATGATTTATGGCAAAAAAAAGAAGTCATGCAGATACAAAGATTCAAAAGCAGTGATACCTACACTGAAAATTTCAAGTATATAAAAAATTCCTTTGGTGTGCAAGCATACTTGACAATAAAGCTCGGTCTGATTCTGCTAAAAAGCAAATCTGTAGTATCTCAGAAAATGTGGACAATAGAATCCCTTAAAATAATTTAACAAAGCATCAAATGTACAGAGAGACCTCATAGAGCTAAAGGACTGTAATCAACTGGTAGACCATGAGACTTGCAATGCCAAGGTTATGAGTTCCACTGCTTGAAGGAAAAACTAACCTAACCCTAACCCTGCAGAGAATAGTTCGGACGGCCCAGCACATCGTTGGAGGTGAGCGTCCATTCCTCCAGGACATGTACACCCAGCAATGTGTGAGGAAAGCATGGAAGATCATCAGAAACTCCTGCCACCCAAGCCATGAACACTTCTCACGGTTACCTTCAGGCAGACAGTATCGCAGCATCAGGATCTGAACCAGCTGAACGCGAGACAGCTTCTTTTTGCAGGCCCTCAGACTGCTGAACTCCAGACAGTAAACGATTCCCAGCCACCTACATGCAGCTCCATCTTCTCTTCTGCATTAGAAAACACAGCAAACACTAACAGTATACATCACTGGAAGTTATATTTATAAGCTATATATACATGCAAAAATCCCCTGACAATACAGTGTACTATGTGTATATTATGGAAATGTGTGTACAGTATATTGTGTACAATTGTCTAGGATTTATTGTATATTATGTAAAGGTATGTATATTGTGTAAAATGGTGTATATTGTTATTTATGTGTATTGTAGATTTTCATATCTTGTTGCTTGTACTGCCATGGCCAAGAGTCTTGTACCTAATATTTTCACCATCAGTAGAGATTTTATTTTATTACCTGTTTGTTCTCTTGTGGATTATACTTACCTGAGGATGTTACCTGTTTGTTTTCTTGTGGATATATAATCACCTGTGGATGAATGAACAAATCATTTATAATGCACTTTACTGTGTATATCTGTACACCCAAAGCGCTTTACAATCATATGAGGGGGTCTCTCCTCACCCACCACTGGATAATGTCTGTTTGCTTTACGTTGATATACCGGTCATTAAAAAATCACTGAAATTCGCACATCGTCCACCCTAAAGTGTTACAGATAGTCTTAAAAGTATAGTTCACACAAAACATAATATATGTTCTGTTCAACACAAAGGGAGATATTTGGAAGAATGACAGTAACACCAGTATCTCATTCCCCATTGACTCCCATATACTATTTATTTACCCTACTGTGGCAGTACATGGTGGATGAAATTTGTTTGGTTACTGACAGTGCTTCTGTAGGTCAGGTTGTGATATGGGTTTAATTCCGAGTAAACACACATTCAGATCAAATGTACAAGTCGCGTATGTCTGCTAAATACATATATTAGTAAAAGTTAAATATAAAAGTTCATATAATAGTACCCACCACACCTCAAATTAATTTATTTACAGAACGTATATCAAGCAAGGTGAATAATTTAGATGCAACCAGTCACCAAACATTTCCCAGTTGGAGAGATCCCAGTAATTCTACAGTATAATATAAGACAATGGCATTAGCTCACCCATTACACTCCAGCAATTACCTTCGTTAAAGACAGGCTGCATGTAATGAAGTATGATGATAGGACGGTCTCCGAGCGGAGACAGAGGAAAAGCCGGGCTTTCATCAGGTATTTAACTGACAGCACTTTCCTGCGACTAATCCGCCAAGCTCCTCCATATCTGACTTCACTCAGTTTCCCAGGGCCAGACTGCATGAACATGCTTACACTGGACGCATTGAAGCGTGCGTGGCCTCATTGAGAAAAGGAATGGAATTTTGGTCTTCTAGACAGATCGTCACCACAGCAGGGTGGGCTCAAGATAAGGACTTTGTAGAGAAAACAGGTATCTAGTGCCGCAGGGGCCCATGTGATAACCTGATGGGACCTTAGATGGGAACATAGGCCCTGAAGAAAAGAATTTGGCTCCAGCAATGGCTTAAGTTTCATCTTAGTCAATGGCTGATCTAAGAATGGATAAAAAGTGGGTCAATCCTATTGATAAGATGTGTATCGTAAAGTGACAGTGTTGCAAATAAACAGCAGACATATATTTTGGAGGGAGGAATTTGGTTGAGGTATAAGCAGGGTTTCGTTTCCAAAATAAGTATTTGAAAGAGAAATAAAAGGGTAGAGAGGAGCTGTTTTCTTCAAAGAAACGTAACACAATTGAATCAAAGTGTCTGCTCTGCAACCTATGACCTTACAACCCCCGGGGTCACATCTCAAGAGGTGAGATCGCAACAACTCTCCAGCCTGTTTCCAGAAAGAGAGAGAGAGAAAGGAAAATTTGAATGGAAAGAGGGAGGGGCAGCTGCCAGTTACCAGTTTAGTTGCTGCCTATGAGTTTTAATAGAAAGGGGTGTTGACTGATTAATATAAATATTTATGAATTTGGGAACAGTTGTGTTTTTGTGTGGGACTCTGCTTTTCTCACGCAAGATGGGACAGCCGAGGGTAGGAATGTATTACCACTCTGAAGACTGGATGACTGAAGAACGCTGAAAGAGTGAAGCTGGACAAAAGGGGAAGAGGGAAAGAAGGTCTTCTCTGCCTTCCATCAAGTGAAAAAAAGAAGGCTGACAAAAGAAAAGGAGCTGTTCCCTGAGACAGGGTGATATCAGATTTCTTTCTCAAACATTTGAGTGTTGAGAGGGCCAAACATGACCCAAACTCTCGGCTTTGTGACAATAAAAGTCGGTGCTGAGTGAACAATATTTCAGACCATAAATCATGGTATAAAAGTGCTGACAGACATTAAATATAGGCAGACATTCCATACCAGATACTTCATGTGGACCAAGTCGTCATTAATTATAAGTAAACAAAGCCAATAACAGAGTGAGAAAGAGAAAATAATTTCTTTGACAACTTGCTCCTGCCAAGATAGAAGGCCCTTGTGAAGTGCACATTAGTTTTTGTGTCTATTACCTAATAAATATTATTGTTATTTAGTATACAATCAATAGAAACATTTAAGAAATCACTCCAGTTTTGCCTTCAGTCAGCACTTCTGTGTGTTTTGTACCAATTTCAGTCTAGTGTCTGTTGAATATTAACAGAAACAAACCTCAGGACATGAAATCCTGTATCGATTTTCAGCAATATATTTTGGAGAAATGTTGTCACTAGTTCACAGGATGATACAAAAAATTATGTTTTAGTTCAACATAAAATAAGTTAAACATAAAATAAAATAAGCTTGGATTGGTTTCTTATTTTTTTTCACAGCAATGTTTTCAAATTTATACGTTTTACAGACTCAAAAAAATATCATAATCTGAATAAACTAATAACCTGTTAAAATGGGCATTCATTAACATCTATTAATGAAAGTTATTACGTGAGCAAAACACTATGACGGAAAAACTTAGGCTACTTGAAAATTTTAAAGAATGGAGTTGGGCATGGCACACTGGTAAGACTGTTTATACAGTTACATGTTACATGCTGATGACAATAGCATCTGCTGAGATGTTGATTATGTCTCACTTGTATACTAGGATCCTTAATAAGTAAATAATTGAGCAGGGCTGATGGAAAGTTGTATCTCTGTCTCTCTTCCTCTGAAGGAGGAGGTTTTTGTTCTCTCCCTCTCAGTGCAGCCTGGGGCCTTGGGCCCCGGCTTGTCTTGTTAATGGCCATGAATTACACAGTAATGGGATGTAAATACCATTCTACTTTTTTAAAATATCACGAAAGCACACCCATTCAAAAGCAGCCTCTTCCTATCTATTCAATAGTTCTGTCCCCTACCCAAAGGCGACTATTAAAAACAAGAATGATAAAGATAAACGTATAATTGGAGATGGTTAAGGAGTCCGGCGGGTCGGTGGTTTCTGTGACATATATGGAAAGCAGAGGGCCTCTCGTTTTGGAATGCCGGGATAGAGGGATAATGAGGGCAGAAGGATTTTAGGCCACTCACAGACAGCAGCTATTTCAGACTCTGTTATACGCCCGTATTACCCGCAACTCCACTGTCATTAGGAGATTAGAGACTCTGCCATAAACCTGACGGGCTTTTTTTTACATGAAATGCCCCACAGAGGGACACACAGAAAATGCTAAGAGCACAATTAGAATGCAGTTGAATGGGTCATGTTTATAGTGCAAAATAAGACAACTTGCCAGTCTCACGTATTCTTGGAGCATCCTTACAGTTGATGAGTACACCAGTCGGTCTGCCAGCCAATTACTGGCGTTCTAGTCATCTAATCCTCTAGGATGCTAGCCCATTTACATGCTTTCAAAGTATCCACAATTTTAGTAGCCAAGACTACATAGAAAAAATCAGAAAATAAAAGCTTTCATTAAAATTAATGTAGAGATAGATAATACAGTAGTGTTCAAAAGTCAAAGATAACTTTGAAACCTGATATAAAGAAAAAAGTATTGTTTTGAAAATGTTTAAACAATAAGAAGTTATGTGAAATATCAGCCTGATCTCATTGTAATTCGTACTACAAACTTTACACAATGGCTTATTTGTATGAATGCATACAAAATGAATCATAAGAAAAAACACGACTATTAGAAAAATAATGCTCAGCACAACCCAACCTGACCAAGTTACCATGAGATTGTATTAGAAATATTTATTTCTAGGTCGCATGTAAGCAAATGTGTGACAATGTTGGTGCCATTGTAAGGAAAAAGGTCAAGTTTTCTCGCTTCCATTGAAGCACACAAGATGAACAATTTCACATCCTGCTGGGATAGCACAGTCTACGCAGTCATTAAATCAAGTGAGAAACACAACAAATACTATTAAGATAAGTCGTTTGCTTTCAGAAATGTCACAATTTCACTTTTATTTGTAAAAAATATGATATATTATATTTTCATCATAACAATTTGTGATACATGAAAAGATTCTTCACAAAGAGTGACTTATCTTGATTTGACTGTCCGTGCTCATTATAGTGCATGAAGGGTTTACCATGGGTGTAACTAGCTCGATTTTTGCTCAAGGACAGGAAGTGTTCAGCCATGCATGTGAGAATGACTCCACACAGACAGTTCTTGAAGGATGCAGCAGAAAGAGAATTTGACTGAGGAAGGAGCTTAAAGATGGAGTGATAGGGCGGTGGAGTAATAGAGATATGTATGGATATGGCCAATGAAAGGAAGAAAGGAAGGGGTCAGCCTCCTGCTGGGGGCATTCTAGATGATGGTCCCCACCATGGTTTAATCTTCCCTTTCTTCCTTTGTTTCAAGCGCTTCCTCCCTTAATTCCCTTTATCTCTTTTTCTTTCTTTCTTTCCCTCTCTCTCTCTCTCTCTCTCTCTCTCTCTCTCTCTCTCTCTCTTTCTCTCTCTCTCTCTCTCCCTCCCCCTTTTTTTCCAAGCACTCCTGAAAGAGGGAGATAAGGTCCTGGACACTCCTTCAGATGCCTTTAGATGGGTTTAATTAAGCACACACATGTGACCGAAGTGAATAATTCTTAGCCATTGATTGAGATGTGATTGCATTTTGATAGGACAGAGAATAAAAGCATGCTTTCAGACTCTTGCATCATGCAGTTAGGTTGGCTAATGCTCCTAGCACTATAACAAACCAGGGCTTTGTTTCCCAAAAGCATCGTAACCTTAAACTGATCTTAGAACCATTGCCACCAATGGAGCTACGATCATCGTAGGCTTACGATGCTTTTGGGAAATGCAGCCCAGGTCAGTTACACAAGAACGTAACACCAGAGTGTTAAAAATCCAAATAGTAGATTCTCTCGACATTACAAAGTGAGTCATGACGTATTGTTTTAAATCAATCAAGCAAAACAGAGTTTGAGCGAATATCAGGTACACCAGTATCTGTTGCAGTAGCTGGGTTGAGATGATCAAAGATTTTTATTGTGTTCCTTTAAAGTTGATACGGTGATGCCAGGTGGTTCCTTACAGGCGTAAGCTTAAAAAAGGCCACCCAAAAGTCTTTACAACATTTAGATCCCTATAAATATTCCTCAAGTCCCAATGTGCATCTTTGGGAGATTTTGGGCTTCTCAAAACTATAAGCTATAAGGAAAAGCTATAAGTATGAGTAAAATTCCATTATCAAAATTAATCATGTTAGACTTTGGTAACTATTGAGACCATGGTAAGTTTGTAGTTGTCATAATTTAACTACAAATAAAACCAACAAACTTTCATAAATTGTTGCAAGCACCATCAAATCACCTTCTTTATATTTTCTATTACATCCATTCCAGGTGCGTAATCTTTCGTGGACCCCAGTGAACTAAGGTGAAATAGTGAATAGTGAAAAAGGTGAAGTGATGTGATCGTTCAACCAGCTGCTGAAAACATATGGCCAGCTAATCCTAAAAAGATTCACCTGAACCGAGAAGTTCGGATGTTGGTCAAGGAGAGAGGGGGAAAGGGGGGAGTACTAACTTTCTGCAAATAATTTCATTAAAGACTTTTTTAACATGCATTTATCCAACCACAAAATCCAACAAGCAGTTTCTCGTCAATGTGACCCACGCTTCTGCTTCTCTAAAGTAATCTTTGTTGTTTCCCTTCCTACCCTGCTTTCTTCTCTTCTTTCTCACTCTGTGGGTCCAAATCATCTCTCACACAACTGCGATATCGGCCTGTCTGTCTGAGATGAATGATAATATATTCCAGCCACAAAGCCATTTGAACAATGCTAGCTAAAGAAAAGCCTCTTGCTGCCTTCCTGAGTGCTGTATAGCCCCAGCCCTGTGTTTTGAGTTTCCCCCTTCTTTAAATGACAAAGAAAATCCTCCTGGCAACCCCCTCTGAGTGGCCCCCACCCCCCATACATACCCCCTGAGTTCCTAAGCAGACCAACAAAAGGGCCCATTTGCACAGTGTGAAGAAATAATGCAGTTATTAGTGTGAAGAACTCCAGAGGAACCACCCTCCTTCCCCGGGAGAATGCAGGACAGTGGGGAGAGCTGAGTGCTTTACCTTCTACTGTGACTGTGTTTCATAGAAAACTGTCAGAGTCATGGCTTTAGTTATCCTGACACAAAATGAAAACGTATGATTTTTGGAACTGTTTCATTCATAAATGAGACTAATAGAAAACTGATTCTTACAAGAAAGTTTAAAGTGTCCTAAAGATTAAGATTAAAGTTCAATTCAAGTTTATTTATATAGCGCTTTTCACAATGTCCATTGTTCCAAAGTAGCTTTACTGGAGCAAACAGGAAAAAAAGAAAAGGTAAAACACAGCCCAGTGCATGGTGTTTATAGACAAGCAAGATCATTCTAATAAATAATATCTTATTGATAAATAAATGCAGTCTCCCGGTGAGCAACCCAACACTGCCCTGCTGTGGCGAGGAACCCAAACTCCAATGATTAAAAAAAACACGGGAGAAACCAGGCTCAGCCGGGAGGGCCAGATCCCCTCTAACGTGTCATTGCTGCACTCAGTGACCCCGACCAAAAGCCACCGAGCAAATATCCATGAGGAAGAGGGAGAGCTCACCATCTGCGACCCAGAAAGTTCCACTCGCCGAAAACCGTGCAGGTCCAACCCGGTCCCACTCCACGATCGACACCAGAAAACAGAGGAACAACCAAGGAAAAGAGTAATTGCATGTTGTAACTTTATTCCTCTGTTGTCCGACATCGATCACAAAACAAGACCAAAGCAGACCCACACAGCCCCAACAATTAAAATCCCCCCAGCCACAACCAACGAGCCCCCCCCACTCCCCACAAACACCCAACCAGCAACCTCCAATCAGCATTAAATACCAAGTATTGTAACTTTAGCATTAATGTGACAAGTAGTCCGTCTTTGCTCTTGGTTGGGGATCGAATGGTCTGAGCTGGGATGGTCAGATGGTTGTATTTCTCTTGGGTGTTTGTAGAATTGCCTTAGATGGAGCTGGGATGGTCAGTCAGTCCGCAGCTGTAGCTGGCGTAATCTCTAGTTGTGGATGGGCATATGTCGATCCTCTGGACCTGGCGGAATTTCCCCCTACCTCGGGATGGGCATCCCGAGGCGGAGGCAGAAAGAGAATAATTTGCGTAGCTGATGTCTTAGGCTCTTCCAGAGTTTAGGTGCTACGTATGAGAAAGCTTGACCTCCTTTGGTGGATTTAGTCATTCTAGGTATTATCAACAGTCCTGAGTTTAAAGATCTTAGAGAGCGTGATGGGTTGTAATGTGATAGAACCTCTGTTAAGTAGGTAGGGGCTAAACCGTTTAAGGCTTTGTAAGTAATTAAAAGAAATTTTAAAATCAATACGATACTTAATGGGTAACCAGTGAAGCGATGAAAAAACTGGTGTTATGTGATCATATTTCCTTAGAACTGTGGCAGCTGCATTCTGAACTAACTGTAGTTTGCTTATTGATGATACAGGACAACCACTAAGAAGAGCATTACAATAGTCAAGTCTTGAGGTCACAAATGCATGAATAAGCATTCTGCGTCAGCAACACATAAAATATTTCGTAATTTGGCAACATTTCTAATGTGGAAGAAGGCTGTTTTTGTGTCATTTGAGCTCCTCCTCATATCATTCCATTTTTTAATGAGAGGTTGCCATCTAATTTAACGCCTAGGTCTTTAACTGTATTTGTTAGAGTAACAGTGCAGCCTTCAATTTGCATGTTATTATCTGAGATATTCTGTTTACGTGGTTTTGGTGCTATAAGTAATATTTCTGTTTTGTTAGAGTTTAAAAGAAGGATATTAATAGTCATCCAATGTTATATATCTTTGATGCACGCTTCGAAAGTGTTTTTTATGTGCCTTTCAATAAACGCATACTTCCATCAACTTTTCATCCTTAGTGGTCAGATAAGACAGGTTTTGGTTTAAAATCATGTATATCAACATCCTAATAAAATTTGTATTAATATTATTTATTTGCATTATTATAATATACATATTTATATTATTGTAAATTTGTATTATTACAGGTCAACATAAAAAAGTATCCCAATTCTTATTCAAAATTATTTATTTTTGAAGCTCTTTTTTTATTCCTGTCCTTTTTTCGATGCATGACATCTCGGCCTGAAATTGGACTATATTGACAGTCCAAGGGCCTAGCTTCCAACAATTCAATCAGACCCCAAAGGATTAAATAAAGCCCCCCCCACACATTTTTCTCCTTCCAAGAAGCATTAGACTCACTAATACATAACCATTTAGAAGAAAACTTCTATTTCATGTCAACTTTAAATATGTCCAGTGGGGGTACTAGGCTGGAATCACATGACAAAATAAAATACTTTTTTTTAAGGTCAAAAAGACAACATATACCAGGGAGTCATGAAGTGTGTTAATTCACTTATTGAGCAGTAACTGTGCTAATGCCAGTACAGAGAACCCCAGTCCCTTCTTGACCATCAATATTGTGAAAAAATAGATTAATTCAATATGAAGATCTGTGTAGTTGTAGTAGTTTTTTTTTCAGCGTCATTCTTTTATGTTTACTTTAAATAAAATGTACTTGATATTTAAACAAAAACTAAATGTATTAAATAAGTAGGATTTACTTTATTCTGGTTAGAAAGTTTACTTGAATCAGGGCAGCAAATTTTACTTAAGAAATGTTCGTTCAAATTGTTACAAGAATCGTATTAATTAAATTCTACAAGTAATATTTTTCAGTGAGTCTGTCCCAAAAAAAGACAGCATTAGGGCAAGAAACTACCTCACGCTCGAGCGGTAGGGGATACTTTACCAACAGCTGTTTCAAACACATTAAGATGTGGCACAACCTGAGAAAACTGATTAGTAAAACTTTTCATAAACATAACAATCCCAGAAGGAATGGCTCCAAAAACAATATTCTCTTGCTGTAACTGGGATTTTAAGGTGTAAACCAAATAAAACACTACACCTCTTATTTTATAAATTATCATGTACCATTTCTGGAACAGCATCACACCAGACGTGACGCATAATCAAAATGTTTATTTTTGTTTACAACATGTATTGTAGCTAAGATTGAAAAATGTTTTAGATTTTGTTTACATCCGTCTGGATCACCTAAGATAGTTACTGGCTAACATTACATTATCTAGCTCCCTTGATTCTTCTGGTCCATGCTTCCTTCTGTTCAGAAGATACTTAACATGGTCTTAAGACATCAGAGGACCCTGAATCATCAGTCTTCCTAACTATGAGTTAAAAGACAACATCTGGAGACTGGTCAAAACTCCATCCTCTGATGTAAAGCCCATCCTTTCATTGACCCCCTCTGATCCTTTTCTCTGCATGCACCAACTTCTCTTGTCCTTTGATCTACGTTTTTGATCTATTTCTATTTCTTATCAAGTTAAGGTTCCTGTGACCTGCGACGAGGAGCCTGGGTGATAAAGACTGAAGGCCGATCATGCAGCACCTCATCAGTCTGACACAGGGTCAGTTAGCGTGAAAGAAACCTAAGACGCACATGGGGAACTCATCACATGCTCCTTTTTGCTCGTAACATGGCAAACAAATGTGCAACTCAAGATCCATCACCTTCTCAATTGCCTGCAGATGTCCTTCCTTTACAAAAATATGATTCTACATTAGAATTAAAGGGATAGTACACTCGAAAAATTTAAATCTGACATATATATAAACTTTCATAAAGTCCAAAATCTTTATTTGACTCTTTGTTCTGTGCAACACCAAAACAGATATTTTGAGAAATGTCTCTGTGGTTTTGCGTCCATACAATGGAAGTTAAAGTGGGCCAGTGTTGTTTTGTTACCAACATCCTTTAACATTATTTTTTGTTCTGCAGAAAGAGAGAATGAGTAAATGATGCAAAAATCCCTTTAAAGATTGCTATAGAGATCTCCTCATGACTCAAGATTCACACATGCCAGACAGAGCGTCTACCGGTCTGAGACCCTGTACTAGAGACAGGTCATAGGAAGACAGGCCTAGCCAGTGTCTGATTACTTCAACAAATCAGATTTACAATATCCAGTCTCCTTTATATCTTGGAATCCAAGGAATGCATTTTGGCCACCTCTACAGGCATAGCACTATCAGAAAAGGGGTTAAAGACTCCTTTGGTTTGTTGATAAAACAGGCTCTCTCTCTCCCTCCCTCGTCCATGATTTTTAAATCTGCTTTCATTTAGAAAAAATCAGTAAACACTACCTGTCGAAAACATACAAAAAACACAGTACAAAACACAGTACAAAAAACTAAGTTTGAAATGGAGAAAAAATTAAATATACATTACGCCACAGTGGAGGATTCCAACCGCAACACAAAGCTCTCAGACAATACACGCTATTTTTTTATCCCTTATCCATAGGAGTTTTATGGGACTGTGCCATGTCTTAATTCCTCCTCATATCATTCCAAACCTGTAAGACTTCTTTTCTACGGCAGAACACAAAAGAAGATATTTTGAAGAACGTTGGCAACCAAACAACACTGGCCCCCATTGACTTCCACTGTATGGACACAAAACCATTTCTCATAAATCTTTTGTGAAATTTCACTAGTTCACCTGCGCAGATAACAGCAATGTTGCTGGGATAATAATGATAGAGTGTGGATATGGAGATTATGCGTATTTGGCGTGCTTTCCAGGGAGCAGACTCCGAGCTCAACAGATCTATCTGAACCCGGAGCACTCTACCCTGGTCATGGCAAGTGCACCGAGCTCGGAACTGGCTCAAGCCCAGAGCACACAGCACGGGGTCCTACGGGAGGATGAGCTTTGTGGGAGGAGCCGGGGTGGAGGAGGGATACTAATCTGAAGAGATGAAGCAGGTAAAATGGTTTGTATATTTATGAGAGCTCGCTTGAGCTGATAGGGTAGATGTGGTGATTGCTGATGGTAGACCAGCCGGGCTGATTATATGCTCCGGCTCCTCCCGAACTTTGTTCATTAAACATCATGACGTGAGTGTGAATAAATAATGACAGAATTGAAATTTTTGGGTAAACTATCTCTTTAATCATCTAATAATTTAATAGGGAACAGGTTAGGAGAGAGTGAAACAAATAAAAATGCACAGTTGGGGAGCCTTGTGTGGAGTTATTCTTTTGCGTTTACATACCTTACATTTTAAAATATACTTCAAATACAATCAAATAATTAGACATCACAGTAAATATTTTATCAGGTTGAAGATGATAGTCATTAACCACTTATTTTAGAGTGTGTCGTTGTGCACCTTATTTTATAGAAGAAAATTAATTTTAGTAAATACAAATTAAATTAAATAAAAAATTAACTTTGCGTTTTTAGAAGAATAAACTGTTTTGGTGTAGCTCTTATCTTGTCATTGTTTTCCGTGCTGATGTTGTTACTTTCTCGCAAAGTTCTGTTTGGTTTGCATCGCCGAACAAGTGAAACGAATTGTCGTTTGGACCAGTTTTTTTTCGAAATCAGGTCACAGACGGTTGTTTTTTTATTTCAAATGTAGTATGCTGGAACCTTTATAGTGAATCCCTGGATACACTGCTGAGTCATGAAAGCTTTCAGAAGCATACTGCTGGAACACAATCTAAGCACCGAGAGTAAAAATGGGACTCATGGCAGAACTTCTATTTCCTAAACAGCCAAAATGTGAATAAATCCCTTCTGCAGCAAGGCAAGAGCAGTGATCTGTTAATCCGGTTTGCGGAGTTAATTTCTAAATTTGTCATAGAAACACAAAAAGTGCAAAAATAAACCCTGATTGCTGTTGGTATTTAGGGGCAGATTAGTTGCCATGGATATTAAATTGGTTGCTTTTGTGTGTTGCGGTATAATCTGTGAGCAGAGGCAAAGAGAAGGGTTAAATTTGGAGCACTAGTAAACACAGGGAAACAGCGGCAGGCAAGCATCGTTTCAAGCAACTTTTTGATGGTAGTCATGGCAACTGGAGACCCGTCATCCAGAGTTCAGAACATGCAAACCACATGTCGTTACAAACACACACTCATGCCAACACAAGAAACAAAATAAAAACAAACACCATTGTGTTGCTTTTACACATCCTTGCTTACATTCTTATAAAGAATGCTTCTTTCCAGCCAACCAGATTTCTATAGTATTCTATTTTGCCTGGAGAAGGTTTTTCAACAGGCTATATGGTTCTTTAGAGAAGTTCATGATAAGAGCAAGTACCTGTCCAGAATACATATGTCATCCCAGTACCTTTTACCTGTCATGAATACTCGAAAGCTCATTGAAGCATGGTAAGCCCCTTTCTCTGGGGTCTGGCCCTCCCTGATAAATTATCCTCTGATACCAACCGTTCCCTCATCCATCCACATCACTCAGCCTTTCTTCCAACTTTCCTGTGAAACCTCCTCTTCCTCATTCATATAAAAGCTCAGGCGGTATCTGAAAGAGCAGTTTGGATGTGTAAAATGAAAGGACCATGATGGGTACTGTCTGGGAAGTTTAAAACCTTGGTAGTATTTGACTCCAATTCTGCAGGGTTTTAAGGGTTGTTCAAAAGCTGGCGACACGAGCGACAGGAAGTAGGCGTGTCTAGCGATGCAACAAAGTTGAGAATTGCCCTTTTTGCAAGTTATGAGCAACTTTCGGAAGCGACTACCATTAGGAGAAAAGCAGCAGAGCTCACGTCATCCATCTCTTGTCATTTACAAGAGGGTTTGTTAATAAATGTTACTAGATCAACCAAAGCTAGAAACGCCTTCTAACCAGGGGCGTTTCCTCCGAGGAGGTAAGGGAGGCAGTGCCTCCCCTCCTCCTCGAAAAAAAATAGAATAAGAATATTATTAACCATTCAGAAATAAAATAGGTCAGCGGATAAAACGTATTTAGTTAAATATGAGATCAATCGGCGTGTAAAATAGTGTGAAACAGCGACACCGCTCGAAAGAAGATCTAATATGGATTAGATTTTTCTTGCCTCCACTTTGCTCATTGATTTTCAATATACCCTCTAAACCGTGCCGTGAGTTTGAGTGGGGGTAATTGAAAAGAATGGAGAAAAGTCACGTGAGAGGAGGCAATGCCTCCAAGGGGCTATGATTGGATTAACTCATCAGTGAGATCATATATCACGTCATCCCGCCTTCCTGCTCGTCTTCATCATACATTTTAAACTGCTGGGGCTAAAATAGATTGAACGTTAATTCAATTGTTTTGTTAGGTTTATTAATCGGTGTACCTTAGGACCTGTAGGATTCGTTGACAGAATATTACATGGTTTTTCATTCGACACCTTGTCTTTTGAGGAGAAAATAACAATCAAATCTGGCGGAAGACCGCAGCCCAATGTCAATATTAATAGACAAGGGAGAGTATTTTCTGTCAACTGTTACTCAAAGAGTGGACTGGCTCACCGGGAGGAAAGAGAAAACCCGTTTGTTCTGTTGGCCTTGCCTTCTTTTCTCAAGTACCCAAAATGGCACATGGACAAAATATGGATTTGAAGACGTTAAAAACTTGGAACGGGCAGTTTAACGACATTCCAAATCAAAGGACCATGTAAGTGCCCAAGTCAAACTTAATCTTTTGGGAAGAGTTCGTATAAAACATACCTTGGATGAGGGAGCTAAACTTCAAGTTGAAAAGCATAACCAGTGAAAAGTGCTAATAATTAAATTGATGGTATTGGTAATGATGTAATTCTTATATAGGAAATCCCAAGAGTAAAGATGAAGGTGGTGTTGATGTACCTTTTGCCAAAGCAGGGAAAATCAGAAGTACATACTGTAATGAACTTGTAATAATTAAAGAGGAATTTTTCACACATAAATACTGAAATGACACTGGTTTTCTGACAAATGCACTTGTTAAAAGTGCAGAGATGAACAAAAATTTCATGGGTAAAAATCTTCCTCCTGGTTTTTTAAATCCACCGCACACCACTGCTTCTAACGACCTAGTAGCAGGCAAATTGTGACACACAGCGACATCACAGTCACTGGCAGTCTGAACGCGCATTTAGGATCTGTCAAAACCAAAATAGAGCACTAACACAGTTTGCTTCACAGCCAGAGGGGTCGAACCCGCATCTCGGCTCTCCTGGGGCTAATTACTATAAGAACATCTTCAAGCTCGAAATAACCCCTTTTATAAACACACACTATCTATCGCTCTCTCTCTCCATATTGCCCTAAACAACACACATTTATGCAATATTCAAAATTCACTGCAAGTGCTGTGTTCAATATGCACACACACCATGGTCCCTCTTCAGGACATGCACGAGCCATCAAAATTCTTTCATCTTCCAAGCTGCTTAGTCTGTATTAAACATCGTCCATGTGCATGGTAATGAATGCGGTATTGAATAGCTTAGCCCCACGCTCACCAGCTCACCCAACAGGACTCACCCCTTTTATTCTACTTGTAGCTGCTGTCTTTTGTCTGGAAGTGTTAAGGGATAGTGCACCCAAAAATTATAAATTCTGTCATCATTTATTCAACCCCATGTAATTTCATATCTGTATAAATTCTTTAGTTCTGATTAACACAGAGAAAGATATTTGGAAGAATGTTAGTCATTTTCAGTTCCGGGACATCATTTACTACCACAGTAGGAAAAATTAAATGTAAGTCAAAGGTGCCCCAGAACATCTTTTTTCCTAAAATCTTCAAAATATCTAATTTTGTGTTCAACAGAACAAAAAAACTACAAAACAATTATATGGTACTGGATGATATCCTAGATCTGAAAATATTTTTCATCTGACAAAGAAATTTATTCAGGTTTTTAACAACCTGAGGGTGAGTAATAGATGACAAAATTTTTTTGGGTGAACTATCCCTTTAATATATAAGAATAATGAGACTGTGAAGCAGTCATGCTCTAGGTTATGTAAACACCTCTTGAACTAAAAGGTAAAGCACCAGGCAAAAACTACAGCCCTAAGCCTCACTAAATGCTTTTCTTTTTTCTTAACAGCATCCAAAAATGTCTGCTGTAAAATCACCCGGGAACATAGATTTTACGTCAAGCTAAGAGAAAAACTTGCCAGAGATAATGGCTACCTGCTTCAAATTCAACTTTCTGAGCTATGCACTGGGCTGTTTGATTAAAGAGGTTGATCGATATATACAATCATCATCACAGAAGTGTTGTCTCTGGGGGACAGCGGCTGCTCAGAGAAGAACAAGAGGAGAAAATATTTGAAATGATAAAAATAACGCAATTGTATAAGGATAGTGTCTCTTTTGTCTGGCTTGAGCTCGGTGTGGTTTTATCGAGATCTTTAAGCAGGGTCTTTATTTCAGAAATCCAAAGAAACAACATATCAAGACTCATCTTTACAGGTCTTAATGCATGAGGGTGGACTGCAACACACAAAGAGTCTGATATATGATTGAAATACGCGCTATTTTACAACCCCCCTTGAAAAACTTTGGAGCAACTGTTTCCTTCAGACCTTTGATTCAACTTAGTTTGCAGCTGTCAGGGTGCAAGGGATGATATTTTAAAATATAGAACAGGCACTTCATTGTTTTATCACATGTCGCGCTGCACATTTGCTAAAGCTGTTGCCAGCTAATCTAAAAATGTGCTTTCATAAGACATCATCTCCTTTAAAAAGGGACACACATATACAGTTTTGTCCACAATATATCATAAACACAAAACGGACCACTCTCTCCAGCAATACAGCACAATCGGTTTGCAGTGTTTATTAATCCAACGATAAAATGTCACTTTCAAGCAGCACAGAGTTCCCAGAGGTGCCCTGGCCTTGCTTTTTTTCTGACATGTGATAAACACAAGATGGCTGCCCACACCCCAGTTGGTTTACATAAGACTGTTAAAACATTTCTCCATCCCCTGCCCTCTACATCGGCATGTACGCTTCTGGGCACAGCTCCGCGAGCCAGAAAGAGTCTTCCTGCTCATTTGCCAGTGGGCCGTACATGCTGAGTATTTGTGCTGCATAAATCACCCTTTCATTGCATGGTTTCCCCTGCCCGCCATGTTTCTTCCAGGGTTGTGGAGGCAACATACCTCTGCCCTGTACTGTAGCAGCTCTGTAAACCAATGACAGATCCAGTCCAGCTGGCCGGGTGAGCAACCCCAGACTCAACATTCTCACCCACTTATAGTCCAATCTGGGAAGGCTGACGGCCCCCTGTCCTCCCCTACCAGCTTCAGTGACCATAATCAACCTCTTTTTCATCATTGTAAATCAGTGAAAATAACATATGTGGAAAAGCAATGAAAACGTTAAGTAAATTAATGTTAAGAGGAAGAATCATGATGCAGCTACAACGCAAGATGCAACAAGTAGAGTTTTATTCTGCAAGACTAAAAGAAACGTATTAGTAAGAAAACCATTGTGTCTATTTAGAGGTCATCACAGTCTTTAAGATCTGTGTGTATGTGTGTTCACTTAAGTGTCTGTATACATGAATGCTCTTTCAATCCTGCCTTTGATGAGTCCACGTTTGTCTAAATTGTTTCCCCTAAAATGTATATTGCCAGACGGCTGTGTTTAGGTTAACGGTATAGTGTGTTTATATGGCAAGTACATCTTGTACTGGAGAAAAAAAGAAACTTGCTCTGAATCAAGGGATTATATAGGAAGCTTGCCTGAACTCTGACAGCTGCCCACTTGAATTTTACAAATGACAGACAAACTCCATCAGTAGAAAGTTTCAGAAGTATGTCGACCAGAACAAGAGGGGGTGGGGGGTGGACTATGTACATAGTTAGAAGAAACACACTGAGAAAAAAGCAAGTGCAAAGTATGAAAAAGGAATTCTGACTAAATATGCACGTGACAAAAGGGACATTGCGAATAAATTGAGATAATACCATTAATCTGTGCCAATAAAACATCATAAGCATCAAATTGTGGCGTGAATATTTGCAAAAAAAGTATGGCGGAGAAAGCCTGGAGCTCTGTTTTCGTAACACAGTGGGATGTTCAGTAAGTTGGATGATCAGATGCCTAAGCCAAAGTTTTCCTCCCCTTTCCTGTCCCCTGGGACAACAGTACATGGAATGGAGTGTGACTGAGCTTTTGGTACAAAGATTAAATTAAGGAGTTTTAACTATTCAGTTATTGCAGATCTAGCATACACACATACACACACCCTAAAATTGCCATACCTGCTAAACCAAGTAAACTCTCTCAAACACACAAAACAGACATTGAAAAGCTTTGTCACAATGTGACAGGTTTGAAAAAGGTTTTGTACTATAAGCTCCTCCTTCTCATAGTGAATTTAAGATGCAATATTTCTCTCAACAAAAATACAGCATGAAGATTCTGCTATTAATTGTGAAGGGAAAACCTTCATGTAAAAGGATTAATTCGTCCAAAAATGTTAACTCTGCCATGATTTATTTCATTATTAAAAACTGTGTGTCTTTCGTTCTTGTGTGGAACACAAAAAAAATGTTTTTGAGAAATGTCTCAGTGGTGTCCATACAATGAAAGTCAATAGGGGGCCAGTACAGTTTTGTTACCAACTTTCTTCAAAACATTTTCTTTTGTATTAGGCAGAAAAGAATGTCATACAGGTTTGGAATGAAATGAAGGTACGTGAATAATGAAGTAAATTTTTTGGATGAACTATCCCTTTAAGCAAAACATTAAAAGCATAAAAAATTCTCACGCAATCAAGAAAATTTTTATTGGCATGAGATCATATGATATTGTAAATAGTACTGAACAGCAGAGCCTTCATGAACCTCTCGATATTACACTGGGCCCTATTAGGCAAACTGAATAAGCCCCTGTCGTTTATGATTCACTGCCTGCAGCCTATCCTCAGGCAATGCTCAAGAGTGCAGCGTAACCTGCATTTCCTGTGACTCTCGCACTCTTTCTGTGTATACTTCAGTATAGACAGCATCTTTTCATCTGCTGTCTGAACCTCTCCTGTGCATGAACTGTCACACGCATATTTGCCTGGGGCATTTTAAATATGAATGTGAATCATGATACTCTTTCTTGCCACTATGGAAATATAAGGCAAACAAAGGACATTTATATGGAGCTGAATGTTGATGTAGGCAGTGTTATCCTGCAGGTCCAGACAGACGGAAATAGTTACATAAACATCTCTTCTCTTACCTCACACATATCATTTTCATCAGTCTTAAAGGGATAGTTCGCCCCAAAATAAAAATTCTGTTCTCGTGTTGTTTCAAATGTGACAAAAAGATGATTTGTGTTGAAAATTCACATAGGTGTTTTACATTCAATGATGTTTTGTATTGACCACAGCTGTGTATCTTAAGAAGTCACCAAATAACTTTGTAGGAACATGTTGAAATTTAAGGTATTTACTGAAAATTCAAATTCAAATGCAAACCAATGGTGCAGACCAAGGTTATTTTAGTTTACTAAAATTAAAACTTAGAAAACGTTTTCTGTCCATTGAAATCAAATAAATTATTCACTTAAATATGATTGGGAAAAACTTAACTAAAGGAAAATTTTTTTCCTTAAAATTTTTTTTCCTCACAAATAAACTCAAATAAGTTTAAAGCACTAAGATGATAATGATAAACTAAAACTATATATGTAGTTTTAAACTAAAACTGCTTATATAGAAGCATAAAAAGTAAACAAATAAATTATAAAACGACAAAAGCATTTACAAAAATTGTTAAAACTTTATCTAAAATTAACATCATTTTTTTATATCAAAGTTAATTAGAATATAAGTAAAACTAAATGAAACTAAAATCAAAACTATAATAACTCTGGTGCAGACATAGTGTAACTGTTATTTATCGATCAAGGATTTCCATTGCGTGACCTAAATTTCAGTAGGTCCCTATGATTTTAGTTTAAAGGACATTTTCTTTTACATTTACATTTAGCAGACACTTTATCTAAAGCGACTGAAAGATAAAGAGATAAGGGAGCAATAAGCGATATGTCATTCAGGAGCAATAATACAGTAGGGGCCAATACAAAGTTACTGGTTTCAACAAAAGCTAGACCACTACCTGTTGAGAGAAAGGTTTTTTTTTTGCAGAAGACAGATATAATGTACTGCAAATGATAAATGTTCTTCAACATATTTTTGTATTTTGCCTATAAAAATAATAGCATATTGATTTGATGAATAATGTAAATAATCACAGAATTTAAATCAAGGGTACGGTCCCTTCAGTACAGTAGTTCTTAAACTTTTTTGCTTAAGTACCCCTTTTTATGATTTTTTCAAGCCAAATACCATTTGACCAGACAACAACATTTTACCTTAAAATTCGGTGAAATGTGAGTCAAACAGTTATTATATCTACATTAATTTATTTATTTTTATGCATCTTTGTGTAGTCCTTATTTCATATAAAAATACTATTATCATAATTTATTGAATTTCATTATGTAATCCTAAATGTCAGTTTCTCTCATATACCCCCTCAGTACCCCAAAGTACCCCTAGGGGTACGCGTACCCCCATATGAGAACCACTACTTTACTAAACAGGCACCTGAAAAAGCAGAGGCTTTTAAGTGGGTCTTTCCTCAGTTAAAGATTTCCATGGAGCCAAGGCTTAACAGACTATACACTTGGCCCAAGATAACGCAACCCAAAGTGCTCACTGCCCATCCTTAAGTGTTTTATTTGGCTTGTTTGTGTATGCAGTGATGAGTTATGTGCCACAAGGTTCAGCAAGTTACCGAGGGCTTGACAAAATCAAAACACTCTCACCCACAAATTTACAGACCTGCTATCAAGAGAGCTAAATAGCAGGGGGTGGGTTTCATTTTTAAGTAAAGACATATTATTTATTTAAATTAATTAGGAAAAAGGCATAAGAGAGGGGAAACATGAAAGACGAAACTGTCGCTTCAGGACAACAACGCATAAAAGGCTATCAGATAGAGAATATATAGAGCTTTTTAAAAAGAACCTTTTTTTGCATTTTTTTATTGATTTCCTTATTATATAGCTGTTTGGTTAAGGCTAACCAAATGTTTAACCAAATACTTAACATTTCAGAATCAATGATAAATTATGTGATGTTCAGTAAAAAAAAAACTGCATGATAAATATATAATCTCTGGGAGAGCATAAATGTAATAACATTTCCTCATTTCTACAACACACTAAATCATGAAACTCAGATAGGACAGGCATCAATAAAAAAAAAATCTTCTATGTGTTTAACAGAACAAAGACATTTGTACAGGATGAGTAATTTATGGCAGAGTTTCCGTTATTGGGTGAACTATCCCTTTAAGATAAAATGTATAAAATAAAAGTGAATAAAGAATGTTAAACACTTGATCATTGCTTAATGTTTATGAAAACTAGGATAAAGCATTTTTGTTAGAATGACATACAGTATATTGCCATATTAAAGAAAATACATAGAGCATTCATTTACACATACTCTTTGACACTCAAGATGTCCAATCATCTAAACAAATAAGGAGAAACACAGACTTCTCTAAAAAAGATGACCAATAAAACAACGGAAAGAAAGTAAATATTTAGACACTAAAGCAGTTCTCATCTTGATTCGATTTTTTTAGTCAAGACAGTTTCGTCTAACTCAATTAACCTCCAATACAAGTAGTCTCCCCAGGCCAATAAAGAATGTAGGATTGCAGAATTACAAGCTGAGATCTCACAATTGAAAGTTCAAATTACTGGAGTACAACAGATACAGAACAGTTTTATTTCACCAAATGTTACTTTTATTCCGTTCAGATTCTCTTGCTCTGCAATAGCTGAAGTGTAAAAATGTTACACTGAATAAAATGAGCGCTAATAAGGTTAAGTGGGAAAGCAAAAAATCGATGTCCACTAAAACTCATTTAAACTACCTGAACTGCTCTAATCCGCCAATTCATTGTAAATTATTTAGATCTTTATTTCAATGTCATCCCCTCCATACCAATATACTTTATTTTACGATCTTTTCATTGCAAATACTCCTAATTGTAATTGTAATGCATAATAAGCATTACAATCTAAAAAAACGTCCATCTAGATTTTAAGTTGCATGTTTTATGGAAGATTGAGTGAGTGAATGTTCTCGATGATCAAACATGGGGTGCTGTAGAGCTGCGGTGGGAGAATCAGAATAAGCATGCCATACCGTTCAATTACCAGGCAGCAGCTTTGGGCTCTGTGTGATTGATGTTGAAGTCCATGGAGTAGATTACCTCCCTCAGCCCTAACATTTACATATCGAGGAACCAGGCATGCTGCTGTAGGGCTCAGATCTATTTTTAAAGCATACTCCAGAGGAAAAAGATTTCTTATTCATGATTAAGATAACTAATTTAATAAGCCAAAAGCTCTGACTATTATTAATTGTGTGTTTTATAATAGTAACAAGGTGCGATTTTTTTGCATTTCTGCATCACCAAAACTGCTTTTAGGCATTTATTCACATTCTTCTTTAAAACTGGATTCTAAAAAAACTTGAGTTTACCCATAATCTCTTCAAATGCTGCTTTTTGCTTACATGGGGCAAATCTTTATGTGGCATTTTTATTACTCTGCATTCTTCATGCTTATGTATTCCAAAATGTTTAGCTGATGGTCCCCTCCCACCACAGTTGAGAACAATTCAAGTTAAACTGAACATAATATTGTTACATTTGCTGAAGATTAGCCAAAAATAATGACCTGATACACTCATAAAACAATGTAAACATTATGCACTGTGGGAGGAAGTTGTGCATTCATCTGAAATTTTGCTCACATTAGATTACAATCTGCCCTATTTATTTAGCATATTTTGTCAATGGATTTTTCAAGAAATCTAATCATAAAATGGACACGTTTTTCCACGATTTTACTTACATCAGTATCCCCATTTTATCTTTAAATTGTCCGTTGAAACGTTTAAATATAAACTGAAAATGAGTTTGACTGAGAATTGGTAATGTGTAAGGTTTGGATTTTTTTGCGTGCACTTGTATAAATTTGGGTACAGATTTTATTCACATTGCCATAGAAGGAAAGTTTTTGATAGTTGAGACCCTCCGAAATTACACCCAAAAACCAATCCAAAGCAAGACCCGAAAGACAACAAACTCTGTAATTGGGCGAAAAATGTTTTGGTTTCAAGGCGCCCGGAACGAAGGTTAGTCAGTGTGAATGAGGGGTTTGTGGAAACCGACTACACATTATTGAATGTGAACCTCTCTTGCGCTCAAACCTTCCAGTCATTGAGAAGTGCGTCTACACAGCAGGCAGAAGACGATAGTAGAAAATTACTTCCTTTTTAAGTACAATTTTAAATTCTACCGAACCCGGACTGAAAACTTAAAATGACGCTGAGGTGATTTTCTCGCAACTCTGAAGAAAAAACAAGATATTCTTGTGGATTTGTTTGGATGTATGTGAGACTCTACGAAAAAAGTCTTTGTAATTTTTTTACTTTTTATCTACTTTTTATCACCGTTTTCCTCAGAAATCTGCATATTTGCGTAACATGATTGCTTTTGGACTTCGAGTGACGCATTGTTGACGAATAGGAGCGATACGAGAAGATTTTGGTCCCGTATAAAACCTGTGAGCGAGAATAGCTCTAAGGGAAAAAAACTTTTCGGAGCCTTTATTTGTATTTTTCATTTTTGGGGCAAATCGAGTAATTGACGCATTTCCTCAAAATGCAGCACTGTTGCGGGATTTTCAAGCATTTTCTTTTGTTTTTCTGCCTGACCCTACAGTCGGCCATCGGTCAGTATCACGGAGAAAAGGGGATCTCCATTCCCGAGCACGGCTTCTGTCAGCCCATATCCATACCCCTCTGTACGGATATCGCCTACAATCAAACCATCATGCCTAACCTGTTGGGTCACACCAACCAGGAGGACGCCGGACTGGAAGTGCACCAGTTTTACCCCCTGGTCAAAGTTCAATGCTCAATGGACCTTAAGTTCTTCCTTTGCTCCATGTACGCGCCGGTGTGCACGGTGCTCGAGCATGCCATTCCACCATGTCGCACATTATGCGAGCGTGCGAGACAAGGATGCGAGGCTCTCATGAATAAGTTTGGCTTCCAGTGGCCCGAGAGACTCCGCTGCGAGAATTTCCCGGTCCACGGCACGACAGATATATGCGTGGGCCAGAACACGTCCGACACTGGAAGCCCGACCTCGGACCCAACGCCCTACGTTCCCGAACTGATCACATTACAACCGAAAGTGGACAGACCCAGCCACCAATTTACATGTCCACTGCAGCTGAAAGTACCCACTTATCTTAAGTACCACTTCATGGGAGAAAAAGACTGCGGTGCGCCGTGCGAACCGACTAAGCCCAACGGATTTATGTATTTCCGAGAGGAAGAGGTAAAATTCGGTCGGCTCTGGGTGGGCATTTGGTCTTTTTTGTGTTGCGTTAGTACACTGTTCACAGTTCTCACGTACTTGGTGGATATGAGACGGTTTCGTTACCCCGAGAGGCCCATTATATTCCTTTCCGGTTGCTATTTCATGGTGGCTGTGGCATACGCCGCGGGTTTCATCCTTGAAGACAACGTAGTTTGCATTGACAAGTTTAATGATGATGGTTACAAGACGGTGGCTCAGGGCACCAAGAAGGAGGGCTGCACCATTCTTTTCATGATCCTCTATTTTTTCGGCATGGCGAGCTCTATTTGGTGGGTCATTCTGTCTCTTACATGGTTTCTCTCTGCGGGAATGAAGTGGGGTCACGAAGCCATTGAGGCCAACTCTCAGTTTTTCCATCTCGCTGCTTGGGCTGTGCCAGCGGTCAAGACCATAACTATTCTTGCCATGGGCCAAGTGGACGGTGATCTGCTCACTGGGGTGTGCTACGTTGGCATCTACAACTTGGACTCTCTACGTGGTTTCGTCCTGGCGCCCCTCTTCGTCTACCTCTTCATCGGTACCTCTTTTCTCCTGGCTGGGTTCGTGTCACTGTTTCGTATCAGAACCATCATGAAGCACGACGGAACCAAGACGGAGAAGCTGGAGAAGTTAATGGTGCGCATAGGTGTGTTTAGCGTCCTCTACACGGTTCCTGCAACTATCGTTATTGCATGTTATTTCTACGAGCAGGCGTTTCGAGAGCAGTGGGAGAAGACCTGGCACATGCAAACGTGTAAGCGTTTTGCCGTGCCTTGCCCGGTCAATAACTTCGCCCCCATGTCTCCGGACTTCACCGTCTTCATGATCAAATACCTGATGACCATGATCGTAGGAATCACCTCTGGTTTTTGGATTTGGTCTGGGAAAACGTTGCAGTCCTGGCGCAGATTTTATAAAAGACTCAGTAATAGCAACCAAGGTGAGACAACTGTATGAGAAATGTTAATAGTTTGTGTCAATTGTGTCAATGATCATGCAACTTTAGTCAGAGATACGTGTCTCAAGCCGTGATTACACAAAAACGTGACTCGTAGACGGAATGATATGGACACTATAATGTGTTTAACAATTTTCACAAAAGGAAACGGACCGCTTGACCTCAAAAACAGTGTTATCGAGTCTGTTTTAACTGTGGATTTTGCCTATATATGACTTTCGACTATATTTCTGTGTAATACGATATAATTTACAGATGTGACGTATACATTTCATGCCGCGCTGCGGCTGGTTCTTTACCTGAAATTTGGAACTTGCCTTATATGTAGGCTACCATCCCTTGTTTTAAATAGGGATTTGTATAACTTTCGCAGCGATCTGTTGACGATCATGCATACTTCTTTGGCACAAATGGACCGCCAAATCCGTAGGACTGGGATTGTAAAATGCATGTTTACAGCTGTGAATTTATGCAAGCTCCCTTTAAACTATGTAACGTGTAAATACGCCCTTTTCTTAAAGAATATATGTATTTATGAAAGTAATCTTGCTGTTTTTTACTTGATTTAAATTTGGTAAGATAACTTTGTATCTGTACAGTTTCGCTGAATAAAATGATTAGATTTTTAACAAATTGTCTCACTTTAATTCGGTTGTCAGGGTTTTAAGAGCTTTTCCCTTGCGTAGCCTAGTTTTCTTTAATACTGACTTCATTTTAAAGATTTTGATCAAGACGTATCAAGATAAAGCACATTTTCTGCTCTATAAAAATGTATAATTTAATGTAAGGAGCGACATCAGAAAGTGAAACAATCATATAATTCTAGACTATTTTTTTACATTTACATATTGGAGAAACTTTACCTCTATGAGTGATTATTTTAACGTGTAAATGGTCTATGCAAATTTTTCATTTAAGATGTGGTTTCTGATCCTATTTCATCAATTTGTAAACAAATACTGTTGAATTGATGTTCCATGCTTTGGCGCCATCCATAGGGGACGGATGTGTTGTCATATACAATCATTTATTATCTACAGCGTATACATGATAGTATTTTCATACATCAGTTACACCTATCAAAAAATATTTTTTAAATAGGCAATGCAAGTTTGCATATTCCAAAGAAAATAGAATCATAAAAATAACCTGATTGCATAAAGTTGGGATTTCATAAATTACATTATGTAACTCCTACTCAAGCGATATTGCTATTGCATTATTATTATCCGGAAAAAATACAAAGTTTCGAGTGCTTACAGCATGTATTTAATCAAGAGCTCATAGCTTTTTTTTAGACCAGAAAGTTGAGAGGAAAGCAAATGCTCAGTCAGCTCAGAGAGGGTGGGGTAAGGACAGTGTTAACTACCCTAACAATTTGTCCACAACATTTCATCTAATAAGCCCAGCAGGTGTCCTGGAGTTCTGTTCACTGTCATCAAGTACAATCTCAGTAATAAAATGATTTACCATGTAATAGAAGGCAAGGGGATATATGTTGGTGGATGTTGTAGCTCAAAGGCACCCACAGCAGGCTGCTGAATTCTGTTCAAACGTAACATCCTCCTGCATAAAAAATGTATTTGCTTATAAAATAAGACAAAGATGTGAAATATTTCTCAAGCGTGATCAGCTGTTCAGCTGCAGATCTACATACATTAAAGCACAGAAACCAATAAAAAAGGACAAAAATCATCATAGACATTCTGCAGGTCTCATACTGTTTGTATCTATCAACCTAATCTCCTCTATACTGATTATTTTATTGATGGTGTATTTGTGTGTTAACTGTATTTCTTGTGTCAATATTCAAAAAACCCTTTTTAAAAAAACGGTATAAGGGATATATTATTTTGAGCTTTTGACATAATGGGATTTGTGACTTGTTTCGTTAACCTCTCTGAAAACCCAATACAGGTTATTCACACAAGATTGTTTGCAATAGTCAATCATCTTCCTTTTGTTTGTATTGTTGTGGTGAGCTTGCAAAAACTCCTGGCTTGACAAGGAGGGGGTAATTTTCTTGGCTGCAACCAAGGCAACATGAAAACAGTCCTCTGCTGAGGAGTTGTGGAGAACTTAGCAACAGCAAGGCTCAGCAAACAGAGACATTCGTAACATGGTCTGAAATGATTTTGCAGTGGTGTTAAAGCAGCAGACGGGGATGCTGAAGAAATATCAAATGCATTCATACGAAATGGTCACTAAGGAGAGGGGTGCTGGGAAATAAACAGAGGTAGGAGAGCGATAGTAAACGAATGGTGCAATGAATGGATATTCAAATTACTGGTTTGAGTTAAGTTTTATGGATAACAAATTTTCTAAAAAAAGTTCTGACTAAATCTTTAAAACTTGAATAAGTAATTTTAAACGTAGTATACTAACTTGCTGCTTATCATGTAATATATCATAGTGTGCAGCTGTTACCTTGAAAAACCATTTTGACCTGACCCTAAAAATTATGTTTTTTTGCATATTGCAAAGTATTAAGATAAATTTAGATATATTTATTAAAAAATTACCATAAACCACATTATAGGTTACCTGTACACTTTTATAGTAAAAATCTGTACTTATTAATGATAATAGTATAGCAATTATGAGAAAAATCTTTTTTCAGCATTCTTTCAACGAAACATAATCAACACCACAATGAAAGATTTTGTTTTGTCTTTGCTGAGTCGTGGATTTGGTCAAATTGTGCCAGGTGAAAGTTGTCATAATGGAAGACTGGAGGTCTGTTATGAACCAGAGGTATTTTTTTATATTCCTATATTCCTGTCCAACACACTTTAACACAACAATGTAAACATTTTGTAATTCCCATTCTATTTTGCTCACTAGGACTATTTCAACTGGAAATCCCAGCCTCCACTTCTTCGTCTTACTGGCAGTGGTCTGTTTCTTGGAGGCACGGAGCCAGTTCCACCTAAGACCTACAGTACACGGAGAGGGCCGCTTATTCTCTATTCAGAAGACATAGCCTTGTCATACCAAGCCTGCCAGGTTAACAGGAAGAGAAAGGCACTTACCGTCCCAAAACAGGAAGTAGAGTATCATCTACACACACTGCAAGACCTGACCGGAGCTATCTTGGCCTATGGAAAAAAGCAGGTATAGTAATTCACTTTAAGAATGTGATGAGAAATGTTAAAACAACTGCAAAATTCTATTAGTACGGTGACATAATGCAACGTTTAGTATTCACACTTTAAATTTCTTAAAGTCTTTGTGAACCGGAAGTTGTGAACTGTATTTTCTAGTGAAACGGAATCACAAATGAGAAAGAAAGTAGGCACTGCACTTTTTCATTGCAGATTGATTGGATGTATAAAAACAGCCATTGCATTTTGAACGGGACAGACACCAGAATCACAGTTGAAGGGAAGGAGTTAATGGAAGCTCCGCCCAAGTCGTCTTACTTCATTTGAGATGGATAGTCACTAGAGGGCGGAATTGCATTTTCAGATTTTATCTGAAGATTATGAGGGCACGTGAATTTTAAAAAGAGATGAATAAACTATTTACAATAAACACTGCAATATTTCATAACAAATAGAAATCGTAATTTTTTATTTCACTGGGTCTTTAAAGAGATAGTTCACCCAAAAATGACATCATTTACTCACCCTCCTGTTTTTTAAACATGTATGGATTTCTTTCTTCGGTAGAACACAAAAAAAATATTTGGAAGAAAGTTGGTAACCGAACAGAGACAGTACCAATCCACTTGCATTGGTTTTGTGTCCATACAATAGAATTTAATATGTTCTGCCATGTTTGGTTACCAACAGTTTCCTTTAAGCTCTATATTTTATAATTGTTATTCAGTACTAATACATCAAAATCAATTGTAGACATTAATGTAAAGTGACTCAAATATTTTGAACAAAAATGGCAACGTTACAGAGACGAGAGAATCAAGAACATATGCAGAGGTCATAAGATTTTGGAAACATCAATCAGATTTACTGTTCTGGAGACTCTAAATTAACTTTTGGGCTGAATGGGCTGCTGAATAGAACAGTCGTTTGATTAATGTATTTGTTAACATACGTGAACATTGTCGCAGAACCGCATATAACTGTTCCTTATCTGTCAAATTTCTTCAGCTAAGAGACCCAGATCGCCTCTAAATGATCATGTTGCTGACCTGCCTGAAGTTGCGTCTGATTGCAGGAGAGCAAAAGAGATGGGATGTAAAATTAAGAGACAGGCCAGTCCACAGTAAATCTTTCAGAGTTTTACTGCCCAGAAAGATTGAAACTCAGGTTCAGGTCAGGGTGACAGACTTGGCTGCAGTATTAGTTTACTGGCTCTGACTATAGCACCACTTCTCTCCTGGCCTGAGAAGAGAGTAACCCCATCCTCAAAAGGCAAGTCAGTGAGGTGTGGTATATTAATTTTACATTTCATTCCCTATACTGAGCATTTTAGCTACACCTGGGCTGGGTAGTTAAGGCTCTCAACTCAACTCAACTTTATTTATATAGAGCTTTTTACAATTTTCATTGTTACAAAGCTGGTGTACATGAGACATATTGACTATAAGCAAATTTATTGAAGTTATAAACCTGTAAAAACAAGAAAAAGGTGAAAACACAGAAGACAGACTTACCCACATAAAATATGCTCCACACACACAATATGCACACGTACTAAAACACATACACATAGACACACACACAAGGACGGACACACAGACAAGTACGCTTGCACACACACACACACACACAAACACGCACACACGGTGAAAGCACACATTTAAGATTAAGGAGAGAGAAACACGGGTCAAATTTTAAACAGATTATAAATTCCTATATGCAATATTAATTATGTAAAACTTTAAAATTTGAATTCTAAAGCAGCCCCCCCCGGCCAGGCAAATAGTGCAAAATAGAATGCCAATGGAGGCGAGGAACCCAAAACTCCAATCGAGAAAAAAATACTCAGGGGATTCCAATTCCCCTTTGGCAAAAGCTGCTGCCTCTGCACAAGCTCGACAGTGCTTGCAAAACAAGGCTAAATAAAAAATAAACTTACTTATAGGTAAATTATAGATTTAAGATTATTGTTAATAATCGAATAGCATTTGAAATTTGTAGTGAAGTCGTGTCAAGTCGCCGTGTCCTTCTTTATCCAGCTCTATCATCTTAGCTCTTATCAGGTTACCGCTTCCCATTCTCCGCTCTGCCATCAGGTCTGGGCAAGAATTGCATCCAGCTCGCTGTGGTAACCTTGGAACAATGAGACAAGACTGGCGGAGAGTAGAGTACTGTTCTGCACTCTTTGATGCAACAAGTAGATCAGTTGTTGATGGAAGTGTTCCTGGTTTTGGTTGATCTAACCATCAGGTCTGGGCATGAAACCCTAAATCCTCAGAGGATTTATATTATGGAAGTGTAGTGTATTCAAGATTAAAAAGATGCGTCTTTAGTCTAGATTTAAACTGACAGAGTGTGCAGGGAAGACTGTTCTAAAGTTTAGGCACTAGATAGGAAAATGATCTACCACCTGTATTTGATTTTGAAATTCTAGGTATTACCACATGACAGGATGCCTGAGAGCGTAATGCACGTGAAGGACTGTAATACAATAGAAGTTCGCTCAAATACTTAGGAGCTAAACCATGTAGGGCTTTATTGGTAATATGGAAGATCTTAAAGTTAATGTAATGCTTTATAGGTAACCAGTGCAAGGTTGACAGAACCGGGCTAATATGCTCATACTTTTTTGTACGTGTAAGAACTTGAGCTGCCGCGTTTTGAACCAGTTGGAGTTTTTGTAATAAGTCTGCAGGGCAACCACCACAGTGCATTACAGTAATCTAGTCTTGATGTCATGAATACATGAATTAACTTCTCTGCCTCTGACAGTGACAGCATATGATGTAGTTTAGATGTATTCTTAAAGGGATAGTTCAGCCCAAAACTCCAATAAGCCGTTTATTTACTCACCATCAGGCCGTCCGAGATGTAGGTGACATTTTTTCTTGAGTAGAACCATAAAGAAGATTGTATGGTAAATCCGAAGCCCTCTCTGCTTCATATAATGGGAGTCTATGGGGTCAACCGGTCTGAAGCACATAATTCTAAAATGCGGCTCCTGGCGACATGTTGACGTTTCGTGAAGCGAATCGTTTGATATTTTCATAAAACTGAAAGTCATTTTTAATAATATTAGCCATAATGTGCAGACTCTGCACACAATCACAATCTTCTTCTTGTAGTATTTGGTGGCGGATGGCATACCAGCGTCTGGTATGTTTACCGCCACCTGCAGAAAGAGAGTGTTGGCTTGCGATTTGCGTGACACCTCATTGTTTATTGCTACAAATTGAATACAGTCGGATAAATAAGACTTAACCATTTCAATGCTATTCCGTTAATGCCGACGTTAGTTTCGAGTCTATGTAGGAGTGTGCTGTGGGCAATGGTGTCGAATGCAGCACTAAGGTCTAGCAGCACCAATATCGAAATACAACCTTGGTCAAACGCAAAAATCTGATCATTTGTAACTCTGATATGAAAGGTAGATTCGATGTAGGCCTGTAATTCTCTAGTCCTAAATGGGCAAGTTTTTTTAGACAAGGCCCTTTTTTAACAGCCACCTTATATGCTTTAGGTACATGTCCTAATGTCAGAGATGAGTTAATAATACTAAGAAGAGGAGCATCTCTTTCAGTAGTTGTGTAGGTAAAAGGTCTAGCATGCAAGTTGTTGATTTAGATGATCTAAGGATTTTAGACAGTTCATCGCAATCTACATAAGAAAACAATTGCAATTTCTCCTTAGGGGCCCTGTAGTTAGTTTATTCAGCGGGTTTCACTTCTGGTTGCATTGTTATCATTTTTTCTCTAATATCTTGGATTTTACTTGTGAAGTAGTTCATAATTTCACCACTGTTATGCTTGTCGGGATACTGAAGGGAGCACTTGTCTATGTTTGTGTGTTAGTGTATTAGTGTCTGAGCACATGGAGATTGGAGGTTACAACCCCACATGCTCACAGTCTGCGTGTTTGTGTCCACTCAGCTGCCATTAATTAGCATTCCTTTTCCACAAGTTTTTTCACCTGGTCACCCATTGAGAGTTCGTCAACTCTGGCCCAGTTCCGTTATACTAACGAGTAATCCCTGTTTAAGCCTTGCCTTGCCTTGCCTCTCCTCGCCTTGCTGGCGACGACAGGCAAGCAGTTCCTGGCACCGGATGGACCCTCCAGAACCCACTGCCAGCGACCCTCATTCGCTGTTCTCCTCGGAATCTGAACCTATGCAGCTGGGGTGGCTCCGACTCTCTCCCATGCAGAAACAGCAGCGACTGACTCAGGGACTCTGCCTATACTGTGGTAAACCGTGTCACTTCGCCATCAGCCAACGCCCACTAGTAGAGAAGAGGATACTGGTTGGCAAACTCTTCTGTCCTCTTCCCGGTGCGTCTCTAACTCAGCTAACCTTCAACCTGGAGTACCAGGGAGTCAAGCACTCCGGACTCGCCCTGGTTGGATTCGGGAGCAGACGATG
The DNA here is from genome assembly GCA_029783895.1 of Triplophysa bombifrons. Classification (NCBI taxonomy): domain Eukaryota; kingdom Metazoa; phylum Chordata; class Actinopteri; order Cypriniformes; family Nemacheilidae; genus Triplophysa; species Triplophysa bombifrons. The sequence goes on along the minus strand of CM056456.1, from coordinate 17,890,320 downwards.
GCGGATCACCTCGATTCCTCAATTCAATTCAATTCAAGTTTATTTATAAAGCGCTTTTCACAATGTGTATTGTTTCAAAGCAGCTTTACAGGGGCAAACAGGAAAAACAGAAAAGTTAAAACACAGCACAGTGCATGGTATTTATACAAGGAGTAAGATCATTCTAATAAATAATATCTAGTTTAAAAATAAATAAATGAATGAATGCAGTCTCCCGGTGAGCAGGCCAACACTGCCCTGCTGTGGCGAGGAACCCAAACTCCAATGATTGATTAATGGAGAAAAAAACCTTGGGAGAAACCAGGCTCAACCGGGAGGGCCAGATCCCCTCTGACGTGTCATAGCTGCACTCAGACTGCTGACAGGTCGTTTTGGTTTAGCATTCAATACCAAATATTGTAACTTCAGCATTAATAAGACAAATAGTCCGTCTTTGCTCTTGGTTGGGGATGTAGTGGTCTGAGCTGGGATTGTCCGATGGTCATATTTCTCTTGGCTGGTGGTGGAATTGCCTTAGATGGAGCTGGGATGCTCAGTCAATCTGCAGCTGTAGCTGGCAAAATCTCAAATTTGGGATGGGCATCTGTCGGTCATCTGGACATGGTGGAACTTCTTCCTACCCTCGGCATGGGCATCCCGAGGCAGAGGCGGAAAGGGAATAAAGAGAATAATTAGCTTAGCTGCTGTTCATTAACTATGCATTAAGTGAAAGCTTGGCTGAAAGATTTAAATTGGGAGAGTGCGTCTGACCCTCGAATAGTATCAGGAAGGCTATTCCAGAATTTAGGTGCTACGTATGAGAAAGCTCGTCCCCCTTTGGTGGATTTTGTTATTCTAGGTGTTGTCAAAAGTCCTAAGTTTTGAGATCTTAGAGAGCGTGATGGGTTGTAACGTGATAAAAACTCAGTTAAGTAAGTAGGTGCTAAACCGTTCAGGGCTTTGTAAGTAATTAAAAGAATTTTAAAATCAGTACGATACTTAATGGGTAGCCAGTGAAGCGATGATAAAACTGGGGTTATGTGATCGTATTTTCTTGACCTAGTAAGAACTCTGGCAGCTGTATTCTGAACTAACTGTAGTTTGTTTATCGATGATACAGGACAACCACTAAGTAGAGTATTACAATAGTCAAGCCGTGAGGTCACAAATGCATGAATAAGCTTTTCTGCGTCTGCAACACATAAACTATTTCGTAATTTGGCAACATTTCTAAGGTGGAAGAAGGCTGTTTTTGTGATATTTGAGATGTGATTTTTGAATGACAGGTTGTCGTCTAATATAACGCCTAGGTCTTTAACTGTATTTGTTGGAGTAACAGTGCAGCTTTCAATTTGCAGGCTGTAATCGGAGATATTCTGTTTACTTGATTTTGGTGCTATAAGTAATATTTCTGTTTTGCTTGAGTTTAAATGGAGGAAATTACTAGTCATCCAATGTTTTATGTCCTCGATGCACTCTGCCAGTTTGGATAGCTTAAAGGAATCATCTGGTCTTGATGAGATATATAGCTGAGTATCAGCTGCATAACAGTGGAAGCTAATTCCATGTTTTCTAATAATGTTGCCGAGGGGCAGCATGTATATGGAGAAAAGCAAGGGTCCTAAAACCGATCCCTGAGGTAATCCATAATTTACTTGCGTAATATTTGACGATTTCCCATTTAAATGGACGTATTGATATCTGTCTGTTAAGTAAGATCTGAACCATTGCAGTGCCTGTCCCTGAATACCGATGTAATTGTGTAAACGATCTAGTAGTATTTTATGGTCTACAGTATCGAAAGCAGCACTAAGGTCAAGCAGGACTAAGAGTGAGATGTTACCTTTATCTGAAGCAATAAGGAGGTCTTTTGTAATTCTAACGAGCGCAGTTTCAGTGCTGTGATGCGGTCTAAAGCCAGACTGAAACTTTTTGTTCATGTCATTATTTTGTAGGAAGGTACACAGTTGAGTTGACACTACTTTTTCTAGAATTTTAGACAAGTACGGGAGATTTGAAATCTGTCTATAGCTTCCAAGTTCATTGGGGTCTAAGTTTGGTTTTTTGATAAGAGGCTTAATTACAGCCAGCTTAAAGGGACCTGGGACATGTCCTAGATTAATTGACGAGTTGATTATGTTACAAATGGGCTCAATTACAGCAGGTAGTAACTCTTTTAATAAAGTAGTTGGAATGGGGTCTAATAAGCATGTTGTCGGTTACGATGTTGCAATAATTTTAATTAAATCTTCCCGATTTATAGGATACAAACACTCTAGCTTTTCTTTTTTGGGTGACGGTTGAAACTAATTCTTCCGACACACTTGGAGTTTTGGTTTTAGCTATGTTGTCTCGTATTATTTTGATTTTCTCAGTAAAAAACTTCATGAATTCATTGCTACCAAGGTGCGGCGGAATACCCAGGTCAGGTGGAGTCTGTTTGTTTTTTAGTTTAGCAATTGTACTAAATAAAAACCTTGGGTTGTTTTTGTTATTTTCTATGAGTTTACGGAAGTGCTCGGCTTTTGCTGCTTTTAGTGCCTTTTTGTAACAGCTTGCACTCTCTTTCCATGCAATTTTAAAGACCTCTAATTGGGTTTGTTTCCATTTTCGCTCCAGTTTACGCGTTTCTCTTTTTAGGGCGCGAGTGGTGTTATTATATCATGGTGCTATGATCTTTCCATTAATCCTTTTTGACTTCATAGGTGCGACCGCTTCTAATGCATTAGAGAAAATGGTGCCCATGTTGCTGGTCATGTCATCGAGCGATTCTATATTAGTTGGAAAGGTTATTAGAGGAGTCAGATCTGGCAAGTTCTTTACGAAACTATCTTTAGTAGTTGAGGTGATTGTTCTACCCAGTCGATAACGAGATATACAACTGATTTCTGCAGTGCGCAGTGTACATGTTATAAGATGGTGATCGGGGATTCCTCTCTCCAATCCTGTTCCGGCGTGGTCTCTGGGTGGGGCTCACCTCTCCACCATCACTCATTGCACCCCTATTGTAAGTCTTTTCATTTCTGGGAATCATCGTGAGAACATTGTGCTGTACATACTCGAGTCCCCCAACAATATCATTGTCCTCAGGCATCCGTGGTTGTTACAGCACGGTCCTCACGTTGATTGGGTAAATAGCACCATTACTTCTTGGAGTCCTTCGTGTCATGTATATTGTCTTGGTCCTGCTCTGTCTTCTGTCTCTTGTGCTCCTCAGAAGGAACCCACCGACCTGAACTCTGTTCCGGCGGAGTACCACAATCTCGGCGCGGTCTTCAGCAAGTCCTGAGCCGCCTCGCTTCCTCCTCATCGACCCTACGACTGCGCCATTGACCTTCTCACCGGCACTTCTCCTCCGAGGGGGCGCTTGTTCTCCCTGTCCGGTCCTGAGAGAGAGGCCATGGACTAATACATTCGTGATGCTATTCAGGTGGGACTCATTCAGGTGGGACTCATCCCCCGCTGGTTTCTTCTTCGTACAAAAGAAGGATGGCTCCCAACGCCCTTGAATTGATTATCGAGGTTTGAATGACAATACCTTTAAGAATAGGTACCCATTACCCCTTATGTCCTCAGCCTTTGAACTATTACAGGGAGCCAAGGTCTTCACCAAGTTAGACCTCCGTAATGCCTACCACCTTGTCCGTATTTGGGAGGGAGATGAGTGGAAGACAGCGTTCAATACACCTTCGGGACATTACGAGTATTTGGTGCTTCCTTTCGGTCTTACCAATGCTCCTGCTGTCTTTCAATAATGTTCTGGGGGACATGACCAATCAATTTGTCTTTGTGTATTTGGACGATATCTTAATCTTTTCCCCCTCTTCCCAGGTACACACCCAGCACGTTAGACGGGTTCTCCAACGCCTGCTTGAGAATCGGCTCTTTGTCAAAGCAGAGAAGTGCGAGTTCCATGCCGAGTCCGTGACATTTCTTGGCCACATAATATCCACCACGGGTATCAAGGCTGACCCCGCCAAGACAGAGGCCGTCGCCAAGAGGCTCACACCTGACTCTAGTAAGGAACTGCAGCGGTTCCTGAGATTCGCCAACTTTTACCGGCGTTTCATCAGAAACTTTGTTCAGATTGCTGCACCCCTTACGGCGTTGACCTCCACCAAGACACGCTACAGGTGGAATCAATAGGCTCAGACTGCCATTAAAAAAATTTAAATCCCGTTTTATCTCTGCTCCTGTCTTGTCTATTCCAGATCCTGTATGCCAGTTTATTGTAGAGGTTGACGCCTCGAATGTCGGGGTAGGTACGGTCCTGTCTCAGCGCTCCATCCAGGATGGGAAGGTGCATCCGTGTGCCTATTTCTCCCATCGACTCAGCCCGGCAGAGTGTAACTACGACATCGGCAACAGAGAGCTGCTGGCGGTCAAGCTAGCTCTGGAGGAGTGGCATCACTGGTTGGAGGGAGCAGTGCATCCCTTCCTGGTCTGGACGGACCATAAGAATTTGGAATATGTCCGTTCAGCCAGGAGGTTAAGCTCGCGACAGGCTCGCTGGGCACTTTTTTTGGTCATTTCAACTTTGCCCTCTCGTTCCGGCCGGGGTCCAAGAACATCAAACCCGACGCACTTTCCCGGTTGTTTGTGACTCTAGGGGATGGACCATCCACGGACACCATCCTCCCCACAGGATGGTGGTCGGAGCGATCTCCTGGGAGATCGAACAACGGGTAAAGGAGGCCGGCCGAGGGGTGCAAGTACCAACCAAGTGCCCAGCGAGGAAACTGTTTGTGCCGCCTGCGCTAAGGCCTGAAGTCCTTCAGGGGGGGCACTCGTCCAGACTGGTTTGCCATCCAGGATTTCGGGGAACGTTGGCTTCGGTTCGTCAACGCTTCTGGTAGCCATCGAGGTCCAATGATGTCAGACAGTTCGTGTTGGCCTGCCCGACGTGCGCTCAGTCCAAAACCAGTAACCGCCATGCCGCTGGTCTGCTCCATCCCCTCCTCATACCCTCCCGCCCCTGGTCACATATTGCCCTGGATTTTGTAACTGGGCTTCCCTCTTCAGGCGGTAACACCGTGGTTCTCACGGTGGTGGATCGTTTCTCCAAGGCGGTCCATTTTGTCCCCCTACCTAAGCTCCCATCCTCACGGGAGACAGCTCAACTGCTCATTGACCATGTCTTCCGGCTTCATGGCTTGCCCGTCGACTTGGTTTCTGACAGGGGTCCGCAGTTCACCTCCCGCTTCTGGAAATTTTGTAGACAGATCGGGGCCTCAGCGAGTCTGTCATCTGGTTTTCACCCTCAGACCAACGGACAGTGCGAACGGGCCAACCAGGATCTTGGGAGAATGCTCCGCTGTCTGACATCGTCTAATCCGAGTTCCTGGAGCCAACAGCTCTCGTGGGTAGAGTACGCCCACAATTCCCTTCCGTCGGCTGCTTCAGGTTTTTCCCCATTTGAATGCTCTATTGGCTATAACCCCCCTCTCTTCCCCTCAAAGGAACCCGACGCTGCGGTACTGTCAGCTCTGGCCTTCATCCAGCGTTGCAGACGCACTTGGCAGAGATCCAGAGAGGTTTTGGCCCGAACCTCAAAACGTACCAAAGCAGCAGCTGACCGTCACCGGTCCTCTCCTCCTACCTATGTGTGTGGTCAACGAGTTTGGCTCGCCACTAAGGACCTGCCTCTCCGGGCGCCCTCTCGTAAGCTGGCACCCAGGTTCATAGGGCCATTCCGCATCACCAAGATGGTTGATCCGGTTGCCGTCAGACTCAGACTTCCCCCCTCTCGGTCGGGTTCACCCTGTTTTTCATGATTCCCGGGTTAAACCTGTGTTTTCTTCCCCCCTTAACCCCGCCTGCAGCCGACCACCCCCTCCTCCGCCATGTCTTGTCCATGGGCTTCCATCCTATTCGGTGCGGAGACTCCTTGACGTACGTCGGCGGGGCAGGGGGTTTCAATACCTAGTGGACTGGGAAGGCTATGGTGCAGAGGAGAGGAGCTGGGTGCCGTCTCGGGATATTCTGGACCGCTCGCTGATCGTGGATCTCCATCGGAGACGAGGTGAGCCCCCTCCTAGACCGCCTGGGGGCGATCGTGGGGGGGAGGGTAATGTCGGGATCTGAAGCGAGCACTTGTCTATGTTTGTGTGTTAGTGTATTAGTGTCTGAGCACATGGGGATTGGTGGTTACAACCCCACGTTCTCACAGTCTGCGTGTTTGTGTCAACTCAGCTGCCACTCATTAGCATTAATTTTAACACGCCATCTCTCACTTACTCCAAACCAAGGAAGCGGCAGTCACAACCCACCGGTGGACATCTAACCCTTGGCACGGTAGCCGTGAGGAACGCTGTTCGCTACATCCACGCCTACACCGTTTCCAGGATCTTCGGCTGTCTTCGTGCTGTCATTGAACCGGTCTGTGATTCACTGCTGATCATCTCTCCACATCCTTCGCTGCGGTATACTGGGATCTCCCAGTTGGCCTCGCAGCCAGCGTGAGAGACTCTGACCCCTTGGCGGGTTCAACATCATGAACATTTCTATTGCATCCGGTCTGTGATTCACTGCTGATCATCTCTCCACATCCTTCGCTGGCGCTGCCGTATACTGGGATCTCCCAGTTGGCCTCGCAGCCAGCGTGAGAGACCCTGACCCTTGGCGGGTTCAACATCACAAATATTTCTATTGCATTACCTGTGTACAAACTCTAATAAAGTCATCCTTACCCAGCAATTGAATCCGAGTGTTCCCTCACCTGACATATGCTGATATCCAGAATCTTAAGTTGCTGACTTTTTTGTTAATTTAGCCACCGTGTTAAATAAAAACCTAGGGTTGTGCTGGTTTTCTTCTATTAGTGATGAAAAGTAGGCAGATGTAGACGGTTTTATGACTTTCCTGTATTTTCGAGTACTATACTTCCATGCAGTACGAAATACCACTAGTTTAGTTTTCTTAAAGTTGCGGTTTCTTTAGAGCCTGAGTGTGTTCATTACACCACAAGATAAAGCCATTTTATTCTTTTTTAAACACAGAGGTGCAACACTGTCTAGTGTTTCCCAGAAGGTGGAGTTAAAAATTTCAATGGTAATGTCAAGATCTTCAACGTTATTTTTCATGTAGAGATTTGAGACAATTCAGGGAGATTATCGAGAAACGCATCTTTGGTAGTTGAAGTAATTGTTCTACCATATTTGTAACAATAAGTTTGATTTGCAGCCGTATGCCAGTGAAGCAAACATAATATCAGATAATGATCCGAAATGTCTTCACTTTGCAGAAGGATTATAACGTCGCCCACATTTATACCAGAAGAAAGTATTAAATCTAAAGTATGATTAAGAGTGTCTTTGAAAGCCATTCCTAAGGCATCTGTATCGTTATCTACATGGATGTTAAAGTCAACAATGACAAGGTACTAGTTCTGAAAAGAACCCACCAAATTCTTTAATAAGAAAGCCCTGGAGGCCTATATGCAATAGCTAGAATACATTTTACAAATGTTTTGTCCTTGGTATTAGGTGTTGATACATGAAGTACCATTACTTCAAAAGAGTTGTATTTAGAGTTAGACTTCTGGGAGATGCTAAAAGAATTATTGCAAAGTGCAGCGACACCTCCCCCTATGCCTTTAAGACGAGGCTCGTTTTTGTAATAATAAACTTGGGGGACAGATTTTGTAATCATCTGGTTTTAGACATGTTTTTGTCAAACAGAGCATGTCTATTTTATGATCTGTTATCATATTGTGAGCAAAAAGTGCTTTATTAGAGAGAGATCTAATATTTAGCAATCCGAGTCGTAACAGTTGATTATCTGTATTTTGTTTATGTTTGATTTGTTTAACGTTTATTAAATTACTTTCAAGAGGTTTACGCATTATTTTATGTTTGCTAATCACGGGGGACAGACACAGTCTCTATTTTTTGATGTTTGGTAGAAGGGATTATGACAAGTTGTACATGTGTATTTCATTGTACATTTGTGTATTCTGCGACGTGAGATGGCAAACAGACAGTTGGTTAAGCCATTCTGTCTGCTCCCTTACCTGGGCCCCAGAGAGTCAAGCTTTAGCATTATTAAGACTTTGTGCCATATTATTTCTTGACAGGAGGAAATGTCACAGGTGGGATGTAGACCATCTCGTTTCAACAGGTCAGGTCTGCTCTCAAACCTCTTCCAGTTATTTATAAAAACTATATCATTCTGCAGGCGCCACTCAGACAACCACCCATTTAGTGATGATAATCTGCTATAAATCTCTTCACCACGAATAGCAGTGAGGGGGCCAGAGAAAATTAAAGTGTCTGATATCGTGCTTGCAAGCTCACAAACCTCTTTAATATTATCTTTGGTGATATCCGATTGACGGAGTCTAACATCATTTGTGCCGACTTGAATAACAATCTTACTGAATTTACAATTAGCCTTAGCCAGCACATTTATATTTTACTTGATGTCAGGCACTCTGAGCAATCGAGGCGTTTCGGATTTCGCTCCGGTTGTGATGATCAAAGCAGATTTTCTTTTAAAGTAAATTATACACAGTTCCACCCACCCACTGTGCTCCGCCATTGCTGTTTTAACAAGCGACAGCGGTGTACGTGATGCCATGGCTAAAGTTTGTGAACAAAATACAATGTAGTCGCTGCACAGAGTCCAATCCTAGGAAGAGACAGCAGTGGATTTATTTTATTTTTTGTGGAAATCCATAAGTATAAACCTGCTTGTTTGAGCGAATCACTTCAAGCCGGAGTGCTTTTTTAACCTGGGACTGCACAAGCAGGATTAGTTTCAAAGTAGTTCCTCAAAAGTGATTTTTAAAAAATATTTATTAACAGACTGAACGTAATTGTACCGTATATATAGGTGGATAACGTTAGCATATGATAGCGAAGAGATCTAAGTCAGTCACGGGCTAAATAGAACAATCAAAGCCTGTGTTAAACTTACTGTATATAAGTGCAGATGGACACTTGGAGTTTAACTGTATGAATGTTAATACATTATGTGCATTAATATGTTTAGCTGCGGCAAGCTGTTTGTTTTGCTAATGAACTGGGGCGAACACTGCAGGTTAGTTTCGTTTTAAACGTCTCAAATTATTCGTGCTTAGGCTAGCTTTGCTTCACGTTGTGTGTGCAACGTTATTACTTCTCAACTGCAAGCGCATTAATCCGTGTTATTTCGCTGAGATCTGCAGGTGCGCAATCCGTGGATTTTAGGCAAACAAACACGCACAACGTAAGCGCTTTTTGCTGTGACAGATTTTTTAATCTTCGGACAAATAATTTGAGACGTTTAAAACAAAACTAACCACAGAGGAGTTATAATTTAGCTAAGCCATGGCAGTCCTACATGTGTGCTGTGTTGACAAGCAGGACGGAAGGGGGGTGGGGTGCGCTGTAAAACACTTTTAAAGAGATATGCTGTGAACAAAGCTGTTTTTGACGAGGCGAGAAGGGTTTTGTTTACACAGCCATTAAGTTGTTTTAAGCTAAATATGTTCCAGATATTTCAAGAAGACCCTTAAAAAATAATACCAACTTGGTGAAAGTGGTTATCTGATGAAACCTTTAAGACCAAGTGAATGTGCAATGATACAAACTAGCCGCCGGCAGCGATGCAAACAGGAACCGGAAATAGCTCTAGTCAGTTTGAACCATATGCATGCGGTCAGTCCTCAAGGTGTCTCCAATTTCCACACATTTCAGGTCAATCAAACTGAAAATGTACCAATAATGTGCCATTTGACCTCCGTGAAATGTGAGCTGCAAATCTTAATAAAATTGTCCTGAATTGTCCAAAGCCTCTGAATGTTCCCTCATTAAAAACACATAAATCTGTCCATTTTCTGCACCACAAACAATCTTCTGATGCAGAAGGACATCTAAAGCATCCATGTACAAATCAGCTGCATGTGAACTCCATGGTGGCTTCCTTTTCACAATGTCCAAAACTAGCTCCAGTCATCCAAGCACAAAACCACATTAACAAACCAAAGAAAAACTGCCCAAATACCAAGTGATCTAAAGGAATGTAGTAACTTCAAAAACATCAAATAATTTATGCAGTCCTGTTGGGCCAAAAGGGAAAGAATTGAAGTGATGAGAGCTGAATGTAGTAATCAGTGTGTTTACCTCACAGAGATGAGGGTTTGGACCGGGATTTGGAGGGTTTCCAGAGAAAAGCGTCTCCCATGTGGGTGGCCTGCATGCAATCGATACGTCACATTCATACTGTGGCAGAACATAACCAACACAGGTGTGCTCAAGAGCCACAGAATCCGAAAAATGGCCACTGTAGTCATCCTCACCACCACCTGGAAAAAATGGATACAAATAATGCTCATAAACACGAACATAACAACATGAAAAGACATGTTTAATAATTAATCACTGTTAAAAAAAACATTGTTGATCCCACCGTTGAAGTCTGGCACTGGGCTTCTTTTTAGTATTGTAAAACATTCAACCCGGGAGAACAAAACATTCTAGTTATCTTCTACTCTTTTGATAGAAGCTCAAGGTATTTCATCCAAATGAAGTCCAGTGTGACTTCAAGCTTTCACTTGCATCCCTGAATAATCATCAAGAAGTGAAATCCAACACAGGTGCTCCTTTCATCTGATTCTTCGTTTATTTCAGTCAAAAGCTGGATCTCTTGCCGATGTAACACACCCTTTAATACCAGATACTAAACCTGCCAGCCAGCACATCCATGAGCATCATACAACAGGAGAGAAGTGCTATCATTTAAGCCAGAGTAAAGGTGAGCAAAGTCTATAAAATTATAGGGCTGCATAAATGTACTATTTATGTGTTCAGGTAAAATGATAATTCTGGTCATTTTGTGAACTACTAACAATATTTCTCCCAAATTCCAAATACAAATATTTTTTCTATTGGGATTTATTTGCAGAAAGTGAATATTGGAGAAACAGGTAAAAAATGTAATATCTCCAATAAAACTAGTTCCTAATCACTTTATATTACAACAGTAATATTTGAGGAGTTAAGTTTCAATGTGAAATAATTCTGTTCCCTTTCTGTCAGTCTCTTGACGCTGTGTCGAACCGACAGATGGGGTTCGCCCTTGTGAACCTATCAACTTCTGGCTAGTTAGAAAAGGCCAATGAAATTGGCGAATGCAATTTGCATGCCGGACTCCGCCCCCGGATATGGGGGCATAAAAGGGAGACGGCGTGCTGCACTCATTCAACGTTTATTCTTCGGAGCCTTCGCTTATGACTGAGCAATTTGTACTGACTCTTTAAGCAAACTGCCGGATTCTTACGACGTGGTGCAGCGGACTGTCCCTTCCTGCAGCGACTTCCCCTGGGCGTCTCAGCGGTTCCAGAGGTGTTCGAGCATTTCTTAAAGAGCTAATTTCCTCCAGCGTGGCATGTCCCGCTGTTCTCGTGGGTGCGGTACTCTCATTGAGGAGGGGGAAGGAAATGATGTCTGCCTCAAATGTTTGAGTCTCCAGCACGCTGAGGCAGCCTTCGTGTACACATATTGTGTCTGTGCCCAGCCTCGGTCCCGTTCTTCCCGGAAGTGCATGAGGAACTGAGTAAGACCAGGGAACGCCTTTTTGGCTCGTTAAACTGGTTCCAGCGCCCTTTCTTCCCTCAATGGTGGGCCAGCTAGAGGCTGTGTCGACGTACCCCAGGTGGAGGGTGCAGTCGTGATGCCCCTGTGCCCAAAGGCGGCGGCCCCCTGGAGAGGTCGACCTAGACTCCAGTCCAAAGTGTGTAGGACTTCGGCATTCCTAGTGTCGAAGGACTACACTGCTGCGGGCCAAGCTGCCTCGTCTCTCCACGCCATGGCCATCCTGCAGGTCCACCAGGCCAAGGAGTTGAAAGAGCTCCACGGGGGTAAGACCTTGGGGGGTAATGCTGGAACTCTGCACCGCCAGCGACCTCCCCTTACGGGCGACCGCTCGGGCCCTGGGTCGGGCGATGTCCACACTTGTGGTCCAGAAGAGAAACCTATGGCTCTGCCTGGCGCAGATGCGGGACTCCGCGAAAGTCCGCTTTCTCGACGCACCCATCATGCAAGGTGGGCTGTTTGGTGACACTGTCGAGGACTTCTCACAACAGTTCTCTACAGTAAAGAAGCAGACGGAGGCGATCAGACACATCCTACTCCCTCATCACCCGTTCCTATGGTTCACTTTCGAGGGTCAGGCATATCAGTACAGAGACCTCCCATTCTGTCTGTCCCTATCCCCACAAGTCTTTACGAAGATTGTGGAAGCCACCCTCACTCCCCTTAGGGAGAGAAACCATTTTCAGAGGTTAAGACCCACCTGACTTTAAATGAATCGTGTTGACTTTTATGAGTCTCTTGATTGTCCTCAATGTAAAATGAGGAATCTCAACATCATACAGTTTCTGCAGGACATGAGTAAAATATACAGAAATGCTGAAAAAGCAAAAATTGTGGATGACCTGGGTGATTGTTTTGAAGATCAGTGGACAGCAGTGGCGTAGACAGGGGAGGGGCCATGGGGGCACTGGCCCCTCCTGAAAACTGATTGGCCCCCCAGTGTGCCCCCACCCTTCTACTTGTCTGTCACTCAAAAATTCAAATCATAATCTTTCAGCTTGTAGTAGAATAATTTATGATTCCGCGTCGCGATGCTTCTCATCGAGGACCAAGAATAGCAAACTGTTTTCCAAAGGAAAAAAAACACACGGTAAGTTGATCTATTTTATACAGCTTATTTTTTTTGATTAGCGAGTTGTTGCAGTGCTAGAGTTTGGTAACGTTACCGTCTTTCAGTGTAAGGACAGACCAGGCCCGATGTATTTTCTTAGAGCAGACCAACATAATGCTAATAATTACATTAAACGTTACTATGCTCCTGAGGCTGAATATAACAGGGTTTTCCTGCGTTATGATTTTTTCCCCAGCCGATAAGCAAGTGATATTGCAAGCGAGATGCCGAAACAAATCGTATGATGTTTATCTAGGCTAACGCTCAACACTTTAAAAGCTAACGTTACGTTAACTTTCAGAGGTGGAGGTCTTGAGTTACGTGACTACACTCTAAATAAAGAAAATTAAGTTACATGACATTGACTTCGAGTCTTGAGAACGAATATTCTAAAGTCTCGAACCGCATGCCTTGATAATGACTTGTTTTTTGGGGGTTTAAACATTTTACCTGTTTTTAGTTTATAATTTTCCAGCTGGGCTGGTTGTGATAAAAGGTAAAGTTTTTGTCATCCGCCAATAAAACCATAGCATTTAAACAAATAGTAATTTCCTCCTTTCAACCTCTGTTATCTCAGGCAGTGTAACAGGATGAAAAGGCAGGGAGATATTCAGTATTTTTTTGCAAAGAAAAAGCCATGCCAGCCAGTGAGGGAGAGTCCGTCTGATGGTTTAACGTTACACACAGTGAGTTCAGAGCCTGCCTGCTCAACAGGAGACCTCTTGGTTCAGGAAGATTCGAGCATAAATCAGAACAGCCCTGTACACCCAGGTTAGTAGACAAGCTAGAAAGTGGACAGTGACATGACTTTGGTAGGCTGTATTCAGGGCTGCACATTTGCTTATATAACAGAAGTCCCTATATTGATATATTGGTACTTTAGTATATTGGTAATTTCAGTATCATACAGAATAAAATGCACTCCTGATTGTTATTGTATGAATGCATACAGTTATGTAGTTAAAATCCTTGTATTTTACTAATATGCCTTTGTGTTATAGCTGTCTCTAGGAATGAAACAGATGAGAGTGAAAGTGATGGATACTTGTCACCCACCTTCAGAAGTGGAATCTGAGCTTCCACTTACTTCTGATACTGCTCTTACTGGACCTGATGGTATGTCTTTTTTATTTTACATGTAAAATAGCCAATACATAATTGCGTTAAGGAACTGTTGCTAACTGTGTGTCTCATGTGCCTTTGAAACAGAAAGTATGGGGGTAGAATTGTTGCATATTACCAAATAAATAGATTAAGATTCACAAACAAATGTAAAGAGATTCACAAAAGTATATCAAATTCACAAATAAATAGATTAAGATCCACAAATAAATGTAAAGAGTTTCACAAAAAATGATAAAACTCACAAATAAATAAAATGAGATTTGCAATAACATTTTTTTTTACAAATGTTTTATTATTTTTCAAACACAACTCTGCCTGGCATTTATTTGTGAATTGCTTTCTGTGCATTTATAAATCGCTTAATCTATTTATTTGTGAATTTGATATACTTTTGTGAATCTCTTTACATTTGTTTGTGAATCTTAATTTATTTATTTGGTAATATGCAACAATTCTACCCCCATAGAAAGTGCCTCTGATAATTGATTCCCATTTCCTAATGCTTCTTCCCAAACATTTCTCAATCCAGATCTGAGGGACCTATGCAGCCTCATATCAGGGCTTTCCCCAGAACACAAATGGGCAACAGGAAGAGAGCTTTTAAAGATTCCTGGTACAAGGACAATATTTGGCTGGAGTACTCGCTAAGTAGGGACTCTGCTTTTTGTTATGCTTGCAGACATTTCTCTCTTCCAAATGCACCATCATCTGTTTTCACATCCACAACTGGCTTTTCCAACTGGAAAAAAGCCTTGTGTAAGGAGAGGGGCTTTAAAGCTCACTCTAAATCAGAGCACCATCAAAGTGCAATGTATGCATGGAAGCAGCACCAGCATGTTGTTAAAACTAAATCTAGCATATTAGATTCCATCAACAATGAGAGAGCAAAGAAAATCAAAGAAAATCAGTTGTATATCAAAACAATTGCTGATGTTCTTCTACTGACAGCCACACAGAATATTTCTCAGAGAGGCCATTGAGAGTCTGAGGATTCAAACAACAAAGGGAACTTCATTGCCATTTTGGAAGAGATAGCCAAACATGATCCTCTTATAAAGAAGCGAATGAGTGCTTATGGGAATTCTAAATACACTAGCAGTGGGATTCAAAATGAAATATTGGAATGCTTTGCAGAGATGGTACAGACTGAAATAATCAAAGAAGTTAAAGTCAGTGAAGTGTTCAGTGTCATCGCCGATGAAACAAAAGATCTAGGGAAAAAGGAGCAGGTGTCTCTGGTTTTGAGATATTATTACAATGGCACTGTACATGAAAGTTTTTTAAACTTTCAGCAGGCTGAGAGCCTAGATGCAGCAGGGTTAAGCAGCATGATAATTAAGTGCCTTGAAAAGTATGGCCTTGAATATCGGACCAATCTCGTGGGGCAGGGTTATGATGGTGCTGCCGTTATGAGTGGGAGACACTCAGGTGTTTCCAAAAGGATCCAAGATGAGGCAAAATATGCCTTTTACGTACACTGCACTGCCCACTGTTTAAATCTAGTACTTGTAGACAGTGTTAAGTCTGTACCTGAAGCAGATACATTCTTTGCAGTTCTTCAGAGGCTTTACACTTTCATATCTGGCTCATATGTACATAAAAGGTGGCTTGAAATTCAGCAGGACATGTACAGTGGCCAACCTCGCAAACTTCAAAAATTAAGTGACACAAGGTGGGCGTGTAGGTATTCAGCCTGTCGCAATTTGACAGATAGGCTCCCTGCAGTATTTTGTCTTCTTCAGGAGATTGTTTGTGACAGTAGTGGGGATCGCTCAGTGGAAGCACGAGGCTTACTAGCACAACTGGATCTAACATTTATTGGGCTTTTGGCAACCTTCAACACAATACTTGGCCAGTCAAAAATTTTGTCCGATATGCTCCAGTCACCTTCAGTGGACTTGGCAACTGCTGTTAATCTGGTTGAAGCATTGCTTGACACACTGCAGCAGTACAGGGATGATCATTTTTTTGAGGACATGTGGAAAGAGGTGGAGGAAATGGCTGTAAAGTGCCAAGTCAGTTTAGAAAAAACAGAAAAGAGACCGCAGATCCTGAGCAGCAGATTGTGTGGATCCGTAATCACTTCCTCAACTGGTGCACGTAGAGATAACTTGGGTAAGAAGGAAGCCTTTAAAAGACATATACTTTATCCAGTGATTGACTCATTCATGAGTGAGCTGCAAAGAAGATTCTCTAAGAGAAATTGTGAAATTATGCAAGGAATCCAAGCACTCCACCCTAAAAGCAGCACTTTCTTGCATGAAGAACCACTTTTTTCATTTGCTGAAATTTTTGAGTCAAATATTGAAGATTTGAAGCATGAGCTTTATCAGACCAAAAGGGTTTTGGAAACAAAAGAAAAAAAAAAAGACTTCTCTCATTGAATTTGTAGTATTTCTGGAACCCTTTAAGGATGTGTTTCATGAGCTTTTCAGGCTGTGTAAGATACCTATTGTAACACCCGTAAGTAGTGCTGCATGGGAACGTAGCTTTTCAGCACTTAAGTTGATCAAAAGCCATCTCAGAACAACAATGGGGGATGAGAGACTGAGCCATCTAGGGGTTTTGAGCATTGAATCAAGACGAGCAAAATCGTTAAATATGGACGAGTTTTTAAACCGTTTTAGCAGCAACCATAACAATCGCAGAATTTTACTTTTTTTAAATGAACCGGATACATAAACCTATTATAAGCCACATTATAATTAGAAAATGAACTACATCCACTGTATTTAGTGGATGTGTTTTGTTGTTGTTTTTGTTTATTTGTTTGGTCAGTATTTACAGTTGTGAGGCTAAAATAGAGTTGTATGTAATTTCTATATCTTGATGTTTACTTTTCTTGTTGTACAAGATATTGTGTTGATAAGATATTGCTGTGTGGCACAATCTGGCGAATCGTGTGTCAAGCAAAGTGAATAAAATGAGTCTCAAATTTGGTGTGTAGTGTGTAGTGTGTTTCACAGAAGTGACAAAACGTCCTTTGATGACATCCAGAAACATTCTCAAATAAAAAAAATCATAAATAAATAAAAATGCATGATTAAATAGCTAAATAAATAAGTAATACGAAAATAACAATGGATTAATTAAGTCATTCTAAACTGTTTCTATGATCCACATATTTTACGTTAAACTAAAGCTACCTTTTTGAAAAAGTAGCTATCTAACAAAGTATTGATATATGATATTTTACAATCAATATGCTCGAGATTAGCCTTCCTCGACATAAGTAGATTTGGTCTATTCATCGAGGCGAATTTACTGCAACTGCTGATATGCAAATTGAATAGGATGTCGGAATTTTTTTTTATTACAGTTATATGAATTCATTAATTGTGTATTTAATTATTATATGAATGATTAATATAGGCTAATTATGCATTTATATAAATAAGGCTGTTATATTATTATTTGTGAGTTGTACACTAATACATTGGATTATTTTATTTATTACAGTTTTTCTTTCACTTTTGTAAAGTGAAAAGTTAATATAAATTGTCTTTTATTGTTTTGATTTAGAGCAGTGAATAACTGCTATTAAAAGATAATAGGGTATCACTGTTTATTGCTGATTTTAAAGCTTACTGAACTTGAAATGATTTGGATATCTACAGTTCTACATAAATACACAACATAAGAATGGCCCCTCTATATTAATTGTGGCCCCTCATGTGCCCCCCAGTTGAAAAAATCCTAGAATCGCCCCTGGTGGACAGTCTAATGACTCATTACAAACAAGAAACCCTTAAACAACTATGACTAAACATAAAAACTGTCATTGATTGTTTAGGTAACATCATACAGTATTAAGAACCAGGGGTATGTAAACTTTTGCCCTGGGCTATTTTGAGAAATTCTGTTATTATTCTTTAGTGTGAACTTTATGTTAACATTTCTTTAGTGAAATAACTTGCTTAGGGCAGGACTAAATTAAAATTAAAACTTAATTTTCAAAAATCCTCTTATTCTTCCAAATGTTTCAGCTTTTTCCAGATTCTGCAAGGGGTATGTACATTTTTGAGCACAACTGTATCTCGACGACTAGTTTATCTTGACACACTCTCGAGATCTGTTATGTACACACAAGGAACTTGTGCTCCGGCACCCATATCGTTTGGGACTACAGGTCAACCAAGAAAAGAGCAAACTTTCCCCCATGCAAAGCATCCTCTTTCTCGGTATGGAACTCAACTTTGTCTCCATGACAGTGCGCCTATGCACAGAACGCGCTCAGTCAGTATTGAAGTGCCTGAAGCATTTCAAGCAGTCAGTGGTCCCCCTGAAACACTTTCAGAGGCTCCTGGGACACATGGCATCCTCGACGGGAGTGATACCCCTTGGGTTGATGCACATGAGACCGCTCCAACACTGGCTACAGAGTCGAGTTCCCTGGAGAGCATGGCACTCTGGCAGCAGGCGTATGGTCATTTCGGGACCAGGTGGTGAACTTGCAGGCGCTCCCACTGGGGAGTAAGACCCAACCCCATCCGTGTCATGTCCAGTATGCGCACTGCGCCTCTACTTGAACAGCACGCAGAGCTTTAGGAGCTCTGATCAGCTCTTTGTCTCTTTGTCCAAACAGAGAGTAGCGCACTGGATTGTGGACGCCGTCACGACAGCGTACCAATCCCAGAATAGCCCATGCCCACTATCAGTGAGAGCTCATTCCACCCGGGGTATAGCCTCCTTGTGGGCACTGACATCTGCAGAGCTGGCACCCTTAACTTTCGCAAGGTTTTACGGCCTCCGCATAGAACCGGTGTCAGCCGGCGTCTTGCATGGCAGCATGTAGGACAGGCAGCCGATATGGCATATCCCTGCGAAAGCATCTTCCCCTCTTTCCATAGGTGGGTCAGTGTGCTACTTAGCCTCCATTCTTCCCCCACGGGGTGAAGAACAGGCATTCTATCCATCACAAAGCAAGCACCCCCTGCGGGCGGGCTTAGGCCACCCCCTTAGGCCGGGTACCTTCTGAGTTATCCACATATAGCTCTAACCGGACCTAGTGCTACCGGACGTTGTAACTCCCCCACTCAGGCGGTTCCGTCTGATGTATCCTCATGATTGGTTCCCACCTTGGTTAACACATGACCTTCCCTAGGTGGACCTCCACCTCACGGTTAACTACTTCAGTCCGCAGATTTTTCCAATGAGCACTTCCCTGATGGTGAGACCAAGCGGGTATCTCCACTAGAACTCCTCCCGATGGTAGGAGGTGGTCTCTGTAGTGAGTTCCCCATTCAAGAAGTGCACTTACCCAGTGGCCTTACGGCACCAGGCAGCTTCTCGCTGTTAAATAAACTAAGGCCACCACCCGTGAGGACCGAAGGTAGAGGCTTTCCACGTTTTCTAAAAGCTGTGGGACCCTCTGACTACCTATCCACTGGAAGATTACAATTTCAAGAAAGCGCTCACATTTGACACGCCCTGGCCAGTCGCCATCGCTTCGCTAGAGATTGTGATACGGCACAGCGTAATGGTGTTTTTCAATAGGAACCCCATCTGTCGGTTCGACACAACGTTGAGAGACCGACAGATGGGGAACATCTTGGTTACGATGTAACCTCAGGTCCCTGATGGAGGGAACGAGACGTTGTGTACTTCTTGCCACAAATACTTGCCGACCGCTGCAGTAGTCGTGAGAGGCTCTCAGGCTTCTCAGAACTAAGGTGAATAAATGCAGTACGCCGCCTCCCTTTTATACCCGGATATCCAGGGGCAGAGTCCGGCATGCAAATTTCATTCCCCAAATTATTGGCCTTTTTCTAAACAAGTTGAAGTGATAGGTTCTCAAGGGCGAACCCCATCTGTCGGTTTAATGTTTTTACTGGTATTATGGCTTAAATCAAAACAAACAAACTGCAGTTTGATAGATACTTATCGGAATGCATAATAAAAAATTTTTAGGAAATTGGCCACAATACATCTAGAAATGCCAATTACATGAGAATGTGTCTGTATATAAATGTGGACAAAATTGTTGGTACCCTTGGTAAATACGAGCAAAGGCGGCTGTGAAAAAACTGTCACAACTCTTACTGGATACTAGACGAGCTACACCACAAATGCATTGTAACAGTTTTTTGTATGTCCTCAGAGAATAAAGGAGGTAATCCACAGGTAAACAGATTGCGTAATCCACAGGTATAGAAGTAAATAATCCGCAGGGAAACAGGTCAAGTGATCCGCAGGTAATCAGATCAAGTGATTCACAGGGAAACAAGTCAAGTTACCCAACAGGTCAAGTGATCCACAGGGAAACAGTTCAAGTGATCCACAGGGAAACAGATCAAGTGATCCACAGGGAAACAGGTCAAGTGATCCACAGGGAAACAGGTCAAGTGATCCACAGGGATACAGGTCAAGTGATCCACAGGGAAACAGAACAAGTGATCCACAGGGAAACAGGTCAAGTGATCCACAGGGAAAGAGGTCAAGTGATCCACAGGGAAACAGGTCAAGTGATCCACAGGGAAACAGGTCAAGTGATCCACAGGGAAACAGGTCAAGTGATCCACTTGGAAACAGATAACAACTGAGTCAGCACTAAACGAACACATAAGACGATTAGACCTGACAACAAACGTGAGTTTAAGGTGAGTATAAATAGAGTCCTAGTTAATAGGCTGCAGATGTGGGTGCAATCACAGATGGTGTGCAGGGGATTATGGTAAGTGTAGTTCATGGTATCAAAAGAGTGAATTCGGGGAAGGGCGCTGGTGCAGGGGCGTGGTCGGTGTAGCCACGGAGTCGGTTACAAAAATAATTGGAAGTGGGGGGAATATTACATGTGCAAAAGAAGTGTTTCTCTTATACATTCTGGCCACAATTATTGGTACCCCTCGAAATTCTTATGAGTAAAATATCTCTCAATCATGTTCCCATTGATATTTACATTTTCTTGACATACTGGAACATCAACCAGGTTTGGGTTCTATGGCCATATGAAATGAAATACCGTTTTTTTTGGTAGAAAGAACACAAGATGGGTTTTGTGCACACTGGGATAAAACATTCCCCATGTCCACAATTAAATATACTGCCGGAGCTTTATTTATACTAGAGGTTCTGGACATCTTGTTCAGATACATATCTTCATGAATTAAATCAAATACCAACAGATTTAAAAATCAAAACCAGACCTGCTCTGCTAGACATTGGTTCAAAACAAATATCCAAATTAACATAAAAATGGGTCACTAAGCACAAAATCAAGATCTTGCCATACCCATCCCAGTTCCCTGACTTGAACCCTATAGAAAATGAGTGGGGTGGATCAAAGAGGAAAGAGCATTTGAAGGATCTGGAGAAATTCTGTTTGATGGAATAATCTAAGATCATGTATTCTTTCTACCTCACCAGACATAAAAGAAAAGATTCATAGCGTTTTTTCGTGTAAATGGAGGTTGCAGAAAGTATTGAATGCAAAGGTACCAATAATTATGGCCAAGGTAAAATGGAAAGAAACATTTGTGTCATACTGGGATATTCCCCCCTCTTCCAATTGTGTTACTTTAAAGAAATGTTGGAATTTTGTTGATTTTTCAAAATCAAAAGGAGAAACAATCCAGATCTATTTTCACAGCCTTCTTTGCTCTTTTTTTACCAAGGGTACCAATAATTTTGCCCATATAAATACCTATCTGTCTTTTTTTACATTACATTAAATTCTATTTTATTGTATTTCAGCAGGAAAAGGAGGACAGGTCCCATACCAGCCACATTTTCTCTGTTCCCCTCGACCCCGCAGGGCAACCCTGGGCCCTCTACCTCCCATAACAACAGGTTTGGTACATGTACAAAGCCAAGAGACAACTCACCGGGACTCAGGTAGAGCTAATGAAATGCAAAATAAATATACTAACAGTTAAATAAAGATAAGATTTACTATTACTTTCAAACTGGTTGATTTCATGTTTTAATGCATATGCATATTTTCCTTTATATACTACAAATATCAACTATTGAATTTACATGTCAGCAGGGACAGATGGACAAGTCAGACACAAGCAACATTTCTTCTGTTCTCCTCGGCCCAACAGGGTCCGTCCTGAACCTCTACCACCCATAACGGAGGGTTTGTTACACATAAAAAACCAGGAGAAAACTTATGAGGAACCAGGTAGAGTTTATGAAATCGGACCCAAATGACAGTAACAATCAGATAAGGGTTGGCCATTCAAAAACTTTGTTTAGACAAACAACATCCTGTGAAGCATGACATGCTTCAGATGGTACATCTTTATGAAACGCATATCAGATATTAGCTTATGAATGCACTATATTCATCTGATAGAACTGATAAAATTATGCTTGAATTTTTGCTGTCAAACAAGTACAGAAAGCTTAATGTATACAATTCTAACTTTACAGGACAAAAGCTGATTGACATCCATTTTATCAACAGTTTATATGCTTTCTGTGAAATACAGTTTCATTATTTTTAATCCATGGTCTATATCACACATAATTCCAGATGAACAAATGTCCTTTAAGAAGAAAGGCCAACAGAAGCCAAAAGTGAAGATAACACAGAGTGTGAGGACAGAGGCTGATACATTCAGAGCTCCCATGAGCCCAATCCCTGAGACAACAGTTGATCAGACAGAACTCCTGGATCTGACAGTGGGTTAACAACCGATGCTCATTCTCTTTTATACAGTTGAAAGAAAAAGTATGTGAATCCTTTGGGCTTACTTGGATTTCTTCATAAATTGGTCATAAAATGTGTTCTGATCTTCATCTAAGTCACAACAATAGAGAAACATAGTCTGCTTAAACTAATACCGCACAAACATTATATGTTTTCATGTTTTTTTAACACAACATGTAAACATTCATAGTGCAGGGTGGAAAAAGTATGTGAACCTTTGGGTTTAATAACTGGTTGACCCTCCTTTGGCAGCAATAACCTCAACCAAACGTTTCCTATAGTTGCAGATCAGAGCTGCACAACGGTCAGGAAACATTTTGGACAATTCCTCTTTACAAAAGTGTTTCAGTTCAGCAATATTCTTGGGATGTCTGGTGTGAATCGTTCTCTTGAGGTCATGCCACAGCATCTCAATCGGGTTGAAGTCAGGACTCTGACTGGGCCACTCCAGAACTCAACTCAACTCAACTTTATTTATATAGTGCTTTTTACAATTTTCATTGTTACAAAGCAGCTGTACATGAGACACAATAGATTACAAGTAAAACAACAAAAGGCATATACCTGTAAAAACAAGAAAAAGGTGGAAAACAAGAAAAGACAGACAGAGAGAGAACCACAGGTCAAATATTAAACGGACTATAAATTCTTATATATTAATTATTTCTAATTTCTGAATTCTAAAGTCTAAAGCAGCCCCCCCGGCCAGGCAGATAGTGCAAAACAATATGCAAACGGTGGCGAGGAACCCAAAACTCTAATCGAGAAAAAAAAACTCAGGGGAACCCAGGCCCGACCGGGGGATTCCAGTTCCCCTCTGGCAAAAGCTGCTGCCTCTGCACAGGCACAACAGTACTTGCACAACAAGGCTAAATAAAATAAAAAAAATAAGCTTAATAAGGTAAATGGTAGATTTAAGATTATCATTAACAATCTAATAGCATTTGAAATGTTGTAGGAAAATCGAAGTTGCCACGTCCTTTATCCAGCTCTATCCTCTTAGCTCTTGTCAGGTCACCGCTTCCCATTCTCAGCTCTGCCATCAGGTCTGGGCATGAACTGCCTCCTGCGGTAACCTTGGAACAAAGAGACAAGACTGGCTGAGAGTAAAGTACTGTTCTGCACTCTTTGATGCAACAAGTACATCATTTGTTGTTGGATGTGTTCCTGGTTCCGGTTGATCTAAATAATGCAGCCTAAATCCTCTGAGGATTAATATTATGGAAGTGTAGTGTATGCAAGATTAAAAAGATGCGTCTTTAGTCTAGACTTAAACTGACAGAGTGTGTCTGCCTCCCGGACATTGCAGGGAAGAATATTCCACAGTTTAGGCGCTAGATAAGAAAAGGATCTACCACCTGCACTTGATTTTGAAATTCTAGGTATTACCAACTGACAGGACTCCTGAGAGCGTAATGCACGTGTAGGTCTGTAATACAATAGAAGTTCATTTAAATACTGCGGCGCTAGACCATGCAGGGCTTTATAGGTAATAAGCAAGATCTTAAAGTTAATGCGATGTTTTATAGGTAACCAGTGCAAGGTTGAAAGAACCGGGGTTATATGCTCATACTTTTTAGTACGTGTAAGAACTCGAGCTGCCGCGTTTTGAACCAGTTGCAGTTTTTGTAATAGGCCTGCAGGGCAACAACCTAGAAGTGCATTACAGTAATCTAGTCTTGATGTCATGAATGCATGAATTAATTTCTCTGCATCTGACATCGACAGCATATGACGTAGTTTAGATATATTCTTAAGATGGAAAAATGCAATTTTACAGGCGTTGGCGACATGGCTTTCAAATGACAGAGTACTATCGAATACAACGCCAAGATTCTTAGCTGACAACGAGGATTTTATGGAGCATCCGTCAATCGTTAAGCAGTATTCTTGGTTGTTACGTATAGCGGTTTTCGGTCCCGTAAGTAACACTTCTGTTTTGTCCGAGTTTAATAGGAAAAAATTGTTACTCATCCAGTTTTTTAAGTCAACTATGCAATCCTTTTTCGATCGAACTGCTGGGTTTCGTGAGGCTTCGAGGAAATATAAAGTTGAGTATCATCAGCATAACAGTGAAAGCTAATTCCGTGTCGCTTTATTATATCTCCTAGAGGTAGCATGTATAATGCGAAGAGCAGAGGCCCCAAGACTGAACCCTGTGGTACACCGTACTGGACTTGCGATTTGCGGGACACCTCATTGTTTATTGCTACAAATTGAAAACGGTCGGATAAATAAGACTTGAACCATTTCAATGCTATTCCGTTGATGCCGACGTAATTTTCGAGTCTATCTAGAAGTATGCTATGGTCAATGGTGTCAAATGCAGCACTAAGGTCTAGCAGCACCAATAACGAAATACAGCCACGGTCAGACGCTAAGAGCAGATCATTTGTAACTCTAATCAAAGCAGTCTCTGTACTGTGACATGCTCGAAATCCAGACTGGGATTCTTCATTAATGTCATTCCTTTGGAGGAAGGAGCATAATTGAGTTGAAACTACTTTTTCCAGAATTTTAGATATAAAAGGTAAATTCGATATAGGCCTGTAATTCCCTAGTTCTTTAGGGTCGAGTTTAGGTTTTTTGACAAGGGGCCTTATAACAGCCACCTTAAATGCTTTAGGCACATGTCCTAGTGTCAGAGATGAGTTAATAATACTAAGAAGAGGATCTATAATTTCTGGGAGCATTTCTTTCAGTAGTTTTGTAGGTATAGGGTCTAGTATGCATGTTGTTGATTTAGATGATCTAATGATTTTAGACAGTTCATTGTGATCTACAGTAGAAAATAATTGCAATTTCTCCTTAGGGGTGCTGTAGTTAGTTTGTTCAGTGGGTTTCACTTCAGGTTGCATTGTTATAATTTTTTCTCTTATATCTTGGATTTTACTAGTGAAGTAGTTCATAAATTTTTCACTGTTATGCTGATAATCAGAATCTGACGTCGCTGACGACTTATTTTTTGTTAATTTAGCCACGGTGTTAAATAAAAACCTAGGGTTGTGATGGTTTTCCTCTATTAGTGATGAAAAGTAGGCGGATCTAGACATTTTTATGGCATCCCTGTATTTTCGAGTACTATCCTTCCATGCTATACGAAATACCTCTAAATTAGTTTTCTTAAAGTTGCGCTCCATTTTCCGGGACGCTTTCTTTAGAGTCTGAGTGTGTTCATTATACCACGGTGTTGGGCTGCCATTTTTAATTTTCTTTAAATGCAGAGGAGCAACTATGTTTAATATTTCCGAGAAGGTAGTGTTAAAATTTTCAATAGTAATGTCAAAATCGTCAACGTTTTTACTCATGCTAGATATTTTAGACAAGTCAGGCAGATTATCGAGAAACGCATCTTTGGTAGTTGAGGTAATCGTTCTACCATATTTGTAACAAGGAGTTTGATTTGCAGCCGTAGGCCAGTGAAGCAAACATAATATCAGGTAATGATCCGAAATGTCTTCACTCTGCTGAACGATTTTAACATCGTCCACATTTATACCATAGGATAGTATTAAATCTAAAGTATGATTACGAAGGTGAGTGGGTCCTGACACATGTTGACTAACGCCCATGGAGTTAAGAGTGTCTTTGAAAGCTATGCCCAAGGCATCTGTATCATTGTCTACATGGATGTTAAAGTCACCAACGACAAGGACTCTATCTGCGGCGAGTACTAGTTCGGATAAGAACCCACCAAAATCTTTAATAAAATCTGTGTGGTGCCCTGGAGGCCTATATACAATAGCTAGAATAAATTTAAAAAATGTTTTATCCTTAGTATTAGGTGTTGATACGTGAAGAACCATGACTTCAAAGGAATTGTATTTAAAATTAGACTTCTGAGAGATGATAAAAGTATTATTGTAAAGTGCAGCGACACCTCCCCCTCTACCTTTTAGATGAGGCTCGTGTTTATAGTAATAATCTTGGGGAACGGATTCATTTAGAGTAATATAATCATCTGGCTTTAGCCTTGTTTCTGTCAAACAGAGCAGGTCTATTTTATGATCGGTTATCATATCATTAACAAAAAGTGCTTTATTTGAGAGAGATCTAATATTAAGCAATCCGAGTCGTAAAAGTTGATTACTTGTATTTTGTTCATGTTTGATTTGTTTAACGTTTATTAAATTACTTTCAAGAGGTTTACTTAATATCTTATGTTTGCTAATCCGGGGGACAGACACAGTCTCTATTTTATGTTGTTTGTAAGAAGGGGTTATTACAGAAGGCGTATTTTCTTCTGTTGAAGCCATTCTGTTGTTGATTTACTTCTATGCTTTGGGTCGTTGTCCTGTTGCATCGTCCATCCTCTGTTAAGCTTCAGTTGGCGGACAGATGGTTTTAAGTTTTCCTGCAAAATGTCTTGATAAACTTTGGAATTCATGTTTCCATCGATGACAGTAATCTGTCCAGGCCCTGAGGCAGCAAAGCAGCCCCAAACCATGATGCCCCCTCCACCATATTTCACAGTTGGGATGAGGTTTTGATGTTGGTGTGCTGTGCCTTTTGTTCTCCACACATAGCGTTGTGTGTTCTTTCCAAACAACTCAATTTTGGTTTCATCTGTCCACAGAATGTTTTGCCAGTAGTGCTGTGGAACATCCAGGTGCTCTTTTGCAAACTTCAAACGTGCTGCAATGTTTTTTTTGGACAGCAGTGGCTTCCTCCGTGGTGTCCTCCCATGAAGTCCATTCTTGTTTAATGTTTTCCTTATTGTAGATTTGTCAACAAAAATGTTAGCATGTGCCAGAGATTTCTGTAAGTGTTTAGCTGACACTCTAGGATTCTTCTTCACCTCATTGATCATTCTGCGCTGTGCTCTTGCAGTCATCTTTACATGACGACCACGCCTAGGGAGTGTAGCAACAGTGCTGAACTTTCTCCTTTTGTAGACAATCTGTCTTACCGTGGACACATGGATATCAAGGCTTTTAGATATACTTTTGTAGCCCTTTCCAGCTTTATGTAAGTCAACAATTCTTGATCGTAGGTCTTCTGAGAGCTCTTTTGTGCGAGGCATGGTTCACATCAGACAACGCTTCTTCAGAACAGCAAACTCAAAACTGGTGTGTGTTTTTTATTGGACAGGCCAGCTTTAATCAACACATCCAATCTCATCACATTGATTGGACCCCAGGTTGGCTGACTCCTGGCTCCAATTAGCTCTTGAAGAAGTCATTAGCCTAGGGTTTCACATACTTTTTCCACCCTGCACTATGAATGTTTACATGTTGTGTTCAATAAAAACATGAAAACATATAATGTTTGTGCGGTATTAGTTTAAGCAGACTGTGTTTCTCTATTGTTGTGACTTAGATGAAGATCAGAACACATTTTATGACCAATTTATGAAGAAATCCAAGTAAGCCCAAAGGGTTCACATACTTTTTCTTTCAACTGTACTTTTGGCCGAATTAAAAAAAAAATTATCAACTCAAGACTATTCTTTGACAATTCAAGACAATTCTTTGACATTTTACAGATTGTCCCAGATTTCATTGACCACACTAGGGATCTTAATGGTCCTAAGAAACTAAGTCTGGTGGAAAATAAAAGTGTTGTTGGAGAGATGTGCACTTTGAGGTCAGTGAATGTAGATTCATCTTTGGAAAGTTGCCCACTCTCAAGGCTCAACTATTATGGTGGACACATGGAAGGATTTCGGCAGAGTAAGATTCAAAGATGACAACTAAATTACAAGAGATTAATTCAATCAATATCCTTTTATAGTAATTCTACATTCAAATTCTAGTATTAGTGTTGAATAAATCAGGTATTATATGATTTCTGGATACAAACAAGAAGTTGTAAATATATCTATGTTCTCTGAACTTTGTTTGCTACAGTCAGACATTGTGGAGGTGAAACTCAGGTGAGGAGAGTTACAGCGGATACAGATCCAAGCCTCACTATCTATCATTTACTTCCCATTGAGACAAACCCAATGGTCAACTCAGCTTCTGACTTTAGCACTTTAACAATGGTATTGATTCAATGTTTGGTAATTTCAGTTCAGGAAAATACATTTTTGTCATATTTTATTTTAGATAGAAAATCCGACAACATTAGAGATAATACATTTAAGCAATATAATTTTTTCAATATCATCTCATCATCAAACTCCTTTAGACCAATCCTCAATAATAATAATAATAATATGCTTATAATGACAAAAAATAAGGATTGCAGCTTTAGGAGAACCATTTTTATCTTATCTTATTTTATTTTAACCCTAAAAAAATAATTAACTTAACTTGAGCAACCTAATTTAATGACTCATTCAGTCATATTTATTTAAATATTTATTTAGTTAACTTAGTAACCTCATACACCATATTTTGGGCTACCTCAAAAACATTTAATTCAGTAAACACCCCCTTTGTAAGATTTTACCTATGTAGAAATGATTATGTAGGACTAGATACAATAAGTTATTGTTTGTGATTTGTCGTAAAGAATAAACCGAAAACAATCAACATGGGAAGCTGTGAGACTTCACCACAACGAGAACTAAAAGTACATCTTCCTGACGTCACACTTGAAACTACACATGTTAAAAACACTGATAGAAGTGTTCACAGCAAAGTGCTGGTCCTTCTGCCTCCACAAACAGAAATGACAGAGATCCCTGCACTAGCTGGTAGGCAATATCATATTGTGATCTATAACCAATAAAAGCAGCAAAATGAATTAGTTTAATGCAATAATCAATGTAATCATTTTAGATGAACTGTGTGAGACCCTCATTGAAAACAGTAAGCCTTGTGGTGACAAGGAGCTTACAGAAGAGGCCCCCCAAAAAAGACAGGACCCTTCCTCTAACAGCAAGTGCAGGATTATAGAGATGGACCTAGGGCGTGTTGTTATGTCCGATGCTCCAGAAAAGAGGGGTAATGGTATTCTAATTTCTTATTCAGGGTCAAACCAGAATGGCTGCTGACCACAAAAAACATATAGTACTGCAGAGAAAGTTCTGACAGAACAAATTATTTTGACTCATGATACAGGAGGTTGTGTGATGAGGCTTTTTTTGGTGTTTTTGTGAATTTGTTTGAATATCAACTTTATGCCTTCTGCACAACTAAGTTCTCAAATAACAAAATCAAAACTAGGTGTCAAACATTTTAAACAGACTTTATATTCTATAAAACCAGTGGCGTGTCCACAGGGGTCCACACCCTGAAAATGAGCTTTGCCACCTCAACAATTTTTGGAGTGTTATTTTTGCTCAAAATCGCAAATTGCTAATATTCTAATAGAGACACGTGTCTGTCGGCGTTTGAGCAGGCTTGTCACAGGTTCATCTGTGATCAGTGTGGAATGCGCCCCACTGTTTCGAAGCTTCTGACCCATGGATTAACTGTAAAGTTTATCTGTCATTTAGTGAAAGACAGTTCTAAATGTGATCTCTTTCCTTCTCTCTACCTCGGCAAATTCACTATAAAAAGAGCATTCTCGCTTGGCCTATTTCTTGATTTATATCACTTTGTAAGGCGAAGTGTAAAGTTAAAGTACTAGTGTTGTGTAGAATTAAAGCTGCTAATTAGACATTCAAATGACGCCACAAAGTGTCTGTACTAGCTGAATAAAGATAGAATAAAGAAGTGAAGACAATCTGACCTCGAGAGATCCATCTGTCATAAACACCTTGACTCTATTGCACTTTTGAGTATATATTCATATTTATTCTTTATACATATAGTATCTGTTTTTATACTTATGATGCAGCCTGGAAAATAAATACAAATTTTCTATACAGATTATTACGGTGGCCGCTAGGTGTCACTGCGCTGCAACAGATGCAAACACATGCAAACACAAGCAAATTTAGAAAGCATCTTCATTAGTTTGGCGACACATGCCCTGCAAATACTCGCAACACAAACAAACACAGAAACGCGCTGCAAGCTGCACGGACGACAACGAAAGTGTTTCCGGGGGACCCAAAAAATTGATGCACCTGATTGGGACGCGCTTCATTTTGACAAATTCGTTAGTGGAGTTGTTAGCCACATTGACTATGTCGACTAGAATAAGTTGACAAGTTTTTAATCATTTTTTTAAATGTTTAAACTTTTTTATAGTGACACTTGTTTAAGTAAGTCGAGCAGCTACTACGTCTCATAGTTTTTGTTAAACTGTTCAAATTGACAGGCTAATGATATCCTACGGACGTACGTTAGGAAAGTTAAAATAAAGTTATAAAGAAATTACCTTCAATGTGGCTGACAACTCCACTAACGAATTTGAACAGTCAAAATGAAGCGCGTCCCAATTAGGTGCATCAGTTTTCGTCGGTCCCCCAGAAACACTTCCGTTGTCGTCTGTGCAGATGGCAGCGCGTTTCTGTGTTTGTTTGTGTTGCGAGTATTTGTAGCGCATTTCTGTGTTTGTTTGTGTTATGAATATGTGCAGGGCATGTGTCGCCAAACTAATGAAGATGCTTTCTGAATTTGCTTGTGTTTGCATGTGTTTGCATGTGTTTTCTTCTGTTGCAGCGCAGTGACACCTAGCGGCCACCGTAGATTATAGATCAAATTCAAAACTGTTTAAACAGCTATGACCAGCAATTAACTAAGTAGTTAAGCCTATATCAAGTTTCTGCAGTTGTCTTTCAGAAGCAACAATATAATATACTATATAATAATTTGGATTGAATTATGCTGGGAAACATACTAGATAGTTTACTAGAGAGTTTTTAAGGCACTATTTTGTGACCTTTGTAAAACTGCTTTGAAACAACATGTACAAATCCTCTAATGGCGCTTTTCCACTGCATGTTACCAATCAGGTTTAGTACGACTTGGCTCAGTTCAGTTCATTTCAGTTCTTTTCAACATCAGTTTAGCAGTGCTTCAAAGTGGGTGGGGATTATAAACGTATTGTCATTGTTGCACCGCCTCTACTGGCGTAGTGAACGCGGCAAACACAAGCACAACACAGGAGTTCCCTTTCGAGGGAACTCGCACTGCGTCGCCACAACAACGCTTTGGGGAACGCCTCAGCGTGACCAGCTCTGAGCACGTGTGTCAACATCGTCCAGTAGTGAAACGATACGTCATGAATGACGTATGGACCAGGAGGTATAAAACGACATCCGAAACAGTAAACTTCAGCTCTTTTCTTCTCAGCAAAGTGGCTCTGTGTGTGTGATGTCTAGTTAAAAGAAGTGTGTTGTGTGAAAGAAGCGTGTTTGGTTAGCCAGTTTGCTAACATGTCAGATAAGTAATACAGACCTTGTGCTCCTCCTTGTTCGCGTTTTATCACGAGCAAGGACAGGCATGATCTCTGTGTTGTCTGTCTGGGAGCGGAGCATGCACAGTCAGCTCTCGAGGGAGCTGACTGTGTGCCCTGTGGACTTTTACCACAGCGTACGCTCCGTTCCCGTATGGCAATTTTTGGTAAGCACGGCCAGGTGCGAGCTCCACGCAGTGATGGTCCCGCTCCTGCCGAGGCAGAGCGGAAACTTCGCTCGTGGGGCTCGCAGATGGACGTCGCGGAGGCTGAAGAGACACGCTCCGGCTTCTCTTTGCCCTCCGTTGCTTCTACTTCTCTCTGCTGAGTCGGGAGCACGACTGCGATTTCTCCCGCTCAGAGAGGGAGTCTGGTTCGGCAAGGTTCTGCATCTGAGGATGTAGATATAACGGTATCGAAGCAGGAGAATTAGATTATGCTCCCCCTCTTACTGCAATGGTTTTACACCGATCTAGTGGAAGTCATGAGAGCGGCGGTAGCTCAACTGACAATAGACTGGCCGCAAGATAAACCAAACGCTCGTCCTGAGAGTAAAATGGACAAGCGATGTCTTAAGCATAACACACAGCCCTCACGACGTAAACTTCCCTTCTTTACTGCCTACATCAAGAGGTGTGTAGGTCGTGGCAGCCTCCTTATACAGCGTGAGCTTTCACGCCACAGACCTGCATTTAATCTAATGTTCAGGGCTATAAAGAACAAGGTTACGGGGCGATGCCGAGAATAGAACAGACGCTTGCGAGCTATCTGTCTCCATCCGCGGCTTCGTCCCTAAAAGCCCCTACCTTGGCATCAAAGCCATGCAGGGTGACATCGACTTTGGTCGGCAAGGCATATGCGGCAGCGGGGCAGTCCGGGGCATGTTTACACTCTGTGGCACTACTTCAGGCGTATCAGGCTGATGCGCTACGTGAATTGGTTGACACGGGGCTGGTGGCGGCGGATGTTTTACAACCCGTCCGTCATGCTTTAGATGTTTCTCTCCGTGCTACTCGTGAAGCAGCCCATTCTTTTCGCCGCTCGATGGGCGCTATGGTAGCCATGGAGCGGCATTTATGGTTGAACCTGTCAGACATAAAACCATCTGACAAGTCATTTCTTCTGGACGCCCCATTATCCCCTACGGACCTTTTCGGCAACGCTGTAACGAGGCATTTAAACTCTATCTCCCCCGCCGTGGACAAACTCCCGGGGCGGCTGGGCGGGTACAGCCACAGGCGTCCACTAGCTATCATGAGCGTCAGAGGCAGAGTGTTGCTTCTCGAGCCCCACCCCAGAAGGATGGGGGCTCAGGAAGACATTATCATCCACAGCCTTACAAACTTAGGACTGACCTGAGGGCAGTCATTCAGGCGAGGAAAGGGGAAAACAAGAAAAAGTCCTGACAGCAGATCAGCATTTCCCCCTGGGGAGCGTGCGCTCGCACCTCATTATACGGTGCCCGTTCCTCCTCAGTGCCTCCGAAGGGTTCAGCAGGCTCTGCCAATCAAGTTCCCAGCTTTGCTGCGAACTTATCCCCATCCACTTTAAAGGTGTATATGGCAGCCATTTCTGCCTTTCACATTCCGCTAGGGGGCATACTTGTTGGTAGAGACCCATTAGTCCTACAGTTTCTTCGTGGTGCTCGCAGATTGAGGCCTGTGAGCCACACTAGGGTACCTACCTGGGATTTGGCTACAGTTCTTGACTGGCTGTCGGCTCCTCCCTTTGAACCGATTGATTCAGTCGCTCTTAAGTTTCTCACTCTTAAGACAGTCTTCCTGATGGCTATTTCTTCTCTCAAGAGAGTGGGAGATCTTCAGGCCTTGTCGGTTTCCCTACGTGCCTTGAATTTGCTCCTGGTTTGGTTAAGGCATTCCTTTTCCCCCGAGCGGGATACGTGCCTAAGGTTATGGATAATGTACCAAGACCCATTACCCTGCAAGCATTCTGCCCTCCACCTTTCAGGAGCCAGGACCAGGAAAGATTAAATTTGTCATGTCCAGTGCGAGCGCTGGACTCGTGTGTACACAGAACTGCGGCTTGGAGGAAAGCGCAGCAGCTCTTTGTATGTTTTGGTTCACAGAAGAAAGGTCTTTCGGCAACCAAGCACTCCATTAGCAGATGGATAGTTGAGACTATCTCTCTAGCTTATGAGGCTTCTGGCAGACCATCGCCCTTGGACGTCAGAGCCCATTCTACTAGGGGTATGGCGGCCTCCGTAGCCTTAAGGTCGGGGGCGTCTATGCGGGATGTGTGGGATGCGGCAGGGTGGTCCTGTCCACTCACATTCGTGAGATTTTATAGCTTGGACATGAATCTCACCCCCGGAGCCCAGGTGCTTGAGTCTTCTACGTGACTTTTTGTACACACAGACAGGCATTTGGGTGTATGGCGGTTTGGGTATTTCGTTCCCCAAAGTGTTGCTGGGAACAAGGGTTACAGACGTAACCCGAGACGTTCCCTTTCGAGGGAACTCGCACTGCGTTACCTTGCCATACTCCCTACATCCCTGTTAGCCTCTTGCTTCAAAGTTTGTTTTCGAGCTGAAGTTGACTGTTTCGGATGTTGTTTTATACCTCCTGGTCCATACAACATTCATGACGTATCGTTTCACTACTGGACGATGTTGACACACGTGCTCAGAGCTGGTCACGCTGAGGCAATCCCCAAAGCGTTGCTGTGGCAACGCAGTGTCTCGTTCCCTTCTCAGGGAACAAGAGTTACAGACGTAACCCGAGATGTTATGGAGCATATCGATAGCGGATGGCAGCAAAACAAAATACCACTAAAACACTAGAGAGTTTGAGAAATCTTATAGAAAAGAGCATAAAACGATCATTTGGTTTACTCGACGGCGCACGAGGGTAAGCTAAAGTAGCATTTAGCATTGAGTTAAGGGTCTCGATCTCTATTTTACTGTCACAAAGCATAAAACTAAATGCCAATATAACGTTTTAAAATGCGTATTCATGTATTGCAAATCCAGTGATGCTGGTAATGATTCTCTCTGCCCAATCAGTGATCTGTGTGTCAACACGTCACATTTTGGTATCGCTAGAGAACACTTGGAACCTCAACCGAGTTGATTCTTAAAAAAAATATCAGGTACTAGGTACTGTCCCCGGTGGAAAACCTTCCAAAAGTGAGCTGTGTGTACCACACCGTACCGTGCAGTACTATGCAGTGGAAAAACACCATTAGGGGAGAATTCACCTTTTCCCTTAACAATTTATGTGAACACTATTTATTCCTTTACTATTGTAAGAAAGAAGTCATCATCATAATCATCACCTAAACCCTCTGAATTTTTAATGTAGGCAAAAACAGGTAAAAGCTAAATGAAACTATTTTTCAGAAATGCTAATCAGAAGAAATATCTAAACCAGATTAAAATAGGGATCAATAATCGGGAATCTATAATATTCTTAATCTTGACAATGCAATTGCGAAAATGAAGATTTATGTGTTTAGGTTGCCACCCCTCGTTGTGCTCTTGTCCCCCTTTACCACCCCATGTATAAAATCCTGGACACGCCGTGTGGTGGAGCGAAATTAAGGTCTGATACGATAAAAAACAACACAGAAACTAAGGCTCTAAAAGTGTCAGAACAAAATATGCATTCTTTCTAAAAGCAAATTCTCACCCAGTCCTGCCTCAAACACCTCGTGTAACCACACCCTCACAAATCTACGTCAGTTCGTAGTATGATTTGACTAAGAATGCCAAAATGTATACGCAAGTAAGGTGGGCGTAACTGTCAGTACAATTTCTTCGGAACCTGAGAATTCGACCAATCCCTGCGCACTGATTAATGGGCCAATCATAGCACACCTCCCTTTTCAGAGCGATGTGCTTTGTAAAAAATCTGCGCGATTCAGAGAGGTGGGGAAAGAGGAGATACAAACATGCACGGTATGTGGAAAATACCACGTTTTTAACCTTAAATCATGTATGCACATTGCATTACATCTTAAACAAGCAATACTTTTCATTTTAGCCGTGTCATATAACCCCTTTAAGATGCACTCCACACGCAACAGAATTAAACTGCTCTTTTTTCATTTTACATATTTCTGAAGTTAAGGCATCAAGGAACTGTTCGACAAACACTTCCTGTACATCCTTAGGTCCACTTCCACCTCTGATGGGTCGGAGGGGTCCAGGTAAACAGAGCTCAATGGCTGTCTTCAGTCAGAGCGTACAGGACCCTGCAGACGCAGAAGAAGCACATACAGGAAACATCCGAGGCTGTCTCCCTCCAGAGTTGAGAGGTAACCCATGTGCCTCTTTAAGCCTATTCAAGTTTTTTCAAATAGAAACGAGACAGCTATTAGCTGGGCACTGTAGGGTACATCGTCGAAATTGCATGTGACAAGCAGGTCAAGGGTTAATCATTCAAAAAGTCAAACTATACAAAACAATGGGAGAGTAAATGTTAATGCTTGCAGTAATGTAATTTTAGTGAGCTAATTCTCCTTCAGTACAATTTACAAAGCCAATTACAACAAACATTAAACATCATGATTTCTGCAAATATCCTTGCTTTGTGAGGGAACTTTGCTCTGTTTGTTTGAATCTCCTAGCTGACCGATAAGCAACATTTATATTGGGGCAACATGTAGAAACTTAGTGACCCTAGGAAACATAAAGATGAATAAACCGCATCTTACATTACATATTACATTATAAAATATGCAAACAAATATTACACACTTTCTAAAAAAAAAATTATTTGCCTAGGTACTGTTAATGTATAACATCAGTTCCCTTTCTGTCGGTCTCTCGACGTTGTGTCAAGA
Organism: Triplophysa bombifrons; assembly: GCA_029783895.1. Taxonomy (NCBI): domain Eukaryota; kingdom Metazoa; phylum Chordata; class Actinopteri; order Cypriniformes; family Nemacheilidae; genus Triplophysa; species Triplophysa bombifrons. Next base: position 17,853,836 of record CM056456.1, on the reverse strand, counting down.
ACGACAGATGGGGTTCGCCCTTGAGAACCAATCAACTCTGACTACTATAGAAAAGGCCAATGAAATTTGGCGAATGGAATTTGCATGCCGGGCTCCGCCCCCGGATATCCGGTATAAAAGGAAGCCGGCATGCATCATTCACTTACCTTTTGTTCTTCAGAGCCTTCGCTCATGACTACGAACAGAACGAATTCAATGAATTCTTCTTCTGCCGGATCTACGACTTGTTGCAGCAGATCGTCCCTACCTGCAGCGACCTTCCCCTGGGCGTCTCGGCGGTTCCGGAGGTGTTAGAGATTTTTTCTAAAAAATTCCTTTTCAGGACTGACTGAGCATTCTCCAGCGCGGCATGTCCCGCTGTTCTCTTGGGTGCGGCACCCTCATCGGAGGGAGACTGACATCCGACTCTGACGAATCCGAGCTCCACCCACAGCGGTCGAGTTCAGGAGGAAGCAGAAGTGATGTCATCCATGCTAACCGGGAGATGCGTGGTTCCTGAGGTCGGAGCGCGGTGCAAACCGCGCCCACCCCGGGTGCCATGTTTTTCCCGGAGGTGCATGAGGAGCTATGTAAAACTTGGAACGCTCGATTCACGGACCGTTCCAGTGAAACTAGCTCCGGCTCCCTTACTTCCCTCGTTGGTGGGGCAGCCAAAGGCTACGTCGAGATCCCCCGGGTGGCGGCTACATCCTGGGGGGGAATCGGCCACGCCTACCGTCCAAAGCGTGTGGGACTTCGGCATCACTGGTGTCGAGGCCTTACACTGCCGTGGGCCAGGCTGCCTCCTCTCTACGCCATGGCCATCCTGCAGGTCCGCCAGGCCAGGGCGTGGAGAGAGCTCAACGAGGGTAAGGCCGACCCGGGTATAATGTAGGATCTCCGTGCCGCCACTGACAGCGCTCTACGGGCGACTAAGGTGGCGGCGCGGGCCCTGGGTCGGACGATGTCCACGGTGGTGGTCCAGGAGAGACACCCCCGGCTATACCTTGTGCAGAAGAGTGACACCAAGGAAGTCCGCTTTCTTGATGCACTCATCTCGCAGGGTGGGTTGTTGGTAACACCGTCGAGGACTGCGCTCAGCAGTTTTTGACGGTGAAGCAGACAGTGGCAATTAGCCTCACGCCGCGACTCGGCCGCCTACAGGCCTCCGAGATCTCACGTGACGTCTGCTTCCCTGCAACCCAGGACCCCTTCGACATCGGCTCCGGTTCCTGTGCCCCCACAGGCGGCACCCCGGAAGCAGAGGTCGAGGGGGAAACCTCCACCCCGTCAGCAACCTTCTCTCGAGAAGGGACACTGACGGGAAGACCCAAGGGAGAAAAACATCGGGCCCGAACCTTCACAGCCACGGCTCTGATCGGTCGGTACGGGACGACTCCTGCCTCGTCACCAAAGCTGGGCCCTTTTCAGGGCTTGGCGCCCACTACTCGCAGAGTTTTCTGTTCTCCCGGGTGTACTTGCAGCCTATTGCACACTCCACTGGACTGTGCACGGCGAACCGACCTCACACCCTGGCGAGGCGTGAGGTCGTACACATTCGACAGCTGTCACCACTCTCAAACAGACAGTGTGTGCCATTGTCCCGCCAGGCAGGTAAAGGCAGAGCCAACCTTCCCTCCGGGGACCCCCGCGACATGGTTAGCTCCGCCAGCCGACGAACCCCCCCGTGGCAATGATGAAGCAGACCGTCCCCTTGGTCACCCTGTCACAGTCCCTGGGAGATCGAGAGCTGCCCACACTGTCTCGCTGGCTAATGAGGGCGGTCCGTCTTGGTTACTCGATCCAGTTCGCCAGAGACTCTCCCAAGTTTAGGGGCATCATCTCTCCCTCTGTCAGAGGCAGGGACACCTCCGTACTTCGGGTAGAGGTCACCACCCTTCTGGCAAAAGAGGCATTGAGTTCGTCCCTCAAAACCAAGATGTTCAGTGGGTCACGACCCGCCCTTCCTCATTCCAAAGAAAGACGGCGGGTTGCAAAGGTCTGCGTACCCTGAACAGGGCACCTTCACAAGCTGCCGTTCAGGGTGCTCACGCAGAGGCGCTTCCTGACATCTATCAGGTGTTAGGATTGGTTCGTGGCAATCGACCTGAAGGACGCTTACTTTCATGTCTCGATCCTCCTCGACACCGGTCGTTCCCACCGTTCGCGTGCGAGAGGCGGGCATATCAGTACAGAGTCCTCCCTTTCGGTCTGTCCCTGTCTCCACGAAGATCGTGGAAACCGCCCTTTTCTCCCTGAGGGGAGGAAGGCGAGCGGGTACTAAACTATCTCTGCGACTGGCCTATCTTGGCACACTCGTGAGATCTGTTATGTACACAAAGGGACCTGGTGCTCCGGCACCTAGATCGAATGGGACTCCAGGTCAACCAAGAGAGAGGAAAGCTCTCTCCAGTGCAGAGCATCCTCTTTCTCGGTATGGAACTCAACTCTGTCACCATGTCGGCGCTACTGTCCGCAGTTCGCGCCCAGCCAGTGTTGAACTGCCTGGAACATTTTCAGGCAGACAGCGGTCCCCCTGAAATAATTCAGAGGCTCCTGGGACACATGGCGTAATACCCCTCGGGTTGATGCACATGAGACTTTCACATGAGGTTTCAGAGTCGAGTTCCGAGGAGAGCGTGGCACACCGGCAGCAGGCGCATGGTGATGACGCCCTGCTTCCGACCACCATAACCCCTAGTCTTCCATGACTTTTTCGACGGACTCAGGTCCCTCTGGGCAGGTTATGAGACAGGTCGTGGTGACGACTGACTTCTCCCTGCAGGGGTACGGTGCAGTGTGCAACGGGCACGCAGGCGGGGCATTGGACGAACCCCCGCCTGCGCTGGCATATCAATTGCCAAGAGTTGTGGGCTGTGCTACTTGCACTGAGCAGACTATGGCCTCTCGTGCGAGACAAGCACGTGCTGGTCCGAGGACAGCACTATAGCTGTAGCGTACACAGATCGTCAGGGTGGCGTTCGCTCACAGCAGCTAACACAACTTGCTCGATGCCTCCTCCGGTGGAGTCAACACGTGACCCGTTCCCTGCGGGCCACACACACACCCCGGGCAAACTGAACTAGACAGCCGACGTGCTTTCTCGCCAGTTTATGCCTCGTGGAGAGTGACGACTCCACCCCCGCGCAGTCCAGCTCATTTGGAGGCTGTTCGGGAAGGCCCAGGTAAACCTGTTCGCCTCCCGTAACACCACCATCTGCCCGCTTGGTATTCCCTGTCCGAGGCAGAGCCCTCGACACGGATATCCTGGCGCACAGCTGACCGTGGGACGGACGGAAGCACACCTTCCACCCCCCCAGGAGCCTCCTTGCACAAATACTGTGCAAGGTCAGGGAGAAGGAGCACCAAGTGTTATTGGTTACACCACACCGGTCTAACCGCACTTGGCTTCAGAGCTGATGCTCTGGACAGCGACTCCCCCTGAACCATTCCCCTGACAGAGGACCTGCTCTATCAGGGGAAGGACACGTTCTGGCATCCCAGACCAGACCTCTGGCACACCCTTGTCTGGTCTCTAGACGGGACGAGAAGATCCTGAGATGGCTACTCCCCCTCTATGGCAGACACCATCACCTAGGCTAGGGCCCCATCTATTAGGCGGTTACACGCCTCTAGACGGCGCCTCTTCTCGTCCTGGTGTCTCTCTCAACCAGAAAGACCCACCGAGGTGTTCGATCAGGATTGTGTTTTCCTTCTTACGAGACTGGAGACTAACATCTCCCCTCCACACTGAATGTGTATGTAGTCGCTATCGCCACTCATCACGACTCAGTTGATGGAAAGTTTCTAGGATGACATGACCTGGTCACCACGCGGGATCCGCCTCATCTCCGCTCCATACCCTCTTGGGACCCTAAGTGGTCCTGGGGGGCCTCTGGGCCCCCAAGAGCCCCTTGGAGGTTCCAATCTTCCTCACCCGAGTAAGACGGCCCTCCTGATGGCGCTCGCTTCCTTCAAGAGGGTAGAGGACCCCTGAGCATCCTCTGTGTCCCCGGATTGCCTTGAATTCGGCCCTGGAAACTCTCACGTTATCTTGAGACCCAGGCCCTAATGCGTGCCCAAAAAGTTCCCACTACTCCCTTCTGGGGCGAGGTGGTGAACTTGCAGGCGCTCCCCATCGGGAGGAAGACCCATCCCGATTCGTGTTGTGTCCAGCGCACTGCGCCTCTACCCGGAACGCACGCAGAGCTCAAAAAGCTCTGACCAGCTCGGTGTCTGTATTGGAGGACAGCAGAAGGGGAAAGCTGTCTCCAAGCCGAGGCTGGCGCACTGGGTCGTGGATGCCGTTACGCCGGCATTCCGATCTCAGAATCTCCCATGCCCATTGGCAGTGAGGGCTCACTCCGCATGGGGTATAGCCACCTCCTGGGCACTGGCCAGAAGCGCCTCCCTAGCAGACATCTGTTGAGCTGCGGGTTGGGCTGCGCCCAAACACCTTCGCAAGGGTTAACAACCTGCGCGTAAACCCGGTGTCAGTCCACGTCCTACGTGGCGACATGTAGGACTGGCATCCGGGGGGGCGTATGCCTGCGAAAGCACCTTTCCACCCTCCACTAGGTTGGGTCAGTGTGCTATCTACCTCTCTTCTTACCCAAACAAATGGCTAAGAATAGGTTTCTCACCAACCTCCCTTCTTACCCAAATACTGGTTAAGAACAGGTATTCCATCCATCACTAAACGAGCACACCCTGGGGGCTGGCTGGGCAGAGCAGCCCTCCCCCTTAGGCCGGGATACCATGTGAGCTATCACAGATAGCTCTAACCGGACCTAGTGCTACCGGACGTCTGTAACACCCCCTCCGTGGGCTGTTCCGTCTGATGTATCCTCATGAGAATGGTTCCCACTCCTGGTAACCCATGAACTTTCCCCAGGTGGGCCTCCACCTCGCGGTTAACTACTCAGTCCGCATGTTCCATGCGTTCTCCTCCAAGGACGAGACCATACCTATATCCACCATATTCCTCCCCACGGGTAGGAGGTGGCCTCTGCAGCGCATTCCTGATTAAGGAAGTGCCGCTTACCCGGTGTAAACCCGAGCCGGACGGCCTCTCGCCAGTAGAGAGCTAAGGCCCCGTTCGTGAAAGGTTATCGGTCAGGGCTGTACCCATCTTTCTCCAAGAAAGCTCTGGAACCCCCCGACCACCACACTGGAAGGTTACAGTTTCGCGAAAGCATCGAGCTGACACGCCCAGGCTTGTTACCGTCGCTTCGCTAGAGATTGTGACGCGATACAGCATTGTGGCGTTTTCCATAGGCAACCCCATCTGTCGTTCTCGACACAACGTCGAGAGACCGACAGAAAGGGAACGTCTTGGTTACGTATGTAACCTCAGTTCCCTGATGGAGGGAACGAGACGTTGTGTCCCTTATGCCACAAACACGTATCGTATTCTGTTGCAGTCGTGAGAGGCTCTCAGGCTCTTCAGAACATAAGGTAAGTGAATGATGCACGCCGGCTTTCTTTTATACCGGATATCCGGGGGCGGAGCCCGGCATGCAAATTTCATTCGCCAAATTTCATTGGCCTTTTCTATAGTAGTCAGAGTTAAATGGTTCACAAGGGCGAACCCCATCTGTCGTTCTCGACACAACGTCTCGTTCCCTCCATCAGGGAACTGAGGTTACATACGTAACCAAGACGTTTTCCTCAAATTCCCACAGGATGCCTTAAAGTAACCAGAAGTCCATTACGTTTCACTTTCTACTTTTTTGTGTGTGTGTGTTTTTATTCATACTTTGCATTAAATAATAATTTAAATTGAAAAAATTGTGCATGTGCTTTACAAATTATAATTTTTGGATTGATGCTTTGTTGGCTCAAGCGAGAACACTATTAAAAACAGGGGCGGATTAAGGTGATCAGGGGCTCCTAGATTGCTCTTTGGGTGAGGCGCCCATGGCTTTCAGGTGTCTTTCACGCCTACAGTTTAATATGAAACAGAGCACGGTTTGCATGAAAAATTGCTAATGTAAAATATGTCACGTGAACTCAGGTGAGCATCAGGGTACCAAACCCTGCGCATGCGCTTTAGCCAAATACTATGTATTAACAAAAAAGCACATGCAAGAGATGATAGCGTTGGTAATTAACCTTGGGTTTGAGCAAGAGTGACCCTGCATTGTTTTTCGCTTTGCGAGTGGAATCAGAGCGGCAAATGAAGGGTAATATGATGTTTCCAGATTTATAAATAGTCGGATGTAAGATGAATGCAAACGCACCAGCGTTCAATTGAATCAAGACACAAACCAACGCATCGAGTGGCGTCACGACAATCGCATTCAGATACAGACACATTAAATACTACAATGTTTCCTCTGCATTCCTGATTACTTTGCAACAGAAAACACCACGAGAGGCCAAGTTCCATTTTAATACAAGTAACACAAGTTAATACAAAAATAAAGTTTCTTTTATCATTTACTTCTGCAGAACACAAAAGAGGATATTTTTGTTTTATTTTATTTATAAGTTGGCAAGCAAACAACATTTGACCCATTAATTCCCATAGTTTGGACTCAAAACCACTGAGACATTTCTCAAAATAACTTCTTTTATATTACACAAAAGAAAGAAAGATTTAAATAAAGCTTTCGAACGATATTGGGGTAAACTTATATACAGTTGAAAGAAAAAGTATGTGAACCCTTTGGGCTTACTTGGATTTCTTCATAAATTGGTCATAAAATGTGTTCTGATCTTCATCTAAGTCACAACAATAGAGAAACACAGTCTGCTTAAACTAATACCGCACAAACATTATATGTTTTCATGTTTTTATTGAACACAACATGTAAACATTCATAGTGCAGGGTGGAAAAAGTATGTGAACCTTTGGGTTTAATAACTGGTTGACCCTCCTTTGGCAGCAATAACCTCAACCAAACGTTTCCTATAGTTGCAGATCAGACCTGCACAACGGTCAGGAAAAATTTTGGACCGTTCCTCTTTACAAAAGTGTTTCAGTTCAGCAATATTCTTGGGATGTCTGGTGTGAATCGCTCTCTTGAGGTCATGCCACAGCATCTCAATCGGGTTGAGGTCAGGACTCTGACTGGGCCACTCCAGAAGGCGTATTTTCTTCTGTTGAAGCCATTCTGTTGTTGAATTACTTCTATGCTTTGGGTCGTTGTCCTGTTGCATCGTCCATCCTCTGTTAAGCTTCAGTAGGCGGACAGATGGTCTTAAGTTTTCCTGCAAAATGTCTTGATAAACTTTGGAATTCATTTTTCCATCGATGACAGTAATCCGTCCAGGGCCTGAGGCAGCAAAGCAGCCCCAAACCATGATGCCCCCTCCACCATATTTCACAGTTGGGATGAGGTTTTGATGTTGGTGTGCTGTGCTGTGCCTTTTGTTCTCCACACATAGCGTTGTGTGTTCTTTCCAAACAACTCAATTTTGGTTTCATCTGTCCACAGAATGTTTTGCCAGTAGTGCTGTGGAACATCCAGGTGCTCTTTTGCAAGCTTCAAACGTGCTGCAATGTTTTTTTTGGACAGCAGTGGCTTCCTCCGTGGTGTCCTCCCATGAAGTCCATTCTTGTTTAATGTTTTCCTTATTGTAGATTTGTCAACAAAAATGTTAGCATGTGCCAGAGATTTCTGTAAGTGTTTAGCTGACACTCTAGGATTCTTCTTCACCTCATTGATCATTCTGCGCTCTGCTCTTGCAGTCATCTTTACATGACGACCACGCCTAGGGAGTGTAGCAACAGTGCTGAACTTTCTCCTTTTGTAGACAATCTGTCTTACCGTGGACACATGGACATTAAGGCTTTTAGATATACTTTTGTAGCCCTTTCCAGCTTTATGTAAGTCAACAATTCTTGATCGTAAGTCTTCTGAGAGCTCTTTTGTGCGAGGCATGGTTCACATCAGACAATGCTTCTTCAGAACAGCAAACTCAAAACTGGTGTGTGTTTTTTATTGGACAGGCCAGCTTTGATCAACACATCCAATCTCATCACATTGATTGGACCCCAGGTTGGCTGACTCCTGGCTCCAATTAGCTCTTGGAGAAGTCATTAGCCTAGGGTTTCACATACTTTTTCCACCCTTCACTATGAATGTTTACATGTTGTGTTCAATAAAAACATGAAAACATATAATGTTTGTGCGGTATTAGTTTAAGCAGACTATGTTTCTCTATTGTTGTAACTTAGATTTTATGACCAATTTATGAAGAAATCCAAGTAAGCCCAAAGGGTTCACATACTGTTTCTTTCAACTGTATACATTTTTTGGTGCGAATCAACCTCTTTATATCTAACTTGAATCTGTGTTTTCAGAAAGGCTGGCTAGTGAAGCAGCAGGCACCTTAATAATGGGTCCTGATGGTGAAATCATACGCTTGTCTCACTGGGATCCTGCAGTTCACACTGAGGACAACCCACTGATGAATGATCTCACTCAAGGCCAGGGTAATCAAAGAATTTATCATTTTATTATACCGAACCAAATAAACAGAACACAGAAATGTCTATACTGGCTTTGCATTGACCACATTATAACATCCACAAGACGTTATTCTCACTGCGTATTATTAGGGTTATTATGTAAAAAATGGGACTTGGTTTGTCAGGGGAGTCTGGGTTAGTGTATTACAAGGACAGAGGAGGTTCCCTTTCTGCTGGTCTCTCAACGTTGTGTCGAACCAACAGATGGGGTTTGTCTTGAGGACCTTTCAACTTCTGACCAGATTAGAAAAGGCCAATGAAATTGGCGAATGAAATTTGCACACCGGATTCCGCCCCTGGGAAACCCGGGTATAAAATGGAGACGGCTTGCTGCATTCATTCACCCTTTGTTCATGGGAACCTTTGCTTATGATCGACTTCAGAACTACTACTCTTCACTACTACTTTCTGCCGGAATCTAACGACGTGGTGCTGCGGACTGTCCATTCCTGCAGTGACTTCCCCTGGGCGTCTCAGCGGTTCTCGAGGTGTTTTATTTCCAAAAGTGCTTATTTCTCCAGCCTGGCTTGTCCCTCTGTTCTCGTGGGTGTGATACTGTCATTGAGCTGAGGGACGGACACAGTGTCTGTTTCAAGTATTTGGGTCTCCAGCACGCTGAGGAAGCCTGTGCGGGTGCGTCCTGTCCGCAATGCGGGCGGATGGCGATCTAGACATTGCGATCACGGGTGGCTGTGTTCTTCTGGAATCCAGCCACCCCCTCGTTTGCTTCCCATTCCGTGACAGCAGTGGCTACGGCCCTGCCTTCCGCTACGGCGAGCGGCAAGGGTAATATGGGGGTTACTGTGAATGTTTAACCATCAGTCAAGCGCTCGCACCCCGTTTCGCTCGTCTGACCAATCCCCAGGAGGCGGTCCCACCCCGTTCCTCATATTCGGAAATGGTGCGTGATGATGATGAGATGTCCCTCACAGCATCGGAGGGCGATCAACTGGCATCCGACCCCGACGAGCCCAGGAAGAGGCGGACGTTGAAATGTCACATCAAAAGAGGGGACCACCGCCCCGTCAGCAGCCGGCGCGGAAGAGCTTCCGTAGTCGGTCCTGTGGGAAGACGCTAAGATGAGCGCCCACTTTCTCACAAGAAGAATTTCCGCTCTCTCTGGGTGTTCTTCACAGCCGCTATCACCCTCTACACGATGGTGTTTGGCAACCCCGACATTGCGTCACGGCAAGAAGCAATGTCGAGCGTACTCTGCAGCCTTCAGCACTCTTAAAACGATGGTGTATTTAGCTGAATCGCCTGGCAGGTAAGTCAGCAGTGCCGATCTCCTCTTCGGGGTCCTCCCCACAGTGAGGGATCCGCACTGCCAGCCATCGAACCCCCCCGGGAGGTCGATGAAGCAGATCATACCCCTAGCCCCCCTGTCATGGTCCCTGGGAGCATGGCTAGAGTGGGTTACTGGCCCAACCGAACTTGGTTCTCAGGGCTAATGCTCTTGACGACACCTTTTCAAGAGCTCTGGGACCCCCTACCTATCCACAGGAAGGTTAATACGCCCATGCCAATCTTTTGGTTCGACACAACATCGAGAGACAGGCAGAAAGGGAACCCCCTTGGTTACGGATGTAACCTCAGTTCCCTGATGGAGGGAACGAGACGTTGTGTCTTTCATACCACAACGCTTGCAGCCTCCTGCAGCAGTCGAGAGAGGCTCTCAGGCTTCTCAGGCCAAAGGTAAATGACGCCGTCTCCCATTTAGGCAAGGCAAGGCAAGGCAATTTTATTTATATAGCACATTTCCTACACAGTGGCAATTCAAAGTGCTTTACATAGAAGAAATTAAAATAATAAAAAGAAATAAGAGTAATTAAAACAGTTTATAAAAATAAAATACAGTACAGTACAGACAGTCGGACGAACATTGGCACAGTGCTCATTCATTAAATGCATAGCTAAACAGATGCGTTTTGAGTCTGGATTTGAAAGTGACTATTGTAGGAGCACATCGGATCTCCTCTGGAAGCTGGTTCCAGCTGCGGCTGGCATAATAGCTAAAAGCAGATTCGCCATGCTTTGAGTGAACCCTTGGTATTTCTAGCTGATATGATCCTAGTGATCTGAGTGATCTGTTGGGTTTATATTCATTGAGCATCTCTGCAGTGTATTGAGGTCCTAGGCCATTGAATGATTTATATACCAGTAATAATACTTTAAAATCAATCCTAAATTTAACTGGGAGCCAGTGTAAAGACCTGAGGACTGGGGTGATATGTTCATATTTTCTAGTTCTGCTCAGAATCCTGGCGGCAGCGTTCTGTATGAGCTGCAACTGTCTAATGGTCTTTTTGGGAAGGCCAGTGAGGAGTCCATTACAGTAATCCACCCTGCTGGTGATGAAAGCATGAACAAGTTTCTCTAAGTCTTGTCTGGAAACAAAGCATCTAATTCTTGCAATATTTTTCAGATGGTAGTATGCTGATTTGGTTATTGCTTTGACATGACTACTGAAACTAAGGTCTGACTCTAGTGTCACACCAAGATTCCTGACTTGATTTTTAGTTGTTTGACCCCTAGAGTGAAGGTATGCGTTCACCTTGAGAACTTTGAGAAATTTATACCCGTATATCCACAGAGTCCGGCATGCAAATTTATTTCGACAATTTCATTGTCCTTTTTTAAACTAGTCAGAAGTTGAAAGGTTCTCAGGACAAACCCCATCTGTGGGTTCAACACAATGTCTCGTACACTCTATCACAGAACTGAGGTTACATCTCTAACCAAGAATTTGGTTAGAGTTAAGGTCAAATAAAGGAACTCGGGTATAATGTCTCTCTTTGTCTCCAGTTCTAAAAGTTGTGACTTCTGAGGAGGATGTGACACAGCCTTGGATGATTCTTATACAGGACTGTACAGAGAATAAAGGTCAGTGATGTTTTTCATTCATAAGAGAAGAGATTTAATCAAATGTCTCAAACCAAAGCCAAAGCCTGCAACCAAAAGCCAAGCGATTTCAATATAAAAGTCAAACATTTCTCAACTTCCTTCCAAGACCAAAATTATCCAAACTAAGCTCTCCACATTAACTTCACAGTTCCACACTTAGTGTAAGGTTCCTGTCCTTTCGCAGGAGTTTTTGAGCCTTTTGGACAGGGTCGTGACAGGACCATTTCTTGTGTGTGTGTTTTACGTCTTGTGTGGAGGCATTTGGCAATTTGTTTGACATTGCGCCGCGTGTCCTCCTATCTCTTGCCTTGGCCCCAGCCCCCTTGTTTCATGTAAGCTTCAGCGCAAGTTCTGCCGAGAAGACCCAATCTCACGTCACTTACAACGTATAGACCAATAACCAAAGCCTCATCACCTAGCACTCGGAGTATATAAGATCGCCCCTTACCCTTTGTTTGCGTTCGCAGTTGAAGCAGCCGATATTCACGCGCTCCGACAGTCGTGATCAAGGACGTTACAGATGATAATCATGACTACACAGCTATTTGCTTATCATGCTAGGATTACTCGACTGCGACCTTTCCAGCTCACATAGGACTTGCTTCTCCAGAACGTCTGGGTTGTTTAATACATCCGTCACTCAACTCTCACATAGGGATGTCAGGCGTTTCGTTCAACAGCCGTGCTGGAAAGTCTCAAACGCTGCATCTAGCATTTAAACTCAGAGATGCGTTCATGTTAAAGGTTTGGAAGTACTTTAATATGAACAACTTCTTATGCAGCACTTGTTGTTTTAAGTTACCATCAATTTCGACTTGTTTTAAGCGTGCATAAGACCCGATCACAGATGGTCTTGACGGGGCTATACCGCATGTTTACATCGGAACAGCTGAGCAGCGCAGGGAATGTAGAAATGTTCCATAACTGTCCCTTGCGTGTTTTTACCTACTAAGATATCATGACAATTGATCCCAATTTACAAACTCTTTTCCGAAATGTCATAGTGTTTTAGCATTCATCATGTCATGTTGTTCGATTAAATTATGTTAAATTATGGCGGCAGATTTGTAGCAAGATACGGGGACTGTTTACTTCAATTTAGTCTCCGTCAGGCCTCGCTTACGTTCCAACATGGGCTGATCTGTGCTTTAAATTCCGTGTTTTCCTTAAATTCATGGTCGCGGAGTGACCTTTCTTAAAGAAGAAAAGTCCACATCAGCCGCGCAGATCGATCAATTTTAGAGGGGGAATCATCCTTACTGGAACCGGCAGATGTCAGATTTAGAGGGGTCATATGACACATCTTAAATGAATGTCATCGTTTTTTTTAGATGTAACGCAATGTGTTGCAAGATTCAAGTTAAACATTGCTGTATTTTTCACTACAGTGCATGTCATATTTCCTCTATGCCCCTCCTTTCTGAAACGTATGGATCGTTCAAATCTCACGGCTCTTAAAAGCGAGGCGTGCTTTGATTGGCAGTTAACCAGTGTAGAGTAATTGGTGGAATACTATTGCAGGATCCCGAGTCAGCATCTTGCCAGTCATGTTGTTCTAGGCTATGCAAAGTCAATGCTGCCGGGAACGAGTTTCAATCGCAAATAGACTAAATCTTCCTGATGGCAGCAGCAGGTACTCGTGTAAATGGGGATGTTCAGAATCTGTACTGACATTTGCTTTCTCATCAGTGCCTTTCATAGAAGTCTACATGGTCTCATACTGTTTTGCTCTAAAGAATTTCATAGCTTTTTTGTGGACATGATTCAATCGTCTTTCGACAACTAGACAAATTCCAAACCAGGCCTTGATCCCTTTTTCAAGAGAGAATTTCAAGAGTGGATTACGAACCATCGAAAAGGCATCCATACAATAAAGGCTGCTGGTTACAATTCCATACAAGCATTATGATGTTTTTAAACATTTTAGGCTCTAGGTTCAGAGTGTATAAATGCGGTAAGTACTTCATGACTTGACTCCAGCTGCGGATTTAATGAGACTTCTTACCGTAATTCACAATGGAATCATTTCATACATGTGTTCAAATGCACTTGAGTTTTGGTAGGGTTTCATGATTATCAAGTATTGTCATGCATCTACTGGTGGTGGTGGTTTCTCATTTTCTCATTCATTATTCTACAATCACGTTCCTACTGGTCCCTGCAGTCTTTCACATGCAGGTATCGAGGCTCCTTCTTTGTGTCATGGCCTATCAGGGGTTTGGTCTAGTGTTGCAGCCTATCGAAGCTTTCGTCTTCATGTGTGGTCTATCAGGGCCTTCATCACCACATCACGGCCAATTGAGGGTTTCTACATTCTACGGCCTATGAAGGCCTTCATCACTGCTATGGCCTACCAAGGCTGTGGTCTAAATAGTGGCCCGTCATAGGTATAATCTTCATGGGATAATTTGAGCAGTCCTCAATGGCTACAGTACACGTTTACAGGGTTCGACGGAAGCTATCACGTGATGGGCAAATGGCGTTCCTCAACAAATTGAATTCTACATAAGACCGGACTCCAAAAAGTCATCCTCGACGCCTAGCAAGCTCTATCAGTCTCTATCAAGGAAATTTCATTTCATGCATATATATACAGTGGGTACGGAAAGTATTCAGAACCCCTTACATTTTTTAATCTTTAGAAAAACACAGAATTGTTGACATTTTGGCAGATTTATAAAAAAAAAAAAACTGAAATATCACATGGTCCTAAATATTCAGACCCTTTGCTGTGACACTCATATATTTAACTCAGGTGCTGTCCATTTCTTCTGATCATCCTTGAGATGGTTCTACAACTTCATTTGAGTCCAGCTGTGTTTGATTATGCTGATTGGACTTGATTAGGAAAGCCATATAAGTCCTTACAGCTCACAGTTCATGTTAGAGCAAATGAGAATCATGAGGTCAAAGGAACTGCTTGAAGAGCTCAGAGACAGAATTGTGGCAAGGCACAGATCTGCCCAAGGTTACAAAAAAAATACTGCTGCATTTAAGGTTCCTAAGAGCACAGTGGCCTCCATAATCCTTAAATGGAAGACATTTGGGATGACCAGAACCCTTCCTAGAGCTGGCTGTCCGGCCAAACTGAGCTATCGGGGGAGAAGAGCCTTGGTGAGAGAGGTTAAGAAGAACCCAAAGATCACTGTGGCTGAGCTCCAGAGAAGCATTCGGGAGATGGTAGAAAGTTGTAGAAAGTCAACCATCACTGCAGCCCTTCACCAGTCGGGGCTTTATGGCAGAGTGACCCGACGGAAGCCTCTCCTTAGTGCTAGACACATGAAATCCCGCATGGAGTTTGCTAAAAAAACACCTGAAGGACTCCAAGATGGTGACAAATGAGATTCTCTTGTCTGATGCGACCAAGATAGAACATTTTGGACTTAATTCTAAGCGGTATGTGTGGAGAAAACCAGGCACTGCTCATCGCCTGTCCAATACAGTCCCAACAGTGAAGCATGGTGGTGACCGCATCATGCTGTGGGGGTGATTTTCAGCTGCAGGGACAGGACGACTGGTTGCAATCGCGGGAAAGATGAATGCGGCCAAGTACCGGGATATCCTGCACGAAAACCTTCTCCAGAGTGCTCAGGACCTCAGACTGGGCCGAAGATTTACCTTCCAACAAGACAATGACCCTAAGTACATAGCTAAAATAACGAAGGAGTGGCTTCACAACAACTCCGTGACTGTTCTTGAATGGCCCAGCCAGAGCCCTGACTTAAACCCAATTGAGCATCTCTGGAGAGACCTAAAACCCTACGTTTACCATCCAACCTGACTGAACTGGAGAGGATCTGCAAGGAGGAATGGCAGAGGATCCCCAAATCCAGGTGTGAAAAACTTGTTTCATCTTTCCCAAAAAGACTCATGGCTGTATTAAATCAAAAGGATGCTTCTCCTAAATAGTGAGCAAAGGGTCTGAATACTTAGTGATATTTCAGTTTTTCTTTTTTAATAAATCTGCAAAAATGTCAACAATTCTGTGTTTTTCTGTCAATATGGGGTGATGTGTGTAGATTAATGAGGAAAAAAAATCACTTAAATGATTTTTGCAAATGGCTGCAATATAACAAAGAGTGAAAAATTTAAGGGGGTCTGAATACTTTCCGTACCCACTGTATATACATACTTATACTGGTGGTAGCATATTGCTTCTTATCCATTACCATTCAATCATGTTCTCAGATAGAGCCTATCGAGGCCTATGTCTCAATGTTGTGGCCTATTGAGGCCCATGTAAATGTTCTGGCCTATCGAGGCCTTCGTCTCAATGTTGTGGCCTATCGTGGCCTCCGTATTCATGTCGCTGCCTATCGAGGCCTCAGTCTCAAGGTTGTGGTCTGTCGAGGCCTCCATCTCAATGTTGTGGCCTATCGAGGCTTTCATCACCACATCGTGGACTATCAAGGCTTCGTGAATGTTACAGTCTATCGAGGCCCCCGTCTCCATGTTGTAGCCTATCGAGGCTTGTTTCAATGTTATGGCCTATCAAGGCTTTCATCACCACATCGTGGACTATCAAGGCTTTGTTAATGTTATGGTCTATCGAGGCCCCCGTCTCCATGTTGTAGCCTATCGAGGCTTGTTTCAATGTTGCAGTCTGTCGAGGCCTTGTCTCAATGTTGTGGCCTATCGAGGCCTCTGTCTCAATGTTATGACCTATCGAGGCCTCTGTCTCAATGTTATGACCTATCGAGGCCTCTGTCTCAATGTTATGACCTATCGAGGCCTCTGTCTCAATGTTATGGCCTATCGAGGCCTCTGTCTCAATGTTATGGCCTATCGAGGCCTCTGTCTCAATGTTATGGCCTATCGAGGCCCCTGTCTCAATGTTGCGGCCTACCGAGGCCCCTGTCTCAATGTTGCGGCCTATTGAGGCCTCTGTCTCAATGTTGCGGCCTATCGAGGCCTCTGTCTCAATGTTGCGGCCTGTCGAGGCCTCTGTCTCAATGTTGCGGCCTGTCGAGGCCTCTGTCTCAATGTTGTGGCCTATCGAGGCCTCTGTCTCAATGTTGCTGCCTGTCGAGGCCTCTGTCTCAATGGTACGGCCTGTCGAGGCCTCTGTCTCAATGGTACGGCCTGTCGAGGCCTCTGTCTCAATGTTGCGGCCTGTCGAGGCCTCTGTTCTCAATGTAGCAGCCTGTCGTGGCCTTGTCTCAATGTTGCGGCCTGTCGAGGCCTTCGTCTCACTGTTATGGCCTATCGAGGCCTCTATCTCATTGTTATGGCCATTGAGGCCTCTGTCTCAATGATGCAGCCTGTCGAGGCCTTGTCTCAATGTTGCTGCCTGTTGATACTTCGTTACGGTCTATCGAGGCCCCCGTCTCCATGTTATGGCCTATCAAGGCTTTCATCGCCACATCATGGACTATCAAGGCTTCGTAATGTTACAGTCTATCAAGGCCTTCGTCACAGTCATGGACTATTGAGGCCTCCATCATAACGTTATGGCCTATCGAGGCTACGTTACCGTCATGGTCTACAGAGGGCCCCCTTCACTTATGGTCCATAGAGGCCTTCATCACCATGATCAAGGGCCATCAAGGCATGTCTCAGTGACTCGTCTCCACACAATGAAGGTTCACTAGAGTATGACGATATTACAAGCTTCACTCAAGGACTGGTGGATTTTAGGATAGATTTTTTACTAACAATTTTATTCTTAATCTTGTTATTCAGGAGCCTCAAGAAACTTCAACTGGTGGGTAAAAAAAAATATCTTCCTTCAAATCTTTGGGGGTAGGCCCTGCTCCAGAGGCAAAGTCCTCCACAATCTTAGGGGTGGGCTACGCCCCTGCCTTCATCATCAGGCAGGAAGGGTAGGAATTCTTGACCCTCTGGATGCGAGCTATGGACGGGGCCTACGCCAAAGAACTACAGTGAGGAAAATAAGTATTTGAACACCCTGATATTTTGCATGTTCTCCCACTTAGAAATCATGGAGGGCTCTGAAATTGTCATCGTAGGTGCATGTCGACTGTCAGAGACGCAATCTAAAAAAAAATCCAGAAATCAGTATTTGAACACCTGTCTATCAGCTAGAATTCTGACCCTCAAAGACCTGTTAGTCTGCCTTTAAAATGTCCACCTCCACTCCATTTATTATCCTAAATTAGATGCATTTGTTTGAGGTCGTTAGCTGCATAAAGACACCTGTCCACCCCATACAATCAGTAAGAATCCAACTACTAACATGGCCAAGGCCAAAGAGCTGTCCAAAGACACTAGAGACAAAATTGTACACCTCCACAAGACTGGAAAGGGCTATGGGGAAAATTGCCAAGCAGCTTGGTGAAAAAAGGTCCACTGTTGGAGCAATCATTAGAAAACGGAAGAAGCTAAACATGACTGTCAATCTCACTCGAACTGGGGCTCCATGCAAGATCTCACCTCGTGGGGTCTCAATGATCCTAAGAAAGGTGATAAATCAGCCCGGAACTACACGGGAGGAGCTGGTCAATGACCTGAAAAGAGCTGGGACCACCGTTTCCAAGCTTACTGTTGGTAATACACTAAGATGTCATGGTTTGAAATCATGCATGGCACGGAAGGTTCCCCTGCTTAAACCAGCACATGTCCAGGCCCGTCTTAAGTTTGCCAATGACCATTTGGATGATCCAGGGAGTCATGGGAGAAAGTCATGTGGTCAGATGAGACCAAAATAGAACTTTTTGGTCATAATTCCACTTAACGTGTTTGGAGGAAGAAGAATGATGAGTACCATCCCAAGAACACCATCCCTACTGTGAAGCATGGGGGTGGTAGCATCATGCTTTGGGGGTGTTTTTCTGCACATGGGACAGGGCGACTGCACTGTATTAAGGAGAGGATGACCGGGGCCATGTATTGCGAGATTTTGGGGAACAACCTGCTTCCCTCAGTTAGAGCATTGAAGATGTGTCGAGGCTGGGTCTTCCAACATGACAATTACCTGAAGCACACAGCCAGGATAACCAAGGAGTGGCTCTGTAAGAAGCATTTCAAGGTTCTGGCCAGTCTCCAGACCTAAACCCAATAGAGAATCTTTGGAGGGAGCTCAAACTCCGTGTTTCTCAGCGACAGGCTAGAAACCTGACTGATCTAGAAAAGATCTGTGTGGAGGAGTGGTCCAAAATCCCTCCTGCAGTGTGTGCAAACCTGGTGAAAAACTACAGGAAACGTTTGACCTCTGTAATTGCAAACAAAGGCTACTGTACCAAATATTAACATGTATTTTCTCAGGTGTTCAAATACTTATTTGCAGCTGTATCATACAAATAAATAGTTCAAAAAATCATACATTGTGATTTCTGGATTTTTTTTTAGATTATGTCTCTCACAGTGGACATGCACCTACGATGACAATTTCAGACCCCTCCATGATTTCTAAGTGGGAGAACATGCAAAATAGCAGGGTGTTCAAATACTTATTTTCCTCACTGTATATAATTTGACCATATTCGCACCTTGTCGCTGATCATTTGTCTAATAAATGTTTTTTGTCAAATATTCTCATCTCTTGAGTCTTTCTGGTAGAAATGTAAACTTCAGCGCAAATTCTGCCGGGAAGACTCAATCTCACATCACTTACTACGTATAGACCAATAACCAATCATCACCTAACACTCGGAGTATGAAAGATCGCAACTTACCCTTTGTTTGCGTTCGCAGTTGAAGCATCCGATATATTATTGTTTTGAGTTTACATTTGATAAAAGGATTTTTGCTTATTTAGCTGGCTGCGTCTGGGTTCTCTGTCCGCAATTCCTGACACTTTTTACATAATGAGAGCTCCAAACTCCTGCACTATTAAAGAGGAAATTTGAAAATATATGGAATTGTAAAATATTTTTTTAATGTGTTCCCATTTTATGTTTGGTTCAATGTTTGCTATTGCAGCTGTAGTTGTTAAAATACTGGTATGGGCTAAGCATTGGGTTCACTTACAAAACATCCACCAAACTAGGATTTTATTGAAGCAATCTTTCACACAAACGAGCAAACATGCATTTTCACCACACCACACACTTCCCCCCACCCAGTGTTCTTATGGCTGCTTCACATCTGCTAGTGGTTTGCAGCAGTGAGGTCTCCCGGACAGAGAAACCCAATTGCCCCTCAGGCTGAGGCCTAATCCCAGCCCAGGAGTTTGTGTGACTGATAGAGGATGTATTATCTCAAGTTGACCTCTGGAGCTGCTCTTTTTCCTTTATCCTGTCACTGGTCAAAAACTTAACCCCCACGATCCTCCTCAGCCCAGCAAAAAAAAACTTCTACATCCTTTAGATTTCCATGGAAGCGCTTTTTTCCTTCTATTTGAGGCTCTCTTGAATGAGATTCTTTCTAAACGAAGAGTTTTTGAGCAAATGGTTCTCAGGACCTACAGCCACAAGAACTCTCACAAGAAGTCACTGTCCTGGTGTCCTGGTGTCCTGGTATTTTATTACATTACAAAATTATCTATTTGAGTCATTGTTTTCCAGAGCTCTTGTACAGTTGTGTTCAAAATTACTCAACCCCCACTGAAATTGATTGTTTTGGTCGGTTTGACATTGATTATGATCATTCAGTCATCCTGCTTACAATTAAATCAAAGAGGCACGTGTAGGTCAGACAAATATAACATAACATTTATAATGAAATAACCACAAATGTATTTTCTGAGCTCACATCATTATCAGTTTTATTCAACCCCCAAGTGACATTCAATCTTAGTACTTAGTACAACATCCTTTTACAGTTATAACAGCTTTTAAACGTGAAGCATAGCTGGACACAAGTGTCTTGCAGCGATCTACGGGTATCTTCGCCCATTCATCATGGGCAAAAGCCTCCAGTTCAGTCACATTCTTAGGCTTGCGCACTGCAACTGCTTTCTTTAAGTCCCACCAGAGGTTCTCAATCGGATTTAAGTCTGGTGACTGCGATGGCCACTTCAAAATGTTCCAGCCTTTAATGTGCAACTATGCTCTAGTGGACTTGGAGGTATGCTTGGGATCATTGTCCTGTTGAAAGGTCCAACGTCTTCCAAGCCTCAGGTTTGTGACGGACTGCATCACATTGTCATCCAATATCTCCTGGTACTGAAGAGAATTCATGGTACCTTGCACACGCTGAAGCTTCCCAGTACCTGCAGAAGCAAAACATCCCCAAAGCATGATTGACCCCCCGCCATGCTTCACAGTAGGCAAGGTGTTCTTTTCTTCATAGGCCTTGTTCTTCCTCCTCCAAACATAGCGTTGATCCATGGGCCCAAACAGTTCTAATTTTGTTTCATCAGTCCACAGAACACTATCCCAAAACTTCTGTGGTTTGTCCACATGACTTTTGGCATACTGCAGTCGACTCTTCTTATTCTTTGGGGACAGCAAGGGGGTCCGCCTGGGAGTTCTGGCATGGAGGCCTTCATTACGCAGGGTGCGCCATATTGTCTGAGCAGAAACTTCAGTACCCACATCTGACAAATCTTTTCTCAGTTCCTCAGCAGTCACACGGGGACTTTTCTCCACTCTACGCTTCAGGTAGCGCACAGCAGTCGAAGTCAGCATCTTCTTTCTGCCACGACCAGGTAGCGTTTCAACAGTGCCCTTTGCCTTGAATTTGCGAATGATGCTTCCTATGGTGTCTCTTGGTATGTTTAACATCTTTGCAATCTTCTTATAGCCATTGCCCTTCCTGTGAAGAGTAATCACCTGTTCTCTTGTCTTCCTGGACCATTCTCTTGACCTCACCATGTTTGTAACCACACCAGTAAATGTCTAGAAGGAGCCGAGTATCACAGTCATTTTAAAGCTGCCTAATTGGTGCTTATTAGGCTTTATTGCTGCTCCCTGATATCCACAGGTGTTTTCAATACCTGATTGAAAACACTTCATTGAACCTCTGTTCTTCAGAGTGGTAGTCTTTAAGGGGTTGAATAATTATGTCAATGAAGAATTCACAAATGAAACATTTACTACTGTATTACAAAACTAATTGATGTCATTTTAGTTGCATATGGTTCTTTAAGAAGTCCTTGTAGGATTTCATTCTGAATACAATTACAAATGTACACTAAATTCCCTAAAACCATTTACAGCATTGGGGGTTGAATAATTTTGAACACAACTGTAAATCCTTTCGAAGCATTGCTTTTGCTAAGATCTTAATGAGATGAAAAGTACTCTTAGACATGTCAGAGCTACAGTATGGCCAGACGTGTAAGTTATTGCTTTTAAATCATCCATTAACAGACACTAGTGCTGCAGACAGCTCTTTGCGTTATACTGACATCAAACGCTGATACATGTGTCCTTGGGCATATTCTGGGAAGGTTTATGCCCGTCTGTCTCGACACTGACAACGTGCTAACAAGTTGTTCACTGAAAATAGTATGGACGGTGCAGAGTTGCCCCACAGCATTCTGGGGTGTGTAATGCTAGAGAGGGGGGGGGCATCATTACAGATAGAGCTTCTACCAGCAGTAGAGATGTACAGAAGAAATGGAGAATGAAAATAGAAGACAAAAATATCCCTCTTCTCAGAGCTAATCCATTTCAGTCAACAACTCTAGTCAGTTGATATGCCATTGCAGACGGGGGCCCGTCCATCGCCCCGACACTGTGTGCCCGTTGCACACGGCACCCCAACCCTGCAGGGAGGCATCTTGCAACCTGCCCAAGGGGGACCCCCATCTACAGAAAAAGACCAAGGGGTGAGGGTGGGTCGGCAGAGAGGCCTGATCACCATACGCCTCTCCATGGGACCTGACTCTGTAGCCAGTGTTGTAGCAGTGAAAACACTGTTTTCAGGCAAATCAACGTATGAATGCCATTTTATTGTTGTATTTTCATAATAGAAATTCATCATAAAAGAAATCTTTGAGACAGTTTATAAAATAATTTACCCTTATGTCATTCAAAACTTATGCGAAAAGAAAATATGCGAAATGTCTTACTCGTCTTGAATCCATGAAATGGAAGTCAATTGGTGCCAATGGCCATTTTTGGCCATTTTTTCATCTCCTTTTGGTCATAATAAAAGTAATATAGAAAGGCAGTATAAACATCCACAAAAATATTTAAAAAATATAAATATTTGTTCTGTTCCGCAGGGGACGTCATCACACACATTACTGAAGCAACTACTACTAACAAGGAACATCTTGACTCTCGTCAAGGGGTATGTCCCTTTTTAGGCAAACTTCTTCATTCCACCTGGAGCACACACCCTCGCACTATATCCACTGTGTGCGAAGAAAACTTTGAATCTAGTTTGAAATATTTTTTAGGAGATCAAAGACAGGAATTAAATGGAACTAGATTACAGTGCACACCACCACTTTAACCCAAAATCAGATAATTCTCTATGAATTCCAGCCAGCAGCTACTTCTTTCTAATAGTTGTTGTTTTGACAATGTCTTGTGCTGTACTGACAAAGGCAAACATGCTTCCCTCTTCAATAAATATTCCACTTGTACTTATTGTAACAATTACTTTTTTTTGTGGATACCGTTAATTGCTTTTTTGGCACTCAATGTTTTCCTTCCCAAAATGTTTCACATTGTGCAAAGCAATTGCAGAAATCAAATAACTCTACAGCCCGAAGAAATTAAAGTAATTTTCCTCAGGGTTTATAACATAACTTCAACTTCTGTAGCAAGAAAGTCTTGATGATCAATGAACCTTGTGTGGTGATGTTTTCTGTAGTTGTTTATGGCCAATAAACATGCAGTGCAACCTAATGCCAAGAGAGGGAAGAATCATTTAAGATCACACACTGAGACTGTAAAGACACAGGCAAGTCTTTTTTTTCTTTTTCTGTGTAGTATATGCTAATAGTACATGCTAATATTACGAGCCCAAACCCTCTGAGGATTTTATGACAATTACAAACACATTTTTTGAGGTCCTCTTTACTGTAGATGTTTACAAAGACTAATGCTGAGGAGGTAGAGGAGGAGGAGCAGGAGGAGGAAGATGAGGAAAATGATGAAGAGCTGGGGTTTCTGGAGGAGGAAGGGGATTATTTAGGCTTTGACAATGAAATCAGTGAAAAGGCACAGGTGAGTCTACATCTTTAACTAACTAGTCAATTAAACAAACATTTTTATATAGGCCTTTGCAATATTGAAGAAAAATCGAAAATACAATACGTTGCTAAATAATGCGAATACGAAAATGCTTTAAAGCATAAGTCAAATGTGTAATTTTTTGAAGGATCCATTAACAGGAATTCAATATAATATACATAACTATGTCTTCAGGTGTATGAAACCCTTACATAATGAAGTGTTTTGTTTTAATTACCTAAGTATGAGCCATTTCTCTCTACATACACTGCGGGTACTCTTACATGGATTTTGCGATGTTGTTTCTACAAAGTAGCCCTAAACAGACAAACTGTTGTACAAAGCAGCATCAATAAATGCGTTCTCCTTGAGCAAAGAAGCAGAAGTGCGACAACATCTTAGTTCAGTGGAGACCTTCAGAAAATGTCGATGGAAGCAAGATTTTTGAAAGGGGGGTGTTCAGCTATTCTTTGGGGGCATTTGCAAGTTTGCACCAAATATCCTAGTCTCAGCGTCAGACGTCACCCCCACAGACCGTTGGCTACATGTCTGATGCATAAGGCACACTTTTCTGGAATCACTTTAGAACGTTCAAAGTCGTCATCTAATTGGTTGAATTTCACAGGATTTCCAGGAGACATGTGTGTCACGTTTTTTAACGGTACACTTGGAAACAACAAAGCCTTCTGATCTAAGAAGTAAGCTCTAGTGTTTACAACGATTGCTATAAGAATTCATCACGATCGACTAAACGCAATACATAAAATTTTGCAAGGTTCATCATGGCATACACTTATAATCATTGTTGTTTCTGTTAACTTTTGACACGTTCGTGAATGTACATCGGTCTGTTACTGCGGTGACATTTCAACATCTCTAAACATGACGCAACACAGAACGAAACGTGATTGGTTGATTGGTCGAAGAGAGGTTTTTTTCTCCATTATTCATCATTGGAGTTTGGGTTCCTCGCCACAGCAGGGCAGTGTTGGCTTGCTCACCGGGAGACTGCATCTATTAATTAATTTATTTATTAGATATTATATATTAGAATGATCTTGCTTGGCCTATAAACACCATTGTACCGATTTTAGCTGTATGTTAAAATAAGGATGAGTTTAGCTCACCAAATTTGATTCTCCACCAGATCTTTCAAGATCACATGCATGAAATTAGTTATTTAAAACATCAATTTCAGTTAAGGAATTAGTTTAGCTCAAAGGAAAATAAGTATAATAATTGTTATTAAAAATACATATTTTACGGTGTCTGATTGGTAATATCAAGTATAACAATATTTGTATGCATTCGTCCAGCGAATGCATTAATGATATTATAAACTTTGTTATCTCATGGCCATAACTAACGTTTCTTTACCAAACAGGATCTAGAGCAAAGGTAGCATAGATCGAAACACAGATTAAGTGACCAAGTTTGTGAGCGTGAGCACAGAAAACCCATCACAAATTAATATATAATTTGTTTATTAAACACTACTCTACATGCTAATCATAAATGACGATCGCATACACACAAACAAATACATGAAACACAAATGCGCTAGGGAGCGCGGAGAGATATAGAGAGAGAGAGAGCGAGAGCATGGCATGGCAACAATTTCTGAACATCATTAAAATCATCTTTAACAAAGAGGCACAGACTTAACGCATCTATTCTATAGAAACGGAATACTTGCAAAGCTCTGTGCTGGATGTACTCGTATGCGCTTGGAGTGATGGAAATGTTCAGATGATTTCAGAATGTGGTCCTGCTGAAAGTTGCTCTCCTGCTGAAAGTTGCGTGTCTTGTTGAAAGTCGCGAGTCTCTGCCCTCATGACCAACCGAGTGGCTCGTCGAGGTGTGCGTGGCAGCAGAGTCCATGGTGCCTTCTCCAGTTAGGGAAGAATTACCGGAAAGGGGGAGGTGAGAGGAAAGCTCCAACGATGCGACTTAATGAAGTGTAAAACTGACTGATTCAGGAAGAGAGCAAGGGAGAAGCAGAAAAAAAACTGTGTCCCGGTCGACATTTAACTTCATGAAGGGCATGCCCTCAGAGTTTGAGTCGGCCAATCAAGTTTGAGTGGGGGAAGAGATTCTTTGTCCACTTAACAGGTAATTTGCAGCTTATAAGCTGTAAGTAACTTTACAAGATACAAGTCCATATTATAACATGATTGTAACAAGATTCAAAGTAGGGAAGGAAGGAGGCGGGAACCGGCAAACATTTAAACATTTAATCAAACATAATCAAAAGTAAAAGATAGCCGAAGAATAAAAAAGAATAAAACATAAATACAAATACAAATGTAAAACATGTTCGGGCCCAGTCCTCTCTCTTCAAAAGTCTGGTCGCTCGCTCTCTTATATGCTCCCGATCTCCTACGTGATTCGAGTGGAGTTCGTGGCGCTCATTAACAATTACTCACCGGTCTCGAACCACGGTCTCGCCCTGCCTACTCCACTACAATCATGTAGTGACTGGATCATTGCGAGGAAAGCCATAAACCCCCTCACTCTCTTTTGTCCTGATTTCTAGATACCATCATCAAAAGACCACAGCAAGCCTGGCTCCATGGGTCTGGTTTTAGGTTTTGAACTCTCACCGAGAGTGTGATAACCCTATGGTTTCTCTGTAGGATATTTATGACTCATAGGCTTCAAAGCATTGGTGATAAGTTTCTGTCTCATCTCTAACTTAACATCTGAGGCTAACCAGAGAAACTTCTCTGACAAATAGGAACTTATGTGATTTAAACTATCCTTTTCTGTAAATGTATCTAAATGTCTAGGTTGTGTGTTGGCGCTCGTGCCATTTTAAATAGTCTATAACTGTTGAATATACAAGTTTTGATTTAGTGTTCATTTGATGTATTCATACGTTGGGATGATTCACAGTTCAATGCCTTGCATGTTTCATATTTTACTACTCCTCTTTGAATTCCCTATATGATGAGCTGTTATAAAAACATAGCATGCATCATACTATGTCCATAACTAAGTTAGTAACTAAAGGTATTAAATGCAAACAGACCACACTGTCCGAGCTATGCAAATGAGGTGCCATGAGAAACAAAGGAACGTTCTCTGGCCCACTTATGACTTTCATGGCATTGGCCTGCAGACCACCTGAGGGCAGAGCAGGTATGCATTTAAAACACCATCACCGATTCACTTCGGATGGGGCTTTTTGGAATTAGGAATTGGAAGGGATAGAAAGAAGACACGGAGGACAATCCAACGGACACCCCGGCTTGGAGCTCCCCTCTGGTGAGTCCGATTAGGCCATGGAACTTCGGACTCAGAACCTAAACTCAGCGTTTCAAGTATTCAAGTATCAAGTATTCACGCTCACAAACGGGTCACTTAAACTGCGTTTCGATCTATACTACCTCTGCTCTTAATTCTGTTTGGTAAAGTCACGTTACTTATGGTCATGAGATAACGTTAGTGTAAAAATCATCAATGCATTTGCTGGGCGAATACATATAGGATTTTTATCACTATACTGCTTATCAGAATTGTAAAATATGTATGTGTAATGACGATTATTATACGTTTATATTTTCCTTTGAGCTTAACTAATTCCTTGACTGAAATTGACATTTTAAATAACTAATTTCATGTATGTGATCTTGATAGATCTGGTGGAGAATTTTATTTGGTGAGTTTAATTCATCCTTATTTTAACATGCAGCTAAAATTGCTACAATAATGATTGTAATGTGTTCTATGGTCACACAATATGTATCAACAATGAGGAATTGTAAAGAGAAACATTGGATATCAATAATGGACAGGTTCGAATTGCATCAAGTTATGATTCTTTCGGATGTACGAATACAAACCACGCCTGAATTAAACTTGTATATCTAAAAGTTACAGATTATTTGAAATGGCATGAGCGCCAACATATAACCAGACATTGAGATAGATTTATAGGAATGGACAGTTTAATCACATAAGTTCCTATTGTCAGAGAAGTTTCTCTGGTTAGCCTCACCAATGCTTTGAACCTTAGGAGTCATAAATATCCCACAGGGTAACCAAAGGCTCATCAAGACTCTCGATGAGATAACAAAACCTACAACCAGACCTCTGGAGCCAGGTTTTGCTAAGGTCTTTTGATGAATATTCAAGAAACCATGACAAAAACGAGAGTTGGGGAGTTTATGGTTTTCCTCTCAATGATCCAGTCCCTACACCATGCACTGTGCTGTGTTTTACCCTTCTTTCTTATATGCTCCGGTGAAGCTGATTTAGAACAATGCACATTGTGAAAAGCGTTATATAAATAAATTGAATTGAATTACCTGTCAGTCATATGGCCTCTTGGGCGGACATCGGCCAAAGAAAGCGGCGATAAATTCCCTCGAGACTACAAATATCCAGGCAAGACAAGATTAAACATTTACCTGCAAAAGATTTGATCTGCAAAGGAAAAGCGACAGCTGAGTCTTCGCCACATCACGTGTGAATTTTTTTTTCCACTAAAACACCTTAGAGAGTCGAAGAAATTAAAAGAGTAATCTTTCTTTTTTAATAGAACACGAATAAAGGCAATTACTTTTAGCTGTTCTGAAACGTTGATTACAGTGATTACAGCGAGCGTGAATACAAAATGGCATTCTCTATTACTGAAGGCAGTTAATCCGGTATAGGCTACGTCCATGTTAGAGAGGCGTATAAATGTTCTGCTAGTAATGTATGTGTTTGTACAAGCATTGCACCGATTTATGTTTCTTCTGGGTGTTCGACAACCTCATGTAGGGTGTTGGAGGGTGTTGTGTATTGTCAGAAAACAAACTTCGTGATCACCAATAATCAGGTTTACTACTTTATTCCATCTTACATCTTCCTTTCTTCTTTCTCATTCTTGCTTAACAGGAAGGTTAGAGACAACTACTGTTTAGGCGTGTATTTCAATTTACCACATAATCCCTTTTTGTGGAAGAAATATTTGTATTATACTTTAACTAAACAGCACAGAACACAAGAAACAACAGTTATATGATGTCAACAACAAGCATATAATTGATCCTGAATTTTCCAACTTACCAGTGTTTTTACTTTTCTCTTTTAACTTAAATGTTTAGCAAAGTTCCATTCTAAGGTAAAGATGAACAAACCTATAAATATATGGGTTTTTTTTCAACCCCTGGATCTCCCTCCCCTGTTAATTTATGACGTATATCTCTTTACGTAACATTGGAGCACGAAACACTCTATATGGACGTGTGGAAATAGGGGAAGAGACAACAGCTGAGATGTCTGAAGTGCTTCCAGAGGCTTTAAAGAGTCTTCAACCGGAGAACCCATCTCAGATGTGGGAACACAGGAAGAAACCAGTGCCAGGTGAATAGCATTCCAAACTTTTCCATCCGAAAGGAGGAATGTTGCAGGGCCTTTTTGAGTCACAACCTTAAGGGGCTCAGTTAACTTGGAATGTCCTTTCTTGATGATTCCAGGCCTTCTGATACGCACAAATAAACTGACTTGAATCCGTGGAGATTGTGCGCTGCGTCTCTGACATGCAATTTTGTCTTAATCTGTCGACCATGTAGGAGATCATCATTCGCTTGTGGGTAGTAGATAGAGCTACGGCAGTGCGTAATATCTCTGTCTGCAAGGAACGCTTCAAACTGAACAGAAATGAATTGCGAATCATTGTCAGTTACGAGTTAAAGAGGATAACCTTTCCGGCTGAATACCACAGACAAGAAATTCTCAAGAGTTGCAGATGTAATGTCAGGCGCGAACACAATCTCCGGCCATTTGCTGTAGTAGTCAATGAGAGTCATAGCAAAACGACATCCTTAAGGAGCATTATTCAAGGGTCCAACCACATCAATGGCCAGCTTTTCCCACGCTGTTGTTGGAGTAGGCACAGGACAGAGTGGTGCTACATGGATATTAGCAGTTTTATCATGCTGGAGGCAGGTGGAACAAGATTTGATGGCATTTTCCACTTGATAGTCCATACCAGGCCACCAATACAAATCTCTTAACCTTTGCTTTGTGCGCACCATCCCTTGATGAGTGGCATGTGCCAACTGGATGAACTTTGGCTGCAATGCTTCTGGAACGATCACTTGCTGTGTGCCACGAATTATGTACCCATCATATACAGACAACTCATTCCGAAAACGATAAAAAGGAGCAATGACTGCGTCTTTCGTGCTGTGAGGCCACCCCTTGTCAATACAAGCTTTACCCTGTTGAAGAAGAGGACAGACGTCACACGTACACTTAAGCTCCTCCACAGTAACGGCTGCGAATTCAGTTGACACGACTGCCACCATCTCTGGCTCTTGTTCTTAAATGTGGTCAGAGGATGGGAGCCGAAGTCTGGACAAACATCAGCAGTCACGTTGTCTCGGCCAGGCTTATATCTCATGCTGTAATTAAAGCAAAGAAGGCGTGCAGACCATCGAGCAATCCTCATGCCTGCGCGTCCAAAACACTTTGTGGAAAGCAACATAGTCAAGGGGCTGTGATCAGTGCAAAGAGTGAAATGGCGGCCCCAAAGGAAAATTCGCCTTTCTTCGGTGGCCCAAACATATGCCAGGGCCTCTTTCTCTGTTGTAGAGTACTTTCTTTCGCAGTCCGACAGTGTTCGAGAAGCAAAAGCGACTCTTCTTTTAGAAGTGCCTCCGCAGTCCAGCAAAACTCGGCTGACTTTCGAAGTAGTGCACGGAGAGGTTCCACCAATGTTGGAAAATTGGGAATGAATTTTGAATGCCAGCCTGCCAGTCTGAGGAAAGAATGCAAGGACTGTGCATCATGGGGAGAAGGCGCCTGCTGTATAGCTAGAACGTGATCCGGGTTTGGATACAATCCAGAAGCAGAAATAACATGGCCAAGAAAAAGTAACTCAGATTTTCGGAAGTGGCACTTTGCCACATTAAGCTTCAAAGGACAGTTTTGAAGATACTGTAGCACAGCTTGAAGTCATTTCCCAAGTACCTCAGGATTCAGACAATAATGTCATCTAAATACTCAACTCAACTTTATTTATATAGCGCTTTTTACAATTTTCATTGTTAAAAAGCAGCTGTACATGAGACACATTGAATACAAGAAAAACAACTAAAGGCATATACCTGTATAAACAAGAAAAAAGGGAAAACAACAAAAGACAGACATACAAATGCTCCACACACACAATATGCATACATACTTACACACATTGACATAGACGCAAACACGCAAACACGCAAACACGAAAACACACTCGCACACATGCACAGTGAAAGCACACATTTGAGATAAAGGAGAGAGAACCACAGGTCAAATATTAAACAGACTATAAATTCTTATATGCAATATTAATTATGTCTAACATCTAAATTCTAATGATGCCCGATGACTCCTGAGATAGGCGCAGGCTCCCCGTGACCCGAGGTAGTTCGGATAAGCGGTAGAAAATGGATGGATGGATCTAAATTCTAAAACAGCCCCCCCGGCCAGGCAAATAGTGCAAAACAATATGCAAACGGTGGCGAGGAACCCAAAACTCCAATCGAGTAAAATAAAACCTCAGGAGAACCCAGGCCCATTCTCAGCTCTCCCATCAGGTCTGGGCATGAACTGCATCCTGCGGTAACCTTGGAACAAAAAGACAAGACTGGCTGAGAGTAGAGTACTGTTCTGCACTCTTTGATGCAACAAGTACATCATTTGTTATTGGATGTGTTCCTGGTTCCGGTTGATCTAAATAATGCAGCCTAAATCCTCTGAGGATTAATATTAGGGTAGTGTAGTGTATGCAAGATTAAAAAAATGTGTCTTTAGTCTAGATTTAAACTGACAGAGTGTGTCTGCCTCCCGGATAGTGCAGGGAAGAATATTCCAAAGTTTAGGCGCTAGATAAGAAAAGGATCTACCACCTGCACTTGATTTTGAAATTCTAGGTATTACCAACTGACAGGACGCCTGAGAGCATAATGCACGTGGAGGATTGTAATACAACAGAAGTTCATTCAAATACTGCGGCGCTAGACCATGTAGGGCTTTATAGGTAATAAGCAAGATCTTGAAGTTAATGCGATGCTTTATAGGTAACCAGTACAAGGTTGACAGAACCGGGGTTATATGCTCATACTTTTTTGTACGTGTAAGAACTCGAGCTGCCGCGTTTTGAACCAGTTGCAGTTTTTGTAATAGGCCTGCAGGGCAACCACCTAAAAGTGCATTACAGTAATCTAGTCTAGATGTCATGAATGCATGAATTAATTTCTCTGCATCTGACAGTGACAGCATATGACGTAGTTTAGATATATTCTTAAAATGGAAAAAGGCAATTTTACAGGTGTTGGCGACATGGCTCTCAAATGACAGATTACTATCGAATACAACGGCAAGATTCTTAGCTGACGACAAGGATTTTATGGAGCATCTGTCAATAGTTAAGCAGTATTCTTGGTTGTTACGTATGGCGGTTTTTGGTCCAAATATAACATTGCATCATTTCCTGGCCAGCCAAAATTTGAGACATCATCCTTTGAAGTGCACTAGTTGCTGATGCCAGCCCATAAGGGACCCTTGTGAAACGAAAAAGTCTATAATGGGTGACGAAAGATGTCAAATCCCTACTATCCTGATGCAGGGTCTCTTGGTGATATGCATTTTGGAGATCTATTGTAGAGTCGTGGCCAAAAGTTTTGAGAATTACATAAATATTGGAAATTGGAAAAGTTGCTGCTTAAGTTTTTATAATAGCAATTTGCATATACTCCAGAATGTTATGAAGAGTGATCAGATGAATTGCATAGTCCTTCTTTGCCATGAAAATTAACTTAATCCCCAAAAAAACTTTCCACTGCATTTCATTGCTGTCATTAAAGGACCTGCTGAGATCATTTCAGTAATCATCTTGTTAACTCAGGTGAGAATGTTGACAAGCACAAGGCTGGAGATCATTATGTCAGGCTGATTGGGTTAGAATGGCAGACTTGACATGTTAAAAGGAGGGTGATGCTTGAAATCATTGTTCTTCCATTGTTAATCATGGTGACCTGCAAAGAAACGCGTGCAGCCATCATTGCGTTGCATAAAAATGGCTTCACAGGCAAGGATATTGTGGCTACTAAGATTGCACCTAAATCAACAATTTATAGGTTCATCAAGAACTTCAAGGAAAGAGGTTCAATTCTTGTAAAGAAGGCTTCAGGGCGTCCAAGAAAGTCCAGCAAGCGCCAGGATCGTCTCCTAAAGAGGATTCAGCTGCGGGATCGGAGTGCCACCAGTGCAGAGCTTGCTCAGGAATGGCAGCAGGCAGGTGTGAGCGCATCTGCACGCACACTGAGGCGAAGACTTTTGGAAGATGGCCTGGTGTCAAGAAGGGCAGTGAAGAAGACACTTCTCTCCAAAAAAAACATCAGGGACAGATTGATCTTCTTCAGAAAGCATAGTGAATGGACTGCTGAGGACTGGAGCAAAGTCATATTCTCCGATGAAGCCCCTTTCCGATTGTTTGGGGCATCTGGAAAAAGGCTTGTCCGGAGAAGAAAAGGTGAGCGCTACCATCAGTCCTGTGTCATGCCAACAGTAAAGCAGCCTAACACCATTCATGTGTAGGGTTGCTTCTCATCCAAGGGAGTGGGCTCACTCACAATTCTGCCCAAAAACACAGCCATGAATAAAGAATGGTACCAAAACACCCTCCAACAGCAACTTCTTCCAACAATCCAACAACAGTTTGGTGAAGAACAATGCATTTTCCAGCACGATGGAGCATCGTGCCATAAAGCAAAAGTGATAACTAAGTGGCTCTGGGACCAGAATGTTGAAATTTTGGGTCCATGGCCTGGAAACTCCCCAGATCTTAATCCCATTGAGAACTTGTGGTCAATCCTCAAGAGGCGGGTGGACAAACAAAAACCCACTAATTCTGACAAACTCCATCCATCCGTCTTCTTCCGCTTATCCGGAGCCGGGTCGCGGGGGCAGCAGTCTAAGCAGGGATGCCCAGACTTCCCTCTCCCTAGACACTTCCTCCAGCTCTTCCGGGGGGACACCGAGGCGTTCCCAGGCCAGCCGGGAGACATAGTCCCTCCAGCGTGTCCTAGGTCTTCCCCGTGGTCTCCTCCCAGTGGGACATGCCCGGAACACCTTCCCGGGAAGGCGTCCAGGGGGCATCCAGAAAAGATGCCCGAGCCACCTCAGCTGGCCCCTCTCGATGTGGAGGAGCAGCGGATCTATTCTGAGCTCCTCCCGAGTGACCGAGCTTCTCACCCTATCTCTAAGGGATCGCCCAGCCACCCTGCGGAGAAAGCTCATTTCGGCCGCCTGTATCCAGGATCTTGTCCTTTCGGTCATGACCCACAGCTCATGACCATAGGTGAGAGTAGGAACGTAGATTGACCGGTAAATCGAGAGCTTCGCCTTGCGGCTCAGCTCCTTCTTCACCACGACAGACCGGTACAGCGACTGCATTACTGCGGAAGCTGCACCGATCCGTCTGTCAATCTCCCGTTCCATCCTTCCCTCACTCGTGAACAAGACCCCCAGATACTTGAACTCCTCCACTTGAGGCAGGAACTCTCCACCTACCTGAAGTGTGCATGCCACCCTTTTCCGACTTAGTCTGACAAACTCCAAGAAGTTATTATGAAAGAATGGGTTGCTATCAGTCAGGATTTGGCCCAGAAGTTGATTGAGAGCATGCCCAGTCGAATTACAGAGGTCCTGAAAAAGAAGGGCCAACACTGCAAATACTGACTCTTTTCATAAATGTCATGTAATTGTCGATAAAAGCCTTTGAAACCTATGAAGTGCTTGTAATTATATTTCAGTACATCACAGAAACAACTGAAACAAAGATCTAAAAGCAGTTTAGCAGCAAACTTTTTGAAAACGAATATTTATGTAATTCTCAAAACTTTTGGCCACGACTGTAGAGAACATTGAAGCGCCACGCAATTCCGTAAAAACTTACTCAATTTGTGGTAATGGGTGACTGTCGACCACTATGGCTTTGTTTGGCTCTCGTAAATCAACGCAGAAACGAATGCCTCCAGAATTCTTTTCAATGACCACAAGCGGCGACACCCATGGAGACGACTCTTTTCTACGATCCCTTCAGATTCCAGCCTCTTTACCTCTTGTGATACTGCATCTCTCACTGTGAATGGCAGTCTATGCAATTTTTGCTGTACTGGTGGCACATCTGAACGCACATTCACTTTATGTACAAAGCCAACAGCCAAGCCCAAAGACTCCGTGGAATTCACAGCAACATGTCCGATTTCTGCAGAAGATGCAGCAGATCCATTCCAGATGCAGAGCAGAGAAAAGATCCATGCCAAGTATTGGTGTTCCTCCTGTCACAATGTAAAATAAAGCCTGGGTGCGATTACACTGATGTGTGAAAGTAACAGAAAGGCACCCTAAAACTGGAATAGTCATTTTCATGTATGTCATGAACAGCGAACATTAGGCACCGTGATGGAAGTATCTGAGAAGTGTCGTCGGTACAGATGCTCTGGAAGGATGGAAACAGCCGAACCAGTATCCACAAGTAGTTCAGTGTTTAGTGAATTCTCGTCCGCAGTATGCAAGGAAACATTGCATGTAAGGTTTTGTTTCTTTTTCAGATGCAGTGGCATCTCAATGCTTAAGACCGTTAACTCTGGTACAGCAACCTCTTGTACATTACAGGTGGATGCAGAACTCCGACAAACTCTAGCAAAATGTCAAATTTTTCCACACTGTCTGCATTTTGACTGTTTAGCTGTGCATTTGGGATAGTTTGCTAAATGTGATGTAGTACCCCAACGGCAGCATGTTCTCGCATCTATTTTTTTCTGTGTTGTATTAGATGTCATCTGATTAGAAGCTGTGGACTTACGTATAGCAGATGTCCGTCGCCACCGCTGTTTTTCACCATCACGTGAGCCAGTATGCACCTCTTTAACAGACGTTTCAGTTCGCCCCATAGCTTTAGCTTTAGCTATTGCAGACTCAATTTGTCCCGCGATCGTAATCGCCTTTTTCTGAGTGAGATCCGTTTCTAACAGCAGACGTTCCCGAATTCGCAGAGAGCACATCTTCTCGACAAGAGAGAAAGGCAGCTTGGCCCGCAGCAGTGTAAGCTTGTCACAAGTGATGTTGAAAAACCTACATGCTTTAGACTGGAGTCTAGGTTGCGCCCCCCAGGTGGCCACCGCCTGCGGACAGAAGTGCACCGCAACGGCATACTCCACCTAGGGGACATCGACGTATCCTCTAGCTGCCCCACCATCGAGGGAAGAAAGGGCGACGGAACTACTTTGACGTGCAGGCGCTGAAAAGGGGGCGTTCCAGATCTTACTGAGTTCCTCATGCACTTCTGGGAAACACAGCACTTTTGAGCCGCGCTCAAACCCCGAGGTACCACGTATCCAGCCACGAGCGTTAGGGGAGAGGCAGTGCTCACGCCGGCCCAGGAAAGCATGGCTGACATTTCGACATCCCCTTCCTCCTGGGCTCGACCGCCCGAGGGGGGGAGCTCTGAGGAATCGTCGGAGTCGGATGCCAGTAAGTCATGCACCTTTTCCAAATATGTGGTTGAGGATTAAGATGGGTCGGGACCGTCTCTTGGGGAATGGTCAGACGAGCGAGACGTGGTGCAAACGGTCCGCGAGCCAGTGGCTGATGGATTAACACTCACAGTAATCGTCATATCACCCTCGCTGCTCGCCGTAGCGGATGGCAGGGCCCGTCCACTGCTGTCACGGAACGGGAAGCAGACGAGATGGGGCTGGGTCCCGAGGGAACACAGCCGCCCTTGAACAGAACATCTGAATCCCCCCGCAGTGCACACAGTATCCGTTCCCCTCCTCGATGAGTGTGTTTTACCCACGAGAACAGCGGGACATGCCACGCTGGAGAAATTAGCTCTTTTAGAGAAAAAACTCGAACACATCTAGAACTGCCGAGACTCCCAGGGGAAGTTGCTGTAGGAAGGGACAGTCCGCTGCACCACGTTGTTAGATTCCAGCAGTAGTTCAGTGTAGAGATTTGAAGTCTCGATGTCGATCATGCGTGCGACCAGCAAGTAGAGCATTCCAGTAGTCCAAATTTGAGATTACCAGTGCCTGGACAAGGAGTTGTGTCACATCCTCAGTGAGATAGGGTCTAACCTTTCTACTGTTGAATAAGGCACATCAGCATGACTGTGTTGTCTTTGCAATGTGATCATGAAGAAAAAATTGTAGTTCGGTCTTGACAGGGCTCAACTGGAGGTGATGCTCTTTCATCCAAGCTGAGATGTCTTCTAGGCAGGCTGTAATGCGATATGCTACAGTGATATCGTCTGGGTGAAATGAGATGTTAATTTGGGTGTCGTCAGCATAACAGTGATACAAGAAACCATGTGCCTGTATGATAGGTCCCAAGGATGTCGTGTAGATGGAAAAAAGCAGCGGTCCAAACACTGATCCCTGAGGGACCTCAGTGATCATGTGGAGAGCAGTGGGCAGTGAGCCCCTCCATGATACCCTGAAGGATCTGCTGGAGAGGTAGGATTTGAACCAGTGTAGAGGAGTGCCTGAGATTCCTAGAGATGACAGGGTTGCTAGCAGTATCTGATGATTAACAGTGTCAAATGCTGCAGATAAATCTAGCAGAATCAGGACCGAGGATTTAGATTCCACCTTGGCTAACAGCAGTGCTTCTGTGACCGATAGCAATGCAGTTTCAGTGGAGTGGTTTGTTTTGAAACCAGACTGCTTGTCATCCAGTAGTTTATTCTGGGATAGGTAGGAAGACACCTGGTTGAAAACTGCCCTTTTAAGTATTTTGGCAATAAATGGGAGGAGTTACAGTCTGTAACTGTCGGTAATAGAGGGGTCCGATGTGGGTTTTTTAAGAAGGGGAGTGACCTGGGCCTGTTTGAATTTGGATGGAAAAATACTGGTGACCAAGGAGATGTTGATGATGTGTGTGAGTGCAGGTGGTGGGGTGGCTGGAGAGATGTCTGGTGACTTCAGTGTCAGTCAGTGAGGCGAAAGAGGAGAGTTCAATGTTTGAAGTGAGGGTAGTGTGTACCGAGGTCTGAGGTTTATTTATTTTTATTGGTATTTAACGTGACAAATGTATTCATTTATTCCCCCAATTCAGTGACATGCGTTTAAAATTTTATTATAATATCAAATAATGTATTATGATTATTATGAAAGACATTTAGCTGATTATTTGTGTGGGGGGACGATAAGGGACATGGAAAATCCATAGGGTGGCACTGGGCTAAAAAAGGTTGAGAACCACTGTTTTAGTCCTTTGTCAGCCACCGTAGTGCTTTGTAAGGGAGGGGTAGAGTGAGCAATTGGTTGCAATTCGTAACCTATAGATGCTGCAAAATTTCATACACTGGATTTTTAAGTCTGTAAAATTACTAAAAATTATACAACCAACATACATGTTTCATATTCTTTCTAAATACTGATCATCTACCACACATCAGGCACAGTCGCTCTAATATATGCATCAATTTGAACTTAAGTTTTGTAATTTAATTATTTTGTTATTGCAAACCATTGTGATACGCAATATTTCAATCATTTGTGAAGCCCTATTCTGAAACTAATTATCAAGCTGTCCTATAAAGGCAACAAAAAAACATTATATTTTAAATGCATATAAAACACGTGATCTGCTTAATACACAGAAAATATCTACAAAATAATGTCATAAACTAAATAATAATATTGAATAATGTTTATCATCTTGCTTATATCAATTGTGTGATGGATGGGACCAAAGAACAATGTTATTGTTATGACAGAATGTGATTGTTTTTCTAGGTGATTTTGATGTATGCACATGCAAAACAAAATAATGTAGAGGACAATGAAAACCTTTTTGGTTCCGAAAGTGAAATACTTCAGGAGGCACAGGTGAGTCTCTTTCCTTTACTTGTATACCATTTATCAGACTATTATGACATTAACTGAGGTGCAAGAAACTCTTAATAACCTTTATAAAAACCTATACCATGATGTAACTATTTAATACATGTGTGCATGTTGTTTCTGTAGGTATTTAATGTTAGTTCTCGAGTCATGCATACTAATGCCAAGAGGAAGAAGAAGCATTTAGGCTCTGACACTGAAATAATTCAGGAAGCACAGGTAAGTCTCTACATCCTTAAGCTGTATTGTCAAGCTATTATGAAATTAGTTCATTTCAACATCTGTGACCAGGAAGTCTTGGTATGATCTCTAAATCTTACAACATATTTAGACAATGTGCCAGATGACCCTTAAGACCTACAGGATAAGTTATATTTTGTAAAATACAGTAACATAATTTGATCCTGTTTTGTATAGGTGATCAAGGTCAATTCCCATGCAAAACACGTTGACAAAAAGACGAATGAGGATTATTTAGGCTCAGGCGATGATATAATTCAGGATGAACAAGTAAAATATTCTATTTTACATGTATACCATCAAGTAAATCATATCTGGAACAAAAAAAGTAAATAATAATCCAAATTGTCTTAACCATTTCATCTCTAAGGTCTGTTTACCTGAGGATGAACATAGGCTCTCTACAACTCACCAGCCCGGCATACGAAGGAACCAAAGACTAAGTAAAGTTTCTTATCTAGTATAAAATTCAGCACCAACGTGTTTCATTTCCAAAGAATGAAGAATTACAAAACTATGTACAATTTAATGTAATACATATCATGCTGTTCAACTGCAAAGAGGTAAAGATGGTTGACCATGGCTAGTTAAAAAGTTAGGTGTGGACACCAACATAAAACACAAAATATGGTGCCGAAGTCACCAGAATGTTTAAAAAAAATGAATGAGATTAAAATTAAATTGGGTTCGCAAACCTTCAAAAACTGTTCTGAGTAGACAAACCAAAGTCTACCAATCCTCTTCACCTCCATCGCTCTTTTGTATCGACACTTCACTACAATCTTGTATATTATTTAAGCAAGGTGATTCTCTCCATAGGGGAGTGGACCACTGCAGTGAAAAAAAATAGAAAAGGAAAGACAACAACTTTACAGCCAGAAACAGGGGTGACACTGGGATTAAGGAAGTCCAAAGGTGCAGTGTCTGTTATCAACCCAAAATCAACCCAATTCCCTCCTACAACAGATACACCTAAGCAATCTCTGTCTCCGTGAGTCTCAGTCTCTTGTGTTTGTGTTTATAATATCTGTCCTGATAGGGAGGATTGGTAAGTATGACTGACATGGTTGTGTATTTGAATAAGAATTGCCAATTGCGCAAAATAAATGATGAATATGGCATTGTGTTTTGCTTGAAGTAATTATATTATTTTGCTAAATTGTGACACGGTCAGAGTAAAACGATAACAAAATACAGCTACAGTTAGCATAGTACTCATAGTTTATAATTAGCCTGTAGTTCCTGTAAACTTTCATCAAATTTTGGGTAATAAATAAATAATAATGTATAATAATGTAACTCACTTTAGTTTCAAGCCAAACAATTCTAAATTGTCCTTCTAATTTCCTAGAATTACTTTAAACCCCCTCCCCTTTGTTTTCTGTCACTTCATTGGTTCTTAAGTCTTCAATCATTGGTCCGTTTGTATTCCTGTTGTGTTTTGGGTGTACACAAACAAGGTTGCGAGTTCAGGTCAAAGGTCAGATTCAGAACAACTAGCCTGGTTCCAAGGTTTTTAGGACTCTTTAATATCCTGTCTAATCACTGTTTGCATTCCACTCTTGCCCTATCTCGTCACTCTATCTGCCCTGCTCTCCAGTGCTCTTTGATAACAACTCAAATTTCAGGCAAAGCCCCCTGTGAGCATTGAGAAAGCTGAGAGGAGATTAGGTTATCACTTCACATCTTAGCTCTTATCAGCAAATCTCTCGCTCCTCTCTCTCTGGGCTGGGCTGGATCTTACCCACAATTTTCGACACTCTCTGACAGTTGATTTCAGTTAATATTTGATATCCTCTGTTGTTAGTTTTGACAGCAAGGGTTATTCTGAGAGCGCTGGTGGGGCAGAAGAAGCAAAACATAAATCAAGTGTGAAAAAAATTAATCAAACCAGTAAATCAAAGAGGAAGACTGATGAAATTCAAAAAGATGATGAGACCAAGTACAGGGTCTTTGAGGACAACACTGCAACCTCAAAGCAAGTGAGTTACATATTAGTCATTCTGCTTTTATCTCATGCTTACAGTTTGTACATTTGTCATGGTATACGTTCAATCTGCAGAAGAAAAAGAAAACTAAAGAAATGGCAGAAACTACAGAACCCCAGAACACAAAAGTAAAGACCAAAAAGAAGATAAAGGGGCAACCTGCATTCATTGTAGGTAAGTATATTTAGAAACAACAGATCAGGGCGCATTTTCTCAAAACATTTTATCTTACCACTAAAAAGCTCTCCTGAACCGCAGTAAAAGTTTTTAGTTTAGAGTTTCCTCTTAAAACCTATTCACAACTCTGCTGAGAGCAACTTTAACTACGGAGCATAAAGAAATCATAAAGGGGTTGTGCAACAGTGTTTCGTGCATTCTGACTTCTTTACCATGCTTGACATGGTAAACTTGTCAAAAAACAAGTTGGACATATCAGATAGTATTTCTGTTCTCGGTACACTCCCCCAGCGTTCGTACAGGTTTAAGAAAGTTTTTTTCAAAGATGAAATCTTTAGATCTTAATCCCTTATTGGACAACATTTTTTGAACATCTCCCTTAAAAAATACAGCTGACAAATTAGCTAAAAGTCAAATCAAGTCAACTTTATTTATTAAAAAAAGTTTTAAAATGTTCATTGTTACAAAGAAGCTGTACATGAGACATATTGACTATAAGCAAAATATTAATGTGCAAAACAGTACATCAAACAGTGGTGAGGAACCCAAAACTCCAATTGAGGAAAATAAACCCAGGAGAACCCAGGCCCAACAAGGGTATTCCAGTTCCTCTCTGACAAAGCTGCTACATCTGCACAAGCTCGACAGTGCTTGCACAACAAGGCTAAATAAAAAATAAATACATTTACTAATAAGGTAAATTATAGATTTAAGATTATCATTCATCTTTCTGTGTCGGTCTT
This sequence comes from Triplophysa bombifrons, assembly GCA_029783895.1. Lineage (NCBI taxonomy): Eukaryota > Metazoa > Chordata > Actinopteri > Cypriniformes > Nemacheilidae > Triplophysa > Triplophysa bombifrons. The sequence goes on along the minus strand of CM056456.1, from coordinate 17,812,403 downwards.
GATGACTCTGTGTCTTCCACTGCTCCTCTCCCATGTGTGGTCCCACAGGACTCTGTGCTTGGCCCTCTTTTATTTTCTCTCTATCTACTCCCACTTGGTTCCATTCTAAGGAAACAGGCATTTATTTTCACTTCTTTGCGGATGACAGCTGGATCTTAATCCCCCTCAAAAAGTCTGATTCTGCTAAAGTGTATTACACAACGTTAAACCTTGGATGTCTTGAAATTTGCTGAACTTTAATGAAGACAAGACAGAAGTCATGGTCTTTGGTGGCACTTCTGTGACCCCCTCCCCCACAGCTGATCTGGGTTCTTTAGCACAGTCTAGCAAGCCCAATGTGAACAATCTGGGGGTAAAAGTGGACTCACACCTTACATTTGACAGCTGTGGTGAAGTCAAGCTTTTTCCAGTTGAGGAAGATGGCAAAAATCAAACCAGTCCTTCAGAGGCAGCACTTTGAGACTGTAATCCATGCCTTTGTGACCACTCGGCTGGATTACTGTAATGCACTTTATATGGGGGCTAGTGAGTTATCCATTGTTCGTCATCAACTGGTACAAAATGCTACTGCACGTCTTTTAAGTGGCACAAGCAAATATGAGCACATTTCACCTTTTTTAGCTTCACTACACTGGATGCCAGTTCATTTTAGGATTTATTTTAAAATTATTTTATTTGTTTTTAAAGCCTTGAATGGCCTTGCCCCACCTTACCTCTCTGAGCTGCTGCACCTCTACACTCCTAGCAGATCTCTCAGGTCAGCAGACCAGCTGCTATATAAATAAAGTGGATTGGATTGGATTAATAATATAATAGTATTTGATACTATTGTATACATATGTTTCCATATGTTTTTTTTTGTTTGTCGTATAATACATTCCATTCTTTATTTACTTATTTATTTATTTATTTATTTACTATTATTTTTATTTATTTTTATTGGAAACCCTATACTCTGTATGTTGGATGCTCTTGTTTTTTCTGTTTCTTTGGAAAATATATAAATAAAAAATATATGAAGAATAATATAATAGCATTTGAAACTTTGAAACTTTGTAGTCAAGTTTTGACAAATCGCTGCGTCCTTCTTTATCCAGTTCTATCATCTCAACTCTTGTCAGATCGCCGCTTCCCATTCTCAGCTCTGCCATCAGGTCTGGCAATGAACTGCATCCTGCGGTAGACTTGGAACAATGAGACAAGACTGGCTGAGAGTAGAGTACTGTTTTGCACTCTTAGATGCAACAAGTACATCAGTTGCTGTTGGAAGTGTTCCTAGTTCCGGTTTATCTAACTAATGCAGCCTAAACCCTCAGAGGATTTATATTATGGAAGTGTAGTGTATGCAAGATTAAAAAGATGTGTCTTAAGTCTAGATAAACTGACAGAGTGTGCCTGCCTCCTGGACAGTGCAGGGTAGACTATTCCAAAGTTTAGGCGCTAGATAGGAAAAGGATCTACCACCAGACTTGATGTTGAAATTCTAGGTATTACCAACTGACAGGATACCTGAGAGCATAATGCACGTGAAGAACTGTAATACAATACAAGTTCGCTCAAATACTGCGGAGCTAAACCATGTAGGGCTTTATAGGTAATAAGCAAGATCTTAAAGTTGATGCATTCTTTATAGGTAACCAGTGCAAGGTTGACAGAACCGGGATAATATGTTCATACTTTTTGTACGTTAAAGAACTCGAGCAGCCGGGTTTTGGACCAGTGTGAGTTTTTGCAATAAGCCTGCAGGGCAACCACCTAACAGTGAATTACAGTAATCTGGTCTTGATGTCATGAATTGACTACTCTGTATCTGACAGTGACAGCAAATGACGAAGTTTAGAAATATTCTTAAAATGAAAAAAAAGATTTTACAGGTGTTGTCGACATGGCTCTCAAATGTGAGTGTCAGGTATACAGGACAGACCCGAAAGCAGATGAGTTAAATAGTTATTTAATAAAAACACAAAATTCAAAAGGTAAACAGAAACGAGGAAGGCCATTGAGGAACGGGAGTAGGCGAGAATCAGCGTCAAACAGGCGAAGATCGGGCAAGGTACAAACTGGGTCCCTGGGAGTGAAAAGATCTTACACATATTGTTGGTAAATGATAGTTAGATGTACTAGTAGCAATAGTCGTGGGAGAATGTAGATTTTTTCGATTTCCCTAGACACCTCCTCCCCAACTGTTTCATCTTGACCTCTCTTTGAACTTTCTTTCAGTATGTCTGAAGATTTGCAGCAATAATTAATGGACCTGCGTGAACAGTTGCGTGGTTTGCAAACAATCAATGATCAACTGAGAAGTCATACTTCACCATCCAGTGGACATGTTTTAAATCCATCCTCGACTAATTCTAACACCCCTCCAGTGTCTCTTAATAGGGTGCTGTATGTTCCCAGAGAGAGGAAGTGCCCATGTTTTTATGGACATTCGGATTCATCATCTCTGACTTCGTAGGAGTGGATTGAGGAAGACACTATGTTTATCGAGGGTAGAGGTTGGTCAGATAGGGAACCAGGATTGTTTTAACTAGTAATGTGGATGCATTGTCCAGATAGTATACAGCTTCAATGATTGAGATGACTGTTACAACTTCTATTCCAGAAGCAGGAAGACTATCTGCTACTAACCAAAAGTCTACAGTAACTGTTGAAATTATTTCTGCTCTTCCCATTCAGTCTAAGACCAGTCTCAGGGAGTTGCTGGAAGCAGATCCGGTTATTGGGCGGTTTCTGGTGTACTGGGATCGTCAGAAGCCTCCAACACAAAAGGAGAGAAGTCTTGAGTCTTCTGCAGTGACTGAGTTAGTCGTGAGTGGCAAAGGCTAATGCAGATAGATTTCAAGCTCAGGATGGACATAAGGAGTTTCGTCAGGTGGTGTTACATCAGTGCCTAAGTGGAAGTGTTAAGTGGTCTGCATGATGATCATGGCCATCAGGGAGTGTAGCGGAGTGCTAGTCTAGTTAGAACACGCTGTTACTGGCCTAGGATGTACACCTTTATTGAGAACTGGTGCAAGCAATGTCAGCGCTGCACTCTAGCCAAGGAGGTTTGTCCTAAAGTTATGAGTTTTATGGGTCACCTCATAGCTGAGAGACCATTGGACATTTTGGCACTTGACTTTACTTTATTGGAGGGTTAGGGTTAGGGATTATTGGAACCATCATCTAATGGAACAGAGAATGTGTTGGTCATGACCGATGACTTTTCAAAGTTTATGCAATAATACCCACCAAAGACCAGACAACGCAGACTGTGGCACGAGTGTTGGTTGAGCATTAGTTTCATTTGTTTGGGTTGCCAGGGCAAATCCATTCAGATCAGGGTCGATGCTTTGAGAGTAGAATTATCCAGGAATTATGCAACATATATGGCATTGTCAAAACTCGTACAACACCCTATTAGCCCCAAGGAAATGGCCAATGCGAGAGATTCAACAGAACGATGCATGATTTATTGTGAACACTTCCTCCCTAAAAGTATCATTGACCAGAGTTTCTTTCGCAAGTGTACAATACTGCAGAACATCAGTCTACAACAGGTTGTTCTCCATATGTTCTTAAGTTTGGAGAGGAACCTCAGTTACCGATTGACTTTGAAGAGACCAGTTGAAAGCTGCAGCAGATCAACACGCCCGATTAAATAATAAAAAGGTACAGCATGACTCCTTGCAGGAATATCAGTTAGTGTATCGAAGGTCCCACACGGTCAGAGGTAAATATAAGATTCAGGATGTGTGTGACACTACCCTCTACAGAATTGTTGAGGGCTCAGATGGTCCAGTGTATTCTATGTGTCCAGCTGATGGGACTGGTTCAGTTAAGAGAATACATGGGCGTGAGTTGAGTCCTGCTTTTAGTTCCACGTATGATCCAGGATTACCTCCCATATGAGAGATGAAGAACCAAATTCAGAGTTAGACTCTGTGTTGATTATATCGGAACCCATGGAGGGGGTACCATTGCAGAATGAAGGTATAGAAAAATCTTTATCTAGGAATTCAAGTGTTGTATTGCCCCCTTCAAAATGTGATAGTTGACCAAGACGTACTATGATATCTACTGAAGGACATCATAGAAACCCGTACCATCTTCCGCAGTCTATTTCTACAAATGATCAGATAGCTCTCCCTGTGATAAGCCCATCCAACAGTTCCCAAAGTTGTGTGTTCAGACCTTGAATGTGAAAAGATTATTTATATGTTTTTGGGGGGGTGGGTGTAACAAAGTGATACGAGTGCGAGACTTCATTTCCCATAAGGCTGTGCAGTAGCGGACTTTTACGTCGGTACGTACTATAAAAAGACTCATGGTAGCGTAGTGGGGTCTCGTCTCATTCATTCATTGACTCTGCAAACAGGTGCGTGATTTGTGGTGGACTGTGTCTGTAGAGGCTAGATTGGTTCGGGTAATAGCGTAACAAGCTTCTATTTCAGTCAGTCATTGATTCTGCACAAAAACATGTGCAAGTATCAGGTAGTTGTGTTTTAAGTTATAAATTGTGGCTATAAGTTATCTCCATGTACAGACTTAATTATTTGTCTTCTTAGAAACTCGTGTTTTGAGGATCGGCCTGGTGGCGCAGTCCCCAGAGATTTTGGATAATGCAAGCAAATGTTTGTTAGAGGTAAATAGCATTGCCAAGTCTTAAACTTATTTAAACAGATTAATGTTCTTATAAAGGCTTTTTTTGTAGGTATCTTTTAAAGAAGAAACCACCGGTTGGTTTTAATTACTTTTTCATAGATCTAGAGTGTTAAAGGTATTTAATTGAATACCTAAGGACCTAAATTAATGCAAGTGTTGATTTAAGGTGTTCATTTTAAGTATTTGCTTTACAGGTCTAGCACAACTATTGCTACTATAGATATTTATGTTTGGTGGTCCATTACCCAGTTTTCATTTTATGAATGGTTCCATCTATCTAAAGTTTATTATCATTGGAGAGTTCCATTATTTTGAATATTTTGTATTATTATTACTGTCCTTGTGATAGTTTCGATTGATGTTTGTTTCTTTTTTTTTAGTTTTCATATTACCTGACTTCGTAGGCATTGTGACTGGCATGGTTGTGATGATAGGGATGTTCTTGTAATTTTGTATCCTATATTGTATGCTGTGATTGCTTTGGGGTAAATTGCAGTTAGTGGTTGTATGCCCTCCACACTTACAGTCTAGCCCGGTGGGAGCCCTGTGGTTTGTTATACATGTATTTCATTGCGTTGGAGGTTTATGATAACATGTCTTTTTAATATTACTTTTAATCCTGTGTGAAATTGTGATTCTTCGTTGAACACAAAACATTCAGAGTCCACTTTTATTTTTTTCGCCACACTAATTTTCACTCATTAACGTCCGAGTTATTACCGATGCATTCTAATTCTACGTTAGGCCCTAACTGTACTGCGTGCGTTTTCACTGCCACCTATTGGAGTTCGCTTGTATTGCATCAAATTAGTAATTCAGAACCAAAACATTACTCAAATGCTGTATTTTTTAAAACCTCCTTCGCGGCTTGAGGGCTGGATAAAAGTTTGGGCTGTAGTTTGCCCCCCTCTGGACTAAAGGGATTTCGCAAACAGCATTTCAGAGACCTGTGATTAAAACTTCAGCTTTATAGCTCTAAAATCATACTATATTAAGTTGTGTTACATTTTGCTCTACAGGCACTAGGTGGCGCTACACATTACAGTAAGTGAGGTGAACATCATCATGTAAAGTTTTTAATCAATTACTTATAGAAATGGCAGCCCAGTTGTGACAAGTCGTGTTGGATTTGTTTTTGTCATGTTTCACTGCATGACAACCCCTGACAAAGAGTGTTCATAAGCAATTAACAAATAAAGGAGACATGGATCTACTTATTTATAAATTTAGTGTTAAGAAAATTTATTCGGTCAGTTAGTGACTTACCTTAATGTGTTTGCGCAAGTTTGAAAGGGAGTTGTGAAAGGCTGATATTTCCTCTTCTTTAGCAGACAGAGTTTGAAACTTATGAGAATGCTTTTACCCTTACTGTTGCTTCCAAAACCGAATAGCGGAGAAAGATGCACCCAGGGATGCTTATCTTCATCGTCAAAGGGTCTGTTGGAATCCTCTGCAGACATATCCATTTTGAACTGAACTGGCGACAGATCAGTTTTTTTGCTAGCGCCGGGAAACAACCTGATTGGCTAACAAATCTCACAAATAAATGTAGATTTTTTTTACTTTGGGTGAAACGAGATGTAAATCTGGGTGTCATCAGCATAACAGTGATACGAGAAGCTGTATGCCCGTATGATGGGTCCCAAGGATGTTGTGTAGATGGAACAAAGCAGTGGTCCAAGCACTGATCCCTGAGGGACCCCAGTGATCGTGTGGTGAGGAGTGGACAGCGAGCCCCTCCATGATACCCTGAAGGATCTGCCGGAGAGGTAGGACTTGAACAGCGGAGAGGAGTGCGTGAGATTCCTAGAGATGACAGGGTTGCTAGTAGTACAGTGCCGGCACTATGGGGGGGCACTCGAGAGCCGTGTCCCCCCTAGCGGTCATTGATGCCCCTCCTACCACACGCCATGGTGTGGCCCCCAAACATATCTCTTTTCCGCTTGTCCCACGGCTAGCTGTGCGCCAGGGCATCAGTGCCGAGGGGGGCCTTGGTCAGGACGTACCAAAGCGGACAATGGGTGGTGTCGCCGGAGGCAAAGAGGTCTATCTGTTCCTGACCCAACCACACCCAAATGAGCTGGACTGCGCGGGTTCTGGCAAACTGGAACGAGTAGCCGAGACGGACCATCCCCATTAGCCACCGAGACATTGTTGGGCAACTTTTGCCAAGCTCCCAGGGACTGTGACAGGGGGACCAAGGGGACGGCCTGCTTCACCATTCCCACGGAGGGTGGTTCATTGGCAGGTGGAGCCAACCGTATGTCGCGGGGTTTCCCCGGAGGGATGGTTGGCTCCACCTTTTTGCCTGCCTGGCGGGACAACGGCAGGCACTGTCGATTTGAGAGTGGTGACAGCTGTCGTATGTTTACGGCCTCACACCTTGCCAGGGTGTGAGGTCGGTTCGCCGAGCACAGTCCAGTGGAGTGTGCGATCGGCTGGAATGAACGACAGGAGGAAACAGAAACTCTCTTTGTGAGTAAGTGGGCGCCAGGCCCTGAAAAGGGCCCAGCTTTGGAGACGAGGCAGGGATCGTACCATACCGACCGGTCGGAGATGGTACTGTGAGGGTCGGGCCCGATGTTGTTTCCCCCGGGGTCTTACCGTCAGGGCCGCTTCTTTCTAGAAGGTTGCCGACAGGGTGGGGGTTTTCCCTTCGGACTCTTCTTCCAGGGTGCAGCCTGGGGGTGCACTTGAACCGGTGCAAAGTTCGGAGGGGCCCTGGGCTGCCGGGGAGCAGACGTTGCGCGGGAACTCGGAGGCCTGGGGTCAGCGGAGTCGCGACGCGGTAGGATATGGCATATAGCCTCCGTCTGCTCCTTCACTGCCGAGAGCTGCTGTGCGAAGCTATCGACGGTATCACCAAACAGCCCACCCTGCGAGATGGGTGCGTCGAGAAAGCGGACTTTCTCGGCGTCACTCATTCTCGCAAGGTTGAGCCAGAGGTTTCTCTCCTGGACCACCAGAGTGGACATCGTCCGACCCAGGGCCCGTGCCGTCACTTTAGTCGCCCGTAGAGCGAGGTCAGTGGCGGCGCGGAGTTCCAGCATAAAACCCGGGTCGGCCCTGCCCTCGTGGAGCTCTCTCAACGCCTTAGCCTGATGGACCTGCAGGATGGCCATGGCGTGGAGAGAGGAGGCAGCCTGGCCCGCAGCACTGTAAGCCTTCGCCACCAGAGATGACGAAGACTTACAGGCTTTGGACGGAAGGCGAGGCTGGGTCCTCCAGGTGGCAGCCGTCTGCAGGCACAGGTGCACCGCAACCGCACGCTCCACCTGGGGGACATCGACATAGCCCTTGACTGCCCCACCATCGAGGGAGGTGAGGGAGGCGGAGCTGGTCTGACAGGAACGAGCCGTGAGTGGGGCGCTCCAGGTCCGACACAGCTCCTCATGCACCTCCGGGAAAAATGGAACCGGGGGTGGGCGCGGCTTCACACCGCGTTCCGACACCAGAAACCATGTGTCCAACCGCGAGCGTTGGGGAAGAGGCAGTGCCGTACACTGCAGCCCAAAGCTCTTGGTAGCCCGGGTTAGCATAACCGACATCTCCATCTCTGCTTACTTAAATGAAATAAATTGAAATGAACAGGGAAAAAGCATCATTTTGGTTGTTCATGACATGTTACTAGTTACTGTTGCAGGAATATGGGCATTGTCCCTTTAAGAAGCATGGGGTTTGTAGTCCCGGCCGTACTGAATGATGGGAAAAGTAGTGTGGGTGCGGGGTATTCACGTGTGTTGGAGAAAAGTAGAAGACGGAGGAAAGGAGAGTAAACTGCTTTAGAGGTTTTGTTGTTTTCATTCAAGTGATTGTCAAATGGTATATTGATGAATGGAGCTTTCGCTGATGAGATTAAACAACGTGTTTTATTATAACTTTGTCGGCTCAGCATTGTGAGAAATGGACCAGAGCAAAATGTTACAGCACTGTAAGCTGCATTTATTTGCGTTTAGCCTCCACGACAGCCCTCCGCTGTGTGTGACTGAGTAAACTGTGTGCATAGGGCTACCACATAGCATCGGCTAAGATATCAGCATGATATGATATGAAAATTAACAATAACAAGAATAAACAAAATTCGTAAATAATAATAAAAAAACGTGTTTGGTTGTTATAGCATTTCTGCTGTGTTGGACTATGATGTCGCCACTGCGTCAAAATATTTCTCAAACGGCAGTGCCCCCCCCCGCCGATGACCCAATGGCCCTCCAGTAGATCTGCTCTGGCACCGACTCTGTAGCAGTATCTTGTTATTGACAGTGTCGAACACTGCAGATAAGTCTAGTAGAATCAGGCCCGAGGATTTAGATACCGCCTTGCCTAGCCGCAGTGCTTCTGTGACCAATAGCATTGCAGTTTCAGTGGAGTGGTGTGTTTTGAAGCCAGACTGCTTGTCATCCAGTAGTTTATTCTGGGATAGCTAGGAAGACACCTGGTTGAAAACTCCCCTTTCAAGTGTTGTTTTCAATAAATGGGAGAAGGGAGAGACAGGTCTGTAACTGTCAGTAGTACAGGGGTCCAATGTTGGTTGCTTAAGTTGGGGCAAAAATTGCTGGTGAGCAGGGAGGTGTTGATGATGTGTGTGAGTGCAAGTGTGAGTGTGCTTGATATGGCCTGAAGGAGATGGGAGGGGATTGGGTAAAGGGGACAAGTAGTGGGTTGGCTGGAGAGTAGTCGGGTGATTCATTGTCAATCAGTGGGGCGAAAGAAGAGAGTTCAATGTTTGAAGTAAGGGCAGTGTGTCCCGAGGTCTGAGATGCTGAGAATTGTTTGCTGATGGATGATGTTTTCTCAGTGAAAAATACAGCGATGTCCTCCGCATTCAAAGATGAAGTGGGTGGGGGAGGAGGGGGGCAAAGAAAAGAGTTAAATGTCTTGAAAACCTGCCGAGTGTTAGGTGCATTGGTCACCTTGGTGGTAGAGAATGATGTTTTAGCTGTGGTAACACTAGCAGAAAGTATTGACTGGTAGTCCCTTAGGTCAGCAGGATTCTTGCGCCATTTCCTTTCAGCAGCCCTGAGTGTACTCCGTTGTTCACGGAGGATGTCAGACAGCCAAGGGCAGGAGGGGGTGGCGCGAGTCGGTCTGGAGAACAGAGGACAAAGGTTATCTGGACAGGATGTAAGTGTTAGTTAGTAAGTGCAAAGTTGGAGGGAATGCAGCACTAAAGTCTAGCAGCATCCATAACAAGATACAGTCACGATCAGACGGCAAAAGCAGATCATTTGAAACTCTGATCAAAGCAGTCTCTGTACTGTGATGTGCTCTAAATCGTTACTGGAATTTTCAGATGTCACTTCAGAAGAGAGGTTGCTAGGGGAGAGAGAGCAAGGTTCGGTCTAAAATAAACTGGTGGTGGTGTAGGTGTAGTGCATGTAGGAAGGAGAACTTAAGTAAGATTTAAATAATTTCAAAGCTATTCTATTAATGTTGACGTAATTTTCACGTCTATGGATGTTGGTCAACGGTGTCGAATGCAGCACTAAAGTCTAGCAGCATCCATAACAAGATACAGTCACGATCAGACGGCAAAAGCAGATCATTTGAAACTCTGATCAAAGCAGTCTCTGTACTGTGATGTGCTCTAAATCATTACTGGAATTTTTCATTGATGTCATTCCTCTGGAAGAAGGAACATAATTGATTTCAAGTACTTTAGAAATGAAAGCTGATTCAATATACAGTGTGACGGGTGGAGAAGTGACACGTACTACAGATCTCCGAACACACACACCCCGGATGGGAAATTTATTAAGGAAGATAATCCCGTGGCCGTCTACGTTCAACCGGAGGTCCGACCCTCCGTGTCTTCGGTCCGGGTAGTGCGGGGGGGTGACGTGTCTTAAATGTCTGAAGTGTCGGTGGTGATCCGCCTGATTCCTGTGGTCCTCGTGCTGTGAGTTCGTGACTGTGCTTTCGTGCTAGCTGCCGGCCATCAGTCGTCCGAGCCTGTTCAAAGAAAGGGGAAACAAACGTTAGTGTTCTCTTCGCAGGGAGTCATAGCTCTCCGTGCTTCCGTTGTGTGCGGCTTTTATGCCGGCAGAGATTAGTTCCTAACGACCAGCAGCTGCGCCTCGTTGCTACCCTCTGTTCCCATGGCGATGCTGATTGTGCTAAGGGAGACTCACCACAACAGGTACATCTCAGAAAATTTGAATATCATGAAAGAGGTCAATATTTTTTGTCACTCATTACAGAAAGTGAAACCCATATATTATATAGATTTATTATGATTCACATAATAGCCTTTATTTCTTGAAATTTTATATGGTCCACTGTGATCTCTGACGTCCACAGTCAACGCAGCCATCCTTCAGGAAATTTTTGAAAACTTCATGCTTCCTTCTGCTGACAAGCTTTATGAAGATGCTGATTTAATTTTGCAGCAGGACTTGGCACCTGCCCACCATGGTACCAAAAGCTGGTTCAATGACCATGGAGGTACTGTGCTTGATTGGTCAGCAAACCCACCTGACCTGAAGCCCACAGAGAACCTATGGGATATTGTCAAGAGGAAGATGAGAGACACCAGACCCAACAATGCAGATGACCTGAAGGCCGCTATCAACCTGGGCTTCCGTTACACCTGAACAGAGCCATAGGCTCATTGGCTACATGCCACGCCGCATTGATGCAGTAATTCATGCAAAAGGAGGCCCAACCAAATATTGAGTGCATAGAAGTGAACATACTTTTCAGAAGCCTGACATTTCTGTTTAAAATATCCTTTTTTTATTGATCTTATGTATTATTCTTATTTTCTGAAACACTGAATTTTGGGTTCCCTTTCTGTCGGTCTCTCAACGTTGTGTCGAACCGACAACATTTTCATTATCTATAAGCCATAATGATCAAAATTTCAAGAAATAAAGGCTTGAAATATTTCACACTATGTGTAATGATTCTATATAATGTATGGGTTTGAGTTTCTGAAATGAGTGACAACAAAGTGACCTTTTTCATTATATACATTTTTTATAAGTTCATTAGGCTCCAGTTGGGGTTTTTTGACAAGGGGCTTATAACAGCCACCTTATATGCTTTAGTGACATATCAGAGTGTCAGAGATGAGTTAATAATGCAAAGAGGAGGATCTATAATTTCTGGGAGCGTCTCTTTCAGTAGTTTTGTTGGTATAGGATCTATTGTGCACACAATAAGCACATGATAACAATAAAAAAAAAGAGTTGTGTTTTTGCACATAAACTATATGTTCATATAAAGGATATGTTCAAAAGTATCTTTTGGTTATTTATTTTCAGTTTGAAATGACACAAACAGGAGAAAGGAGACCATTTTCGTTTGAATGAAAATTATCAAATGAATAAGCATTCATTGGGTTATTTTGTTATATTTATACGTACGCTTTTTATTTTAAATGTTTTGATAAATGCAGAATAACCAGCAGTGGTGTCCAATTAGAACTAAAGTTCCCTTTCTGGTGGTCTCTCGACATTGTGGGGTTCGCTCTTGAGAACCTATCAACTTCGACTAGCTTAGAAAAGACCAATGAAATTGGCGATTCAAATTTACATGTCTTGATACTCATTCGTCATCGCCCGTTCCTAAGGTTCACTTTAGAGGGTTAGGCATATCAGTACAGAGTCCTACCTTTCGGTCTGTCCCTGTCCCTGCGAGTCTTTACAAAGATTGTGGAAGCTGCCCTCACTTCCCTTCAGGGAGCGAGGTGTGCGGGTACTAAACTATCTCGATGACTGGTTTATCTTGGCACACTCTCAAGATCTGTTATGTACACACAGGGACCTAGTGCTCCGGAACCTAGATCGATTGGGACAACAGGTAAACCGAGAAAAGAGCAAGTTCTCCCATGTGCAGAGCATCCTCTCTCTCGGTATGGAACTCAACTCTGTCGCCATGACAGCCCGTCTGACTACAGAGCTCGCTCAGTCAGTGTTGAACTGTCTGAAACATTTCAAGCAAACAGCGGTGCCCCTGAAACAATTTTAGAGGCTCCTGGAACACATAGCATCCTCGGCGGGGATGATACCCCTCGAGTTGATGCACATGAGACCGCTCCAACACTGGCTTCAGAGTCGAGTTCCATGGAGAGCGTGGCTCACAGGCAGCAGGCGTATGGTCATTACGCCTCTCTGCCGACACACCCTAACCCCTTGGTCTTCAATGACCTTCTTACGGACAGGGGTCCCTCTCGGCGCGTTGTGGTGACAACCGACGCCTCCCTGCAGGGTTGGAATGCTGTATGCAATGGGCACGCAGTGTTGGGACGCTGGACGTGTCCCCGCCTGCTGTAGCATATCAATTGACTAGAGTTGTTGGCTGTGTTACTTGCACTTAAGAGGCTACAACCTGTTGTGCAGGACAAGCACGTGCCGGTCCGGTAGGACAGCACAGCCGCTATAGCGTACATCAACCATCAGGGTGGCATTCCCTCACGGCAGCTAAAACGACTCGCCCGACGCCTCCTATGGAATCTCCAGGTGATCCGCTCCCTGAGAGCAACATAAATCCCAGGGGACCTGGACCAGACAGCCGACGGGTTCTCTTGTCAGTCGACTCCTCGCGGAGAGTGGCGACTCCACCCCCACGCAGTCCAGCTCACTTGGGTGCTGTTCGGGCAGGCTCAGGTAGACATGTTCGCCTCCCTGGACACCACCCATTCCCCGTTTTGGTACTCCCTGTCTGAGGCATGGATGCTCAAGCGTACAGCTGGCCGCAGGACAAATGGAAGTACGCCTTCCCCCAGTGAGCCTCATTACACAGACCCTGTGCAAGATCAGGGAAGAGGAGCATCCAGTCTTACTAGTTGCGCCGTATTTGCCCAAATGGACTTGGTTCTCAGAGCTAATGCACCTGACAACCACTCCCCCTGGCCGATTCCACTTACAGAGGACCTTTCTACCTTTCTACCCCCTGCGGTGGTTAAGACCATCACTCAGGCTAGGACTAGGTGGCTATACGTCTATAAGTGGTGCCTCTTCTCATACTGGTGCTCTTCTCGAAGAGGGAACGTGCTGTCCTTTCTACAATAGAGACTTGAGACTAACCTCTCCCCTTCCACACCGAAAGTGTATGTAGCTGCCATTGCCGCTCATCACGACCCAGTTGCTGGAAAGTCTCTGGGACAGCACGACCTGGTCATCAGGTTCCTAAGCAGCGCGAGAAGGCAGAATCCGCCTCATCAGCACTCCGTACCCTCTTGGGACCTTTATGTGGTCCTGGCGGGACCTCCTTTGAGCCCCTCTGAGACGCCGCTCTTCCTCATCTTCTGATGCAATCGCCTCCACCAAGAGGGTAGGGGGCCTACAAGCATTCTCCATGTCCCCTGATTGCCTAGAATTCATGCCCGGTGATTCTCACGTTATCTTGAGACCCCGGCCTGACTACTTGCCCAAAGGTGGTGAACTTGCAGGCCCAACCTCATCCGTGTTGTCTGGAGTACCCGTTCTGTGCCTCTACTTAGACGGCAAGCAGAGCCTCAGGAGCTCTGATCAGCTCTTTGTCTGTTTTGGAGGTCAGCAGAGGGGAGTGCTGTCTTCAAACAGAGATTGGCGCACTGGATTGTGGACGTCGTCTTGACGTCGTACCGATCCCAAGATTGCCCGTGCCCACTAGAAGTGAGAGCTCTCTCCACCCGGGGTATAGCCTCCTCGTGGGCACTGGCTCAGGTCACCTCTCTGGCAGACATCTGCAGATCTGTGGGTTGGGCAATGCCGGTAGGGCGTATGCCTGCGAAAGTACCTTCCCCCCTTCCCATAGGTGGGTCATCGTGCTACTTTAGCTTCTCTTCTTCCCCCACTGGGTGATGAACAGGCATTCCATCCATCACTAAGCAAGCACCTTCTGCGGGCGGGCTGGGCAGAGCAGCCCAGCCCATTAGGACGGGTACCAACTGAGTTATCCACATATAGCTCTAACCGAACCTAGTGCTACCGGACGTTGTAACCCCCCCAATTGGGTGGTCCCATCTGATATATCCTCATGATTGGCTCCCACCTTGGTAACCCATGACCTTCCCTAGGTGGACCTCCACCTTGCGGTACACAACTTCAGTGCGCACATTTCCCCATGAGCTCTCCCCTGATGGTGAGACCATGTTGGTATCTCCACTATACTCCTCCCTACGGTAGAAAGTGGTCTTTGTAGCGCATCCCCCATTTGAGGAAGTAGCGCTTGCCCAGTGGCCTTATGGTACTGGGTGGCTTCTCGCTGTTAGAGAAACAAGGCCGCCCCCCGAGAGGGCCGAAGACAGGGGCTTTCCCCCTTTTACAAAAAGCTCCGGGACCCCCTACCTATCCACTGGAAGGTTACAAGTTCACAAAAGCGCTCATGTCTGACACACCCAGGCCAGTCACCGTCGCAATGTTGAGAGACCCACAAAAAGGGAAAGTCTTGGTTACGGATGTAAACTCAGTTCCCTGATGTAGGGAACGAGATGTTGTGTCCTTCGTGCCACAACGCGTGCCACCCGCTGCAGCAGTCATGAGAGGCTCCTCAGCCCAAAGGTGAATGAATGCAGCACGCCGTCTCCCTTTATACCCTGATATCCAGGGGCGGAGTCCGGCATGCATATTTAATTTGCCAATTTCATTGGCCTTTTCTAAACTTGTCGAAGTTGATAGGTTCTCAGGGGCGGTTCGACACAACGTCTCATTCCCTCCATCAGGCAACTGAGGTTACATCTGTAACCAAGACATTACATTACGAGACATGATGATTTCTTGTTATCAGATGTTTATTCAGCATTGAGAAAAATAAAACCCCCTCAGTTGAACTTGTTGACCGTCTTGCTTGATTTTCAGTGTTAGTGTATTCAACAAACAATGGCCTTTGGCTGTAGAAGCAACATGGTCAAGTGGTGTAAATGGTCAGTGTTAATTGTGTAATTCTCCATTCTCTACCGCTTATCCGAACTACCTCGGGTCACGGGCAGCCTGCGCCTATCTCAGGAGTTAATTGTGTAATGTGTAATAAAATAGAAGCATCTAGTTTAGTGTATTAACATAGTTTTTAGCCGTTTTAACATCATTTGTCCAAGGTTAATAAGAAAACAAATCTGTTTTCAGCATATGTCCCAATAAATGTTTCAAAAACAACATTTTTTTTTATTTTGAGATAACTTAAAATGTATTTAAGTGTGATACATTTTATGAGTATGTTAACAATCCATGGTAGATAAAATATTTAATATTTCTCATTCTTTGACAGTTACATATTTGACCTTTTCAGGTACCTTTAGTGTTAAATTTTAAACATTATAGTGCAAATGTTATTTGTAATAACACAAAATCAACAAAAATATCTGAAGCATGCTTTTAAAACCAGTTTTTAAAAGATTTTTTATTTTCTTATCTGCCCATGTTGATTAAACACTGTCATATTATCATATTTAAATAAAGACACTTTTGAAAAAAAATGCTATTTAAATTTAACATTTTAGGAAAACCTCGAGCACAGGAAGTAGAATGGAAAGCAAATTGGGTGGAAGAGTCAGAGAGACAGACCCCTGAGACCTATGAGAGAGAGACCTATGAGGAGTCCTATGTTGCCCATCAGAGAGAGGTGCTGTCCCACAACGCAGATGATGATGATGTTGAACTAGACAAGAGTGTTTCACAAGAGCAAAACTATACTGACTCTGAGGATGACATGGATGCTGACACAGACTCAGTCAGTATAGAGGCGCATGAAGCACAAGACTCTCCCAGATCAGTATACACCGCTCAAAGATCCCATTATTCCCAGTTTTCAGTGCGGTCACATCCCAGCACACACCAACTCCCACAGAGCTCTCACAGAACTACCTCAGTGGGGATGGTGGCCCAATGCGGCCCGTGTAGCCCAGCACCTCTTTCAGCACAACATCCTGCTACTGACCCCATCAAATCTCAGTCAGGCAACAATGTGAGCATTTAATACTCAATATCTCTTCATCTGAATCAATTGTTCCACTATGGTACATACAATTTGAATTTATGATTGCAATGAACAATTTTTTTCTACCCTCATTTTACTATTACAAAAGTTATTTACAGAAGCTAAATTATCACTTTTTTTGTTATTATTTCACATTACTGGACTAGGTAAAAACCAGTGAGGAGCAAAATTCCAAAAAGCAAGTAGACACAAAAGCCGCAGCACTGGCTGAAAGGGCCGAGCGGCGTCGTCTCGAGGTGGAGAGAAAACGAAAAGAGAAAGATGAAGAAAAGAGCAGACAGCAAGAGAAAGAAGCAACAGAGGAGAGGGTGAGGATGGAGCTGGAAGAGGAACAGAATAATAGAGCAGAGGAGGCAAGGTACGTTCTACAGCTATGTTGTGCACACACTGTTACACATAGACATCATAAGAAAGCTTTTCTGTGGCTCAGAGGTGAGCATGATGGCGTTAGAAACGCCAAGGTTATGTGGTCGATCCCAGGGATTGCACATACTTAGAAACAAATGTATAGTATAATACAAAGTAAGTCACTTTAGATAAAATCAACTGCCAAATGCATAAATGTAAATGTAAGAATCTCTCACTGTTGTATGTGCAGGATAAGAAAGATTAGAGAAGTGGAGGAGAAACAGAGGAGACAAAAGGAAGCGATGGCAAGACAGAGGAGAGAGCAGGCAGAGAAGGAAAGAGAAAGACGACGACAGGAGGAGAAGAAGAGGCTGGTGGAAAGGCTCCAGAAAGAAAGACTGGATGAGGAGAAACGGCAGGCTGGTAAATACCTGCGCAGAAATTGCTTCTGATTTGTTGAGGCGTCTTTGTGACTCTCACTGAAGTTCAGTGACAGCAGGCATAATGTTAAGTACCACAGATTTTTTTCAAATAGGGCTGCAACTAACGATTATTTTAATAATCGATTAATCTGTAAATTATTTTTTCGATTAATCGATGAATCGGATAAAAACATAAACCAAGAAAAGCATTAATTTCCAACCCTTTATTCAAAATCAGAACTAAAATCTTTAGAAAGTGCACAAACATGTTGCTCCTTGAACATCCCTGAGCTGTTATTATAATAATAAAATAAAAATGGACTAACACAAAAACATAGACATGTATGCTTTACATCTGCCAAATATATAGACTTTTTTTTAAATAAAGTGCCACCTGAGCTGCCAGAACAATAAATAATTTATAAAAAATAAAGAACAATACAAATCAGAAAATTTGACAAGATTTGTTTGAATGTCAGAACTTGTTCTCTACACTACACTGCAGACGCACACACTCGCAGATGCACACACTTTTGCAGACGCACACACTCACAAACTCTCACACTGACACACACACACACTCTCTCTCCAGTTCACTTGAAGATTATTCATTAAATTATTATTATCATTGTAGTAAGTGTAAGGTTAATTTATACACCACATTTTAACAAAGCTTAAGATGACCGAGTGCTATAAAAGAACTTTAAAAAAAATTAAAAAGTAGTACACACACAAATATATTTGTCAATAATAACCTATATGGGACAAAGCACAGAATATACACTGCAAAAATTGCTTTTCTAACTTATTAGTTTTGTCCAAATATCAAAAAATCTTAAATCAAGATACATTTACTAGACACATGAAATAGCATAAGAAATGATGTCTTGTTTTCTGAAAAAACACCTCAAAATGAAGTGATTGTTTGCTTAAAACAAGCAAAATTATCTGCCAATGGGGTACGTAAAATAATCTTAATGAGATATAATTTCAAACAGAAGTTTTAAGCATCAATTAATTTTCTCATGCAATTTTTCTTGTCTAGTAATCTTGATTTTTTTTTTAGATACTTGGACTGGAAACGAGAAATAAATTACTAAGTAAGAAAAGCTTTTTTTGCAGTGTAGCTATACATGACAACAGATTGATGAATGAATGGTTCAAAAAAGGCTAGTGAATAAAAACGTGTCTTTAGTCTTGCAATGCAAAGTGCAAAGTAAGTAAGTGCGATTTTTATCGATTAAATCGATTCGTTGTTGCAGCCCTACTGCCAAATATCACATGGTTTCATCATCGTTTCCGGCAGTTAGATCCAGAGTTTAAGAGTACAGAAAGTTCCTTTCTGAAACTATCCTTTTTAAAAAAAAATCTGATTACAAGTTGTGTTTCTCATTTCATGTGTCACAGTAATGATCAATCTACAGGTAATTTAGTGTTTTAACACATCCTAAGGTTTCCTATACTTGTTACTTTTGTCCTTTTGCTAATCTATAATTTTTGCCCAATCGGAACCAAACCAACGCTGATGAATTCTGTTGAGTGTGAATGTAAATAACCATTGAAAAAAAGTTTAAATTTCGATCCGCGGTTGCTAGGCGGCGCAAAAACGTCCCGACCGGAAGTAGCGTTTTTTACTAAAATGGCCACAACTCGTGAACCTTTTGAGTATCTTCATGGGGCTTGGACTTTATGTGTATACCCTCAGTCCGGGGTTACGATAAAAAACTGCGGCGTTCGGCCACTAGTTGGCGCTATAATATGAATAAACTCAAAAAAGGGCTAGAACTACGCAACTGTTTGCCCGATCGACTTATAATTTGGTATGTTGTGTCTTTATGTCATGCACCATGAATATATATAATGACATTGGTGTATCTCAAAAAACATGGCCGCCATCAGCCAATAAAGTTTGAGCACTTATTACATCGGGTTAACAGAGGCCGGTGAAGACGACACTCAGTGGGCTTATTTGTCTCATGGTCATGAAGGTCTGTAAGAAATGTGAACTCATTCAGCCACCGGGGGGGGGGTGAAATAACGCTTTTGGTGTGCATAAACAGTTGTGTATCACGTGACATTTGACATATACCCAAACTGTTTGTATTATGTGCCTCTGGAACCACTTCTGTCGATTAAACTGTTTGCGAGTTATCTTTGATGATGTCAAAAACGTACTTTCACGAACTAGTTTTAGCTTTTTTGATCGATCGGAACCAAACCAACGTTGATGAAATCTGGGAAGTGTGAATATAAATAATTATCGAAAAAAAGTTGAAATTTCCTTTCAGGGTTGCTTAGGGTCGAGAAAAAAAAATGGGCGGAGCCTATTACATTTAAATGGCCATAAATTGTGTATCACGTGACATTTGACTTATACACAAACTATTGAAGTCAAACGTTAGCTCTCCTCATTCATAACAACTTTGCCTCTTAACAATTGATTTCGATGAAATGTTTATGAATTATTTGTAATGATGTAAAAAAATAATTTTGCTAACTAGTTTTACGGTTTTCAAGCAATTTCAAAATTTCCATCACAGTACAATTCTCTGGACACTCTTGGTCAATAATTATCAAAAACATGTTCAGTTTTTTTAGTTTTGTGACCATAACAGGGTCCTTTATTATATTAACGTGAAACATTACACTTTAAAGGTCGCTATTCCGTAATAAATAATCCAACTGCCTTTTCATTAAGTACTATAATACATATTATGATACAAAACAAGCATACAATATGAGATAGTCATCGGAAGTGGCATGTCTTCATAACAGTCAAAAAGGTGAAATCCGCTTAGATCATACTTGCAGCTTGTTTGCAATGTGCATGATTAATAGAAAGAGTTCTGAATTTATCATGTAATTAACTGTTTTGCTTTTAAAACAATACAGTTTTTCTGGTGAGGGAGATATTTGCCATATAAACTTGTTGTACTATTATATTAAAAGTCAATGTAAGGATGTTACAGCAGCACAATCAGTGCATAGATATGATGCAGGGATTTAAAAAAATGTGCAGTCCTAACATCTGTAAAGTGTACATGGCACCAAAACATTTCTTGGTAATATGTGGTATTTCAGTCTCTTGAGACAGCAGCTGTTTTCCACACGTGGTTCTAACGCTATTTTTTCACAAAGAAATATTATAAACATGACTGAAAATCATGTAGTTGTTATATGTGTCTTTCAGTCTTGATAGATGCCCCCTGAATACTCAGGTTATTATGGCAAAAATAAATGTTATTGTTTGCAGGTGAACTATTATTATTTTTATATATCAGATATATTAATATTTCAGATTAGTAAAATCAAGTTTCATATTGTTCAACCTATATTAACATGTTTTATAAAATGCATTGACATTGCCAATCAAAAAATATTCTAAACAATTTTAGTTTGTACTATTGGGTTACTTTTGAAACATTTCATAAAACTGAAAACGTCTTGGTTACGGATGAGGGACCCCAGTCCGGAAAAAGGTCATGGAAGACCAGGGGGTTAGGGTGCATCGGCAGAAGGGCGTAATCACCATACGCCTGCAGCCGGTGTGCCACGCTCTCCTCGGAACTCGACTCTGTACCATGAAGACAGATGAAGTGGTGGCTGGTTCCAGGAGGAAGACAGCCACCCGTGACCACAACTTCTGCATGATCATCTGCTCGCAGTGCGGGCAAGATGTGTCTACAAAAGTTACCTCAGCGTGCTGGACGCCCAGACACCTGATGCAGCTATCGTGTCCGTCCCCCTCCTGCGGGACATGCCGCGCTGGAGAAATGCTCAGTCCTTAAAAGGACCTTTTTTTTTAAATCTCTAAACACCTTTGGAACTGTCGAGACGCCCAGGGGAAGGTCGCTGCAGGATAGGGACGATCCGCTGCTCCACGTCGTAGATCCGGCAATTTGTCATAAAGCTTTTAGTTTAAGCTCTTTAGTCATGAGCGATGGCTTTGAAGAACAAAAGGTAAATGAATGCTGCATGCCGTCTTCCTTTTATACCGGATATCCGGGGGCGGAGACCGGCATGCAAATTTCATTAGCCAAATTTCATTGGCCTCTTCTATTGTAGTCAGAGTTGATAGGTTCTCAAGGGCGAACCCCATCTGTCGGCTCAACACAACGTCGAGAGACAGACAGAAAGGGAACAAGTCTTATGGGTCAATTTTACGAAATTAAGATCTATTGATGCATGAGTTGTTAGAATAGGACAATAGCTCGCTGAGATACAACCATTTAAAACTAAGGAATCTGAGAGTGCATAAAAAATCTAAATATTGAGAAAATTACCTTTGAAGTTGTTAATCAGGTGCACTGTGGCATATACTGTAAATTCATATATTTAAGGTAGGAAATTTACAAAATATTTTCATGCAACATGATCTTTACTTAATATCCTTATGATTTTTTTTAGGCTTTTACTAAAAATGTTCCCGTGCTAAGAAAGACTATATGTGATCCAGGGTCACATATTGTATCTATATCTATCTATCTATCTATCTATATATATATATATATATACAGTGTGGAAAATAAGTATTTGAACACCCTGCTATTTTGCATGGAGGGGTCTGAAATTGTCATCGTAGGTGCATGTCCACTGTGAGAGACATAATCGAAAAAAAATCCAGAAATCACAATGTATGATTTTTTAACTATTTATTTGTATGATACAGCTGCAAATAAGTATTTGAACACCTGTCTATCAGCTAGAATTCTGACCCTCAAAGACCTGTTAGTCTGCCTTTAAAATGTCCACCTCCACTCCATTTATTTTCCTAAATTAGATGCATCTGTTTGAGGTCGTAAGCTGCATAAAGACACCTGTCCACCCCATACAATCAGTAAGAATCCAACTACTAACATGGCCAAGACCAAAGAGCTGTCCAAAGACACAAGAGACAAAATTGTACACCTCCACAAGGCTGGAAAGGGCTATGGGGAAATTGCCAAGCAGCTTGGTGAAAAAAAGGTCCTCTGTTGGAGCAATCATTAGAAAATGGAAGAAGCTAAACATGACTGTCAATCTCCCTCGGACTGGGGCTCCATGCAAGATCTCACCTCCTGGGGTCTCAATGATCCTAAGAAAGGTGAGAAATCAGCCCAGAACTACACGGGAGGAGCTGGTCAATGACCTGAAAAGAGCTGGGACCACCGTTTCCAAGGTTACTATTGGTTATACACTAAGACGTCATGGTTTGAAATCATGCATGGCACAGAAGGTTCCCCTGCTTAAACCAGCACATGCCCAGGCCCATCTTAAGTTTGCCAATGACCATTTGGATGATCCAGAGGAGTCATGGGAGTCAGATGAGACCAAAATATAACTTTTTGGTCATAATTCCACTAAACGTGTTTGGAGGAAGAAGAATGATGAGTACCATCCCAAGAACACCATCCCTACTGTGAAGTATGGGAGTGGTAGCATCATGCTTTGGGGGTGTTTTTCTGCACATGAGACAGGGCGACTGCACTGTAATAAGGAGAGGATGACCGGGGCCATGTATTGCGAGATTTTGGGGAACAACCTCCTTTCCCTCAGTTAGAGCATTGAAGATGGGTCGAGGCTGGGTCTTTCAACATGACAATGACCCGAAGCACACAGCCAGGATAACCAAGAAGTGGCTCTGTAAGAAGCATATTAAGGTTCTGGCGTGGCCTAGCCAGTCTCCAGACCTAAACCCAATAGAGAATCTTTGGAGGGAGCTCAAACTCCGTGTTTCTCAGCGACAGGCTAGAAACCTGATTGATCTAGAGAAGATCTGAGTGGAGGAGTGGGCCAAAATCCCTCCTGCAGTGTGTGCATACCTGGTGAAAAACTACAGGAAACGTTTGACCTCTGTAATTGCAAACAAAGGCTACTGTACCAAATATTAACATTGATTTTCTCAGGTGTTCAAATACTTATTTGCAGCTGTATCATACAAATAAATAGTTAAAAAATCATACATTGTGATTTCTGGATTTTTTTTTTGATTATGTCTCTCACAGTGGACATGCACCTACGATGACAATTTCAGACCCCTCCATGATTTCTAAGTGGGAGAACATGCAAAATAGCAGGGTGTTCAAATACTTATTTTCCTCACTGTATATATATAACTGATTTGTATATAGAATAGTGCATGAAACAAATTCATAAGCAAATAGGGGTTTATTTAAAGGTGTCATGAACTTGCCTTGTTTATTGTTTTATTCTGTTGTACGAGGTCTACTTATGACATTTGCGTGATTTTTACATAAAAAACATTAAAATCAATAACTAATAGGTTACTTTATACCCGGGTTTTGAGGCGGGCTCGGCAAACGCTTTAATGGGTGTGCCTCATTGAAGACTTGGAAGTAAATGCCCATTTCAGTCCGCCGTTCTTCAAGCGTTGAACAACTGCGCCGAGTATGCGGTCATGTTCAGTTTGTGTACATCCCCAGACAATGATATCGTCAAGGTAATTGGCAACATTTGGAAGTCCTTGTAAAACCGTTCCCACACCTTTTTTGGAATGAGGAGGGTGCTGAAGCAAGGCAATACGGTACATGGCAAAACACACATCGGAATGGCACCCGACTTTTTCTGCCCTACTACAATCGGGGAGACCCACGGCGAAGCGTCCACGGTCTCAATAATGCCCAAATCAAGAAGGCGATGGATTTCTTCAGTGACTGCGTCTCGAACTGAAAAAGGTTAGCGCGGAGTTTCTGGCATACAGGAGCGACAACTGAAGACATATTAACTCTGTGCACAAAACCTTTTGCGCAACCGAGACCCGCTGAAGGCGTCAAGGCAGACAATCCCATGACAGGAGTAGAAATCTGCGCAGGCAGAACTGAATTGCCTTCGAAACGGAGATGCAAGGCATTAATAAGATCCATCCCCAGCAAAGCCGTGCCAGATTCAATGTCATCCCTAGAGACAGTGACAGGTAAACGTCCAATTACGGGTATCGGATCACCAAAGTACGTCACCAGTTTCAATGACGGAGGCAGATGGGCGTCTTTTTTGAAGTGAGTTTCATACAAAACTTTCGGTAAAGTAGAAACAGACGATCCAGTATCCACAGTCAGCTCCAAAGGCACAGAAGTTGTCGACGTTTTAATGACAGCAGTGTACCGAATTTTATCCGTAAACGAATCATGCATATAAAGAATCTGCACTTCAGGCAAGTCAATTTTACACACTGAGCAAGCCTGCCCGAACGACAAACCCGCGAATAATGCCCCTTCTTTTGACAGTGATTACACTGTGCCGATGCAGCAGGACAGCTACGGTCTTTCGCGAGGTGTTTCGTAGACCCACATCGATAACACTCACGGGCCGATGAACCAGGTGCAGAAGACAAAGACTTTGAAGAACGCGCTGTAGACTGCGGCTTTGGATTCGGTCTATGGCAGTGACGCACAGCTGCAGACGGAGACTTGGCACGTATCACTTGCACAGGTACTGAACAAAACTTTGGCTTGTTCACAGCAGCTTCTGTTTGAGATGCAATTGTAATGGCCTTTTCAAGAGTCAAGTCAGATTCCAAATGCAACCTCTCACGAATCCGATGACTGTACACGTTCTCCACCAGCTGATCACGCAACATCTTGTCCAGCGTAGCTGCAAAGTCACAAGTACCCGCTAAGTCCCAAAGAGCAGCTACGTACTGAATAATGGATTCTCCAGGTAATTGAACTCGTTTCCTGAAAGCATGGCGCTCAGCAACTATGTTCCGTCGAGGAGTAAAGTGGGCTTTTAAGGGCCCAATTGCATCTTCCATAGAATCACCTTGATCCGGCAGGGTATAAAACACTCTCTGGCCTTCAGTCCCCAGACAATTTAAAAGCAGTGCTCGTCTGCGTGCAACCGGCCATCCATCTCCAGAAGCACCAATTACAAGCAAATAATTCTGGAACATGCGCAGCCACATGTCGAAAGGGATTGCTGGATCTCCAGGACATGGCAAAAACGGCCTGGGAAGCGAAGAAACAGCAGCCATCCTCATAACAAAAAATACCTTGTCGCCAATTTGTTATGTCCTTAGTAGGAAGCAATGAGGAGGCATAAGGAAATAATAATACTTATATTAAATCAAATCAAGTAGCAGGAATAGTACAGCGTATGTAGCCCAGGCAGAAGACTTCTTACTCTTCGTCTGGTATCTCTACATACACATTAGAGCAACCTCTACCACCACCTACAGGTCAACATGCATAGAAGAACACAACATTATGTAAAACTTATGAATTCTAAAGCAGCCCCCTCGGCCAGGCAAATAATGCAAAACAGTATGCAAACAGTATGCAAATAGTGGCGAGGAACCCAAAACTCCAATCGGGAAAAAAAAACTCAGGACGTATAGTGACATATAGTGACGTATATAACAAAAAAAATTCACATAAGATTGCTGCGTCATTCCTGTCGCATCCAATATTGATGGCATAGCACTAATTTTTTATTTTAAGTTTGCGAAGGAAGGGCATAGAAATTTTGAGTGGAATTCCGGCTCCGGAGTGCTTCGGAACAACACGTTTCCTGGAAACGTTGTGCAACAGTGTGCAACAGGATTTGAGATATATTTTCTCTTGTTTGGTGGGTGCAACATGTATATGACACACGCGGTATTAAAGAGACAGCTCGCACAATGGGTCCACTGTAGCTCGGTATCAGTGTTGGGGAAACTACTTTGAAACTGTAGTTAGATAAGCTATAAGCTACTCATCAATAAAAGTAGTTAAGTTACAGCTTAGCCAC
This sequence comes from Triplophysa bombifrons, assembly GCA_029783895.1. Taxonomy (NCBI): domain Eukaryota; kingdom Metazoa; phylum Chordata; class Actinopteri; order Cypriniformes; family Nemacheilidae; genus Triplophysa; species Triplophysa bombifrons. The sequence goes on along the minus strand of CM056456.1, from coordinate 17,786,343 downwards.
CCATTTGAAAAAGTAGTTAGCTACACTGCAAGTTACAATAAAAAAGTAGCTAGCTACATTGAGACTACTTTGATTTTATAGTGTCATTGGATATTAAGAATAACTGAATTATTGTTGATGAAAAATATTTTAAGAAAACAATGTAATACAATACAGTAATGATTTCAGTGTTGTTTTATTTTGTAAGCTACACAGTACACAAGTTAAACTCAAATTTATCTCAAGTTTGCTAAATGTAGACAATGTGAATTATTAAAACAACAAAAAGAACAAATGTAGGGCCTAATAACTCACCTGTATGTGTTTCCTTAAATTTGTGCTTGCGTCTTCGATGCAGACTGCGTTTTAATTTTTTGTTTTGAACAGAATGTATAAAAACGTGCAACCATTACTGTTTGCATCTTTAAGAGACATGAACTTGGACAAATAAGGCCATGGGAAATTAATCACTGCGGGTCAAGCCAGCCGCCGTTTAGATTCTCACGCGCGGATATTGAGTGGTTTACGGTAAATTCCGGGAACGCAGCTTTTAAAGCTTTATTTTAATGTACAGAATCCGTGTCACTGGTCAATAACATATTTCTTCTCTTACGTTTAGAATATCTTGTTTGTGTCGTAATTGAGGCATTTTTTTCTAAGAATGTTTGCATTATTATTGTTGTATATTGTGAAAACAATGTCTCTGTCTATAACTTTTTATTATTTTAATGCCTTTTAGACCTTCGTCCTGCAAATAAAACGGGTTATGCATAAGTAATTTGTCTATAATCTGTAGTTTTACGAAAATTTACCAAGTTTTTGTTTGTGGTAAAAGTGTACTAAACATGTTTGTGTGTATCGATTAATATAGGCAAACCATGGTTTTAATACAGTACCCATGGATTTGAACAGGTACTAAGTAGACAGAGTATGGATTTTGAAAGCATTTTGTTGCGTTTTAGAAAACGATTTTTCCACTATATGGACTATAGAAACATTCACGTAATCATCATACGCGATCTGAGTACTGTGCGTAAACCGCGAGATGCGTCACATAACAATAGATGGTAGTAATGCAAAAATTTTGTTTGTGATCTTCAGTAGTAAGTAAGATCACGACGCATGTGCTCAGTGCGCTGCAATGCTTTTGCTAAAAAGTTCGTCACAATGCAATGTAGCGAGTAGGGTTTGAGCACGCTACACCGCTACTTGCTTGTAAAATTATTTAACTACAGGACAAGCTACACTGTTTTAAAAGTAACTTAGCTACCGTCAAGCTACAGAAAACTGTAGTTAAGTTAGTAGCGTCACTACTTGTAGTTACCCCGACACTGCCCGGTATATGCAACAATTGAAGATATCAGAAGACATGTATTTTGGAGTATTAAACACATATTTATACCGATTTCATCAGGCTCCGAAAACTCTTCAAAAGGAACACGAAGAATGTTCTAACTGCCATAGTTGCAGCTCTTGCATCATCACAACAGCGTGTTCAACCACACCACCGCTTCCGTTTAAAAAACATTTTGTCGGGGCTCAACCTGGTCGCAGCCAAGGTGACGACTTCTAATGTGCTGAAGTGTTTTCCAGAATGCCAAATGCATCAGACGTTCAGCTACTTAATATTTATTATGGAACACAATGGTACAAGCATAATGTGTGCAGTTAGAGGTTCCCATAATAGCAGGTACAAACGCAAAAAGTCTACAAAACATTTACTTTGACTATAATAGACGCACCAGAGCTGAATCTGGATGTCCGCACCCTATGGTCTGCATCCATTATTCATTATTTAAACCTACTGGACGTCCCAGGACAATTTACCTTCTTGACTACAATAACTAATAAACAATATCTGACATTTATTAGTGAAACGTTCAAAGGCAGGAGTTTACGTGGAGTGACAGAAAATGTAAAATATCTGATTACATATAGTACATATTCATCAAAACAAAAACAGTGTGCAAATAATGTTATTATAATATTAGTAGCAGTTAAAATTGAGCTGTTAGCATTTTTAAATGTATATAGCAGTTAAAAGCTAAGTAGGCTAAAGCAACCTACCTGCCAGAGGATCGCAGCTGCATGACAAACAGTTACAGGACTTGCCCTGTCAATACATTACGTTTTCATTAATTTGGCAGACACTTTTATCCAAAGCACATTTAACATTGTGTCAACACTCTGAACAGTAGGCTACTGCTAGCCTTTTCCAGGCCATATTAGGAGGATTAAAGAAGCAAGCAAGGGAGAGACTTGAACAACATGAAATATTGTATTTATTTATCCATAATAATTACATAAAAATAGACAGTTAGTGTTTAGTAATTTTTTAGTTGTTTTTAGAAAGTTGTGATGGATGCTACAGCTCAGTGTAGACCTGCGATGACCTGCCGTCTCCATTCTTCCGTTATAAATTGTTGGGATTCAGGAATGTTTGCTGCACTTTGACTGGAATTCAAATCTGCTTTTAAAAGCACGAATTTGTGGTGTGTCATGTACAAATTTCTACTGACTTTCCTACTGTGCATGTAACGATACTTGTACGTCTGTGCTTTTATGGTTGCGCATCGAAGACCCGTCAACTCCAAGAGAAAATACGAAATTATTGAATAAATCCATTTCATCCTCCCACTGTGTAATACATCGCGAGTGTGAAAAATATTCATCAGAGCTGTTTTAAAATATTTTAAGTGTACTCCCGCGGTAACACACTTGCATTGTTTGCCATCGCCCGGCAAATAAAATGGAAGTCTTAACACAAAAAGGAAGTACGTCACATCGTTAACTTCTGCGATACAAAATAAGGTGGATAAGCATTATTCCTAATATGTTTATGTGTTCATCAGAACACAAAAATTATACAGATTTGGAATAACTCGAAGGTGATTAAATGATGTCAGAATTTTGGGGTGAAGTATTCCTTTAAGTGTCACGACTGGAGAGTCCTATCAACAAATTGTCGACTTTTACATTCAGCAGAATTACAAAAGTGAGAAAAACAACAAAGCTTTATATGTTAATACAATTGGTAATTAATCTTCCAAAAACGTTACACTTTTGCTCAAGACAATTAATTTTCAAAAGGGACGACCTAATCGACTTTTGTGTTCCAGCATACCGCTTTATGCTAAATTTTATTGACGTTTTTGCGTCATTAAACGTGTTGACAACAAGCTTAATAATAAATTATAACTTGTAAATATTAGGGTTTTTGCATAAGTGAACATATGAATAAATGATTTACCAGCCGAACTGGAACGTAAACGTTTGGAGGAGAAAGCATGGGAAGAGGAAGAGCAAAAGAAGCTGTTAGAGATGGAGGAGGCTGAGAGACTGGGGTATCTGCTCAGACGGAAGGAGGAAGAGGAGGAGAGGAGGAAGGCTGCGGAACAGAGGAAGAGGAGGAATGAAGAAGCAGCGATGCGAGCTGAAGAAGAGGCCATACTTCAGGCTGAACTATTTGCCAGGTATATCACAGGTGTACAAAAGTGTGTACACCTGTGTACAAAAACACAAGTTTACAAAGTGTTTGTTCATGTGATTATTTACCCCAAAATGACAGCAAACTCTATAAAATCAGTGTTTTTGCACTTATTTATTTTTTAAGCTGCTAATAAAACGTAATTTAGATTTTAGGGTTGTAAAGGGGGAAATATTCTCTAAATCTATAAACTTCTCTCAAAAATAGTGGGTTGAATTCAAACTGTAAGAATACTTTTGGATTTCTCTGTATGACAGGCAGAGGGCAGCACTGGAGCAGCACCTTAAGTTTAATCGAGGTCTGTTTGTGGAGGCTGGAGGGCTGGACCAGACACAGGATATCTCTCGTCCCTGGATTTTCTCCTATTTTGCATTGCTGAAGCTGCTTGGCTTAGATCACACATCTGCTCATGAAGACGCACTCACAGATAAACTTTGATATTTTTATTTAAACAAATAATTTCTCACCAATACTTTCAATTATTGGCTCAGTAATGATTTTTCATCTAATGAACGGTTTTGACTTGAGTAAAATATTACATTTCTGGATTGTTTACAATGTCAAACTGTATATCTGTTTATGTCTTAAACAGTACTTTTATGTTGCACTAACTCAAGGCACAGTTTCTTTTTTATAATTATTTATTTTAAGTACTTCTGTAGCAGAGATGATGATAATAATACATTTCTTAGTGTCATTAAAATAAATACAAAAAAAGGCAATTGACAATTAATAAAGTCAAATATCATCACACGTGTGGTCAAAAGTATCCTAATGGAACGTTTTAAAGGGGTTTTAACACTAGGTGGCATGGCATCTCATGCACAGAAGCCTATGCCCATGCCATTAAGTTAAGTGTAGGGGTGCTCCGATCAGGATTTTTGGAGCCGATCCTCGATCACTGAAAGCTGTATCGGCCGATACCGATCACCGATTACCACTCTAAAAAATGCTGGGTTATTTGTTTAACCCAACAGCTGGGTTGAGCCTGTTGGGTCATTTTGTTGGGTTATTTTCCAAGTGTTGGGTCGTTTTTTGAGTAGCCCAAACGCTGGGTCACCAGTCTGGTCCAATTGAGTGACAGTTGAGAGAGTAAACCCCTCATACTACTCGACCCCTCAGACAAACTTTAACTTTGCGGGTAATTTGATCCACCTCATCTCGGACAGCTGTTATTCGGAGAATAAAAGGTATGTTTTACGAGTTTTTAATGTATAAAACTATTACTGTACATCAAAAAAAATGCAAAAGTATGCAAAATTCGGCTGTTCGCATTAGGTTTGAAAAGTAACGTTACAATCTATATTACGCAATATATTATGTTTGATTAGCAAACATAATATATTGCGTAAACCTCTTGAAAGTAATTTAATAAACGTTAAACAAATCAAACATGAACAAAATACAAGTAATCAACTTTTACGACTTGGATTGCTTAATATTAGATCTCTCTCAAATAAAGCACTTTTTGTTAATGATATGATAACCGATCATAAAATAGACCTGCTCTGTTTGACAGAAACATGGCTAAAGCCAGATGATTATATTACTCTAAATGAATCCGTTCCCCAAGATTATTACTATAAACACGAGCCTCGTCTAAAAGGTAGAGCGGGAGGTGTCGCTGCACTTTACAATAATACTTTTATCATCTCTCAGAAGTCTAATTTTAAATACAATTCCTTTGAAGTCATGGTACTTCACATATCAACACCTAATACTAAGGATAAAACATTTTTTAAATTTATTCTAGCTATTGTATATAGGCCTCCAGGGCACCACACAGATTTTATTAAAGATTTTGGTGGGTTCTTATCCGAACTAGTACTGGCCGCAGATAGAGTCCTTGTCGTTGGTGACTTTAACATCCATGTAGACAATGATACAGATGCCTTGGGCATAGCTTTCAAAGACACTCTTAACTCCATGGGCGTTAGTCAACATGTGTCAGGACCCACTCACCTTCGTAATAATACTTTAGATTTAATACTATCTTATGGTATAAATGTGGACGATGTTAAAATCGTTCAGCAGAGTGAAGACATTTCGGATCATTACCTGATATTATGTTTGCTTCACTGGCCTACGGCTGCAAATCAAACTCCTTGTTACAAATATGGTAGAACGATTACCTCAACTACCAAAGATGCGTTTCTCGATAATCTTCCTGACTTGTCTAAAATATCTAGCATGAGTAAAAACGTTGACGATTTTGACATTACTATTGAAAATTTTAACACTACCTTCTCGGAAATATTAAACATAGTTGCTCCTCTGCGTTTAAAGAAAATTAAAAATGGCAGCCCAACACCCTGGTATAATGAACACACTCAGACTCTAAAGAAAGCGTCCCGGAAAATGGAGCGCAACTTTAAGAAAACTAATTTAGAGGTATTTCGTATAGCATGGAAGGATAGTACTCGAAAATACAGGGATGCCATAAAAATGTCTAGATCCGCCTACTTTTCATCACTAATAGAGGAAAACCATCACAACCCTAGGTTTTTATTTAACACCGTGGCTAAATTAACAAAAAATAAGTCGTCAGCGACGTCAGATTCTGATTATCAGCATAACAGTGAAGAATTTATGAACTACTTCACTAGTAAAATCCAAGATATAAGAGAAAAAATTATAACAATGCAACCTGAAGTAAAACCCGCTGAACAAACTAACTACAGCACCCCTAAGGAGAAATTGCAATTATTTTCTACTGTAGATCACAATGAACTGTCTAAAATCATTAGACCATCTAAATCAACAACATGCATGCTAGACCCTATACCTACAAAACTACTGAAAGAAATGCTCCCAGAAATTATAGATCCTCTTCTTAGTATTATTAACTCATCTCTGACACTAGGACATGTGCCTAAAGCATTTAAGGTGGCTGTTATAAGGCCCCTTGTCAAAAAACCCAAACTCAACCCTAAAGAACTAGGGAATTACAGGCCTATTTCGAATTTACCTTTTATATCAAAAATTCTGGAAAAAGTAGTTTCAACTCAATTATGCTCCTTCCTCCAAAGGAATGACACTAATGAAGAATTCCAGTCTGGATTTCGAGCATGTCACAGTACAGAGACTGCTTTGATTAGAGTTACAAATGATCTGCTCTTAGCGTCTGACCGTGGCTGTATTTCGTTATTGGTGCTGCTAGACCTTAGTGCTGCATTTGACACCATTGACCATAGCATACTTCTACATAGACTCGAAAATTACGTCGGCATTAACGGAATAGCATTGAAATGGTTCAAGTCTTATTTATCCGACCGTTTTCAATTTGTAGCAATAAACAATGAGGTGTCCCGCAAATCGCAAGTCCAGTACGGTGTACCACAGGGTTCAATTCTTGGGGCCTCTGCTCTTGCCATTATACATGCTACCTCTAGGAGATATAATAAAGTGACACGGAATTAGCTATCACTGTTATGCTGATGATACTCAACTTTATATTTCCTCGAAGCCTCACGAAACCCAGCAGTTCGATCGAATAAAGGATTGCATAGTTGACTTAAAAAACTGGATGAGTAACAATTTTTTACTATTAAACTCGGACAAAACAGAAGTGTTACTTACGGGACCGAAAACCGCTATACGTAACAACCAAGAATACCGCTTAACGATTGACGATGCTCCATAAAATCCTCGTTGTCAGCTAAGAATCTTGCCGTTGTATTCGATAGTACTCTGTCATTTGAAAGCCATGTCGCCAACACCTGTAAAATTGCATTTTTCCATCTTAAGAATATATCTAAACTACGTCATATGCTGTCGATGTCAGATGCAGAGAAATTAATTCATGCATTCATGACATCAAGACTAGATTGCACTTCTAGGTGGTTGCCCTGCAGGCCTATTACAAAAACTGCAACTGGTTCAAAACGCGGCAGCTCGAGTTCTTACATGTACTAAAAAGTATGAGCATATAACCCCGGTTCTTTCAACCTTGCACTGGTTACCTATAAAACATCGCATTAACTTTAAGATCTTGCTTATTACCTATAAAGCCCTGCATGGTCTAGCGGCGCAGTATTTAAATGAACTTCTATTGTATTACAGACCTCCACGTGCATTACGCTCTCAGGAGTCCTGTCAGTTGGTAATACCTAGAATTTCAAAATCAAGTGCAGGTGGTAGATCCTTTTCTTATCTAGCGCCTAAACTGTGGAATATTCTTCCCTGCAATGTCCGGGAGGCAGACACACTCTGTCAGTTTAAATCTAGACTAAAGACGCATCTTTTTAATCTAGCATACACTACACTTCCATAATATTAATCCTCAGAGGATTTAGGCTGCATTATTTAGATCAACCGGAACCAGGAACACATCCAACAACAAATGATGTACTTGTTGCATCAAAGAGTGCAGAACAGTACTCTACTCTCAGCCAGTCTTGTCTCTTTGTTCCAAGGTTACCGCAGGAGGCAGTTCATGCCCAGACCTGATGGCAGAGCTGAGAATGGGAAGCGGTGACCTGACAAGAGCTAAGAGGATAGAGCTGGATAAAGGACGTGGCAACTTTGATTTTCCTACAACATTTCAAATGCTATTAGATTGTTAATGATAATCTTAAATCTACCATTTACCTTATTAAGCTTATTTTTTTATTTTTATTTAGCCTTGTTGTGCAAGCACTGTTGTGCCTGTGCAGAGGCAGCAGCTTTTGCCAGAGGGGAACTGGAATCTCCCGGTCGGGCCTGGGTTCCCCTGAGATTTTTTTCTCGATTAGAGTTTTGGGTTCCACGCCACCGTTTGCATATTGTTTTGCACTATCTGCCTGGCCGGGGGGGCTGCTTTAGAATTCAGAAATTAGAAATAATTAATATATAAGAATTTATAGTCCGTTTAATATTTGACCTGTGGTTCTCTCTCTCCTTTATCTCAAATGTGTCCTTTCACTGTCCTTTTGTGCGAGTGTGTTTGTGTGAGTGTGTGTGTGAGTGTGTTTTTGTGTGTGCGTCTATGTCAATGTGTGTAAGTATGTATGCATATTGTGTGTGTGGAGCATTTGTATGTCTGTCTTTTGATGTTTTCCACCTTTTTTTCTTGTTTTTACAGGTATATACCTTTAGTTGTTTTACTTGTAATCTATTGTGTCTCATGTACAGCTGCTTTGTAACAATGAAAATTGTAAAAAGCGCTATATAAATAAAGTTGAGTTGAGTTGAATCTAGCTTCGTTAGCTTTGGATAGCTAGTCTGTAACGTTATGCCCACGTTGTTCTAATTTACAGCTTTTTAATCATTTAAATGTCCTTTTTGGTCAACATTTCCCTTTGAAATTTCTGACTCGTGTGTGTCATTTAGTTCAGTAACTTACGTTTAAGGTCGAAGAACTTACTCTTAACGAACTTAGTTTGAGGTCGACACGAGAGAGTGTCGTGTCGTGTCAAAAAGCAAACATCCAGCTAATTTTTTTTATAAATACCACTAATGTTCGCTGACGGAACGTAGTTTTAAGAGTCTTTTAGACGAGAATGTAGTTGTTAAGAACACAAATACGTGATTTATATATAAACATAACGCCTCTTTGAGATTTTGTTAAGACGCTGTCGGAGGTGAGCTTCCGTCTATCAGCGGTCGTGGCTCCGCTGAGAGCAGCTCTATTTCTTCGGGAATAGCCGCTGGCTCTAATAACGTTAGTGGTTAATATAATTAATTTTGGGTATATTAGACGAACAATTGTTGGTCTTTTTATTCTTCTACGTATTCCCGAGTGTGTCGAATTAGTTAAGAGTTGTGTTAACGTTTATAATATAAATTTTTGTATTTCACTTTCTGTATATCCCACTCTTCTTTTTTCCCCCACTGACAGGTTGTCACATCCATAATGCTGGAATTGCCCTTAAGCATTTTACTCGTGCAACTTTGTCAATTGTATTCTGTAAACAGTTATGAGTTTCGAAGTGGAAAGTTGTCGAACTATTTATATTTTCTTGTGCGACTTTATGTATATGTTCAAATCTAAATTTATGTAATTTATTGATGTTTATTTTTCTATATTCAAGGGCTCTGGCATCTGCCACTATTTAGTGAAATGTCCGGTTTCTAATGGTTGTGGTGAACAATGGATAATCGCAAATAGGACGCATGTTGTGGCACCTCCAGGGTTTTTTTTCTTTGTGATTTCTTGGTGAATTAAATTATCGACTAGGTTACGTAGAGTGCCAGAAATGAATTATTCATGAATGGGACATTGGGACAGTCACTTGATACATTACCGCTTACCCTAACCTAACGGTTGCTTGGTACATTACCGCTTACCCTAAACCTAGCGGTCGCTTGGTAAATTACCACTTATTCTAAACCTAACGGTCACTTGGTACATTACCGCTTACCCTACCCTAACCCTAACCGTCACTTGGGACATCACCGCTAACCCTACCCTAACGCTAACGGTCACTTGGTACATTACTGCTTACCCTAAACCTAGCGGTCGCTTGGTACATTGCCGATAAACCCTATTCCTAACGGTCGCGTGATACATTACCACTTATTCTAAACCTAACGGTCACTTGGTACATTAACGCTTACCCTACCCTAACCCTAACCGTCACTTGGGACATCACCGCTAACCCTACGCTAACGCTAACGGTCACTTGGTACATTACCGCTTACCCTAACCTAAACCATTGAGTCAAACATTTGCGTCCAAATTTTTGTCAATGACATTTACATGTATCCGCAGCAGGCATTTTGAGAGGAGTTTTAACAATTAAGAGACAACCTACAAACGAGCACCAAATACGAAGAAAGGCATTTAAAAATTTTGGACTGTGTGTGCAAAGACCTTAACCCTAACATACCACTGAAAACCGGACATGCCACTAAACTGAGTGGCACATGCCATCGCGAGACCGGACAGACTGGCACATGCCACTGACAGACTGGACGTGCCACTAAGACAATGGAATGTGCCGATGGCTTCTGCCCGTAAAGTGCCATGCCACTCTGTGTTAATACTGCTACTGGATTTTTGGCATAAAAGAAAACATTTTGAAAGATAATTTTGAACCATACAATGTTTTTTATGGCTTTTACCAAAAATGTTCCCGTGCTACTAATGAAAGTGTTTGAAATGTTATTTTAGATAAGATAAAGCTTAATCTAGAGATATTACCTTTCTAATCATTTCTTTACATATTTTTTCTATTTAACATTATTTAAAATAACAAAGACATGAGTTAGGAAGATCACACTAATTGTAAGAAAAACTCTTAAATAGAGGTAACGTTTCAGTTCCCTGGATTATTGGTTCACAAAACATATTTGCAAATATTAAACATTTTGTCAAATAACTGCAATTTATGTTTTCTATACTTTTATTTGCCTGTCACATCAATATTTTATTTACCCATCTCTTATAAACCACTTGGCAAGCTGTAAACAATGGTCCACAAGCATTTCTGGTTCAAGTTTTATTTATTTATTATAATTATTTGAAATCCTACATATATAATTAAATCTAAATGATATTTGTTTAACATATTAAACAATTGGTTATAAATATTCTGTTGGGTTTTTTGTTCAAACGTTTGGGGAATTCTGGACCTTTGGATAAACTATATGGAACATTGATATCTAGCGGTTGAGCATGGTAATGCAGTCTAAATTCAGACTATTGAAGAGGCAAGTTAAGCCAAGTAATGGTTCTTATAATTGGTTTCTTTTGCTTATTATATCTGAAGGAAATATATTCCTTGTGGATGGGTAGTGGAATTTATGTTTGGGCCCCAAAAGCATCCATGCCCACACAGAAACGTTTGTTTATGTTGTTGCTTTGAAACCGTCTACAAGAACACACATGATCACATAAGAAAATGACATAATTGTTTATGTGGAAAACATAATTACATACATAACTTCAAGCTATACATAATTCATTTTCATCCCTAGTCAAGTTACTTGAATAAATTAAAATAGCAAAATGAGATCATGAACAAAAAAACAAAAAAATTATCATTGCATGTACTACAATGTTCACATAATACTGAAATAACTTCAATTAATCAGTCCTCCAGTGATAAAAAATGTTCACAGTGAAGCACCGTTTTGCAGTCACAGACAGAGAAAGGCATAGTGTCTATTTATATCCTGTTCACGGCTCTGCCAAGGCTCAACCTATACCTGAGTGTCATCCGTGGAGGGAGTCAAAGCTGAGCAAAACCAAACAACAACAGAACAATGAACCTACCAGCATCACTCTATGATTATTTTAAAACAAAATAATTTATTAAATAATTAGTTGAATATAAATGGTCATGAACAATATTAGTATTAATTTCAGTATTAGTCACTGAGGTCACACTCACCAGCTGACTCGTGCTGAACAGGGCCGGGGAGTCACACAGAGCTTTACTTTCTCCAGTGGTGGGATTCAACTGGAGGAACTGGGATGGACTCAGAAGGAGAGCTTGTGGTGGTGCAGGACATGTTGGATGGAAAGGTTCTGGTGTTGCTGATGGATGCTGATTAGTAGATTCTCCCGGAAACAGGGCAGGTTGTAGCTCGATAGCCTTGTTAGAAAAGAACATAAGCCATGTGGCCAATATGTTTATTATTATGATTTATTTGCTATAATCATGCGAATGTAGGATTGCTCAAACAGATACAACAAGGAGTTTATAATTAATTTTTTCGAGGTTACCTGGAGCTGTGCAAAGATCTTAGGCTGCAGTGAGGTCAGAGAGCTAAAGAGCTGTACAGCTTCTGGAGAAAGGGTGTCGATCCCTTCTAAGAGTGCCCCCTTCTGAGAGGATACTGTCAATAGAACACCAGTATATGAATTTAGTATGGTAAATAAAAACAGTTTTGTAAAAATGACAGTCCAATTTTCAACTAAAGGTACAGAAATACAAATTATGTCTTCATTTATTCACCCTCAAGTTGTTCTAAATGTCATTCTTCTGATTAACACAAAGAAGGATATTTGGAAGACTGCTGGAAAATGTCTTTCTGTTGAACCTAAAAGATACTTTAAAGAATGTAGGAAAGGAAACAGTTCTGGTACACTTTCATTACCATTGTAATTTTTCCTACTATGGTAGTCAATGGAAGTCTTTGGCTTCAAGCGTTCTTCAAAATATTTTTCTTTGTGTTGATCAGAACAAAAAAATTATACAGATTTGGAACAACTTAATTGTTGATTTGGTGATTAAATGATGACAGAATTTTTATTTTTGTATGAATTGTCCCTTTAAGCACAGTATTTTACCATCCACAGTAGCAGGAATCAATGTCACATTGTCTGGAATCAGGTTATAATGATCTGTTTTCCACTGCGAGAAAACAGAAACATGAAAGATGTTTTTACACCTACCATAAAAAAATATTTTACTGAATAAATGTAATGCTTTGGAAATGCATGTTGTGTACACCTCTGTATCTGAGGTAACTCCTGCTGTCATCTGAAGAGCTTTCTGAGCCTCATGAATGTGGTTCTTGATGTCATTGACAGTTGGAAAGTAACACAAATTGTGTCTCTCGGGCACTTTATCTGGCTTGAACATCTCGCATTCCACAAACTTCCTAGAATGAAGCAAGTACCCGAAATGCCACTGTGTTCATAAATGCGCTTTTTTTGCAGGTAATTCAAAAATGTAATGCTGAATCTGTACCTGAGCTGCTTGCGGACAGTGTAAACCTGGTTATGGCCTTGTGCCACCAACTCGCAGATCTTCTCTGCCACCAGTGGGTGCAGTCGAGAGGGGACATATGTTCCGTCTTCCATCTGGATGTCCTGCATGACATCGATTCCCTCCTCCTCTGTATTGTTCTCTCCGTTGTGTTGTTCCTCAGCAAAGTTGATCTGTTCTGAAAGTGGAGGCAGGTTTGCAGTCTCCACATCATGGTAGAGATGAGCTTTCTCTGTAGGGAGCTGGATGTAATATCTATTTATGAATGCGACAAATAGTAAACAAAACAGTGAGCGCTGAAATAATGCTGTAATGCCATAGAACTGTGAAGATGTTATACTGTACCTCAGAACCCCTCCATCATTCCACAAGCTCTTCTTGAGGTTGAAGAAGGCTTTCTCCTGTTCCTGCCGCACTACTTTCTTGTCCACTGTGGGATCCATTGGAACCTTGTACTCAGGGAATTTTCGCACTTTTTTAATATATATCCTGATGGATGAATAAAGTCTGCTTAATCAACAGCATGAATGATTCAAACAAATCCAAGCACAAATCGAATATTTGCGTTTGCTCAGACTGTAGGTTGGGTACCTGGCAGGGCAGGTTGCTTTGTAATTGATGTTTTGATGTGTTTCTGGTCCATTTTTAGGCTGAACACCTTTCCTACGTGGACCAAATTGGCATTCCATCACAATGGCTCTGCTGCCTTAAAACCCACATACAATTTTTTTAATGAAATGATATGACAAATCTTGAAAAACTATTACATGATCTCTAACACTTAAGAATTTGAATTAAATTTTTTTACATGATTAATATTGCATATAAGAATGTATAGTCTGTTTAATATTTGACCTGTGTTTCTCTCTCCTTTATCTTAAATATGTGCTTTCTCTGTGCGTGCATGCGTGTCTGTGTGTGCCCGCATTCTTGTCTGTGTGTCCGTCCGTGTGTATGTGTCTATGTCTATGTGTGTTAGTACGTGTACATATTCTGTGTGTGGCGCGTTTTTACGTTGGAATGTCTGTCTTCTGTGTTTTCACCTTTTTCTTGTTTTTACAGGTATAAAAATTTAATTGATTTGCTTATAGTCAATATATCTCATGTACAGCTGCTTTGTAACAATGAAAATGTTAAAAAGCGCCATATAAATAAAGTTAAGTTGTAACAACACCCTTAGAATAACATTTAGAATAACCAGATTGAAGTTACCAGAAATGGATTAAAAAGCAACAAAACCCCAAGTTGGTTTAAACGGTTCTTTAACTCTTCCATTAGAACAGCAAAAACATTTAAGGCTTAAAAAAATTAAGCAAGGAAATCTGATTACCTGCATTAACAAAAGGAATGCCATCATAGGGCACATACTGGGATTTCCACATGAGTCGGGTAGCAGGTTTTCCAGGTGAGGGTGATTGACGGGTGCCAAACACAGTGTGGGTCTGTTGCTTGTGTAGACGCAGAATTGCCTCCATCTCTGCCTCTGTGTTACAGTAACCGCGGTACGAGTCTCCGATCTTCTGCTCCCCGTGAAACAATCACAAAAACACTTTAGCAAGCCAGATTAGTGTGAGTTCAAAAGGTTGTTTTACTGAAATGAATGTATGATTTCTGTTCAGTCATAAAACATGCAGCTTTCTACTGCACACACCTCACATTCACGCAGTCTCAGGGCCCAGTTTGGTGCTCCTGGAGACAATGCCTTCACCGGGGGCCCAAATAAATAAGAAGAACTGGAAGAGACGAAAAAAAATCAATAACTTAACTAGAAGAGTGACATTTATTTTGTACAACAAGGTCTTAAATTAATCCGAAACACAAACACAAAAATATCCTTTTAGCCAATTCCTTTAAATTTCAAAAACAGAGCATTGTTAAATATTTTAAATAAACTGTACTTCTTTTAAAAACATTGTGAAGAAAATTTGTTAATAAAAAGCAATAAACACTTTGTTATAATCAATGCTCGAAATGGTCGAGGGACTCTTGCGTCCCACTGTATTTTTATTTGAAATGTGCATAGGATTTATCTATCTGTTTAGAAAAATGGAAATTCTCTACATTGTATCCTCTATAATCCACTACAGGTAGAACTCCATCCCCCCTTAAAATTCCCTCTTTGGACTCCAAGGCCTACGTTCCCCTCCATTTCCAGCCCTTGATATAACAGATTTACTCACCCTTTACTTTGAATCTTAGGATCAGTGACATTCTGTGTTATTACTGTAGAGGAAGTATTAGTTCCACTGCCATCACTGTCTTTCATGGAAGTAAAAGTTGCCTGGGGTTTTGCTTTCTCTAAAAACACACCTGTTTAACAGAAGACATAGCAGAACTGAAGCGTACTGTAGCATGTATCTTTTTAAATCAATGATGTACATTTATTTATATTTAATTATAATAACACATGATCTGTATGAAAACACATGAGCTAGATCATATCTCTGCTGAAAATCTTAAATATGGAAGTAAGAGGATAGCCCCTTTGATAGCTGATTGTTTTACTGGTTTTATGACTCATGTTTTTTTACCAGACTCAATGTTGTCTGTTTTATAAGGACCAGTTATTAAAGATAAAGCTGGTAAGGTAAGTAGCCTGAATGATTACAGGCTCATAGCCTGAGCCAGTATTTTACCATATGTTTTAGCAATTATTTTGTTGGATAGGATAAGAGTGCTTGTTAACTCGGCAGATATTCAGTTTGGGTTTAAAGCAAAACATGGCACTGACTTGTGTATATACATGTATGCTCTTAAAGAAATATTAAATAAGTGCAGAGATAAAAACTCATCAATGTTTTTGTGTTTCATTTATGCATGAAAAGCTTTTGAATGAGGAAATCATGTAAAGCTATTTCTAAAGTTGATACAAAGAGGAGTGCCTAAATATATTGTGAGAATTTTTAGTTATTTGTATTCCCACCAGACAATGTAAGTAAAGTGGGGCAATAAAATCTCCCTCTTTCAGGGTTAGTGGGGGTGTGAGACGAGGAGGAATTTTGTCCTCTATATGGAGGATTTTTCTAAATATTTGAAAGCCTGCAAAGGTGCGTTGTATGATTGGGAATATTTTAGTGAATCACACCTGTATGCAGAGGATCTGTTTGTTTTCAGTCCCAGTAGTGCTGGTCTTCAGCAGCATATGTTCATATGACCATATGTTCTGTTTATGGATTTGAACATGATATTATATACTGTATAATGCTAACAAGATTACTATTATGATTTGTAGAACTAAGGAGGAAAAGAGTTTAAATTTCACAGTTTTCATACTGCCTGATAAGAATCAAATGGTGGGTGTGAAAGTAAAATAACTTGGGCATTTTATTACAGAGCATTTGACAGATGATGATATAGAGAGGCAACATAGAATGATGTATATACAGTACAGGCTAACATACTTTTACATAAATTTGGTTTCTTTTCAGATTAAGTGAAAGTATTCTTTTTTAAAGCATATTGCACACCATTATATATTGCTCACTTATGGTCAAAGTATATTGCCACAATCTTGCAATGGCTCCAAGTAGCAATGAGGATTTTGCTGCGAATACCTAGGTGGCATAGTGCAAGTGAAATGTTTGTGGGACTACAAAATACTTTTCAGGCTGTTTTACGAAATCTTATGTATAAATGTATCTGAATGAGTAAAAAAAATAATTATTGAGGGTGTAACTAATACAAGTGTAACTTCTACACGGTATCCGTCCAGGCTGTGGAGGCATTGGTATCACTGTATCTATGTAATACATTGATTTCTTATGTGGTTACTGCTGTACAGTTTTTTATGTATTTATGTGTTTTATATCATTAGTTTGTTTGTAATTTTTTCATTGGACTTTGTGTCTGTTATAAAAGTGATGATGATGATAATGTTATATTCAATAACTGACCTTGAGGTAGTAACATTTGAGCGCCCTCTAGAGTGAGAGGTGTGACACCATACAACTGTCCATTCTGTTCTGTCAAAATCATCTGTAAAATCAAATAAAAATCTGTTTAGTGTTGATGGCACGAAGCAAAACAGGCCATTAATGTGCATTATAATGCAATGTACTCACCACCCGCTGATAGGGTAAAGAATGTCCATTTTGGTCAATTAAGAGAATGTTTTCTGTTTGCACAGGAGCTGCAGAGAATTTCTGATGGTCCGTGGTTGGAAGGACTGATGGATGTTCTTTAGCATTTGGGTATTCTGTTGTCTCAGTTTCTGAGTTTTTGTCAGATTCCTTACACAACATAAAACAATACTCAGAATAATTAGAACACAAATCACTAACAGCTAATATTTACAATAAGGTCAACATTTTAGATTCATCCATTTAATTATGAATTATAAATCTCAGAAAACCCGTCCAGAAAATGTTGATGTCATTTTCATAGTTTAAGAAAAAAATGCACACATATGAAATGTTACTTTAATTGTACATAAAATAATTTTAATTTCTATATACAAAATACAATTTAATTGAATATTTAATTGTTTGTCGCTTTTAAATTTGGAAAAAATGTGCCCAGGGTGTGAATGATAAAATATATTCTCTTACCGGCTGAATTTTAGTCTCTACAGTCCTGTCTTCTCTCTCATCGGACTGAAGCTCATCCTGCACATGTCTCTCCTCCTCCTCCATCTACCAGACAAACACCGGTTTAGATCAAGACCGAAAGATTGAGACCAGCTGGGTTATATTTTATACAGTTTAAGATTTTTTGTATGTAAAGATGGTATAGAATAATCACTTTTTATATCCAATTAGATGTTTTTAAAATAATCATCTCCATCTTTTAAATGTACAGTTGAAACTGAAAGTATCAATGAAACGTGATTATGTGAGTATGATAATCGATAAACTGTCTAGATATAAGATAACATCATTTCACCTTGAACTGTAACTAATTTCAGAAGAGTTTGTTAAAAAACGCATGATTTTCTGTTTTGACCAGAATTCAGGTTCAAATGAGTTCGCGTAGTTACACAGACGTGATAAATTAATGTTATCTTAAGAATAAACGCCATGTTGGATTGCCGCTGGCAGCAAAACACATACATGGTGTAAATAACAGCACATTGCCAGACAAGCGCTACACTACATTTGCATTCTTGTTACGACTCTGTCCGTCAGACTACATATCCCGACACACGGGACTCAGCGGAGTCCGCGATTTATATTCCAGGAAGGAGGTTAAAATGAAAACGAGTCTACTCAACCTCGTCTTCGTTTAGGATTCCTCACGTCGACGAAACGCGGAAACCTGCGCGTCAGCTCTCTTTTTTTGGAGCTACGCGGCTTCCGTAAGAATCACACAAGGTTATTTTTGTTTGGAGCTGTTAAACTGTTTTTTATTTTTTCTTGTTTTAAGAAAGTGTTATTGTTTCCATGCAGTTTTGCTTTAAGACATTTTATTTTTCATCTTAATGTTTTTTGTATGAAAATTTGTAAACTAGTAACGGTCTGTTCTGTATATTATCTGTATGTATTCCATTAAACCCTACGCACTATTTGTCGTCATAGTCACAGTTTACTTGTAAGCAGATTTTGTTTAACGTTATACATACATACTGCAATTTTCCTATTCCTTTGGTAGTGAGTTTGGATAACCGTTAGTTTACAAAAGGCTAACTTTACATGAAATACTTTTGGAAGTTGATATTTTGTGACTATATTACAGTATTTGTATTATTTTAAGCTATTTGAAGTACAAATAATAGATTTACTTATTGCAAACCTGTTTAAAATGGTAAAAACGTGAGTATGGTGATCGGTTACAGCACCAACACTACACAGTTTTTCTCATACAATCATATACGTTTTAAAACTCGAACAAGTTTAAGCGTAAACTACCTAAATATCTTATGAATGTCGTTGCTAAATATGTCATACATTTATACCATGTGCCATACATACTTCTACCGACATTTGCCACTATTTCTTAAAAAAAAAAAACAGGATCATCCCAACCATAATACAAATGAATACTGGTGTTTCACTCATAACAATAAATATTTACCTTTATTTGAATTAATGTAAGACATATTTAAAGTTCTCAAATGCTAAGCACAGAAAGAGCGTCCCTCACATTTCTTTAAAAAAACAGAAATACATCTAAAGAGCCAGATGATCCTTTGTCAAGTTTAAACCAACAGGACAGCATTTGAGCTGAGCTTGTAATAATAAATCTAGCATGCTCAGAGCATAGAGAAACGCAAGGAATCTAGCTGGGAGTCAACCCTGGTCCAAATTTCCCCAAACTGTGAGAGATTACATTGTTAGTTGCCCCAGGGCCTCAGAGGGGAGCTCGCCTCTGTAAGACGCATGTTCACACTTGGGCTCAGAGTCTCACACTGAGGTTTTAATGGAACATATCAACAGGCCTATTTAAAGAAATAAATAGGGAATGGAGAACAGAGAAAATAATTTAATAATAATAATAAGCTTTTTTGAGAGATCTGCCACAAAGCATTTACAAAAGTTTTCTCAACAATGCCTTATCATACAATGCATATTAAAAATAAGTGGTGTTTTATAGTTTGTTTGATCAATAATCCTCCCTCTTGCAAAACACTTTCATGTCAAATTGCTCAGAAAAAAAGTTTCTCTATTTTCTTTTGAAGGGGTGGTGCCACAATGTTTTATGCATTCTGACTTCTTTACAATGTTAAACGTGCTAGCTACTCATACTTGACAAGGTATTTCTGTGCTAGATGTCTCTCCCCCAGCATCCGTATTGCTTTCTGAAAGTATTTTTCGAATATGAAATTCCATTACGTAACAGCTTTTCATATTCCCTTATTCGAGAAATTGCTGATGAATTGTGGGACATATGTCTGCTTTGAGGCTTAATACTGTTCTGACATACCGCTGTGTAATGTTTCAGCAGTGGATGAGATGGGGGTAGGGAGTCATGGGGAAAAACACCATGTTTGGATCACCCTCCGTGGGAACATTTTTGCCCCTACATTGACAAAAGCTCAGACAAAAAGCAAAGGTGGGGGTGGGTGTGGACTAGGCCTACTGGACACTGGCTGAAGAGCTTGCATGACTGAACCACTTCAAACACATTTCAGCTACACTTGCACACACAACAGTTCACTGATATTACTGATGGCTTCACTGGAATGAATTCAATAACTTTAAAAAAGGTGAGCAGCAGGCCTGTATTGTTCTTGACAACAGATGGGACATCATTTTGAGATCCAAATTGAGAAAAAGGTTTGTTTTAATATTGGACTACATTTATTGTGAGTGTACAGTAAATAGATGTGTTCTTATGAGCAGCTGTGACTACATATACTTCAGCTCTGGTTTGCATAAACTAATACTGTGTGTGTAACACAGTGTGTGAAATCCAGGCTTAAGTCTTAAATTCTTATTCTGAGATAGCAAGCATCAAAGTTTGATTTCAACTATGAATTTCATAATGATTTCAATCTTTGACATGGCGTTATTCAGTCAGCATGAAAGATATTTTGGTTATTTTTTTACAGAATGTTCTTTACATTATGTAGAATTATTTCATGTAGAAAACAGTCAATCACAAAAAATTACTTTAGCTGGGGTTTCACACACTGGGTCACCATAGTGTACTAATAGGAAAAAATGTTAAACAAAAGAATTAAAATTAAATATAAAGAACAGAAACTAAAATCCCATAGTTTCAAACTGACTACAGTCTATCATTCTTTATTATGCTTGGAGTTCTCATTTCAAAAACAACAATATAATCATACATTACCGGTTAAAAGTTTGGGATCACTCACTCATTCTTTATTTATATTTTTTTCACATTTTAGAATAATAGTAAACTCATGAAAACCATGGAATAATACAGCTGTAACTGTGGCAATAATGTTGTGACTAAAAGCATTCAAAATAAATTAACTCTACGTTCTGTTTAAGCATAAAGTCACCCTTAGACTTTCAAATCATTCTGTTGCCATTTTATAAACCAGCTTCTTGATGTCTCAACCTAGGATGCTTTTTAAACAGTATTGAAGGAATTTCCATCTATGCTGGACTCTTATTGGCTGCTTTTTATTCATAATTTTGTCCAAGTAATCCATTAAAAAAAAACTGTTTTCTAGAAATGAATAAATATGTTGCCACAATTACCTGTATATTTTTGTCCACACTCAGATTAAAAGACGTTAAGGAGCATGAGAATCAATAGTGATCCCAAGACTTTGACCAGTGTTATATTAGTAGGCAAAATTATTTTCTTTTAATAATTATGTAATGTTTTACTCTTATTGTTTGTGTCAGTCAGGTGAAGACATGCCCCCTTTTTTCTGACCGCAAGGTGGTGTTTGTGAGCTCATCCAGTTTTTGCCAGCGCATGGGAAGCTTACTGGGAAGTGAAACAATTCTAATGATACTTCCAGACTTGGGCTGTCTTTGAATCAGACTTTGGCCAATACATAAAATATATAGGGATTTTATATACATAAAATATATGGGGATTTACTGGAAAATATATTAACCAAGTGCTTATATTTTTTAATAGACAGTTTCATCGGACTATCGGACACACATGCCTGGCACGAAGTTAACTTCCGGTCAGTGTTTGGTTATAAAATAATTCATTTTATTTTTAATTTATATTATTACTTTATTGTATTAAATTACATAAAAACTACTCGACAGTTATTGATTCTTTGTGGAGCTCTACGGGAATTTTAGTTTGAATCACATAAAGTTTTTGCCGTTGCCGACGAAATCGTCTATATAAGAAAATGGGGATTTCTTATGTGGAATAACACATTGTTGAGGGAGAGAGGGGACGAAAGTAACAGCGATTTATACAGAGCCCTGACTACATTTGCATTTCACGCTTTGACGTCACGTTCAGCACGCAACAATAGCTGGGGTTCAGTCACGTGATTATGATGACGCGCGAAGGCGGGGCGATTTCAGATGGAGGGCAGGAAGTAAACATGGAGAATACGTCTATGTAGGAAACCGTTGCGGAGAGTCCGTATTGTATGAATTTAGAACCAGTTTCAAGAAATAGATACAAGGAGTTAGTAAACAGATATGTTGGACGTGACCCGTTCATCATGAAGATGAGTGAGTTTTCGGTCGAACTTGAAGATTTGCCGACAGTGGAGGCTGTTGACATCACCAACTATCTGGTCCTTCAGACATCGTTATACACCAGACAGCAAATGAAGGCATATAAAAGTCTGGATACAACAGTATTGACATAACAGCAAGTTACAAACTCACATGTGTAATGAAAGGATCCAGGCACTCTTGAAAGTGGGCCGTGTGATATTGCTGTTATATCAATACTGTTGTATGAGATTACAAGATTACATTTTGACTATTGTTATAAGTGTGGTCTTTGTAAGTTATGGCTGTTGTGTAATATAAATGAAAACATTAAATGCCATTGAGAAGACTTGTTGAAAACATTTTAACAGACTGATGTCGGGGTTCAGGTACTACTACTCCCTGTCCTCTTATCATCAGAGCCAAGAAGCAGGGCTCAGGTACTGGACTGACTGATTATTATCCCTATCCCTCCCTCCTTACTCCAATGGGACAACAGACTCCCGAAAGATTAGACAAGACAAAGTAAATAACCCCAATCTTGTCAATCAATGCTAGTGCCTCACCTTGTTTTGTTGCCATGTGCTCTATGGGCATAGCCCTGCTTTGCAGAATCTGATATTTTCTTCTGACTAAACCGATAACTCCCTCAACATGAATACGCAAATTCGCTATTTTTTTGTGTCTGCCACCTCATACGCTGACAGCTGTTTCCTCCCCTTGGTAAATGCAATCTGTAGTGAAGCACAGTAAAATCCCACACTATCACCAATATTGAACCACTCAATCTGAAATTCCAACCTTTCATGAAGTATGTCTATTACTTTGTGCCCAGCTCTAGAAGCAGTTGGCAGAGATCTTGAACCTGAAAGCTAAATCTTTCAGCGGGAGATTTAGTCTCAGCTTCATCAAAACTAAAATGAACTGTTCAAATTTAGACAGCACAGACATATGACCACAGCTGATGTAGGGTGATGTTGGGAAACATTTGCATTTTTTCAGACTGCACTGGCAGATCCTCTATTTCACTTCCTGCCCTCCGTCTGAATTTCGCGATGCAGAAGCGTGACGTCACGTGAAACCAACCTATTGACCTTGCTCCCGAATATCACGTGATTTCGTCATTAGTTTTCGAGCACGGAAAGCACATTTCTGAAGCTGTGCTTTTTCTAATTACAAGTTGTGTTTCTCGTTTCATGTGTCACAGTAATGATCAAAATCTAAAGGTGATTCAGTGCTGTAACACATCCTGAAGTTTACCTCGTCAGAGTTTTTCATTATAAAAGTATCTCGTTATTGACATCATAAAATATTCGAAACAATTAAAGTTTGTACTATCGGGTTATTTATTAAACGCGTGATAAAACTGAAATATTACATGAAATCTAATTTTATATATTTTTTCAAAGATAAAAGACATAAGGTGTTTGCAGTTACATATGAACAAAATCATAGCCAGTTAAATTAATAAAAAGCAGGGTAACACAAAAAAAAATCGATCTTATATTGGTGTGTTACTATCCTCCCTACAGATGGGGTCGAAAGTAACAATGTGCAACTTATCTTCAAAGTGAAATTATTCACAAGTCATTCACATTTGAACAAAATACAACCTGGTATTGTTAGACCACACTTAATATATCTCTTTCTGAAAAATAATCTTTTAAAATTAAATCTTTCTGTAAAATGGTACTTCCGTCCCTGCTCTCCTCATTTATTGAATAATAAATAAAAAAAGTACAAGAAAATAAATTTTCTTTGGGTAACACATCATATCAAATAAAGAACAATCAAGCAAGGCTTGAAATTACACTCGCAGTCATTCAGCACGAGTGCAAGTTTATTCCATTGACTTTCATACAGCCACAACAAGTGGTGTGCATAATGACACAAACAACATACATCTTAACATTCCATCAATCATAACTGTCCCTGTGTAAATAAAACTGTCTGTATGGATTGTTAATATTTGTCAGCTGTAACTTGGCCTCTTACTGACTACATGTTACACTATGTAGAAATATCAATTTAAGGCCACTATCCATTTAAAAGTATATTAATATACTGGACCTATGGCCAGTAAAACCTTCAAAACATATCCTTAGAAGATATGCGGTTGATAAAACATCAATTTATAAATTCAAGCGAGAAACGTTTGAATACTTGTTTCGGTTGCCAGAAGAGATTGCTGCTTTTACATTCCTGAGTACTGATCTACGCAAGTCATCACAGGCCCTGGAGCTTATTTTAGTTTAAACAGAGGCTATGAGAAGATGCAGGACCCTTAGATTGAAGACCCGTACTGATTCATAAAGCTGGTAAATGTGCTAAAAAATATGCCAGGTTAATTTTGCTGAAAATAAACCTTAACTAGAACTTTACAGAAAAAATACTGGAACTACAGGAGGAAATTCCTCCCAACAAAACAACTGCGAGGAACTCAACCACGCATACAAAGCACATAAATGGAGGCACTGAGAGATGGTCACAAGCATCTGGTATGCAATCCAAGCAACCTCAAACAGCACTTAAATTTTGAGCAAAATGCCTACATTTATTATTTACTTTAATCACACAACATTAGACTAGTTCATGTAACATTAAATCGCTTTGTTCCGTCCTTTATATTTAAGAGCCGTATGAAGTTCTCTTTGGCCAATTCTACAAAAGCACTTGTATGAGTCACATAAAATGCTGGACTGTTATCACATTCAAATTATGAACTGAAATCAGGATACAACAAAAGGTATGAAGTTTTGGAAGAAGTCTGATTCACTACAAAAAATAAGGCAGCCAAGTCATGTTTAATGATATTTAGGCTTCAAAGAACACTGCTGCTATTTTAATTTACTTATTCCTAACAAAGATGGCGGCACATTCCACAGAATGCAGTGACCATTTTCATACATGACCATTTTGTGCTGTCTTTGTTAACTATTTAGCTGGATATCATAGGCAACATTACATCAATGTTTGGATACATATCTCAAGTCACCAACTACCATCTTAAAGCAACATCCATGCACATTTTTTCCGTTTAGTTTTTTTGTGCTGTGTGCTTTTTATTTGCTATGCCCTCCTTTCAAACATTCCTCCAGCCAAATCGGCATAATCATTGAGAGTGGTGGGAAAACATATCTGTTCACCTCTCTCACACTTTGTTCCTTGTTGGGTTTAAAGTTCAGATCCGCATGCATTTGGAATGCATTTTATAGCTATGCAAACAATAGAATCAGGTTTACAGGGTGCTTGTCCTGTAGTCGACTGGCAGTTCTTATGGTAACACTCTCTCACAGTGTCAGAAGCACAGATCTCACTCTCTGTTTTCATTTTCAGCAACTTTCTGTCTCTTCTGAACGAGCGAGAAAGGAAGTGGAGAAAAGGCTGAAAACTGGTCCTTCCTGTTCCCTTAATGATTTCATCTGGACGGAACAGAAAAGACTGCCTGCAACTGTGAAAATACTTTAGACAACCAATCAGAGATCTTCATCAACCTGGACTCATTTAACCAGGTCTCTCGGCCTCTATTCCAAATACTTAAAGAATCAATTCAACCCAAAACAAAAATTCTGTCATTATGTACTCACTTTCATGTTGTTTCAAACACGTATGATTTATTTTTATTACGCAGAATGTTCTGGTCTCTATTTTCGATTAAAATGCCCTCAAGCTTCATAAAGAAACACAAAAGCAAAATTAACAAATTAAAGTATCGTTAAAATTGTGACTGATTTAAATGCAATATTTCAAATTATCTAAAGCCATATGACAGCTTTAAGAAAAGACAGCTAATTTTAACATGCTATTTACTGAAAATCCTTCACTCCAGTGAGATGACTGGATCAGTGAGTTTGAACTGTAATAGTTTAGATATCTGATCAGATGTCAAGATTTTCTGTGAATAAAGCTCACTTAAAGTTATTTTATAATTCAGAACACATGATGGCATTATGGACAAATTATATAGAGATTTATTGATAATTTTATGGTGAATTTACTTTTTAGGGAATAGAGTCAAATTCTGCTAAAATAAGTCAGACTGGTTTGGAATGACACGCGTGTGAGTAAACAATCACCCAATTTTCTTTTTAGGTAAACTGCCCCTTAAAAAAGCTAAATGATGTGTTGGTCCTTTTAATCATCATCAATCAAATCATTTCACGCCAAAGAGATCCATTGCAAACTATTATAAAATGTACATCGATGTCTCACAATAATCTGCTCTATGCAGCTCCTGAAGAACTGCGGAAGCTCATGTAGATCAGATTGTGCAAGCGTGCGTTCATAATGATTTCATAGTGACACATTCTCAGTCATATGAATGGTAGAGTAATAATACAAAACTAATATATTTATCACAAATATATGTTCATCAAAAACCCAACCCCAAAACTGCCTTCTTACTCTGAGAACAAACACAAACCAACACGCTGCATAGCAAAGCGCAACCATCTCATCAAACACAAGCGACGTCATTCATTATCCCTTCGTCCACTTTTGATTATTAAGAGTTGATTATTAGAGTTTGTGAACAGTAGCTAGGACGCTTGTTGAGGGGCTGTGTCTAACTCTGACAGACAGGAGGAGGAGCCTGAGGGTTGCTGAGAAGGCAAGCAGGTTCTCCATGATGCTCTCTGCTCGGGTTCCGGCACAAGATGGCTGTTGCTTTGATTCTTGAGGTTGTTGAGCTCCTGTGCGGTTATTGGTGGTTTGGCAATGCTGACCGCGCAGAACGCAGAGCCGCTCTTGGGGACGAAATTGACCTTGTTCCTATCTGGGCATAAGAACTGAGGGATCTCCTGTGGAGGCCTGGCCCTGAGCAGATGAAAATAAAGGGACAGTTAAGAGACAACTGAAGGCACGGACTCAACTTTAAGTTACGCTATCATTATGTCAAGGCTTTGTGGAGCAGAACGTGACGCTGGAGAACAGAATGCAAAGAGAGAGAGCAGATAAAATAGTGGATAAGGAGAAACTCTAGCACTTACTGTGTTTCTTCAGTGAAGACCTTAACTCGCTCACAACCCTCAGGTGGCTCGCGTTTGAACATGTAGCTGTTGTTTGGCTTTGGAGAGGAGGCGTACTTGAGCTGAGGTGAGCCAGGGGCGAGATCTGTGGATGTGGTACAAGATAAAAATTAGGACAGTGCAATTTGTGCAAGTGTTTATAGTGGAGTGCAATAGTGTCTGTCAATCAGATTTCAACAGAAGTGAAGCCCCCATTATTAAACAAGTTCCGCACATTCCTCTGCCTTAATCTAAGTTTAAGGGAACTGATCTTTTCTACTAATCATACATTTAATACAATTCACTTCGCACAAATTAGCCACCTCATAAAATAGTTAAAACTCAGGATGGTATAGCCCTGAGTGTGTTTGTGTGTGGGTTGTCGGTATGTCTATACTGTACCTTTCTCATGGCCATCAGTCAACGGTTCGTCCTCGTTGGGAGAGGGAGTATCGCTGCAGGGCTCGCTGGGAATATTCAGGAACGTGGGTGAGATGGACTGAGAACGGCTGCTGCTGTTGCTGTGGCTACTGTCCGCCGCTGTGTCCAGGGGCGTCTGGGTGTCAATGCTGCGGGAGCTTGCGCTGCGCTGGAAGAGGGGAGGAGGGGCCCTGTGCCCATCTGGGGCCTCCTGAGGCTGGAGTAAGAGAATAGGGGTCAAGGGTTATATAGATGATTGTTTTGAGCGGTAGATACAGTGCATTACTATTTGGACATACCATAGTAGGAAAAACTGCTTTAATACATTTCTTTGTTCTGTTGAACACAAAAAAAAATATTTTTAAGAATGTAGAAAAGCTAACAATTCTGGGGAACTTTTGACTACTATTTTAACTTATCCAACTAAGAAAGTCAATGGTTGCCACTGTTTGGTTTACAACCATTTGTCCAAATATCTCTCTCTGTGTTCATTAGAACAAAAGAATCCTACAGATTTAGAACAACTTAAGGTTGAGTAAATGATGACAGTATTTTCATTTTTGGCTGAACTGTCCCTTTAAGTAAGATATACAGGTGCTGGTCATATAATTAGAATATCATCAAAAAGTTGATTTATTTCACTAATTCCATTCAAGAAGTGAAACTTGTATGTATACATTCATTCCACACAGACGGATATATTTCAAGTGTTTATTTCTTTTAATTTTGATGATTATAACTGACAACTAATGAAAACCCCAAATTCAGTATCTCAGAAAATTTGAATATTACTTAAGACCAATACAAAGAAAAGATTTTAAGAAATGTTGGTCAAACTGAGAAGTATAAACATGAAAAGTATGAGCATGTACAGCACTCAATACTTAGTTTGGGCTCCTTTTGCCTGAATTACTGCAGCAATGCGGCATGGCATGGAGTCGATCAGTCTGTGGCACTGCTCAGGTGTTATGAGAGCCCAGGTTGCTCTGATAATGGCTTTCAGCTCTTCTGCATTGTTGGGTCTGGCATATCGCATCTTCCTCTTCACAATACCCCATAGATTTTCTATGGGGATAAGGTCAGGCGAGTTTGCTGGCCAATTAAGAACAGGGATACCATGGTCCTTAAACCAGGTACCGGTAGCTTTGGCACTGTGTGCAGGTGCCAAGTCCTGTTGGAAAATGAAATCTGCATCTCCATAAAGTTGCACAGCAGCAGGAAGCATGAAGTGCTCTTAAAATTCCTGGTATATGGCTGTGTTGACCTTGGACCTCAGAAAACACAGTGGACCAACACCAGCAGATGACATTGCACCCAAACCATCACTGACTGTGGAAACTTTACACTGGACCTCAAGCAACGTGGATTCTGTGCCTCTTCATTCTTCCTCCAGACTCTGCGGCCCTGATTTCCGAAAAAAATGCTAAATTTACTTTCATCAGAGAACATAACTTTGGACCACTCAGCAGTAGTCCAGCCCTTTTTGTCTTTAGCCCAGGTGAGACGCTTCTGACGCTGTCTGTTGTTCAAGAGTGGCTTGACACAAGGAATGCGACAGCTGAAACCCATGTCTTGCCTATGCAAGTATCTGTGCGTAGTGATTGTTGAAGCAATGAGTCCAGCTGCAGTCCACTCTTTGTGAATCTCCCCCACATTTTTGAATGGGTTTTGTTTCACAATGCTCTCCAGGGTGCGGTTATCCCTATTGCTTGTACACTTTTTTCTACCACATCTTTTCCTCCCTTCGCCTCTCTATGAATGTGCTTGGACACAGAGCTCTGTGAACAGCCAACCTCTTTTGCAATGACCTTTTGTGTCTTGCCCTCCTTGTCCAAGGTGTCAATGGTCATCTTTTGGACAACTGCCAAGTCAGCAGTCTTCCCCATGATTGTGTAGCCTACAGAACTAGACTGAGAGACCATTTAAAGGCCTTTCCAGGTGTTTTAAGTTATTCAGCTGATTAGAGTGTGGCACCAGGTATCATCAATATTGTCATCATCAACAACATCAAAACCTTTTCACAATATTCTAATTTTCTGAGATACTGAATTTGGGGTTTTCATTAGTTGTCAGTTATAATCATCAAAATTAAAAGAAATAAACACTTTAAATATATCAGTCTGTGTGGAATGAATGTATATATTATACAAGTTTCACTATTTGAATGGAATTAGTGAAATAAATCAACTTTTCGATGATATTCTAATTATATGACCAGCACCTGTAAGTCTGAAAACGAAAAAGCTAAATACCTTTCCTATCCCAGTTGTTAAATATTATTAAACTTATTCTAATGTTACACTTAAAAAGCATGTGTATCTTACTGCCATTTCTTTGGATATTTTGTAATACAATATAAACCGTAAGTGTCTAAATACTTACTGGGTTACTTTGTTTTCAATGATGACCCAAAGTTGTACAACACAGACTACAATGTGATTCAGATGTTTTTTTCAAATGCACTCTTACAATAAACAGCTCCTCTCGGTCGCCTGTGTCTCGTATAATGATGCGCTCTATCTCCTGATTAAGCCCTTCCACGCTGTTCCGAAAACGTGAGACGGAAGACTTAGAGATGGGAATTGAGATCAGAACACTCTTTGGAATAGGAGCCTGGAACAAGAAAGAATATGTGTGTCATTATATGTTCTTTTTAGATGAGTCACAGCTGTTACACTGTGTTTTCTGTATTTGTTCTAACATGTTGAGCTGTGGTGCTCATATTGCAAAGGCTTGTTTGACTCAGGCTCTGAACATGTTCTCCCATCCAGTTCCTCCCATCATCCCTATTCCAATAACAATAAGATATATGTAACCGGCAGAAAATATTTTTTAGTAAGTCATATTTTTTTTAGCTCCACATGGACATTTTCACTTTTCTGTATTTCACCCAAGTATCACACACAAGGTTTCATAAATGTTATAAATTAATTCAAATTGTTCCGTGTAGAAGCAAATGGCGTTTTGTTGCAGTGGGTCATGTGCTCTCCTCACAGTCTTGGCCCTGCCCCCTTGTTTCCACGCCCCTTCTGCCCCCTCCCATTCCTGTCTGCCTCCCATTCTGGAGAACTGCACCCTGGGTAGCATCATGCTGCCCTCAGTCTGTGGGGAAAGCGGATCAGGAGGATATCCACGGAGTCTGTCGAGTCCACGTCCTACTACAAGTCCCTCAACTCCGGACTCACTACCTCTGTGCCAGCACTTCCCTCAGCTACCTCCTCGGAGGCGGGCAGGATTATCTCAGGATTATCTCAGGAGCCCGCACTAAGAAGAAAAAATGCAGGAAGGGGTCACGGACACAGCTGGCATCCAGTCCCAGTCCAGCCGGCTCTCACTGCAGCACCGGTCCAGTCGGCAATCATGTCAGCCCCAGTCATGGGTGGCCGTTCTGCTTGGTAACCCTACCTCTGTCTGTTGCCCCGTTTCCGAGTTACTGTTTCCACTAGGACTTGCCCCCCGCCCTCCCCCAGTTCCCTGAAGTGTGGACTTCCCAAAATGTTCAAATTTCAACGAACTGACAGCAATACAGCTGAGAATGCTTGAATGCCTCTCTGAAAAGCCTTTAGAAAGAGCAAAAGTATTTTTTTAATTATTTGTGGCTTTATCTTGAAACGAACAGCCTGAAGCCTTTCCCTTTTTTGGTTGTCGATGTATGATGTAGTGTCTGGGTAATTTGACCTAAAAAGCGATTGTGCATAGAGTCTATTTCGAGAACTTCCCCCCTCTATATTTCTGTAGCATTTTTGCCATTTCTAACCCTGGTAACAGATGACCCAAGAGGTCACCTCAAAACCATGGTCTGAATGCCTGTCAAAGTAATAGTTCACCCAAAAATAAAAATTATGTCATAATTTACTCACTCTTTTGTCATTTCAAATGAGAGAGTTTAATTTCCACAGAACATAAAATATATTTTGAAGAATGTTGTTAACTGGCACCCCTTCAACTGCATTGGTTTTGTGTCCATACAATAGAAGTAAAGGGGAGCCATTGCTGTTCGGTTACCAACTTTCTTCAAAATATCTTGTTTTGTGGTCTGCAGAAGAAAGTCATAAATGTTTGAAATGAAAAGAGGGTGAGTATATAATAACAGAATTTTAACTTCTGGGTGAACTATCACTTAAAGAAATGTTTGTTTGTTACTGTGATAATCAGCCAAAAGCATAAAATAATATAGAGTTTATAATACAGATCAGATAGGGCTAATTTCAAGTAAAAACAGCCACTGATCTTCATTACGTGTGCAGCAACAGCATCTCGCAGCAGATGAATCAAGCCTCACATATTCTCACAGTGTCAGCAGACATCTCAGTTTGGATGTAATACTAACAAGGGATATGTGTTATCGGACCACAACACACACAGACACACTACTGTGTGCTAGTGCATTGGCAGATTGGCTGCAGCAGATGTGAGATAAGGTAATTGGCAACAATCACACACATGCAAAACACACGCTCACTGTGTTAAATCAGCACGCATGCTTTCTTTGGTGACATCAGATACAAACTGAAGAAATGTGTCATCTTTCCTGAAAGCTCACTTCGCGTTATCCTGAGAAGAATTCCTCTTGTAGCTTGTCACCTGGCTCCTGGTGTCTTTTTATAATTTCAAATTTTTCAGATCCTTCCTCTGCATTTCTACATTCTACCCTCTTTCTTCAAACATGGACCACCGCTGTCCCCCTCGGGCCCTCCTCCTATGAGGGAACAATGATAGGGCATAAGCAGTGTTGTGTGACCCTGCAATGGCCCTCACTTGAAGCATGCCAGATCTGCTGTGAAAAGAGCAGCCGGGGCAATAAACTGACATGCACTCAATCCCTCTCCTCACTGACCTTAACGTGCATGTGTGCGTTTAATCGAACATCACATCGTTCAACATAAAACTCCTTTCTTCTAGGTGGTTCGGTTGTTTATAGGCTCATCAAAGAACACAGAGTATAAAACAACTGAAAGAAACGTTATGACCCGAGAGGTCAACTCAAAACAATGCACATTTTAATTGATCTGGTCCATTTCCTAGCAACTACTAAGTGTGCGGTTGCTAGGAGACAAATATTTGTTTACTAATCAGATTTCCAGGGGCGTGCTGTGATATTCACTGGAATATATGACCTGACCAACACGTGGTGCTTTAGGACCCTTGGGTCATTCCCACACCATCAGCAGCATCATTTCCACAACGATTGCTGTTATCTTCGGACAGAATAAACATGGATCAGCACTTAGTGGGATCCATAGGGACAGTAGAGTTTACAAACCCATCCCAACCACTCCACCACGGATGGCAGGCTTTCACATGTCCACATGAACCAAAACGAGTGGAAAAGGTTTCTGATAGAGAATCAAAACACAAAGCTTACTGGATTAAAACCTGCACATGAGTATTAATCTATTCAATATTTCAAAAGGTTTCAAATAAAAATCAATTAAAAGTTCAGTGTAATCCATCGGGACTATTTCAAACTATTACAATCGGATAAACACAAAAATCTGATTTGGACCGACAGTGAGAACGCAGTCAATGTGAACAAGATGACCAGGATGTTGTCTATGTAGGGAGCAGACAGCAGAGCGGCTCACTACAGCGTTTGTTTTTGTGACTCCTGCATTCCTAAAGTGAACAAGTTCTATGTAAAATAAAAAGACTAGAATTACAGGGTGGAACATTAACGCAATAAAACCTTAATTTGGAACTAAATTTGGAGCAATGTGACATCTGTGGGTTAAAAAGAACAACCATTTGTTTCTAACTTTATAATTACGATAAACTGTGTCCATGGCCACTGACTTCTTGGTAAAGCAGTTACTGAAAGTCTTCCTGACAGCATGTTAAAGTCTTTCGGTACTCGTATGGAGGTTTGTATTGGTTACCACAGTCTGCTTTTAAAACAAGAGGTTAAACAGAAGAATCTCTTTGAAAGGTCTCCAGGCCTTGATAGCTATACTGAGGACTTTCACATCAGCCTGTCTCTGACCAATGTGGTCTTTATAATTCAAGAGATTTATGGGGCTGTAGTTGTTGACCAGTGCTTAACTAAAGGTTTGTGGAAAGACTCAAAGGTATGACCCCTCCAAATCCTCACGCAACTCAATTACAAATGACTCAAGAATACATACAAGTCTCCCTGGATTCACAGCACACCCTAAATTCTAGGCTGTCCCTCACAAGAGATCAAACATAATCTGAGAGCGCTCCATTGTTGTGGTTATGGTTTGGATGCAAGGTTAGTCATAAATCACCAGAAAAGCTAAATCATCTGAAGTCCTGTCAATAAATAATTTGAAACCTCTCCATCCCCTCAAAAACACAAGGAGAAAATATTTTTACAAATGTAATCTTCTGCAACCCACCCGCTGACAACAACCGGCTAGAGGCCCAAAATAATATATTCTACAGTCACAGTCCAGGGGTATCATGTAAAAAAAGCTAAACAGAGTAGAATGCTTCATCATTTCCAAGGGCACAAACCCCTGCACATCTAATTTCTGACACAAGCAGGCGCTGTGGACTCCACACAGAGAGAATGGCAAGAATGCAGGGAAAGACATGCTCACTTAAACATATGAGCACCTAGCATGGCTAAAAAGTATGAACCATGGACTAAAGATAGATGTTAATGTTATGAACATTAGTCTGTAAATCCAAATTTATTTTAAAGTGTAAAGCGGGCGTAACACACAGGGTTTCTGCCAATCTCAATCTCAAGAACAGAAGCTGCTCTTTGTAAATAATTTTGATCTGTTCTGGGAGCGACCAAGGCTCTTCCGCCCCGACGGGCTGCACCCCAGCAGCATTGGAGCGGAAATTCTGTCTGACAACATCTCAAAGACGCTACGCACCATTTGACTAGTAAGTACAAATTTTAACCATAGTCTGTGTTCTTCTCACCCAACTGTTAAGAATGTTACTGCTTTCAAATGCATAGAGACTGTGTCTGTCCCCCGAATAATACAACCAAATAATAATTTATTTAAAAGTCAGAGAAAAAATCTTATCATGATTAAACCAAAAGACAATATATTTAATGAGCAAAACCAACGCCTAAAGTTTGGGCTACTTAATATTAGATCACTAAATCCAAAGGCAGTTATTGTAAATGAAATGATCACAGACAACAGTTTTGATATACTTTGCCTTACTGAAACCTGGCTTAAGCCAAACGATTACTTCGGTCTAAATGAGTCTACTCCACAAGCTACGGTTATATTCATGAGCCACGTCCGGTTGGTCGAGGTGGTGGTGTCGCAACAATCTTTACAGACTTTCTTACCGTTACTCGGAGAACAATGCATACATTTAAATCATTTGAAATGCAGTAAAAAATCATTGGTCTCTCTTACATTGGTTACTGTGTATAGACCCCCTGGGCCTTACACTAATTTTCTGATAGAGTTCGCAGACTTCTTATCGGATCTATTGGTTAACGTCGATAAAGTACTGATTGTTGGAGATTTTAATATCCACTAGATATTGCTAACGATCCATTAGCTGTGGCGTTTAAAGAACTACTAGACTCTTGTGGTGTAACACAATACATCAATAGACCTACTCATCGCCTTAATCATACCCTAGACTTGATTATATCTCACGGAGCCGATCTAACCAATATCGATATTATACCTCAAAGCGACGATGTTTCCGATCACCATCTTATAACATGTACACTGCGCACTGCAGAAATCAGTTGTATATCTCGTTATCGACTGGGTACAACAATCACCTCAACTACTAAAGATAGTTTCGTAAAGAACTTGCCAGATCTGACTCCTCTAATAACCTTTCCAACTAATATAGAATCGCTCGATGACATGACCAGCAACATGGGCACCATTTTCTCTAATGCATTAGAAGCGGTCGCACCTATGAAGTCAAAAAGGATTAATGGAAAGATCATAGCACCATGGTATAATAACACCACTCGCGCCCTAAAAAGAGAAACGCGTAAACTGGAGCGAAAATGGAAACAAACCCAATTAGAGGTCTTTAAAATTGCATGGAAAGAGATTGCAGTGCAAGCTGTTACAAAAAGGCACTAAAAGCAGCAAAAGCCGAGCACTTCCGTAAACTCATAGAAAATAACAAAAACAATCCAAGGTTTTTATTTAGTACAATTGCTAAACTAACAAACAAACAGACTCCACCTGACCTGGGTATTCCGCCGCACCTTGGTAGCAATGAATTCATGAAGTTTTTTACTGAGAAAATCAAAATAATACGAGACAACATAGCTAAAACCAAACCTCCAAGTGTGTCGGAAGAATTAATTTCAACCGTCACCCAAAAAGAAAAGCTAGAGTGTTTTTCTCCTATAAATCGGGAAGATTTCATTAAAATTATTGCAACATCCAAACCGACAACATGCTTATTAGACCCCATTCCAACTACTTTATTAAAAGAGTTACTACCTGCTGTAATTGAGCCCATTTGTAACATAATCAACTCGTCAATTAATCTAGGACATGTCCCAGGTCCCTTTAAACTGGCTGTAATTAAGCCTCTTATCAAAAAACCAAACTTAGACCCCAATGAACTTGGAAGCTATAGACCGATTTCAAATCTCCCGTACTTGTCTAAAATACTAGAAAAAGTAGTGTCAACTCAACTGTGTACCTTCCTACAAAATAATGACATGAACGAAAAGTTTCAGTCTGGCTTTAGACCGCATCACAGCACTGAAACTGCGCTCGTTAGAATTATAAATGACCTCCTTATTGCTTCAGATAAAGGTAACATCTCACTCTTAGTCCTGCTTGACCTTAGAGCTGCTTTCGATACTGTAGACCATAAAATACTACTAGATCGTTTACACAATTACATCGGTATTCAGGGACAGGCACTGAAATGGTTCAGATCTTACTTAACAGACAGATATCAATACGTCCATTTAAATGGGAAATCGTCAAATCTTACGCAAGTAAATTATGGATTACCTCAGGGATCGGTTTTAGGACCCTTGCTTTTCTCCATATACATGCTGCCCCTCGGCAACATTATTAGAAAACATGGAATTAGCTTCCACTGTTATGCAGATGATACTCAGCTATATATCTCATCAAGACCAGATGATTCCTTTAAGCTATCCAAACTGGCAGAGTGCATCGAGGACATAAAACATTGGATGACTAGTAATTTCCTCCTTTTAAACTCTAGCAAAACAGAAATATTACTTATAGCACCAAAATCAAGTAAACAGAACATCTCCGATTACAGCCTGCAAATTGAAAGCTGCACTGTTACTCCAACATATACAGTTAAAGACCTAGGCGTTATATTAGACGGCAACCTGTCATTCAAAAATCACATCTCAAATATCACAAAAACAGCCTTCTTCCACCTTAGAAATGTTGCCAAATTACGAAATAGTTTATGTGTTGCAGACGCAGAAAAGCTTATTCATGCATTTGTGACCTCACGGCTTGACTATTGTAATGCTCTACTTAGTGGTTGTCCTGTATCATCGATAAACAAACTACAGTTAGTTCAGAATGCAGCTGCCAGAGTTCTTACTAGGTCAAGAAAATACGATCACATAACCCCAGTTTTATCATCGCTTCACTGGCTACCCATTAAGTATCGTATTGATTTTAAAATTATTTTAATTACTTACAAAGCCCTGAACGGTTTAGCACCTACTTACTTAACCGAGCTTTTACCACGTTACAACCCATCACGTTCCCTAAAATCTCAAAACTTAGGACTTTTGATAACACCTAGAATAACAAAATCCACCAAAGGGGGACGAGCTTTCTCATACGTAGCACCTAAACTCTGGAATAGCCTTCCTGATACTATTCGAGGGTCAGACACACTCTACCAATTTAAATCTAGATTAAAGACACATCTTTTCAGCCAAGCTTTCACTTAATGCATAGTTAATGAACAGCAGCTACGCTAATTATTCTCTTTATTCCCTTTCCGCCTCTGCCTCGGGATGCCCATCCCGAGGTAGGAAGAAGTTTCACCATGTCCAGACGACCGACAGATGCCCATCCCAAATTTGAGATTACGCCAGCTACAGCTGCAGACTGACTGACCATCCCAGCTCCATCTAAGGCAATTCCACCACCAGCCAAGAGAAATATGACCATCGGACCATCCCAGCTCAGACCACTACATCCCCAACCAAGAGCAAAGACGGACTATTTGTCTTATTAATGCTGATGTTACAATATTTGGTATTAAATGCTAAACCAAAACGACATGTCAGCAGTATGAGTGCAGCTATGACACGTCAGAGGGGATCTGGCCCTCCCGGTTGAGCCTGGTTTCTCCCGAGGTTCTTTTTCTCCATTGATCAATCATTGGAGTTTGGGTTCCTCGCCACAGCAGGGCAGTGTTGGCCTGCTCACCGGGAGACTGCATTCATTCATTTATTTATTTATAAACTAGATATTATTTATTAAAATGATCTTACTCCTTGTATAAATACCATGCAGTGTGCTTGTTTTAACTTTTCTGTTTTTCCTGTTTGCCCATGTAAAGCTGCTTTGAAACAATACACATTGTGAAAAGCGCTATATAAATAAACTTCTGTAAATAAACAATTTTTTTTTTTAACCGTCGATTGCGAAGGAAAATAAGACACTTCATAAACTGCGTGATGACAACTCGAGTTAAGTTTCACTTTCGTTTCCGCTTCCATTCATGTTTTCCTCCTCATGTCGAGTTATCTTTGCCAAGTGCAGTATGAAATAGACTTTGTACTTCGACAAGCATGCTAAAAGCTGCACGATGACTGACTGTTGTTGCGTTTATTTCTGCTGTCTGTAAGATTATTCCATATAGAGTCAAAAATACCAATAGCTTATCATCTTTATCGAAATAAATTCTATCGCGATTCGTTATGATATCGTTTATTATAGTAGTGACCATCCCTACTAACCAGTCAGTGTGCCAACTTGTCCATGATGTCCCATCTCTCATTCACATCACCCCCTCTATGCACTCGACAGGCTCTCCTCCTGACAGCCCGGCCGAGAAACATCACAAGCCCAAGGCAAACAAACATGCCCTTTCACCTCACATCCAAATAAATGCAGGCCTGTTATAATAACCTGGGCCTGGGCATTTACAAGAGCCTGCTACCTTCTCTTGTTTAGCTCAAAACTCCACCTCAGCTGCTTCAAATTACAGCTAATACATAGCAGAGAAAACCCACAGAATAAATAAACCTCCCAAAGACAAATCCAACTCCCACCACGCCTGCTATGAAGAGAGTTACAAGAATCTCAGGCCGAACGAGACAATCGGCGCAATCACATCTGCCGGGGAGACCAAGTTTTCAAATGCAAGTGCGTATTTGTGTCTGAGGCAAAATTATCACATGGTTCCTGGAATGGTAAATGACAACTTCCATATGTTTTCTTATAGTCCGGCGACGCTGTGAAACTCTCACTGAGGCGGAGCGTGGGGAGAGATATGTTTTGGTTTTCAAGGACTGAAATATAGAACAACTGTCTCCCAACTCTTCTCAAACAAACCTGAATTCTTTCCTCTACACACACATCTCTGCAAAATCACAAGTTATTTGTGCTTTGTGTATAGAAAATGTTACGAAACATCAACAGTTTAATGTTCAATATTAATAAGTATATTATATGAATTAATAACATTCAGAAAGTAAATTAATATTAATTTAATCTTTAGAATTTAGTTAATAAGAGTTAATAATTTCTCCACCAATAGCCGATTATTATCTGAGTAATATCTTCCGATTTCGATAGTATGATGGTTACATCAGAATCGGCAGATATTACTCAGATAATAATCGCTATTGGTGGAGAAATTTAGTATCAGTGCATCGCTATTCAAAACTTCTGAAATCCATTTGTCGCCCTATTCACATTTTATAATAATAATAAACTCATCAAAACTGTGGTAAAAACAAATTGTATCTATAGGAATTATATCATGAATGGAAGTATCCAGAAGAATTCAAAGCTGTTCTTTAAAGAAGCCTATGTTTAAAATAGCAAAATTTGAAACTTGACATTTTATCAATCAGCTTTTTGAGTAGAAAAGCATTTTAAACACTATTCAAGGAATGTCCATCTATGCTGGACTCATGTTGACAGTTTTTTTCATTGTTTGGTCCAAGTTATCAATTTCAAAAGTACATATTTATTTTATATTATTTCTTTAATGACAAAGTACTATGCTTGCACAATTATATTTTTTAATGTTACTGTATATTAATGGGAGCTTTCCTGTAACTCAATAATGACTAAAATGTACCTTGAATGGACTATTCACTTTTGATAAAAGCATCTGACTTATCCACAAACTTTTACAAACTTTTACTAAAGTCTTACTAACATAGTAAATATTGCATCAAAATGCAAAAAAACACTATTACAAATGCTGCTGCTACTTCAAATACTACAACATGTTGAAAACAGTTTGACTAGATTAAAATGATCTGCATAGCTTTTCCTGGCTGTTTTACAAAACACTGTATCCCACAATGCAATACACTTGAATTGACCCTCCATTTCTGATATAAAGGATAAGAGCAAGTAATTAAAACTGTTGTTGTTACTATTTTTCTACTAATTATTTAATCCGACTTCCATAAAACAGATACATAACTGAATTAAAAATGCAAAGTAACTTTGTTTGAAATGTTTTTCTACATGTTCTCTAAAATGGACTACTTTTGGTAAAAAAACAGCCAAAAAAAAGAATTTTCACATTGCACAGCAGTCAACTGTGAGCGTGGAACCTGTGAAGTTACATCTAAAGGTGTTCAGCGTTGATCTCAAATCAGTATTCTTGTCCAGTCCGGGCGGGCCGTGAATGGTTTGGTGTTTTGTGCAACAGAGGAGCTGAGTACAGTTTAGAGGATTAAACACAAAAGATGAATACAGTTAGACGACAGATGGTGCTTGAGCCCACCACATGCACTTAAAAAAAAAGGCCCAGCCGCACAACGGGCCTCTGAAACACACATCCAGCAGGCTGGACAGAGCGTGGTCTTTAATTCACTGACTGGCAGCTATAGTACAGTAAAGACCAGGCGTGCGGCACATTCGCCACATGCTGAACTAGACAAAAAAAAGGAGAGAGACAGCGAGAAAAAGACTAAGGGAGAGGTAGGGAGGGGTGAAACTGAGCGAGAGGGAGACACGGCCGAGCGAGAGGCCACAGTAATTTATTCACTGTTTCTGTCTTTATGAAGAGAGCTCTTTCAGTCCGAAACACCCTTCGAGGTTGCACCTGGCCCTGCCAATTAGGACAAGTGTGTAAAGTACACACACACGCACCATGCCAATTAGGACCAGTGTGTAAAGTACACACACGCACATGAGAGAAGAGGACTGGGCTGAACAACTATTCAGAAATTCTAAACCAAAGAAATAAAAATAAACTAGGGATGCTTTAAAAATACAAAAAAACAAAAACTGTGAAATAGTTCAGTACCAACACATGGATGCATGTTGTGGTTAAAATTTCTGCCCTTGTACTTCGAGGAAATTTGATGTAGTATTAGTGTGTAATACCCTTTTGTATAAAAACCTGTATATATAAAAAAAATGATGCTTCTATTATGAAAATCTATCAAATCTATCAAAAGAATTGCATTGGTTGTATCTATAAAGTTTTACTATATATGTAAAAATGCAAAACAACATTTTTCGTAGTACTGCAATAATGTTTCCAGAATTATTGGGTTTGACTGTGAATGTTTTCATTTCATTCCATCCCTAAAAAAAATATCCAACTATGAATAACAGACTGCACCAAAAACTCTTCTCTTTATCTTGATAACAGTTAACACAACACCTCAATACTCCTCCATCTACATCTGCTGGAAAGAACTCACCTGTGATTGGCTTATAGAAGTGTGGTTGCCATTGAAGGGAGATTTGCGGTCCTTGTCGCGATGGTGACGGCTACTGTGTTTACTGCGGTGGAGCTGCTGCCTCAATTTTACAATCTGAAACACAGAGACAGAAAGAGATTAGCAGGACAGAGTTTCTCACCCACTGCTCCTCACAACAAAGATCTCACAGAATCACATTGAAGCAATCTCTTTAGTTAGTTACTAGTTCAGAGTAGTGTGAAAGAGTATGTGTCTCATGGCTGTACTCTCTAACATCCTTCATACCTAAACATAATCTCTCACTTTACCCTTTCTCAACACCCTAGGGGTAAGAAGGATGATACAGGTGAGGGATGGGATCAGACATCGGGTGTAAACTCAGGCTTGAGTCAGTCAACAGTGTCTATGAGCAAAGCACTAAACGAGTTACTCCAATGGTTTTTTTTGGTGTGTGACTGTTGTGCAAGGTGAATTTATGTCAACTGAATGCAATGCTTTGGCCCAGAAACTTTGTTTCAAAACTAAGTGAGTAAACTCACGGACTACTAAATAGACAGCTGCCTTCCACACAAAAGACTTGAATGTTAATATTGTCCGGTGATGATGAGCTTATCTGGGTTGCCTTCTCCTTCTGTTAAGGATACAATCAATGATCTTTTTTTGGCATAAGCAACATATCAAGATAAAAATGGTGTTGACATTCAGATCTCATATATGTATAATTTTTTCTCTCTAGGCACACCTACAGTGGGTTTCCAAACAGTGTGGGGACTTTACAAAAGTCATTGATCATTTTTGTACTGTAAAGAGTACGTTCTATGCCCTAACCCTCACCACAAATGTATTTGTACATTTTAAATAAGCATCATTTAGAACATTTAAAAACAGTTTGGTTGCTCAGACTTTGACTATTCTTGAAGGGAACCACAATGCATATAACCACATAATGTATAAAACCTTAACATAGTTGTACACAGAGTTTACAGCCGACAGATACATACAGGAAGTCATTTTCACTGGATCTTAACAGCTTTACAGCTGAATATATAACAGCTAAAACAAAACTGGAAAAAGCTTAGCGGTGGACAACCAGACCATCTTGATCTTTTATAAAAAATGACAACAAAGGAAGGAGAAACATGATATGGTAGAAATGCTGAAAAGACAACAGTTTATAAAGCTGCTAGAGGATGTGAACGGGCAATGAAGGGTGAACACACACACATGCTGGAGGAAGGGAGGGTATAATGTGTGGTGACAAGACTGCTTCTGGTTCACTTGAGCCTGCAAATAACATGATAATGACACAGCCTCCCCACCTAACATCCCATGGCCCCATCTACTCATCCACAGTCTCACACGGGGGAAATGAAAGAAAATTAGGGGATTAGACAATCCAGCCCCGGCCCTGCTACCACTGAATGTAACAGCGCACGTGGGAGGAGAAACAGACCCTAAACGCGTCCTGACCTCTTTTAGCTGCTCATTGCTGCCGCAGGAGGCTGAGCGTTTGTGACAGCCCCTCTTCTTCTGTCCGCATTCATCGGCCAAGGCGCTGGGGGTCTGTGGAGAGAGACATATGAGACCATCAGATATGAATGTGAGAGAAAACCACTAGCTGGAGTTACATGGATTAATAACTTGGCAGGTGTATCACAAAGCTCCTTCTGGATCCTGCTCTTGCTCTTGTATGAGAGCAAGAAAAGAGATCTCCCCACTTCTAAGGATTTACGACCACATCAAGGGCCTGTCTAGTCTGCCCTTTAAATTCATTCATGCACAATCTCACAAAAAGACCCCTGACAGTAGTGATCATTCTCACCCACACACATAAACACATGCAGCGAAAGAAACAGAAAAATGCAGAGGGGTGGTAGATCTATATTAGGATTGTTTTCCTGCAAACCAAATGCTAAATGCTCATCTATACAGATACTTTGGTTTGCATGACCATCCTTGCAAACGTCGTTCCTGAATGCAAAAACACAGCGTTGAGAAGTGTGTGGGGTGCAGGACTGCTGTTGTGGAGTTCAGCTTCAAAAAATGTGCTGAGAAGATTGAAGTCTCAGGAGTGAAATAGTGTGATGTGTCTCTTGAAAAGATCATATAGCATGTATACAGGTGCTGGTCATATAATTAGAATATCATCAAAAAGCTGATTTATTTTACTAATTCCATTCAAAAAGTGAAACTTGTATAATGCATACATTCATTCCACACCGATTGATATATTTCAAGTGTTTATTTCTTTTAATTTTGATGATTATAACTGACAACTAATGAAAACGTCTTGGTTACGTCTGTAACCTCAGTTCCCTGATGGAGAGAACGAGACGTTGTGTCGAGAACGACAGATGGGGTTCGTCCTTGAGAACCAATCAACTCTGACTACTATAGAAAAGGCCAATGAAATTTGGCGAATGAAATTTGCATGCCGGACTCCGCCCCCGGATATCCGGTATAAAAGGAAGCCGGCGTGCAGCATTCATTTACCTCTTGTTCTGAAGAGCCTGAGAGCCTCTCAAACTGCAACAGAAACGATACGGGTTTGTGGCATAAGGGACACAACGTCTCGTTCCCTCCATCAGGGAACTGAGGTTACAGACGTAACCAAGACGTTCCCTTTCTGTCGGTCTCTCGACGTTGTGTCGAGAACGACAGATGGGGTTAACTATGGAAAACGCCACAAACGCTGTATCGCGTCACAATCTCAGCGAAGCAACGGTGACAAGCCTGGGCGTGTTAGCTCGAAGCTTACGTGAAACTTGTAACCTTCCAGTGTGGTGGTCGGGGGGTTCCAGAGCTTTCCTGGAGAAAGATGGGTACAGCCCTGACCGGAAACTTTCACGGACGGGGCCTTAGCTCTCTACAGGCGAGAGGCCGTCCGGTTCGGTTTACACCGGGAAAGCTCAACTCTTAATCAGAGAAGCGCTGCAGAGGCCACCTCCTACCCGTGGGGAGGAAATGGTGGAGAATAAGTATGGTCTCGTCCTTGGAGGAGAACGCATGGAACGTGTGGACAGGGTAGTTAACCGCGAGGTGGAGGTCCACCTGGGGAAGCTCATTGGTTACCAAGTGTGGGAACCATTGTCATGAGGGTATAACAGACGGAACAGCCCACGGTGGGGGTGTTACTGCGTCTGATAGCACAGGTCCGGTTAGAACTATGTGAGATAGGTCATAAGGTATCCCGGCCTAAGGGGGAAGGCTGCTCTGCCC
The DNA here is from genome assembly GCA_029783895.1 of Triplophysa bombifrons. Taxonomy (NCBI): domain Eukaryota; kingdom Metazoa; phylum Chordata; class Actinopteri; order Cypriniformes; family Nemacheilidae; genus Triplophysa; species Triplophysa bombifrons. The sequence goes on along the minus strand of CM056456.1, from coordinate 17,741,716 downwards.
AGTCAACCCCCAGGATGTGCTTGCTTAGTGATGGATGGAAAGCCTGTTCTTAACCAGGGTCTGGGTAAGAAGGAAGGTTGGTGAGGTATCAATTCTCTTAGCCATGTGGTTGGGTAAGAAGAAAAGGTAGATAGCACACTGACCCAACCTCTTGGAGGGTGGGATGGTGCTTTCGCAGGCATACGCCCCCCGGATGCCAGTCCTACATGTCGCCACGCAGGACGTGGGCTGACACTGGGTTTACGCGAAGGCTGTTAACCCTTGCGAAGGTGTTTGGGCGTAGCCCAACCCGCAGCTCTACAGATGTCTGCTAGAGAGGCGCTTCTGCCAGTGCCCAGGAGAGGCTAAACTCCGTGTGGAGTGAGCCCTGCTGCCAATGGGCATGGGAGAGTCTGAGATCGGAATGCCGTCGTAACGGCATCCAAGACCCAGTGCGCCAGCCTCTGCTTGGAGACAGCCTTCCCCTTCTGCTGTCCTCCAACAGACACGGAGCTGGTCAGAGCTTAGAGCTCTGCGTGCAGTCCAGCGTACTGGATACAACACTGATCGGGTTGGGTCTTCCTCCCCTATGGAGAGAGCCTGCAAGTTCACCACTTGGCCCCGGAGGGAGTAGTGGGAACTTCTTGGGCACGCATCCGGGCCTGGGTCTCAAGATAACGTGAGAGTTACCAGGGCCGAATTTAAGGCAAGCCGGGGACACGGAGGATGCTCGGTGGTCCCCTACCCTCTTGAAGGAAGTGAGCGCCATCAGGAGGGCCGTCTTACTCAGTGAGGAAGATCGGAATCTCCAAGGGGCTCTTGGGGGGCCCTGAGGCTCCCCAGGACCACTTAAGGTCCCAAGAGGGTATGGAGCGGAGATGAGGCGGATTCCGCCCTCTCGCGCCCCTTAGGAACCTGGTGACCAGGTCGTGTTGCCCTAGAAACTTTCCACCGACTCAGTCGTGATGAGTGGCAGTAGCGACTACATACACTTACAGTGTGGAGGGGAGATGTTAGTCTCCAGTCTCGTGAGAAGAACAACACAATCCTGATCACGCACCTCAGTGGGTCTTTCTCGTTGAGAAAGACACCAGGAAGAGAAGAGGCGCCGTCTAGAGGCGTGTAACCGCCTAGTAGATGTGGCCCTAGCCTGGGTGATGGTCTCAGCCGAATAGGGGGAGTAGCCATCTCAGGATCTTCTCGTCCTGTCTAGAGACCAGACATGGTGTTCCAGAGGTCTGATCTGGGATGCCAGAACGTGTCCTTCCCCTGAGAGTGCAGGTCCTCTCTCAGGGGAATGGTTCAGGGGGAGTTGCTGTCCAGAGCATCAACTCTGAAGCCAAGTGTGGTTAAACCAGAGCGGTGTAACCAATAACACTTGGTGCTCCTCTTCCCTGACCTTGCACAGTGTCTGTGCAAGGAGGCTCCTGGGGGGGGGAAGGTGTGCTTCCACCTGTCCCGTGGTCAGCTGTGCGCCAGGGCATCCGTGCCGAGGGGGGGGCCTCGGTCAGGGAGTACCAAAGCAGACAATGGGTGGTGTTGTGGGAGGCAAAGAGGTGTATCTGTGCCTGTCCGAACAGCACCCAAATGAGCTGGACCGGGGGTGGAGTCGCCACTCTCCGCAAGGCGTATACTGACGAGAGAGCGCGTCGGCTGTCTGGTTCAGTGTGCCTGGGATGTGTGTGGCCCGCAGGGAGCGGATCACCTGCTAACTCCACAGGAGGAGGCGTCGGGCAAGTTGTGTTAGCTGCCGTGAGCGTACGCCACCCTAGCGATGTACGATACGGCTGTCGTGCTGTCCCGGAGGACCAACACGTGCTGGCCCTGCACTAGAGGCCGGAGCCTTCTAGCGCAGGCAGCACAGCCCACAACTCTAGGCAATTGCATGCCAGCGCAGACGGGGGCCCGTCCAGCGCCCCGCTACTGCGTGCCCGTTGCACACTGCACCCCACCCCTGCGGCGAGGCGACCGTCGTCACCACGACGTGCCTCGTAACCTGCCCGAGGGGAACCCCTGCCCGGAGAAAGGTCATGGAAGACCAAGGGGTTAGGGTGCGTCGGCAGCAGGGCGTCATCACCATGCGCCTGCTACCGGTGTGCCACGCTGTCCTCGGAACTCGACTCTGTAGCCAGTGTTGAAGCGGTCTCACGTGCATCAATCCGAGGGGTATTATCCCTGCGGAGGACGCCATGTGTCCCAGGAGCCTCTGAAATGTTTCAGGGGAACCGCCGACTGCCTGAAGAGTACCAGGCAGTTCAACACTGACTGGGTGCATGCTGCGGACAGCTGCGCCATCATGGTGACAGAGTTTTGTTCCATACCGAGGAAGAGGAAGCTCTGCAGTGGGTTGAGTTTGCTCTTTTCTCGGTTGACCTGAAATCCCAATCGATCTAGATGCCGGAGCACCAGGTCCCTCTGTGTACACAACAGATCTCACGAGTGTGCCAGGATAAGCCAGTCGTTGAGAAAGTTGACAGGGACAGACCGAAAGGGAGGACTCTGTACTGATATGCCCACCCCTCGCACGCGAACCGTGGGAACGGCCGGTGTCGAGGGGATAGAGACATGAAAGTAAGCGTCCTTCAGGTCGAATTGCCACGAACCAATCCTGACACCTGATAGATGTCAGGATGCGCCTCTGTGTGAGCATCTGAACGGCAGCTTGTGAAGGTGCTTGTTCAGGGTACGCAGATCCATGGGGCGCACCCGCCGTCTTTCTTGGGAATGATGAAGTGTGGGTCGTGACCCACTGAACATCTTGGTTTGAGGGACGGACTCGATGCCTGTTTTGCCAGAAGGGTGGTGAGATCTACCCAAAGTACGGAGGCGTCCCTGCCTCTGAGAGAGGGAGAGAAGATGCCCTGAAACTTGGGAGAGTCTCTGGCGAACTGGATCAAGTAACCAAGACGGACCGCCCGCAAGGCCAGCGAGACAGTGTGGGCAGCTCTCGGGCTCCCAGGGACTGTGACAGGGTGACCAAGGGGACGGTCTGCTTCATCATTCCCACAGGGGGTGGTTCGTCGGCTGGCGGAGGCAACCATCTGTCGCGGGGGTTCCCAGAGGGAAGTTTGGCTCCGCCTTTTTACCTGCCTGGCGGGACAACGGCACGCACTGTCGGTTGAGAGTGGTGACAGCTGTCGTATGTGTACGACCTCACACCTCGCCAGGGTGTGAGGTCGGTTCGCCGAGCACAGTCCAGTGGAGTGTGCGATCGGCTGTAAGTACACCCGGGGAGAACGGAAAAACTCTGTGAGTAAGTGGGCGCCAGGCCCTGACAAGGGCCCGGCTTAGGTGACGAGGCAGGAGTCGTCCCGTACCGACCGATCAGAGCCGTGGCTGTTGCTGACGGGGTGGAGGTTTCCCCCTCGACCTCTGCTTCCGGGGTGCCGCCTGTGGGGGCACAGGAACCGGAATCGATGTCGAAGGGGTCCTGGGTTGCAGGGAAGCAGACGTCACGCGGGATCTCGGAGGCCTTCTGGCGGCCGATTCACGGCGTGTAAAAATGTGGCTAATTGCCACTGTCTGCTTCACCGTCAAAAAACTGCTGAGCGCAGTCCTCGACGGTGTTTACCAACAACCCACCCTGCGAGATGAGTGCGTCAAGAAAGCGGACTTCCCTGGTGTCACTCCTCTGCACAAGGTATAGCCGGGGGTGTCTCTCTCGGACCACTACAGTGGACATCGTCCGACCCAGGGCCCGTGCCGCCGCCTTGGTCGCCCGTAGAGCGCTGTCAGCGGTGGCACGGAGATCCTGCTTTTATACCCAGGTCGGCCTTACCCTCGTGGAGCCCTCTCAACGCCCCGGCCTGGCGGACCTGCAGGATGGCCATGGCGCAGAGAGGAGGCAGCCTGGACCGCGGCATCGCAAGACCTCGACACCAGTGATGCCGAAGCCCTACGTGCTTTGGACCGTAGGCGTGGCCGATTCCCCCCAGGTGGTAGCCGTCCGCGGCACAGGTGCACCGCGGGCGGATGTTCCACCCGGGGGGTCACGACGCAGTCCTTGGCTGCCCCACCATCGAGGGAAGTAAGGGAGGCGGAGCTGGTTTTCACTGGAGCGGTCCGTGGAGCGCTCCAAGTTTTACACAGCTCCTCATGCACCTCCGGGAAAAAAATGGCACCCGGGGTGGGCGCGGTTTGCACCGCGCTCCGACCTCAGGAACCACGCTTCCCCGGGTTAGCATAATGACATCACTTCTGCTTCCTCCTAACTCGACCGCTGGGGGTGGAGCTCGGATTCGTCAGAGTCGGATGCCAGTCTCCCTCCGATGCTGCGAGCAACATCTCATCTACGTCACACATCGTTCCCGATGTGTGTCGTGAGGATCCGGACGGTATGCCACCGCCGGTTGGGGAACGTTCAGAAGAGCGAATCGGGGTGCGATCGGCCCGTGAGCACTTAGCTGGCGGGTTTACGTTCGCAGAGTTCCCCATATCACTAACGCTGCTAACGTGGGTGGTCATCGGGGCCGTAGCCACAGATGTCACAGCCCAGGTAGCAGACGAAATGGTGGCTGGTTCCCGTAGGAAGACAGCCACCCGTGACCGCAACTTCTGAATGACAATCTGCCCGCCGTGCGGGCAGATGTGTCAACGAACGCTGCTTCAGTGTGCTGGACGCCCAGACACCTATTGCAGCGATCGTGTCCATCCCCCTCCTCGATGGGGGTGCCGCACCCAAGAGAACAGCGGGACATGCCACGCTGGAGAATGCTCAGTCAGTCCTGAAAAGGACTTTTTAGAAAAAAATCTCAAACACCTCCGGAACTGCCGAGACGCCCAGGGGAAGATCGCTGCAGGTAGGGATGATCCGCTGCAACACGTCGTAGCACCAGCAGTGTAGTTTGTAGAGGATTTAGAATCCTAAATTGTACTCAAGAGTGAAGGCTCTGAAGAACAAAAGGTAAATGAATGCTGCACGCCGGCTTCCTTTTATACCGGATATCCGGGGGCGGAGTCCGGCATGCAAATTTCATTCGCCAAATTTCATTGGCCTTTTCTATAGTAGTCAGAGTTGATTGGTTCTCAAGGACGAACCCCATCTGTCGTTCTCGACACAACGTCGAGAGACCGACAGAAAGGGAACCCCAAATTCAGTATCTCAGAAAATTTGAATATTACTTAAGACCAATACAAAGAAAGGATTTTTAGAAATCTTGGCCAACTGAAAAGTATGAACATGAAAAGTATGAGCATGTACAGCACTCAATACTTAGTTGGGACTCCTTTTGCCTGAATTACTGCAGCAATGCGGCGTGGAATGGAGTCGATCAGTCTGTGGCACTGCTCAGGTGTTATGAGATCCCAGGTTGCTATAATAGTGGTCTTCAGCTCTTCTGCATTGTTTGGTCAGGCATATCGTATCTTCCTCTTCACAATACCCCATATATTTTATATGGGGATAAGGTCAGGCGAGTTTGGAGGCCAATTAAGAACAGGGACACCATGGTCCTTAAACCAGGTACTGGTAGCTTTGGCAATGTGTGCAGGTGCCAAGTCCTGTTGGAAAATGAAATCTGCATCTCCATAAAGTTATACGGCTGTGTTGACCTTGGACCTCAGAAAACACAGTGGACCAACATTAGCAGATGACATGACTCCCCAAACCATCACTGACTGTGGAAACTTTACAGTCCAGTCCTTTTTGTCTTTAGCCGAGGCGAGACGCTTCTGACGCTGTCTGTTGTAAAAATAATGACATACACGAAAAGTTTCAGTTTGGCTTTAGACCGCATCATAGCACTGAAACTGCGCTCGTTAGAATTACAAATGACCTTCTTATTGCATCAGATATAGGTAACATCTCACTCTTAGTCCTGCTTGACCTTAGTGCTGCTTTGGATACTGTAGACCATAAAATACTATAAGATCATTTACACAATTATACCGGTATTCAGGGACAGGCACTACAATGGTTCAGATCTTACTTATCAGACAGATATCAATATGTCCATTTAAATGGGGAATCGTCAAATGTCACGCAAGTAAATGATGGATTACCTCAGGGATCGGTTTTAGGACCCCTGCTTTTCTCCATAAACATGCTGCCCCTTGGCAACATTATTAGAAAACATGGAATTATCTTCCACTGCTATGCAGATGATACTCAGCTACAGTGGGTACGGAAAGTATTCAGACCCCCTTAAATTTTTCACTCTTTGTTATATTGCAGCCATTTGCTAAAATCATTTAAGTTCATTTTTTCCCTCATTAATGTACACACAGCACCCCATATTGACAGAAAAACACAGAATTGTTGACATTTTAGCAGATTTATTAAAAAAGATAAACTGAAATATCACATGGTCCTAAGTATTCAGACCCTTTGCTGTGACACTCATATATTTAACTCAGGTGCTGTCCATTTCTTCTGATCATCCTTGAGATGGTTCTACACCTTCATTTGAGTCCAGCTGTGTTCGATTATACTGATTGGACTTGATTAGGAAAGCCACACACCTGTCTATATAAGACCTTATAGCTCACAGTGCATGTCAGAGCAAATGAGAATCATGAGGTCAAAGGAACTGCCTGAAGAGCTCAGAGACAGAATTGTGGCAAGGCACAGATCTGCCCAAGGTTACAAAAAATATTCTGCTCCACTTAAGGTTCCTAAGAGCACAGTGGCCTCAATAATCCTTAAATGGAAGACGTTTGGGATGACCAGAACCCTTCTGGGAGCTGCCCGTCCGGCCAAACAGAGCTATCGGGGGAGAAGAGACTTAATGAGAGAGGTAAAGAAGAACCCAAAGATCACTGTGGCTGAGCTCCAGAGATGCATTCGGGAGATGGGAGAAAGTTGTAGAAAGTCAACCATCACTGCAGCTCTCCACCAGTCGGAACTTTATGGCAGAATGGCCCGACGGAAGCCTCTCCTCAGTGCAAGACACATGAAATCCCACATGGAGTTTGCTAAAAAACACCTAAAGGACTCCAAGATGGTGACTCTTTTGCAATGACCTTTTGTGTCTTGCCCTCCTTGTGCAAGGTGTCAATGGTCGTCTTTTGGACCACTGTCAAGTCAGCAGTCTTCCCCATGATTGTGTAGCCTACAGAACTAGACTGAGAGACCATTTAAAGGCCTTTGCAGGTTTTTTGAGTTAATTAGCTGTTTCGAGTGTGGCACCAGGTGTCTTCAATATTGAACCTTTTCACAATATTCTAATTTTCTGAGATACTGAATTTGTGGTTTTCATTAGTTGTCAGATATAAAATCATCAAAATTACAAGAAATGAACACTTGAAATATATCAGTCTGTGTGGAATGAATGTATACATTATACAAGTTTCACTTTTTGAATGGAATTAGTAAAATAATCAACTTTTTGATGATATTCTAATTATATGACCAGCACCTGTACAAACAGCACACACACTCCAGCAAGACATCATCAAGACAAGAGTATTTAAAACATAGACACATTAATTTGACAGTACTTAAATTTAATGGATGACTCTGCTTTCTTTTTGAATTGGTCACAAATTAGCAAATAAAATACTTTTAATCAATCTTTTATGTCCAATTATTTACTCATCAGGCAAACAGCTAGTAATAGGCAAGACAATGTACAACCAGCCATCAGTTATGACAAAATAAAATCCTTCAGGGTGATACAAGCCACTATCTGGATTTATTTTGTGACAAATGGACATTCTCCTCCCATATTGATCCATTCAAGGCTCTACACCATATTTTATACTGTTAAGGAAATAATATAAATTTTCTACCTGTTGAATGTTCAATTTGGACATACTTAAACAACTAAATAGTCATTGTTCATGTTTTTGAACTCAGAACTTTCAACTATTAAAACCACAGTGTGTAAAAAAACGTCAGTAAAGGTAGTAAAAAAGGATTAAGCGGATATGACGCCATTGACAGGTGACTGCACAGCCCAGTGTCACTCTTTAGAAATGAGATTTTCTCACGATTTACAAGTAGTTGGAAACATTTGAGATATTGCAAGTAATATTTTGTATATATATTTACAGAATATATAACACTGGCCTAGTGGTTTTTGGATATATTACTGCAAAATTGTTACAGACTGCACCTTTAAAGAGACAGTTCCCTTAACAACAAATATTCTGTAACCATTTACTCACTCTCGCGTTGTTCCAAATCTGTATAACTTTCTTTGTTCTGATGAACACAGAGAATGCTTGTAACATGTTTGAAAAATTACAAATGATAGCCAAGGAAGTGCGCCAGAATTGTTTGCTTTCCTTTATTCTTCAAAATATCTTTGTTCAACAGAACAGACATTTTTCCTACTATGGTAGTAAATGATGGCCAGTAACTGTTTGGTTACAAGCATTCTTCCAAATATCTTTCTCACTGTTCATTGGAACAAGGACATTTATTACACATAGTAAATGCTTTTGGTTATCACCAAAACTGTTAGTTAAGGGAAGCTGTGGCACAAACCTCTCTATGAGTGGTGGTCTAACAAAATTGTTAAGGACTGTATGTTAATAAACGTTTTACAAAAATACTTTTTTGAGTCTTAACTCGTGGCAGTCCTGTCAAATAATCAACCAAATAGAATTTAGTCCAGATCAATCGTTATATTTGCTGATAAGTATTTACTACAAACTCCAGTAACTGTATGTAAACAGTAAGCATGTGTGACATACAGATAAGTTCAAAATAATAGCAGTCCAACATCACTAACCAGGTCAGTCACTGTTTTTGGTAGAAATTATATTTCTACATGGCAAATATTTTACTAGTAGGTGTAGTAGAGTAATAGAAAACCAACAGACCCAACAGTCATGACATGCATTCTACTAATTCTGTGTTATTGAATCATTAAATGAATAGGGCATGTTCAAAATAATAGCATTGTGGAGTTCAATTAGAGAGGTAAATCATTCTGTGAAAAAACTGGTCGCAAACAAGTGGCCATTTTTCAAGGACTAAGGCAGCAAATGTTGTACTGTGCATTTCTCTCTGAAAATCTGAGTAAAATTGGTCGTTACAGACATTGTTCAGAAGAACAGCGTACTTTGATTAAAATATTGATTATAACATTTAAAGAAGTGCAATAAATGATAGTCTGCTCAGCAAAAATGATATCAAATGCTTAAAAACGGCAACCAAAACCAGAAAGCTTCAGTGTTACTGAACATGTACCGAGTAAAATATTGCTGAAAATTGATTAGTAGTGCCTTACACTACTGCGTTATAGCAAAATGGAATACGTTATTACTGTAATACATTACTTTTGTAACGCATTACTCCCAACACTGGTTAAAAGCAAACTTGACAATTATATTGAGAATTCAAATAACATATCATTTTTTTTATCTTTGGACAACAAATTTTTGTACTTAGACAAGTGAATGACAATTTTACTTGTCCAAAGGACAAACCACATGACAATGCTTAATTTCAAGCCACGAGTTCACTCTTAGTTTGTGAAAAAACTCTTTATTTTTAACATATTTATCTTAATTCTTCACCGCAGTCTCTTCTCACAAAACGGCCAGATTTTTTCCGGTTTCTGTAAAGTCCCTTCTTTAGACATGCTCTGATTGGCCAAGCAGACCCAATCTGTTTTGATAGGTAACCCGCAAGTTTTGGCTTAACAGTCTGTTGTGATTGGTCAAGCACTCAGAGCTTCTGTGGAGAAAGTAAGATTTCCTGTGGCTGTATGCTTTCCTGTGGCTCAGTGGTTAAAGCATGCTATTAGCAATGCCAAAATCATGGGTTTGATCCCAGGGATTGCACATACTCAAAAACATAAGTATAGTATTTGACTAACCAATAACTGTCTGACTGTCTGTCTAAAAAAATTGTTGTTCATTCTCTCCTTACTCCAGCTTTAATCCTCCTAGTACTATGGCCTTGTAAACTAACGGTACTGTTTAGCATGTTGACACAATGTTTATATGCTCTCCTACTTGTAAGTCGCTTTGGATAAAATCGTCTGCCAAATGCATAGAATGTAAATGTAATGTCCCGCCTTCCCATACCTTTAGCTTTAGCTCAAGAGTGGCTTTAGTTTCATGGAGGCCTGCTAGTGTTTGAAAGTGTGTAATTGTCAATCATTGTTAGATATCGGGATCGCGTTTTTCCTACTGAGGTCGCGGAGCAGTGGCTTCTATGGTGAGAGACGTAACACGGAGCGAAACCAGTTGTCAGACCGGTTCCACAAATAGTAATAACAATCGTGTCCGTAATTCTTTATCAGTTCATAGCCGAGTTGGATATAAAAACAAGCAGATGGACCAGGTGACATTTGCAAGTAATAGAAAGGACACAGAAGTGTTTTTAGAGGAATGTCAACACACACACACCATATCAGTGTATTACACACAACACCTTTCACAACAGCGTTTCCTTCTAAAATAAAATTTAACCAGGATGTCCTGAGTGAGTTAGATGCTGGAAGTTATGAAGACTTTTATGCTCATTGGTATATTCCAAAACACATTAATGCCTCTTCGGTACAGACATTGTACAATCATTCAAAGGGATTATACAGCAATGGCGGACTCTGTGCTTCTAACTTTGGGGTGTGTTTTTACTTATAGGGCAGGTTGTTGCCTGTTGTGGCCGGAGTTTTCCCTACGATGACTCGTTGGAAGAGACTACTTCTGGTTTATGTGGAGCAGAATTTTACTATAATAGGCGGGTGTTACACACACTACGGACACATATTAGTGTTCAAACACCTTAAAAATGTGAATTTTCCAGAATATGTCTCCTTTGAAGGAAAACACAACTGGAAGCTTCTTGCAGGGTAGAAGAATGTACTGAAAGACACCTGACACCTACAGTTCTTACAAACATTAGTCAAACATCAGCATGAACAGGTGTGAGAAATCCTCTCATATGTGATCAACACACTCTCATGTATTTAGCAAACAGACGTATCCTGTATATGGTATACAACCACAAGAATTGCTTTCCAGTGTGTTTCAGCCACTCGGTTTACACCATAAACAACCCTAGAAACTGGATCATTTTACATCGAACACTCCACACATAACATGTCCATACTAGCATATTCGCAAACTTTCGATCGAAAGGTCTAATGAAATTTATTATTGTTCTATGCTTATTAAAACGCATCTATAACCCTGAGAGAGTTCTGGCACAGATGAGGTGAGATTGTATATTTGGATTTATGGAAAAGCAATTTCTCTCATAGGTGTGAGCCAAAACTGTAAAATGCATTCTATGAAATAGGATAATAAAATCTGTGCCATTGGAAACAGCCCAGGGCATGAGCTGTCGAAGCACAGCCAATTAAAATACCTTTTAATAAGAGATCAGTCTTATTCCCAACTTTTGCATCATTTTATTAAATACGTTTGGTAGTTCTCTTCCATACCGGTGTCAGAATATACTGATGCTTCACAGATATGTAGAGTTGATGCAAACATTTAACACTTGAAACAATATCCATTAGTAAGTCAATTCATCAGGGCCACATGTTGACACACTTTCCTTCAATACAATACAACACAACCATGCCGGGAAACGGTTTAGCGCTTTGAAGTTTGGTTGCTTTGCACTCTGGAGGAGTTAGAAAGCTCCTTTTGAAGCGAATCGATATGTTTGTTTCAGGGAAATATCCATATTGACAGTGCTGTTTACGATAATGTCTAACATCCGTTATCCCTCAGCTGCAGGCGAACAAGAGGGCAAGTGGCGCAGGCGAAGGACATCCTGTGACGAACCCAGCATTTTTCATTTTCAGCAAATAGGACACACTCGTTACCATCATTTAGCAGAAAAACGGACGAAACTTGGACCCACCTCTCGACAAAATGTTCTGTCACATTTCAACAATTCAGATCTACATGAAAGACATTACCATAGGTTCATGCCCATTTCCACAGTCCCCAAACATTCAACCCAGGGGTTGCGCTAGACTTTTTCATTGTCCGTCATTTTTACAGACAGGCTCATATAAAATACGTCATAATATATTTTTACGCGTCACCATGGTGCAATGTGATATTACATGCCATTAGCATGTTCGTGACGTCATTGAACGTACATGCATTCTTTCAACTTACTGTATTTTAAAGCGGGCGTAACACATGGGGTTTCTGCCAATCTCATATTAATCTCGAGTACCTATAAAGTAGTATTGCATACTTCGTATCTTCGAAGAGTATTTAATTTGATCAAATTTATAAAAGATAGATAGAGCTTTACGATTGTTTCCGAAAACAAATGGCGTGTGCGGGTCGGAGGGGTAGGCTGAACCAAAGCACGTGCGCACCCATTGTCAACAAAACACAGACATCAGATTCACTCACCGCATGCGGTTCATGTCCGGCATCTTTCAGCGCTGGGACGGATCCATATATCAGTTTCAAACTATCTCCAAATCCAGCGTTATATCCACAGTTTACATAACATTCATCACCCAAATGCAGATACCATCGTATTGAGCACAGAAATACTACATAATACGCCCAACCCGTTTTTTGACAAGTTGACCATGTTAAGCATGAGAAGACAGCATTTTACATTGTAAAGAAGTCAGAATGCATAAAAAAAGTTGCAAGGCAGCTTTTATAGCCAATAAAGCTGAAGTCGTTTACATATTTAATGTTTCTGTTTTCAGACATAAAATACAAATTACAGACACTTGACACAATATCCATTAGTAAGTCAATTCATCAGGGCCACATGTTAACACACTTTCCTTCAATACAAAACAACACGGAGCATTTTTGGTTAACGCGACCTCTGATTTAACCATGATAAATTTTGACTGATTTCAGTCTGACCTGTAATGTCTCTAGCCAATGGCTTACTAAATTGCTTTGAGAAAGATAATACACAGTCCCTCTCTCTCTCATTCTGACTGCGGCTCCTGTAAGCATGGGTGTCGTTTTTAAGATGTGCTGCTTTGCAGCAGGCAGGCCTCTGTGACTGATTCTGTTGTGTTGGGGGAGGGACAAAGGCCGCCCAGCTCCCATCTCGCTCTCAGAGCTGCAGCCAACTGCCAGAATCACTTCCTTCTTCCCAGAAGTTTTAGATTTCCAGCAGAGCGGCCTGGCTGCACACAAACACTGCTCTGTTCAGCAGCTTTGGACACTGCACAGGGGGACCTTCTACTGTGTGCATCTGTCTAAACAGGCCTATACAAAGTGTGTGTGTGTCTGTGTGTTTGTTGGTGTGGTATTCTCAGTAGTTTGTGGATCAACTCCACATAGAATTGTGTAAAGATTCTCACCCCAAGACAATTTTTATGCACAGAAGCCATATATAAAACAAAAGCTCTCACTGCAGGCAATTAAATAAACTATAACAAAAAATTATATTCCATGTCATTATAGCACTGACAAATGAAAATTATTTCATAATTTATACACCCTCTTGTCATTTCAAACCACTGAAAACAAGATTTTAGAAGAATGAACTGTAATGTTATAGTAGTAAAAGCAAGGTATATTAATAGATACATATAAAGATTTAACAGTCATTCACACTCATGTCTTTGGAGACATGCATGTGACTCGTTCTTCTACAAAACACAAAAGAAGATATTTTGAAGAATGTTGGAACGTAAATAAAATTGACCCCCATTATATAGACACAAACCCACTCTGACATTTCTGAAAATATCTTATTTTGTGTTCATACAGAAGGACGAGTCACATGAGTGTAAATGACTTAAATCGTTATATGTATCTATTAATATACCTTGCTTTTACTGTTAGATGCTAGTACTACTATAACATTACTGTTCATTTTTCTAAAGCTAATCTTAACTGTACCTCCATAGATGGCACCTATTAAAAATAAGAATTAGCTTTCAGACATTTTATTATACATAAAAAAATAAGTGTTTTATAATTTGATTTGTAATGACAACTGTAGTGAAGTAGGCGGGACGAGACTGTGAGTCGAGGCCCGTGCGTGAGTGATAACGAGCGTCAGCAGTACACGCACCGGTGTCATATCACGGTGGAGATCGGGAGCATAAGAGAACGAGCAACCGGACCATCAATGAGAGAGGACCAGGCCTGGGTTTTAGTTGTGGTTTGTGTGTGTCGCCGGCAGTCGTCCTTGAGGGGCTGCCGGCTGTCTATTTTACAACACAAAGTTTACACTTTATAGTATTTTGGTGAAAACCATGGTTACTAGGATAAATTCTTGCAGAAGGAACCATGAGTCTGGATTTCTGGATCAGACTTCATGTGTATTTGGGTGTGTGGGTTGAAGTTACAGTAGAGCCTATGCTCAAAGTAGATTAACAGAGAAACAAAAGGCTCCTTATAAAGAGAGGGGCGCTGTGTTTGGACTTGCTTTGACGCACAGGTCATGAGTGGAGGTCCTGGGTGTGTGATGTAATCCCAGTCAGCGAGTGGAGTCACTAGTATTTGGCAGACAATGAGAAAACATGCAAAGCACTGGTGGAAGACCTCAAGTGAAAAAATACAAAGCACAAGTTATGCCAGTTTTTTTTTTTTATAAAAAGAAACAAACATCAGCCATCTGAAGCAAACTCGACTGTGGAACAGAAGGAAAAAAAACAATGTTGCTGTGTAAAATCTGATATAACCATTTCCTGCTCAAACTCAACTCCCTTGTTCTACAGCCTTAACCCAAATACCCAGAATATATTTTGAAAAATGTCTCAGTGGTTTTATCTACATACTGTGTAAGTCAATTGGGGCTAGTGTTGTTTGGTTATAAGTGTTCTTTAAAAATCTTCTTTTGTGTTCTGCTGAAGAAAGTAAGTCATGCAGGTTTGAATTGACCTAAAGGTAAGCAAATTATGAATTCATTTTCAGTGAACTATCCCTTATGTCCCCTAATACGATGAATCATCTTGATATCACATGGTTAAAAAAGTCATCAAAGGACATTTCATACAGTTTTGGACCATGTATGCGTCTAAAGATTTAGGGATTCTGTACATGAAAACCCAGATATCCACATTATTTTTGGCGTAAATGTGGGCGCCGTCATCTTTGAGCTGTTAGTGTTTAGACTTCCGGTGAGCAACTATAGCTAATGGCAGTAGTATTGCGAGTCAGACCAGTGTGCTATTTTGACTGGCTGCTTCATATTTATTACGGAACCCAAAGGTCCAAGCTTTATGTGTGCAGTTAGATGTGGCCATAACAGCCGGTGCAAACGTAAAACATATCTACAAAACATCTGTTTTGACAATAATACACGCACCAGAGCTGAATCTGGATGTCGCGCACCCTATGATCTGCATACATTATTCATTATTTTAGCCTACAGGAGGCCCTTTCTCCTGGACAATTTACCTGCTTGACTAAATTAACTAAAAAACAATGATATTTATTAATAAAAATTAAAAGGCAGGCATTTATGGGGAAGAGTGACACTAAATGTAGAAAAATATCAGATTACAATAACATATAAAACATATTTAGCACAACTAAACAAAATGTATGCAAACAGTGGTATAATTATATTAACAGCAGTTAAAAATTATTCGTCAGTATTTTTAAATTGAATTTAGCCATTTAAAACTTATTAGGCTAAAGCAAAACTTCCTTCGAGAGGAGCTCGCAGCTGCATGACTAACAGTTACAGGGCATTCTATTTTCATTAATTTGGTAGACGCTTTTATCTAAAGCACATTTAACATTTATCAACACGCTAAATAGTACTGAGCCTACCCCGCCATGTTCCTAGGAGGATTAAATGCTGAAGCAAGGGAGAGAATGAAAAACATGAAATAACGTCTTTATTCAAAAGACATAAAGTATGTATTTATGTATTAGTATGTTTTGAGTTGTTTTTTGAAAGTAGTTATATGGGATTCCTTTTGTGCCAATAAATACGAACGCGAAATAAAAAAAGCAAACAAAAATAAACAACACGAAAGAAGAAATACACTTTGAAAGCGAAAACAATGAACTCCAATTGCAAACTTTTAACATACTTTCAAACAAACTTCATTCATCATCAAATTTTTCTAAATATCCTTTGCGAAAATCATTGTTTCTGAATACATTGCCCGAGATTTCGTTTGCTTCATTATTTTTCGTTTACACTGCAAAAACTTACGTTCGGACTTCTGGCACAAACCTCTCGCGTGGGCGGGAGTTAACAGTGCTTTACTCTCATTGGCTAGTCAGATTTTGATCGACAGGTCCGTGACCCGGAAGTGGAAGAAGTCTCCGCGGCATCGCGCAACTTTAGAAAGCGATCTGGAGGTGGACGGTGAAGTTACTTGTGATTAGTTACCTTTGTTATTAAACGTTTTTTTTGCTACAGTTTGGATTGAAATGTACGTACTAGTCTTTTTGCATAACCTTACATTTTTAGAAACATCTACTATTCATTTACATTCTTAACAAGTAGTGCTGTTATTTTCCCCAAATGCGGTCAATTATGTAAATGGATAAAAGGAATCAGTGTTTAAATACATTGTACAGAATACTGTCTAGTAACTCTCTCTTTCTTTCTTTCTCTCTCTCTCTGTTTACCCTCATGTGTTAAAACTGTTGAGTGCAGATTGTTTATTCCTTATCATATGGTATGGATTGATTTGATTTAATTCAATATTACTTTGACTTGAGTCTACCTTATAAAGAGATCCTTTATATTTTAAGTGTCAAACACAGGATAACTATTAGTCTAAAGACACTCAAAAAAATCCTGAGAAGAAATGGACTATTTGGATTTATTGACAACACAAAAACAGCACAATTAGGGATATCCAGCGATACTTACGTGGAGATGCTGACCCACTTGCTGGAAAGAGGAGCTTCATCTGTGGCAAAAGCAGTCTCCAAATATAGGGATACATGACAGAAGTCATTCATCTGATGTTTTATATGTCCAAAAATAATCTGAAACGTTTTCTGTATAACAGGAATACAGACCCTCATGTCATTTAATTTCTGTTGAACAAAAAATATATATTTTGAGAAATGTGTGGTGTCCATTACATTGAAGGCTACTATTACAACTAAAACTAATAATAATCATATTAATAATTCTAATTATTATTATTATTATACAATAAGGGCAATGTATTCTGGTTATCAACATTCTTCAAAATATATTTTGTGTTCTGCAGAGGAGGTCACATAAGTTTGAAACGATCTACATGTTTTTTTTTATTTTAGGACCAACATAATTTCACTTCGATTCATGCTGTCCTTCGTTAGGGATATTTTCATGTTAATCATATTGTCTGGCACAAAAGTATTTTTATGCTTTAATAAGATTTCCTGTGCCTCAGTGGTAAGAACATGCCGATTGGTTCGATCCAGTATATTGCACAAAGTCAGAAACATATGTATAATATAATGCAATGTTCGTCGCTTTCAAAGCATCAAAAATACTTAAATTATGTAAATGTTCCGTTTGAATTCTCTTATGTATCGAGACAAAAACATGATCTTTCTGTATGTTTCCTCACTGGTAACCTGCTCCCTTGCGAAGCTTATAGTTTTTTGTAATAAAGGTAATCACCTGTGTTTGGGTATTGATTATAGGCAAACCCATGGATTGTACTACGGTAACCATGTTCTAAACAGTAGTGAAATAAGGGCTGTATGCTTCATGCAACATTTTAATTAAATCCATGATTCTACTTTTTATCGAGAATAAATGTAAATGTTTTACGACATAACCTGGTACATTGCTCGTATTTTACTGGGTTTTACCTTCTCCCCTCGATAAGCTGACAGTCACGTCATCCAACTCATTTATAAGAAAATTCTCAATTTTGTAAAATATTGTTAAACACACAATGTTGCGTGTTCTGTTCCTTGCTTTAGGCGCCAGGTTTCCAAAATGAGGGAGGGGCCACAAATCCGTGGGTACAGTTTGCAAAACCGTGCGCCCGGATTGCGAAAGCGTGGGTACAGATTATGAATTTGTGGGTACAGATTTCAAAAACGGAGGGGACGGATTGTATACTCGTGGGTACAGTTTATCAATCCGAGAGCACATATTTGCAAACTGTGGGAACCGTTTAAAAATCTGTGCGTACGGATTTTTAAACCTTGGAAACGAATTACAAAACTGTGGCCACGGATTAGCAGGTCTTGTTTTTTTTTCTCCGACGTGTGACAGGCCGGGCTCCGTACATTTCAGTCCAAACTGTAGCAAAAAAAACCGTTTAATAACAAAGGTAACTAATGACAAGTAACTTCACCGTCCACCTCCAGATCGCTTTCTAAAATTGCGCGATGCCACTGAGACTTCTTCAACTTCCAGGTCACGGACCTGTCGATCAAAATCTGACTAGCCAATGAGAGTAAAGCACTGTTAACTCCCGCCCACGCGAGAGGTTTGTGCCAGAAGTCCGAACGTAAGTTTTTGCAGTGTAAACGAAAAATAATGAAGCGCAAACGAAATCTCGGGCAATGTACTCAGAAACAATGATTTTCGAAAAGGATATTTAGAAAAAATTTGATGATGAATGAAGTTTGTTTGAAAGTATGTTAAAAGTTTGCAATTGGAGTTCATTGTTTTCGTTTTCAAAGTGTATTTCTTCTTTCGTGTTGTTTATTTTTGTTTGGTTTTTCTTATTTCGCGTTCGTATTTATTGGCACAAAAGGAATCCCATATAGTTATGGATGATACAGCTCGGTAGAGACCTGTGATACAAGAGCAACCAGTAGTCTCGATTCTTCTGTTATTAGTTGTAAGGATCCAGGATCCAGGAATGTTTGCTCTACTTTGACTGGGATGCACATCTGCTTTTGTGGTCTGTCGCGTGGATGTAATGTTACTGGTACGTCTCTGTGGTTTCATGGTTGTGCATCGAAGACCCGTCAATTCAGAGAGAAAATACGACGTAATTGAATATAGAGTATCTCATATGATATATCAGGCCACTTCATCCTCCCACTGTGTTATACATCGTGGGTGTGAAAAATATTTACCCAGAACTGTTTAAATAGTTATTTGGGCGCGCTCCCGCAAAACCACTTCAATTGTTTTCCACCGGCCGGATAATAATACGGAAGTCTCAACACACAGAGGAAGTACGTCACATGGTTTACTCCCGCTTTTAAAAATAAGGCGGATAAGCTGAGAAACACTTATTATAGGGAGATGGGAGGGTCAGTAATACTTCCAATTGGAAAACCAGTAACGGCTAAAAAAATCTATTGACATCCATATAACAAAACTAACATCTGGTCTCCTTTCCTGCGTTCTGCTGAATCCAGGGCATTAGCTGTTACATTTTTTTGGCTAAAGGGTTTAAGGCTTGCCTTCTATTGGCTTTGGGATAAGTCAGTTTCAGGTCCACACAAGAGAAGCAAGCACTGTCCGGATAATCTGCCTGCTAAGCTTTTCTGTAATCTATAAAAGCTCTATGCAAGCTGTGAATTCCCCTTAGACAAGATGTTATTCGGGTATTCACCTGCTCGACTCTCTCTTTCCACTGATCACTGGTTACGTCGGTTGTACGAGTATTTATTCACAATAAAATCATTGTGATTTTCGCCAAATTTCGGTACCTGAGAATGCATCTGGTGCTACGTGAGAGCAGATTTGTTAGAGAGAGTGCATTTTACCTCAAGCAAAGCGAATGTAAAACCGCTAATAAAGCAGGTTTTCCTAATCAATTTATAAAATGTAAATAAACACTTGAAATACTGTATGGTTATCATGTTTATATATTTAAATTAGGGACGCACTGATCTGATACTCTGGATCGGAATTGGGGCCGATACGGGACTTTTTTGTTGGATCGGGTATCGAACTGACGGGTTCGCTTCAATCCGATCTGTTGCGATACCCTTGGATGTTACTCTTAAGCTTCAAAAAGGACTAACTATCAGGAAATTACCATCAAAGTTGTCATGCACTGTATTCGATGTCATGTATTTCGATAGCTTTATGCGAGGAATAAACCAATATAGCATATTTAAAAAAACCTTGACCTCCGCTGGTGCGGTAATCTGTCAATCTCCATCCAGCATGCGTGTGTCTGGGAACAGTCAGGACGTTACTCGTTCCAATGTTTTCAATATTCTTCATAATCACTAGATAATAGACTGTTTTGTTTAAAATGCATTTTGCCGGAGACGGTACTCGCAGAGTGTAATATTATTAGATTCATTAGACATTTTTGTTTTGTATGTTCTTTTAAGTTTAATACAGTACTTAATTAAATAAAAAAATCATACTTTTCTACTTTTAAAAGTAAAAATACTTATGTAAAGGAAATTGATAGATTTTAATATACTCATGGATTAAAGTTTAAAAACAACATTTATTTATGGACTGTAGTGGAGTAAGTATGATGTGCTTCATACTGTAGGAAGTATTTTTTGTCCAAAGTATTCAGATAAAGTACAGATATTTTAAAATATACTTGAAAGTAAACATGCTTAAGAACTATCCACCTCTGGCAATAAAAGATAAAATACGCAACTCTACTTTGGTCAAGAAAAACAGTGCTAGTATTGAATCGGATCAGGATCGGCCGATACGCAGAATTCATGTATCGGAATTGGATCGACAAGGAAAAAGTAGTATCGGTGCATCCCTAAATTTAAATACTTGTTCTTGCAAATACTTGTGTTAAGGAAATGCGTGCTCAGTTGCACCAGGTACGGATGAACACAGATAACGAGTTGAACAATCAAGCTTGTTGAGGCGCTTTGTGTTTTCTTACGTATCAGACAGATATCAATTTGTCCATTTAAATGGGGAATCATCAAATCTAACGCAAGTAAATTATGGATCACCTCAGGGATAGGTTTTAGGACCCTTGGCAACATTATTAGAAAACATGGTATAACTTTCCGCTGTTATGCAGATGATGCTCAGATATATATCTAATCAAGACCAGATGATTTCTTCCAGGTATCCAAATTGGCAGAGTGCTTCGAAGATATAAAACATTTGATGACTAGTAATTTCCTTCTTTTAAATGAGAAAAAAACAGAAATATTACTTATTGCGCCAGAGACACGTTAAGAGAATATTTCAGATTACAACCTGCAAATTGAAGGCTGCACTGTTACTTCAACAAATACAGTCAAAGGCGTTATATTAGACAGGAAACATTTGGAAATGTCATTTGGAAATCACATCTCAAATTGCCATACAAAAACAGCCTTCTTTCACCTTAGAGATGTTGCCAAATTACGAAATATTCTATGTGTTGCTGATGCAGAGAAGCTTATTCTTGCATTTGTGACCTCAACTTGGTGGTTGTCCTGAATCATCTATAAACAAACTACAATTAGTTCAGAATGCAGCTGCCAGAGTTCTAACCAGATCCATAAAATACGATCACATAACCCCAATGTTATCATCCCTTCATTTGTTACCTAATAAGTATCGTATTGACTTTAAAGTTTTTTACTTACAAAGCCTTAAACGGTTTAGCCCCTACCTACATAACAGAGAGCTTCTATCACATTACAACCCATCAGCTCTCTAAGATCTCAAAACTCCAGACATTTGATAACACCTAGAATAACTAAATCCACCAAAGGGGGTAGAGCTTTCTCATACGTAGCACCTATACTCTGGAACAGCCATCCCGATACTATTCGAGGGTCAGACACTCTCTCAAAATTTAAATCTAGATTAAAGACACATCTTTTCAGCCAAGCATTCACTTAATGCATAATATCCTAAATGAATCACCGGTAGACTGCATTTATTAGATATTATTTACTAGAATGATCTTGCTTTTTCTTGTTGTTTTTGTGTTTTCCTATTTTTCTCATATTCTCCTGTAAAGCTGCTTTGGAACAATTCACATTGTGAAAAGCGCTATATAAATAAAATTGAATTGCAAAACAAATGATTTGAATTTTATTCCCACCAATGGAAAAAAAATCTCATGAAGTCCAGAAACAAATTTAGTGACAGATGTATGAGAGCAGTAGAAACAGGATAAAAACAATTGATTGAAAGTGGTGAGTGAGGCCGTCAAAGTGCGGTTTAAAGCTGTGAACAGCGCAGCATGAGACTGATAATGCACATTTACATTATTTCATTTTGTATGATTCACATTATATATGGGCCATCCTACGGAGTTGGAATGAGTTAGGACTTCATTGCATGTTGTCCACAAACTTTATCCATTGCGTCACATACACCCCTATTGCTAGTTTTTCCCCAGATTTTTTTATTTATCCAAACTGTATAATATCAAAGTTACAGATTTCTTTTAACTGTGCAGTTCATTTCATATTATAATTGTAGAAAGTTTTGGAAAATTCTTCCTCTCCCAAAATTTTGTCACTACCAAAAGACAATAATATATAATTTAATAAGAAGGATTTATATATATTATACTTGCATATTAAGGTTTTTATATATATAAATTTATATTACTATTTAAAAAAATGTTTCCACATGTAAATCAATAATATTTAAAATTTTAACAATATTTCAAGTGTCATTTATGAGATTTGTTGTATTTTGAATCCAATCTTTCTTTGTAAAAGACATAAATTTGGTTTCATTAGTTTATATATACATTGAACGAAATACTATCGTAACATCTTAGTTGATAATTTTATATACTTTTGACAAAACATCCCATGTTTGGTCATGACACACACATTATCAGTAGTGAATGTAATGTTTTGGTAATGATCATAATATTTTATTTGCACAGCTGAATCAAACAGACAGTGTTCATGGGCAATCTTGGGACCGGTACGCCATGGTGACGGCGTCCATGATCCAGTGCGCCAATCTCTGTTATGAGGCAGCCCTCCACTTCTGCTGACCTCCAAAACAGACAAAGAGCTGCTCAGAGCTCATGAAGCTCTGCGTGTGCTCCAATTAGATGCGGAGTGCACGTACTGGACACAACACGGATGGGTGGGGAGCGCCTGCAAGTTCATCACCTGGTCCCGAAAGGGAGCGGTGGGAACTTTGGGCACGTAGCCAGTCCGGTTTCAGGTTAACGTGAGAATCTCCAGGCCCGAATTCTAGGCAATCTGTGGACATGGAGAATGCTTGTAGGTCCCCTACCCTCTTGATAGAAGCGAGCGCCACCAGGAGACCACCGAGTGTATATCGGAAGGCTCGCCAGGACCACATCGAGGCAGGCTGTCATGTACCTTTTACTGAGGCGTGGCTTCCGTCTGGCCACCACGCCATGAAGGTCTGATTGGTGGAGTGCTGCAGAGATGATTGTTCTTCAGGAAGGTTCTCCTCTCTCCACAGAGACAAGGCCCATCTCTCCCGATCGCTCAGTTTGGCCAGGCCACCAGCTCTAGGAAGAGTCCTGGTGGTTCCAAACGTCTTCCATTTACGGATGATAGAGGCCACTGTGCTCATTGGGATCTTCAATGCTGCAGAAATTGTTCTGTTCCCTTCCCCAGATCTGTGCCATGTACAATCCTGTCTCAGCGGTCTACAGACAATTCCTTGGACTTCATGGCTTGGTTTGTGCTCTGACAAACATTGTTAACTGTGGGACCTTACATAGACAGATCCGTGCCCTTCAAATCATGTCCAATTAACTGAATTTACCACAGGTGGACTCCAATCAAGTTGTGGAAACATCTCAACGAAGACCAGTGGAAACAGGATGCACCTGAGCTCAATTTTGAGTGGCATGGCAAAGGCTGTGAATACTTCTGTACATGTGCTTTTTTTTTAATTTGCAAAGATTTCAAAAAAACTTCCACCACGTTTCGTTATGGGGTATTGTTTGTAGAACTTTGAGGAAAATAATGAATTTAATCCATTTTGGAATAAGGCTGTAACATAACAAAATGTGGAGAATGTGAAATGCTGTGAATAATTTCCAGATGCACTGTAAACCATTGAACTCATTAGCCTTCACCCAAAATGTTGTGAATGTGTCCATAATTATCACAAATGGTGAGTTTATTCAGGTGTGTCATATTAGAAGCAACTGAAAATAGTCTCTCCCAAACGTGGGAGCGAGGGGAGTGTTGGTCAAGGAAATAATTATTTTGTGCTATTAAAAGTGAGATATTTTTCATTCAAATTTAGTGAAGTACAGTTGGCTACCGGGTACAGAGGTACCCCCCGGCCTGTAAGGGGCGATGGGGGTATGTGGTGAGGAAGGCGTGACGAGAGCCGTGAGGCGGGGCCAGTGGCGTGATTGATAGTTGGAATCAGCTGTGCGCACACCGGTCCCGCATATCTCACGGAGGAAATCAGGAGCATAAGAGCGACGGGACTGCTGACAAGAGAGGACCGGGCTCGTACGTGTGTTAAGTTTATATTTATGTTCTTGTGGCCGGCAGTCAACCGTGAGGTGGCTGCCGGAATTTTACTTCTGCGTTTTTGTTTGTTTATTTTATTAAAACTTAATTTAAATGTTAGCCATTTTTTCACATTTTTAACATCCCCTTTTTAATGTTCAATATTTTATAGTCATTATATGAATGAATAACATTCAGAAAGGCAAGAAATATTATTTTTAATCTTCAGATTAATTAAATCTAAATTTATATCAATTTACGGTGTACACTATCGATAGTGTTATCGATACTCCATAATGTTTGGTGCAAAAAGACTTGATGTGAAATGATCTTGAACATATTAAAGGACTCATCGTATGAGCACTTTCAACAAGTTGGTATGATTTACTAGAAGTGTTGTCACGATACCAAACTTTGGTATCGCTTGACTTTCAAAAGCTTCCGCGTGTATCTGTGTAAGTGCTCGGTAGAGAGTGCGAAGCAATGATCATTTAACAAGCTTCCGGGTTTGGTTGCGAAAGTGCTCGGTAAGGAGCCATTCAAAGACATTTTTGGAAACAAAATGGCCAATTAGAGGTCTTTCATAATCTGTTCAACAGCGCTCAAATTATTGCGGGAAATGCAAGTTTTGTCACATTTAGTACCGGCTGGTACCCAAGTTTGGTATCGTGACATTAAGGTCTTCATGAAATGTCTGTAACATATTTTGCTTAAAAAGACACAATGGCTGGGTAAAAAAAAAATTTTGCCTCTTCAAAAACAGCTATCCTCATAGCAACCCGTTTTGGTGTATGTTTCTTTAAATGATAATGAGTTACACCGCACCCCACTCCTCTTCCATCCCGTTTGTCACCACAACACAAGTGTAGTACTGCCATGACAATGGTTTTGCTAAATTATGTTTCCTGAACTCCTCTGTGGTTAGTTTTGTTTTTAACGTCTCAAATTATTTGTCCGGAGACTAAAAAATCTTTCATAGCAAACAGCACATCCTAATGAGCTCACGTTGTGCTTGTATGCTTGTCTAAAATCCACGGACTGCGCACATGCAGATCTCAGCGGAATTGCATGGATTTTAGCGCTTGTCGACTAGTTATAACATTACTCATAGAGCGTGAAAGCACAACTAGTATGCTGTGACAGATTTTTCAGCCTAAGAACGAATGATTTAAGACGTTTAAAATGAAACTAACCGCACTGTCCGCACCTGTTCATTAGTAAAACAAACAGCTACCCACAGCTGAACATATTAACGCACATAATGTATTAACATACATACAGCTAAACTCCAAGTACCCAAGTTTAACACTGGCTTTGAATGTTCTATGTAGCCCGTGACAGACTTAGCTCCCTTCGCTATCATATGCTATCGTTATCGAAGTCTGCGTCCCCCGAAATTCGCATGCGACGCTTTATGCGGCGGAGAAAAGCGAACTCCGGAGGACGCAGCCTTCCAAATGAGACGCAGCATGTTTATTTTAATTCCAATTTATTATTAAAATTTTATCGGTTAACCGTTATTGTTCGGATAACGTGTGTCTGTTCTCGGTTAGGGAAATTAACCGAAATGAGCATCCCTACACCATAAAAAATGATTGAATAAGTGTTTCTGTTGCTCAATTTGTATTAGCAACACAAAGGATATAGGTTTGATCCCAGTGGAAACCCCTTGAATGCTCTGCAAGTTGCTCTAGATAAGAGCAAAAGGTAAATATAATATGGGAGAGTATGTTCTCTCTTCAACATAACTGATGAGCAACAGTAAGTTGCCAAGCTCTACCACAAACTAGCATGATGCTTCACTACCTCATAAATGCCACATATTTCTCTGTTGAGAGGCAAAATAAGTTGTCTTTCAACATCAACTACCCAGAGGGCCCGTCTATTACCATGGAAAAATGTTCTATGCCGTATAAAACGCTCCCAATAAATATATTTCAGTTTTTTTATTCCAATCATCTGAAATCTTCCCCCATGGCGTGAACTGATATAGCTTAACTAATTTATCTTAAATGTGGAAGTTTTAAAGTCTTGCTTCTCCAGAGCGCCTGTGAAGAGGCTTAGCGTGCACGTCTGATAAGGTTACTGTATTATTGTAAATATGATGCAACGTGGCAGAAGGCTCATGTAGATCTCTTCTCAAATTTCCACCCGTGACTTTCTCAGGGCGTCTGACAAAGCATGAAACATAACCTACAGCTCAAGATCTAGCAGCTAGCCTATGCGTAGCCCATACATGTACAGAACTGCTTCAAAACGTGACGCAGGACATCACGCACTCAGTTTCTTTGCATTGGCCATAAATCTGTTACAGCTGGTGTATCCAGATTCACACGGAGCGTATTCATTGAGGCGCTGTGTGTGTGCTTATATCCGAGGCTGCATATTTCTCTACTGCATGGAGGAGACAGGGGAGGGGGAAAGGCTTCATTCTGTGTTGTTGTTTGGTCACTAGGTGTGACCTCAGCTCCCTGGCAACTAACACCAGTGAACGGATCCAAGATCTGGTTATTTTGGCATGACAGTTCAGAAAAGAAAAAAAAGAGCCCTACAAATGTTGTCCAAATTCCACATTCGGCCCCAACTCGCCAAGTTCGCTATGCACTTATTGTGAGACTGCTGAAAGAAGGAACTGGGTGGAGGATCTGTGATGTACCGCACACAAACGTTCGATGAAAACTTTGATGAAAGAACTGATGACCCTACAGAAACAGGGCTTGTAAGCAGTGATGCTTTAATGATGGCAAATCTAAATGTCTCTTACATGATTTCCTCTTTAAAATCATCCTTTTAAAAAATCCTGGAAAATCGAGGCAGCTCTAAGAAAGGAATTTAGGATGATGGACAATCTGCCTTGACCAAAAATATGCCGCAGTTTCCTCTCATCTCTCAATAAACCAGGGAGAGGCTTCCTCCTTTTCTCTCTCTCTCCAGACCGGAGTTACTTGGCTATCTGCTCTCCGATTCCTTTAGTCTATATTTTCATGCATAATAAATCTGTCTTTCATATCAGACCATTCTTATTTTCTATAGTTAAAAACATCCAAACAGTGTTAAATTTACGTCTACGCAACATGAGTTTGGACCTGTGGAAAAACAACATTAAAATCTCACAGTAATAATAGATGTGAATAGCTGCTCTCAAACAAAGACAAGCATGTGCATGTAAAAGCACATTGAGGTAGTATAGGCTCTTGTGTGTATCAATGTGATACACACAATGTTTGACTCTAAGTGTATCAATTAGTTTTGAAAGCTGCTTATTGTGCATTTATTCATGTATACCGTTTAGATTGAAGCCATTATGTCATTATTCACTGGTGCATGAATCAACCTTAACAGTTTCATTTTGATAGTGGTTTGTTTGACCGTAAACCTGTAAATTTGGCTCAATTTATCTTGCCATGAGAATCAGCTTTGTGCTACAGACCCTAACAGGTTACACACATAATACACACAAAAATCAATCTAAGCCAAAGCGATATCAAAATTTGGACAATTAACGTCTGACATTTTTATATTTATGTTGCATAAATAAAAAGTGGGGTATAAACTCAAGCTTTTGAGAAGAATTAAAGACGGCTTGGCAAAAAAGTTACACAGAAACAAAGTTTATAAAAACATTGGTCAGGAGAAAAAATACAAAATATTACCAAGGAAGGACCATTTTAAGAAACTATTGTAAAAATACACCAAACCGGACATCACTTTTGGCTACAACTCTACTGTTCATGTGTGATCCTTCTGACAGACATTAAACAAGAACACAAAATCTAAATAAATCCAAATATTCTTGCATATTTTCTGTGAAGCCACTGCTGTGACTTTATTTAAATAATACTGTATAATTATTATACCTTACTGTATAATATTCAATGAGATAAACCACCCCTAAATAATAAACAAAACAAACTGTGGCTGGCCATTTAACATGTCTTCTCCTGTCTAAGTGGGCGATTCTTAGCCCAAGTTAACTTGCTATCAGCTTCAAGATTGATTTACTTTGCAAGTCCTGGTCGCCTGCTTCTCATAGATGACGAGAATGCACATAAGACATGTTTTTGGTGTTTTTCTGGGTTTGTGTTTGCACAAAGCAAATGTTTCTCGGTGATTCATGCTGGTGGTTTGCAAAACACGTGTCTATCCAAGTAGGTATTGAAAAGTTTGTGTCCGAGGGGGGGCGGAGTGGAGCGTATCTGAATAACTGACTGATCAATAGAAGGTGTGTATGATGTTGTCTAACAGGCAATCTGGGTATTAAATTATCTTGTGTAAGAGAGGATGGCTCACCTGGGTTGATTTATCCCTCATGCAGGGGGCACAAGGGGAGTGGCTGGGATCCCGGGGCCAGTGTCCAGACAAGTAGGGGGCCGTGAGGGCATCCAAAGAGGAGGTACGACGGATGCTACCGTTGCTGTTGGTGGTATACCAAGACCCTGCCACAGGAAATCTAGGCTTGTCTGCAAGACAGCCAGAAAAGCAGAGGAGATATAGAGGGGAAGGAAGGATGGGGGGACCAGGGGCCAGTCGAAGGTGAAAAATGGACAAATGAGACGCGGACAGGAAAAAGAACAGATGGGAGCAGAACAGAGGAAGGAAAAAAAATGTTAGAGAGTGCGTCTCATGAACTCGTAAACACAATAAGCAATCTGCCAGGTGCACACTATGACTGGTTTTAATTTAACTTTAGAGTATGTTAGCCAAAGTTTTGAAATGTTTAGAATGTGCAAGCTTGACTCTAAAGCTTAATCCCCCCAATAGCATGCACAACCAATAAGAACGCTAACACAAACCGAAAATCACTGTACACTACCCACATTGTGTGCACATTTGCTGCTGTGTAGTTATATGAAAAATATGTGTCATTATCATGTGTACACTACGCACATTGTGTACACTTGCTGCTGTAAAGTTACATGAAAATTATGTGTCATTCGTTATATTATGGTCTAACATTTGTAAAGAATTGTTTACTGTGTAAATGTGTTCAAGAAATGTCTCCCGTAAAATATTCTAATTCTTTTTACTTATTATCTGTCATACTGCCAAGTTTTTCACCTACTCTTGCACTTGTGTATATGTTTGAGTGACAATAAAGGGATTTGATTTAAATATCAGCTGCTATGATAAATGATGAATGCTAACACCCAGCAGATTGGGACAGAATAAGCTCTTTCAATAAAACTAAAACTGATTAACAGCACACTGACTGGTTGTGGCAGACTGGCATAAGGGAACTGCCTGTGTGTCTTGACCTAGATTCGGTGCGTCTCTGTGAGTAATTGCCCCCCTTCACTAACCCTTTATCTCTTGTCTGCGCTGGGTTGCACACAGTCGATGACTTTCTCTCTCACTCGTCCTCTATCACTCTGTCTGACCCTTTTAAAGGCTATTCTTTCTTGTAAATCCAAACCATTGAATACGAGGTGCAGGCGGACGTACAGTAATAAAGTGTGGCCTGATGTTTTGTACTCATCTGAAGAGATGAAGGAGTTTACACAGGAAGCATACACTATGTCCTGTTCACAAGTAGAGATGCCCTGTTCTATTCAAAAACCATTTACCACATTGATGACACAATGTTTAGTGTGTGTGTATGCGCTCAAGTTTATCCTCTTCTGATTTTAAATGGAACTTCTAAGAAAGCAAACCAGAAGGGAATTGTTAAATTTGTTTGCATCTGATAGTCCCAAGGAAATCTCAACACACACCTCATCACGAAAACAACTACTTCACAATGTTGTGTAAAGCTTTCACTATTTGAAAAAACTCAAATGGAGTGTGCTTTACACATTGATGAACATCACAGAGCATTTATAAAGGAGAAACCTGTAAGGATTTTAGGGGAAGTTATGCGGGTGAGAGAGAGCGTGAGCAAAAGTCCTTTCATGTGTGTTGCAACTCAAGGCCTGAAGTACAGGCTGCTCTGTGAAATGTGAATGTTAATGCAAACTCACAATTACACGTCAAAGCTCTAACAGGTTTTAAGACTATATGAAACGCAAAGAAGAAAAATATAAAGCACATTCAGAAAAAACAAATCAGGTTTAGGGCCAGTTTGTAAATAGTCGACTTCATCGTAATTGATGCGAAAAGGCCTTTATTGTTACATTTACATTTAGTGGTTGGTCTATTGGTTTCTTCTACCACCACAGTACACAACATTGTGCAAAAGGAAATCAACCACTCAAGTTAAGTATATACAAAAAAAAAGCAAAAGCATCTATGTACTCACAAAACATTGGTAAAGCATTATGGTCAATTTGCGTATTTATGTAGCATATATCTTGCCTGTTGCTTATATCTTGCTCTAAACTGTGAAATATTCCACAACTAAAGGCATGATAAGGCTTTGTGTGCCTGTTTGGGCATATAATTACATACACATACAAGCGTACACAAACAAACAAGCAGCATGCACTGTGGACAGACTATCACACAAGGGATATTATCTCATCTCTGATTTGCTCATACAAGAGATGCTATAATGCACTTCTGAGCATTGAAATCTCTTTTCATTCATGAATTCCTGGTTATTATATTGTGTCTATCCTTCATCTCACTCAGCAGATCCTGCAAACTCGTTGATAACCTAGAGGTCGACCGATATGGGTTTTTCAGGGCCGATACAGATTATTTCCATGTGAATTAGACCGTTGACCGATATTTTGAACCGATATATATGCACTTCTTAATCTTGTTCTTCTTTGTGTATCCATCGACTACAATTAAGGAAAAATGAAGGGAGTTAAAATAACCCACAGACTGTATACTTTATGATTAATCCCATGTTTAGTATGTGAAATTACATTTTTCATATTTCGCTTTTTTAGATAAGATTATGGTTTGCTAAATTTCATCAACATTGGTTTATTAGACCATTGCTTTATTTATTGCACCACACTGTATTCTGCCTCTTTCTGTGTTTTATTTGTCTTTTCTCATGAAAGATGCTTGGAAAGCTTTCCTGTAGCTCAGTGGTAAGAGCATTGCGTTAACAACGCAAGGTTGTGGGTTCGATCCCAGGGGATTCCAAATACCTATGTAAAAATGTATAGGATAGAAAGCAATGTAAGTCGCTTTGGATAAAAGCGTCTGCCAAATGCATGAATGGAAAGAAAAATGCATTGTAAAAACCTGCGCACCTGGCTACCAAACCCGAGACTACCTGAAGGAGGTGGTCTGAGTTTGGTTGCTTTCAAACTGTGGCGCGGTTTGCGTGAATATGAAAAGCAACACAGACCCAGGTGCACACTTGATGAGGAAGTAAAGTGACCTGCTCATGCGTTTAAGGCGATTACAATGCATTTCCTTCTATAAAACACATGTAAGACTTGATAATTTACTTTGGATTCGAGCAACAGTGAGCCTGCATCGTATTTCTGCGTTGCGAGTGGAATCAGAGCGGCAGACCAATGGTAATCCACTGTTTCCTCAAAATTGGCTTTTTGAAGCAGCAGAAAGCCGTCTGCTTGCAACGCACATACAGAAAACTCAAATGTCATTTACTCTGCTGCACATAATAGTACCAAATTAATAAAAATACAATATATTGATCCTTGTTCTTTTTTCTGTCTAGTGCTGCGCACATTTTTGATGACGTAAGACGAACGTAAACGAACCAGGGACACATGCATTAAATGTTCAGTTGATAAAGGTACTCTTCAGCATTGTATTCGTGGAGTTGTCCTAGATACAAGAATTTTGGAAGAAGGTGGTGGTACTTATTTATCAAGCAGTTTCAGTAAATCTCCCAATGGAACCAGAAATTTTTACTTTGGGAATTTCTCCAAACTACATTGTAAATCCTGGCAATGGGGTTCAGACTAACTTTTTTTAATAAGAGCACTGTAGCCCCTGACAAAAAAATTTTAGGAGCGCAAGCAGGAATTTTAGGCGCACACAGAATCTGCAGAATTCTTTGGAAACAGTTGTAAATGCGTTTACAATTGTACAGAAATGTAAATATGTGTAAATGTGTTAAAATAGTTTTAAAATACAACCTGTCTATGTATTTAACTGCAGGTGAGAGTGGTTTGGTTCTGCTCATCATTTAAAAAGAGGCAGAGCTTACAGAGAAGATTTAAGAGCTAAGTAAAGAGACTGTTTAAGCTCTGAATACACCTGACCAAGTTAGTACGGAATCAGAAAACGTGCATATCATATTTTATGAAAATATATATATTTTATTGTTTATAGTGTTAAAGGTCCCATTCCCCGCGATCCCATTTTTCAACCTTAAGTTATTGTGTAATGTTGCTGTTAGAGCATCAAGAATACCTACAAAATGATAAAACTCAAAGTTCAGTGCAAAGCGAGATATTGTCTTCAACAGAATTCGCTTTTCAAGGACTCCAGAGAATTGCTGGAATCGGACTACAGCCCTCTACTTCCCAGGTACATGATGTCACTATTCCGAGTGCTTTAATAACCTCTGTCCACGGGAAGACGCCAAAAAACGGGCGAGACCTTCCTAGAGAAGTGGAAGAGCCGCTGGAGTAGTGTTCGGTTATCAGAGATTGTAAACATTTGACTGGGCTACTTTCATCACGGTCCTACAGCTGGTAATAAAAATTCAGCTACACACATTCTAAGATAACCAACGGTCAAATAACAGCTTCCATGACTTTAACATGGGCTGTGAAAGCTGTTCTGTGTAATACAAAATAATTTTGTGTGTGTGCGCATACCTCTAAATTGTCCTGCTTGCAAATGTCTCCAGGTCAATCTGCTTGTTTTACTAGCGCTTCTGTTATTATGATTCTAATTAATATAACCGTGCTGACGGCATTCGGTCTGGTGTCATTTCCCTCGCCATAGTAGGGAAACAAAGTATCCATCGAGTTACACTTTGATCAATGTTTTTAACCGATGAAGTGAAGTTAACCCCATTGTTACCGTTTCTTGCTAAAAGCCAAAGTCTATGAATACACGTGCAATGAGAGGGGCACCGACCAATCACTATAGCCTGAGAAGCGAAAGCTCGCTGATATGTTATAGGTGGGATATCTACACACACACACACACACACGTACACACACTCTAAGCGGGGAACCAATCACGACAGACCTGGTCAGCTTTACCAATCAGAGCGTTTCGGAAGGAGGGACTTTAATTAGACTGGAAGAAATCCAGTCGTTTTGTTAGAAGAGGGACCACAGTGACCAATAGACTTGAAATATGAAGCGATTTTTTTATTGGAAACATAAACATCCATTGTTAAACACCCCAAAAACATGAGCAAATCCTCAAAAACAGCAAAAGACTGGCTCCTTTAAAGCAAGACAAATGGCTAAAGACGTTCTTATGATGATTTTATAGTGTATTAAGGACACTTTTCATCATGTTCACTACACAATGTAAAGATAACTTCACATAAATTTAAAGATGTCTTATGGCATGAATCAGTGTTTTTCTGTGTCTTTGGTGTGTTATAAGTTGCCTATGCATGTATCCATGCATGCATTCTAAAAGCGAAGGCTCACCCAGACCTGCCTGAAATGCCTAGTGTAACCACACCCCCACAAATCTACTTCAGTTCATAGTATGATTTGACTAAGACCACCCACATGTATATGCAAGTAAGATGGACGTACCTGTCAGTACAATTGCTTTGGAACCTGAGGTTTCAAATATGGAAAGAGACATTACATTTCCGTCACACGTTCAGTATTCAACCAATCACAACGCACTGGTTAACTGTCCAATCATAGCACACCGCGCTTTTGAGAGAAAACTTCAGTGTTTTTTAACCTTAAATTGTGTATACACATTGCATTACATCTAAAACAAACGATAATATATGTTTTAGCCGTGTCATATGACCCCTTTACCAAGAGCATTTGCCTGTCATTCATTCTGGTTGTGAATGGATTGGAAATGATATAGCGCTGTCTCTAGTAATCAACAGATAAATGGGGTATTCTGAACAGCAAACAGCGAATCTGTAAACTTGTCAATGATGAGCAGAGCTGTGACAGACGTGACGACAGCAAGAAACATCAGTCACCCAGCCGCCCAGCTCCGGATTCTCCACTTCCCACACACATGGGCCTACACTAGTGGGCTCGCAATCTACTCGTCTTTTCACATGAAATATAATTAATAACTAGAAAAAAATCCAAATTGGCAGGTCACAAACTTTCGTGCTGTCTCAAAAACTGGTCGCATTTAGTTGCAGTCTGGAGCCCTGCAGCTTTCATAAATTGACTGAAATAGGTATACTTCTGGCAAAGCGTTTAATTGCTTTGAAACGGAAAAGAGTAGAAACGCTGTCTATCACATCAATAACATGTCTTTCTGTTTAGCGATGTAAAAGATAACGTATACATCAAAAAGAAAACTCGCATCTTTTGAGAATATTTGGAATCCCTTTAAATCCTTTATTTCTAACTTAGATCTTAGTAGAATTGTAAACGTGGCTTAGAATGATTAGATGACATGATATTGAATGTATCAGTATCCTTCCTGTCTTTATGTGCCCCCTACATTGTTATACCCTTCATTTATATTACTTGTTTTTTCTAATTCACCCTATTGTATAGCTCTTTGTATCACCCTGTTCCAATTATTATTCATTTATTTAATTATTTATTGAGTCAAGTCAAATTCATGAAGTGTCAAGGTGGTGTAACCACCATTTAAGGAGCAATTTTGTTAATATTATGCAAGCAGACATGTGACAGGAAATAAAATTACAGAGAGGAACTCCTGGTGCAACTAACTTCTTCATGCAAAGGTTAGAAACTCTTTTTATAAAGCAAGATAATTTGACATTTTTAGGGTGTGTCAGGTTTTCTTAGGTATGCATGTAATAGTGTAAGACCCCACAAATACATTGATATTCTGAAAATGAGTATTAACTTTAAACATTTCATTTGAAATATTCCCATCACGGCCATACAGTCCTGCTCACCATTATTGGCACCCTTGGTAAATATGAGCAAAGAAGGCTGTACAAATAAATCTGCATTGTTTCTGCTTTTGATCTTTTATTTAAAAATATACAATATTCCAACATTTCATTAAAGTAAAACAATTTGAAGTAGGGGGAATATCACATTGAGAATTTTTTTCTCTAATACACCCTGGCCACAATTACTGGCTCCCCTAGAAATTCTTAGGAGTAAAATACCTCCCAAGTATATTCCCATTTATATTTACATTTTCTTAGCACACCAAGGTGATTAGAAACATGACATTGTCTAGTTATGACTTCTTGTTGCACAGGAGAATAAATATAAGTAACACAAAGCCAATGGATAAAACCAAAGAATATAGTTCTGATGTGCAATATAGTTCTGTTGAGCTACACAAAATATAAAATGGCTTTAAGGAAATAGTTAAAAAAATGAACAATGTAATTTCCAACATCAGGGCAATGATCAAGAAGTTTTAATGGACTGGAGATGTTGAAAATCAGCTTGAAACAGGATGGTTGTTTATATAGTCTCAATGCACTACTAGGAGAAGAATTTGAGAGGCTGAAGACTCTTCAAAGAAAATAGATGGAAAATTGCATTTTGGGGTCAGAAAGCATTTAATAAAAATAAAGGAAAAACTACACCACCATCCCCACAAGTTGTTTGGGACACTGTTCAAGAAACAAATCTTCTGCTCTAATGCACAAATACTTCAACCAGGACTGGGGTCTATGGCCATATGGAATGAAAAAGAGTTTTTTTGGCAGCAATAAGACAAGATAGGTTTGGTTAACACAGGGATAAAAGAATGCCTCATGTCCACAGTTAAATATGTCACCAGATCTTCATTGTTGTGAACCTATTTTTATACCAGAGGTTCTGGACATTTTCTTCAGATACATGTCATCATGTTTTATACCAAATACCAACAAGTAAAAAAATAAAAACCTGACTTGCTCTGCTAGAAATATTCTAATGGGATGTGGTTAGATCTTCCATCAGCACATGGGTTCAAAATAAACACCAACATCAATAAAATGTTCAGTGGGTCACTGAACACAAAATCAAGATCCTGCCATAGCCATCCCAGTTCCCTGACCTAAACCCTACAGAAAATGAGTGATATGAACTGAAGAAGAGGGAGGACCAACATTTGAAGGATCTGGAGAAATTCTTTATGGAGGAATGGACTCAAATGACTCTTAATGTAATCTCAAACCTCATCAGACTGAAAAGAAAACACTCAGAGCTGATTTTCTTATAAATTAAGGTTGCAGGGTGAATAAAATACAAGGGTGCCAATAATTGTGGACAACATATATGGAAGAACATTTTTTTCCACACTTCAAATAGTTTTCCTTCAATGAAATGTTGGAATATTTTTTTTTTATAAAAGATCAAAAGGAAAAACAATGCAGATTTATTTTTACAGCCTTCTTTGCTCATATTTACCAAGGGTGCCAATAATGGTGAGCAGGACTGTATGTGTTTACATAGGTGTCCATTTATGCCTGTCAAATTTGATTTTAAAGTGAAATCCCAAATAGTGTAACCGGTAAGACCCTTGGACTTTTATAACAAACCTTTCTGTTAGGGGCCAATTTAGTCAAATATCACTGATTTATGATGCTAAAGGCAGTCGTGGCCTAATGGTTAGAGAGTCGGACTCGTGACCAAAAGGTTGCCGGTTTGATTCTCAGGGCCGGCGGGTAACAATTGAGCAAGGCATTGAGCAAGGCACCTAATCCCTGCGTGCTCCCCCGGCGCTGCAGTGATAGCTGCCCACTTCTCCGGGTGTGTGTGTTCACCACTTGCTGTGCTTTTAACCTGGATGTTTTTAACCTGACAAACAGGTCACTTTCACTTCACTTTTGAATTAAAGATGTAATATAAAACTAAACTACTATTTGGAACTATTTTCAAGTGTTCAGTGTTATATTTTTTGAGAAAGTGGTGCTTTATCCACTTGTATTTAAAATCAAAGAAGCATTCGTAATACAGAGAACATTGTCGAGAAAGGGTAAACAGCATATAGTGGCTCTTTAATATAAAATGTACTGTATTGTGATTTTGTCCGATGATGTTGCATTTATAAATCAGGATTTTAGCAGCGGTTAAAGTGACTGCTGGTGGCATCCCATTGCTAAAAAAAAAAGGAATAATGTGACAGATAAGAAAGTAGAAGAAAAACAGGTACGATGTGATGATGTCACAAATATGCAATATTGGTTGTTAAAATCCTATGGGAAACACTACATATCATGTTTTATATACATACATGATTAAATATTGTAGTAGAAAGTTGGTGTCTACATTTTAACAAATTCAGAGCTAAAAGAAATGAGATCTCCGAAATTTAGCTTCGCAGAGGCTTTAAGATGAAAATGACATGAATATGAATTTGATAGGATAAAATCTCTGGGAGGAGTTCGTTCAAATACGACGCGTGGAAATTGAAAAAATTACAAAATTCAACAGGAAATCAAAAATAACGGACTTCCTGTTCGGTTTAGAGATATGCCTCAAGAGACTTTTCTTAACGATTCGGAGTGTTACATGAGCCTACCAATTTTGGTGCATGTACGTATTGCGTAGAGGTCTGGGCAGTTCTAGGTGGAGCTAGCGAGCCAGATTGCCACACCTAATTTTAAAACCCCTATCAGACGTAAATTTCTGCAACGTCTGATGCGTGTGCAAATTATTGTGAGTTTTCGAGCATGTTAGGCCGTCAAAATTGCGATCAAAGCGGATAAAGAAGAAGAATAAAGCTGCAAGCAGCGATGTGCGGGCCCTCGCGCAAGTGGCCACGCAACCCCTGTGCGACCACGAACATGTCGGCCTCAGGAACAGCAAACGGTGAGCAATCTGCATACAGGGAGTTACATTATAGAAACACCGTCGTTTATGTACACGTACCAGATTTCCTGCTGCCAGTTCGTGGTGCAATACAGTAGGTTAATATTGACATATTTTACACGTCTTTCGGGGCATGACACTACTCAAACGTGTTACGTTTGGAGCAGAGTGGACAATGGTCTCATTCACTAAGCATGCTTACACACATGCGTACAATGTGTGTGTGAAACCGGCATATAAACATTCAAGGTTAAAGTTTACACCATTTACTAAACAATTTTTTTCACAAGAGACTAATCAAATGTATAGGATAAAGCAATGTAAGTCGCTTTGGATAAAAGCGTCTGCCAAATGCGTAAATATGACTTTTCTTTTGTTTAAACTTGGCGAAGTGATATGGAACTGAAACGCGGTCAGGAGACCTAGAACACCTTCACAGGTGTGTAACTGAAAGCATTCACAACCTACAGCCTTGTGGGTATAAAATATGATAATGCTTTAAGTTAGTAAAATAAAATTATATTCAAATATATTTAAAAAACTGAAACCTGTTGCACAAAAGGTTATTTTGGACAAAAAGGATCTTCAGATTAAAGAACCATCTCTTTCTACCCTTTTATAAAGAAGTTTTGACTAAATGGTTCTTTGTGGAACCAAAAATGGTTCTTCTATTGTATTGCTGTGAAAAACCCTTTAAGCACCTTTAATTTCCTAGAAAAAACTCTCACACTTGGATCCTGTAAAAAGGCTTTCTCTCTTTGAATTTTGTCACATTTCTCCATCCTTTCTGTCTCTCCTTCTCAGTGGTTTCATGAGATCGTAGGCAAGCCTGGTGATCTGGAAAATTACTGGACATACCAGAGTGGGATACAGTGAAAAAGAGCAGCCATGGCTCAGGACACTGAAAACAGTAATCACAAGAGCATTCCAACAGCAATGTGAAACGTGGAGCAAAGGTCAAGTTTCCCTTGTTCCTACTGATCATGTCATTCTGGACTAAAGAAACAACATTGTCACAGAAAAAAAAGACATACTGTACGGATGACCTGAGGAGTCTGAGAAGACTCCAAGAGTATCATGGGAAATTACTAAAATAATATTGGCCATGTTACATGGTATGCAAAAACCAGTCAAATAAGAAATATAATGCATGTGTATACAATGGTTTCCTGTGAAATAAAAACCACACATCATATACTCCAGACCACACATACCGTATTGTCTAAAAAGAATATGAATACTGCTCCTGTGAAGACAATTACTGCTATATTACTACAAATATTTAAGTACAAAAAATACAGAATATTTAAATACATCTCAATAACTTTAATAATGTATGTACAGTAGTTGTTGAAACTGCATTTTTGAGTATAAGATGATGGGCATTCAATTTAAATGTTTGTTTGTGTTTAACTGAAGAAGGGAAATATGGAAAGTATGAGATCATATTCATTTTTGGGTCAACTATTCCTTTGAATTCTGCATTTTCAATCTAAGCCTTTCAATACTTAACTTGTAAGTGTAAAGGAAAGAAAACATTTATTTGACCTAATTTGGTCAACAAGCGGATTTCTTCATACATGTATGGTGCCTTTCACAAAGCAAATTCAAACCATTACAAACTGCATGTCAACACTCACTGGCAAACGGATCACAAAATAAACATCTGGCTGTCAACAGCCAGCAACCATTTCCACCAAACATTTGCCTTCTTACAAGTCAGCACCAAAAGAAAAGCCTCTGGAGCAGCTACCTCAAACCACAGCAGAAAAAAACAGCCTTCTCTCCAGTCATCTCCCACAAACTATTTTATGAATGAGAAGAGTGTGGTTCCAAAATGAGATAATTCATAACACAGAATTTTTTCAAAAAACATGTTTTTTATTGTGCATTCCAATTAATATCAATCAAACTGCAGTTGGTTTGTTTTCATTTAAGCCATTATAACAAAAAATACAGCTTTAATTTTTTTAATGGAGTTCTAATTTTGAAACCAAACTCTTCATGTGTGAACAAACATTATTATACCTTTTAGATAATAGCCAAACTTTCCTTGATTACTGCTCTGTACATTCTGGGCATGCTCAACGCTAAACGACATGAGGCTTTTGAAGAAATGCTTTTCCTTCAAAATCTTGTACAAATCATAAATTAAAGAATGTTTTAAAAACACAAACACTATTCATACTAGTCTACAGCTAATGCAATCATTAAAACACGAGTCTTTTAAAACTTTGGAGATCTCTAAGATCATGAGAAACTAACGTAATGCTCTGTTATGATTGACATATGATTTGGGAAACTGAAATCTGACGGGTTTCAATTACATGACATTTTTGTCATGTGAACAGGAGGAGTGCTCCTGAAAGCAACTTTACCCCTCAAACCGCATGGACCAATGTGTGTTTACAAGTCACCACAGTAACAGTGATAAATAACATCCGGAACTACGTTTGCCATACTGCCTTTATATAAACGACTCATTATTCATAAAATGAATGATTCAATTGACAAACTGTGGATTACCTCTCCAGACAGGTGAGCCGGGGCTTTGGGACTCAGGAGAGAGTCTGTCATGTTCAGGGGGCTGCTGGGATTTGACCCTATGGCCACAAGACCACGAGGTGGAAGACGACGGAGAGATTGATAAATGAGAGGTAAGGGATGAACTGTCCGAGCTGATCTGGGAGGATGAGCAGCATTGAGTGACGTGCACACCCGTGTAGGGCACGAGTACCTGCGCGTGGGCTCTCGTGTTTGTCGCGTGAACAGAGATAACGGGGCTAGTTCTTGATGACGAATGTGAGGATGAAGCCACTGTGGATGTGATGCACTGTGGACACATCGCAGAAGAAGTGAACGTGACCGGAGAAATGTTTGAGGCACTGGAGGAAGAAAGTGATCGCGTGGGGCTCCTGCAGTGGGTTCCGTGTGGGTCACATCCGCTGCTGAGGCATTTACCGTTACCGGTGGAGAGGACCGTCCGTGTCTGTAGAGGGTGCTGTGTCTGCGATTTCAGCTGGAATGGAACCGTGGCTTTCATGGGAAGCAGGCGACCCAGTAAACCCACTCCGACGGCGCAGATCCCCGCAGTTCCGGTCGGGCTTCCCGTGGTCACTCCGGAACAGCTAACGTTAGACGTCGGAGAGCCGTTTCTGCGAGCTCTTTGAGACATATTCGGGGATATGATAAAAAAAACTCAACATACAAACTTTAAGCATATGTTGAAGCCTATCGAAGGTGGTCCGCGTTTTGTCACTCTCTATAAAGTCTGTTTTTTTTTGTTCTTTCCTGCGCAGCCGGTCGTAACTGCCACAACTGAACCGTTTCACGAGCTGAAGAAATCTGAGGAGATTCAGAGCCATGCACCGTCAACTCGATCCAGCGCTCTGCCTCCTCCCCTCTGATTGGCTGTTCGCTCTTCCTTTACAACTTCTGATTGGCTAGAAAATGGTTCCTTTAATTTGGTTAAATTAAATTTGTAGTAATTTAGTTAAATTATGCATATGTTCTAAGAATGAGATATGTAAGATTAAGATGCAGCTTTAAATTACATTCGATTTTTTTTACATTCGATGCCCTCGCGACCCGGCCCAGGATAAGTGGAAGAAAATGGATGGATGGATTCGATTTTTTGTAGATATTATAATAGATCCGTTCTTTGTTTTATTAAACAATGCTATGCAACGATACCATGTTGTTTATATGTGTTTACAAGAGATTTAATACTGGATGGTCACACCGCAATTTATATTTGAATGACTTGCGGTTAAAATGGAAATTATCTTTGTTGTGTCGGACACGTTGTTTTGTATTGTGGTTGCCTTTGACACCCTCGTGTGGCCACTCAATAAACAGAACATTTAGTTTTACACTCACAGATTTTTGTTGTACATTTTGTACCAGGAATATGGAAAGAAATGAGGACCAAACCTCATATACAGGTTTTCATTAATATAATCTTTAATCAACTGAGTAATCCAGGGTTGTACAGCAAGCTTTATTTTCTTAATGGTTTCTTAAAACATTTTCTGTATAGACTAAAAGCACAAGTTATAATTTGTTCTTGTTCTCAAAGTGCTTATTTTACAAGCTGCAATAAAAACACATGTCAGTGGCTTTTTTTAAACAACCATCTTTGCAAGGCTGAATGAACTGTCAGCTAGAATGTGAACTCGTAAATCAAACAACAGCAGCACATACACATACCCATGATTCATTCTTTCACACACACCTTAAAAAACGACTGTTACTTCATATTGTGTTTTGAGGGGACATTAATTTTGATGACAGTAATTTTTAATGCTTTATGCATTGTTGAATGTTTGGGTTTTCTCCTGCAATTTGACTCATTTTAAAAAGACAAACTTGTCGAGGCCTCAAGACAAAAAAAATAAACAATTCAAGACGTGGGGGTTATATCTGCACACATTTGTAGAGCAGTATGGTAAATGGTCTCGATAGTCAACAGTGTGCCATAAAACTGGACAAGGTCTCTTGTGTAGTAGC
This sequence comes from Triplophysa bombifrons, assembly GCA_029783895.1. Lineage (NCBI taxonomy): Eukaryota > Metazoa > Chordata > Actinopteri > Cypriniformes > Nemacheilidae > Triplophysa > Triplophysa bombifrons. The sequence goes on along the minus strand of CM056456.1, from coordinate 17,699,309 downwards.
AAATCACACTTAATTTTGTCCTCCAGACAGAATCCAGCATTATCACTGGTCTAAATCCTTGCTTTCCGAGTCACAAATATTTCCAGTAAAATTTGCATTGGAGATGAACTTTATATCATTTTTTTTCTTATTATCTATGTAGTGTTTATAAACAGCATGAAAGTTGAACTATAGCTGAGAACAGTCTGACGTTACTGTGTTTATCTTTAGAGAAATGTCAAAGTGATTAAGTGTTGTTCTTGGTCCCAAAGCAACAGATGAAAAGTCTGTTCACATGCATGTATGTGCACTACAGACACTGTATATTTACACCACAGAGGTTAACCTATATTACATACATATACAAAAGTCACAATGTAGCGTCGAACCACTGAACTACACTACACCCTTATTTGCTGACAAAAAGTCAGTTAGACCAGGGAAAAAACAGATGACTTCAGAAAGTTCCCCTTTGTGAAGTGTACGAAGTCCAAAGATAATGCTGGCTTGTTCCAAATTACGGTTAATCCCCAGTCACATTATTGAAAACTCACGCAAATACAGCACAGCATATGCAAACTAAGCATTCTTCAATTCAACATATTAGATGTTTCTTATATTTTCCAGGGATTTGCCGTATGAGGGAATTTTCTTTGTCATTATGTAATTATTTGAATGGCTCGTCTCCATAGTTTTCCACAACACACGATTAACATGCATACAGGCCTTAAAGGTAGCAATTGTGGGGTAAAATATGAGGCTGGCACAAACATCAACTGATCTCCGACTGCAAAATCCATTTACAGCCTAGATGATTTAAAAATGATGATGCGGAATTTAAAATGGCCTGTATTTTTGGTTGTTCAAATAACTTGGAACAGTTGTTTTTGAAGTGTATCCAAATTTTCAAAAGAAGGGTAAAACCCAATGAGCCAAACAGCCTCTAAGATGTCACAAAAAAGGGTATTCAATGAAAGTATCATTCAAATCTGATAATTTTACATGATTATAAACATTTTACTGTTTTGAGTTCATTAGCATAATAAAACTTCACGATCAGGTTTAAGATTGGCCCTGGGCACTACATAAATTAAAGGTTTACAAACAAATAAAATGATGAAATAATAATGGTAGAAACAGCTATTGTGATTTCTTATAGTACACTATTATGTCTGAGCTTATCTTTAAAGTTTAAAACCAAACTAAAGAAGCTGTAGTCTGCACATACATTATATAGTGTGTATTCATGTGTTTTCTCAATTACTATTGATAATTGAAAAACAAAGCAATGTTCAGTCTCCTGACAGCAATGGGAATCTCACTTGTCTGACGCCACATTAGCTTTTCTTGCCGACACAACAGCGATCTGAGAAGCTCCATTATGCAGAAGTCTCTTCATACATTAGACACAGACCCATACATAAACATTCAGATACACTCTCCCTAAATAACAGAGGTAACTACACAGAGCACGTGCAGAGAGTGGATTCAGTGTCTTCAGCAAACATAATTTCCAGCAAATAGTCCAGATTGTTGCATGACTTGTAGTGTTACAGTAAAAGCCACTGTCCTTTAAGTTTGTGAGAAGTGGTCAATTATCACGAATACTTTTTTTAACGGTCTCGCCTTTTCAAGACTGATGGGTTTGTCGAAAAGGATTGTCATTTGTACAACGTTTCTCAAACGCAGTCGGGCTTGACACAGGATTGCTGCTTAGCTTGAATTATCCAACTGAAGCAAACAAATATAGCAAAAATACATTGCAAATTGTCTTATGGAGCACCTCAAAGCTAAAGTCTATTGCACATTTTAAAATATGATACAAAAAAAATCGTTACACAGATACGTACAACAATTACAAAATGTATGAATGTACTGTGGGTTAAAATATATTAAAGATGCAGTCAACCCTGTCTTAGAGACCACTGCATTTTTTACAGATTTTTTTAAAAGGACTTGATTTCGATTTTGTCCGCTATGATTGTTAAATCATCACATTGTAACTTTTCAGTTTTGAGACCAGCCTTTAAACATGGTCGGAGGAACTGTGATTATGATTACATACAAAAAGTGCAACAAATGAAAGAAAGTATCAAACAACCATAAAAACAATCATACTTGATTAAAGAAGAAACACAAAAACAATGGAAGCATTTTATGCAAAGGTTGCTGCATAGCTGGGTTCAGTTTAAAGCGATTTCTTCAAAACAACTTGGAGAAATTTGACAATATCACATTGTTAAGTGATTGCCAAAATGAAGTCCCTTCAAAAGTCCGCTTTCCAAAAACATTTTGTGTATTTCTTTCCATCATTAGCTGGGTCAGGAGCACAAAATTACAGATAAACCCCTTTAGTTTCACAAGTCCGGGCTCATCCTCAACTACAGATGCGAGTTCACAGGCAGGTCATATCTGGCGGGTCAGAGGTTCGAGTGGAGGTCGCCGTTCCTCCACTGACCAGGAACACAGCAATGCTCGATTTTGATTGGCCTGAACTTGTGTGATTTCCTCCGACTGCTGTCTGCTGACTGTGCCCGTTGTTGTTTACCTCTCCATCCAGTGTTTCCGTGGAGATGACCCACGTGGAAGGACGCCACCTTTTCAATGAATAAGGCGTCTTGACACGCTTTTTGATTTTTTCTGCCGATCCGGCTTTACCCACTTGTGACACGGTCTCATCTGAAAGAGAGAAAAATCTTATAATTCCATTCAAATCCTTAAAAAATCATACAACAGTGAAAAACAGAGAGAGTGTTGTAATATGTCAATCGGGGACACTTCTCAAAACATCCCACCCTCATGAAGCAACACCAAGTATTATTTTAGCCGACTAAAAGTTGTGCTTAGCCTTTCACACACTCTTCAAATCACAGATCGCTCGAGTCTGAATTCTTTTTTAGCTGTTCACATATCCACAGAAGTCCAGCAGACTGTAAACAATCGTGCATCTTGTTTAACGTCTTCCTGTTTAGCGTCTGCTCCAGGTTCCTGCTATCTTGCTCACATCTGCTTGCATGCATCACATTATCGTTGCTGCCAACTGAGGCAGAATGTTTCCTTCCATGTCCACATGTAAACATTCAACCACAAAGCGTAGAACAGATAGTGAGCAGAGCTAACCACCCATCCCTCTTTCAATCATTTAGCTTATGAGAAGCTAAATTATCTGGGCAAAGCAGCATATAGTTTAATATCAGATGGGGAAACAGCCTGGCGTCCTCTTTTGGGTGGTTATTATTTGCATCTTTACTGACACTCACACTGACTCCTCCACCCTACTTATGGGGACAGTGTTTCCCCACACTGATGAACACAGGTCAACGCATACGAGCATACTTGTATGTGTGGGTTGAGTAAAGGAAAAAATATTTTAATGAAGACATTAAAGGCCGGTTTACACTGTTGATGACTTACCACATAATATAACTATTTACTTAAAGCGCATACACTACTGTTCGAGTTAAGGATCACTTACTTATTCATTGTTAATATTTTTTCTAGATTGTAGAATAAAAAAACTTATCTCAACAATAATTTGATGATGAGAATTATGTTGTGACTAAAAAAAACTACGACAAATAAAAGCTATGTTATATTAAGTGTCATAAAAGTAGCTACCATTTACCTTGAGTTGGCAGAATTTGAATTTTAAGAGCCAGTTACTTCAGGTATCACCCAGAATTGCTTTTGAAACAGTACTGAAGTAGTTCCCATGTATTCTGGGCTCTTATTGGATGCCTTTTCCTAATTATTTGGTCCAAATCATCCATTTCCAAAGCATTTTTACTAAACAAAATGTATGTTTTGCAACAAGAGGAGTTATTTTTTCAATAACATTTCTGTCTACAAATTTTTTTAAATATATCATCAAGTGCCTTTAGATCAAATGAGTTTTAAAATCACAAATTGCATTTCTGTCAAGTGATCCTAAACTTTTGAAGGTCAGTGTAGAAGACTAGACTTAGAAAAGTGTAGAGAGCTGCATAATGGTAAGCCCTAGGGAATAGAATTAGTGACTTTAAAGCCAAAAAAAGTCTTACTCAAAAGAGAAGATTCCTGGGAGCTGGTTGACAGATCCAGTGAGTTTGGCCGTTCAGGTCTCCGGGGTTTATTCTGTCTCAGTGGAACGCCATCCCTTCCCTCTGGTGCTCCTGGTGGGCAGGCTAATGTCTCCATCTGCCCCTCTGCAGAGGATAACGCACAAACAGTGCTCACTGTGGCAGAGGCAGTTGAATAGATGTTACTGTTGTTGTTATTAGAGTTGGTGCGGCAGGAATGGTCTCGCGCCGCCAGCTGCTCTCTCCTCAGCAAAGGCTCACGTTCATCGGGGCTGGAGTTAATATTAATGTTGAGACGGCTGTCTTCTCCACTCAGCTGACTCTGGAGTAGAGGTGCACCTCCGTCACCCTGCGGCCCAGTCGGGTTTGTGTTCCCGAATGCCTCAGAGGAGCCTGCGCCATTGCCCCCTTCATATCCGTTAACAACAACCACCCCCACACCACTACGAACGCTGGGTCCGTTGTTGGTCACGGTGACCAAGTGCGGCTCCACAGCCACGACGGTGTTCATCTTCGCCACGCCCGTCTCCACCTGCTTCAGGTTAGATTTGTGCTTGCCGAACTTCAACCGTGTTGATGTAGACTCCCTGCCAGGGTTTTTGGTATTGAGAGGCAGGCTGGTGGGCCGCTTAGGCAGATTTTGCTGCTTGGGCAGAGGGTACATGGCAGTGGGAGCATCACCCATTCCGTTGCTGCCCATCCCGAAATCTGCTTGTCCACCGGCCCCGGATCCTCCCGTCACCTCTGTGGCGAGTTTGATCAACGGGTACAAGAGGCTGGAACTTCCCGAACTTAGTGGATCAGGAGCGCTGAACTGCTTCTGCGAATGCTCCATCAGGTTCTCATCAGAGCTTTCTTTCAGGTTTTTGTCCACCTCCTTAGGGTCCAGTTTGGTGGTCTCCAGGTCTTCCTCTGTGAGCTGAAGGCACACTGGCATACTTCCTCCAGCTCCTGTGTCCTCCAAATGGCCAGATTCAGAGATGGTGGTCATGATTGTGCTGGGCGTAAGGCCTGTTGTTGTGGTCGTGGTGGACAGACTCGCACCGCTGGTTTCCGGGCTGGGCAGCCGTCCTTGGGCTTGGGCCTGCTGCCTCTCATAGTTTATAGAGTTTCTGTTCTTCTCTCCTGGGACCGGCACACCACTGCTGATCCCACTCACGCCCATGCAACCCAAGGAGGAGGTGCCAGATGTCGAGACGTCACCTTGAAGGTTCTTCACCAAGCCCTCATGATCCTCGATGTACGAGGATGAGGAATAATCTGGATATGAACCCATTTTGGGAGCTCTGCGACTGTGGGTGAGGTTCCTGGAAGATAAAAAGAACGATGTTTAAAATTGATAACTGATGATCAATTTATTTACATTTAAAACAAACTTCAGCAATTCAAGCAGAAGTCACTGCTAACAAAGGAGCTTCAATGCAGTTCAAATCAAGATTATACCTTGAGATAAAAAATAAATCGGATGAGTAAAAAAACCTGTTTAACTCTGGGCCATTTATTGGATATCCGCCTGAATTTGGCATACCCAATTTTAAATGCACACCATATCCACATACAGTGGTGTAAATACAAACTCTTGGTGTAATATTCCAGGAAACCCCTCCAAATTCCATAAAACGCTGCTGAAAGTGATAAACATTATTGAATGTGTTGTCAGTCCTATTAAAAATACTTATTGTTTATTTTTCTAAAGTCTGTTCATGAAAGTGTATTACTCTGAGCATGAGGGGCCCAGGAACCTGCAGACAATTGTTCTTGATTCCAAGAGGTCTTACCAAATAGAGGAAAAGGTATTTTTTTCTCTATCACGTGGTAATCAATTTTTATTCTAAAGCAACCCAAGTGTCCTTTTTTCCTAATTTTCGCCTGAATTTGTCATACTCAATTTTGAAGAGACCCCAAAACCTCATAGAGTGGTATAAATGGAATATTTTTTGTGTAATTTCAAACCAAACCTCTTTGGGATATGATGAATATCACCCCTTTTTCTCAGGAGTGACATCCAACAGCAATTTAAAAGACTGACAGCATCATTTTTAAATCTTCCTAAATACTACTGTTGTATTACTTAAAAGTATTACTTCGTTTTCTTTGCAGTATTTGAGGTATGAAAAAATACATAGCATCTTTTCTGTTATTTTTTACCTATTTCTCCAGTTTTCCTTTTCTGCAAATAAATGCAAATAGAAACAATACTTTTTTTAGAAATTTGGGAGAAATATTGTTAGTAGTTCACAGAATGAAACAAAAAAGATAATTTACCAAAATACCTACCTACATATAGTTAATTCAGAAACACTGAAAATAATTGGTCTTCTAATAAAGAGATTCATATTTTTAAGAAGCCTAAAACCAATCCAACTGTGATGCGAAATCGCAGCACATTCAAAAATTATCTTTTCTATGTTATTTCGATTAGCTTTGGCCACATCAACCATGTAGCGATACATTTTTTAAATGTTGTTAATTGCATCTAGTATGGACGTGGTATAAGATACTTTGTTGGCCTTAGCTGATCGACCAGCATGGCAAATGGTAGACGACAAAGAATTAGAGAGCAGATACAAGGCTGCCTCATCATGAACTGAGCCCAAAGGAGCTATGAGACTGCTGTGTGAGGTGTGGTCAGACCTCTCGTTCTGCAGCGCGGTGCTCATGGGATTGATGGTGGGGCTGACAGGTTTGTTCCTTTCCCAGATCAGAAGCAGTTCTGCCATACGCTCCTCTGCACACTGCGCTGTCAGACGTGCCTCTGCGTCCTGATCCCAGCAGTCCTCCATCGTCTCCTTCAGAGAACGTACTGCCTGAGAGACAGAGATGGAGAAATTACTCAAAAAAACATAGAAAGAGAGACATTGGCCCTCATTTATCAAACAAACGTAAAACCAGCCTACATCCTAGCGAAATAATCAGTTTACAATTTTTTTTTTAATTATCTTAGAATGTAGTCTAAAATCTCATTAGTTTTTTATCCCAAAGCATCCGTTAACCTTATAATTTCAAACAATTAAATGTTCATATAATTAGGTTAGAAAAGAAGATACTTTATTTATGTAATGAAAATAAGAAATCGCTTTGGAATCACATTTGGCCATTGAGGGCCATTGTGTGAATTACATTTGTATATTAACATGCACGAGGTTACTCCTTTCATGTAAGTATAGTATTCTTTTATGTCATATTATCGTCCAACAGATGAAAAACATGTACCTCATAATGCTGCATAATCAAAAGGTGTTACCTGTAGGGTAGTACTTAATAAGTAAATGGGATAGTTTCTACCAAAATAAAAATTCTGTCATAATTTACCCCCCCCCATGTTGTGAAAACATGTATATGACACTTTCTTCAGTGGAACAAAAAAGAAGATATTTTGAGAAATGTCAGTGGTTTTGTGTCCATACCACAGACATCGATGGGAGGCAGTGATGTTGGTAACCAATTTTCTTCAAAGAGCTTCAGCTGATGTTACAGTAATAACGTCACCCATTCCTGTCACAAACACATAATGTGATCATCTCAATCGCTCACCAGGCTGTTCTCCTTCCAGGCCTCAGGAAACTTTGGTCTCTGTTTCTCTCTGGACACCAGCACCTGCATGTCCTCAAAGGAGGGGTGATTCCCAGCCTCAGCTTGGAAAGCCATCTGGTATTCTGGCACGGTTTCTCCTTTTAAAAAACAAAATTAAAGTCAGTCTCAAGAGACCTTCACACCCATTGCGGAATTACTGGAAAACTGAAATCAATTCATACAGGAGATGTGGCACCCTCATGCTCCCTTAATATACTGAGCAGAATAAAATGGAGTCTTTATTGCTGCCTACTGGTTAATGACAGATGTTTGACTAGTTGGCGTAGCTGGATAGGAAGTTTAAAGTTTTAAGTTTTTCTCCATTCAAAATGTTTTGTCTCTTGTGGTGTACACCCCACGTTTTTAATCATGTGAATGTACAGAAAGCTCAACTTGATGTAATGTCTTTTAGGGATAGTTCACCCAAAACGGAAAATCCTTTTATCATTTGTAACCCTCATGACATTCCAAAACTGTATGACTTTCTTTCTTCAGCAGAACACAAAAGAAGATATTTGAAGAATGTTGGAAATCAAACAACATTGGCCACTATTGACTTGCATTGTATGGACAGGCAAACACACATTTCTCAAAATATCTTCTTTTGTGTTACACAGAACACAAGAGTCATATACAGGTTTAAATGACTTAAATAAATGAAGTTTTATATTTAGGTTAACTATGTTTGTATACAGTTCTTTGTGCCTGGTTCTCACCTGGAAAGAGGTCAGGGCATCTCATGAAGGTCTCCCAGTAGATGAGTCCGATTGCGTACATATCCACCTGTTTCAAAGCCGACTCGCAGTCCCTGAGGTTCACCGCTCCCTCTAGCACTTCCGGGGCCATGTAACGTATGGTTCCCACCTAGACAGCAAGTGTGGGGGGAGAAGTACTGCTTTCATCAGCAATTTTGGACACTGCATTCATAAAAAACTACAAACATGTTCATAAGTGGGTCATCTATCCTACAAAACCAGATAAAAGAAAAAACAGACCTCACTAATTGCAGCGTTGTCCTCTTCCCCCGGTCGTATGAGACGATTTCCAGTCAACTTCATGGACAGGCCAAAATCACTAATCACACACATCCCATCGTTCTTCACCAGAACATTACGACTGTTCAGATCCCGGTGTGACACGGCAGGTTTATATACATCTGGGAGAGACGGAAGGTTCTTGTTATAGTACATAAAAAAATATTGTTTTCCATTGTGTTTTGGAACATGTTTCATTTTTAACTATCAAATCCCTTTATTGTCACAAGCATATCCACAAGTGCAACAGAAGGGGAAAAACTTGGGTGCAGTTCCTACCACCATGGCATTATGACAGATATGTAGATTACAAGTAATAAAGAAGGATGGATGAGTGAACACATGGATGAGTAAGGTTTAACTTAACCTTTCAAGACCTATACACTTAGAATGGGACATAAGCTAGGTTATTAATATACAGCCACAAAAAAATTAGCGATAACTCCAGTTTCCGTTTATTCAGCATTTCTACTTGTACTGTGGCCTTTCTAGTCCAGTGTTTGTTGAAATTCAACATAACAAAAGTCAGGATGGACATAGTCACCCAACAGCAATGTGAAAGAAAGAATATGAAAAGCAATTTAAAAAGAGAGAATACATTTTTCCATTGATGTATGGTTTGTTAGGATACACCTATTTCACAGCGTGACGTGTACAAACCGGAAGTAGGGTTAACGCTTGTCCAGTCAATGCTCTAGCTCCCTTCAGTACACAGAACAGTTGCGGAGACCGGAAGTTAGGCATGTTGTGCTCCCTTTATGCTGACCTCTCTAACATACTGTATATCACACCTTGATTATAAATACACCGCTTTTCCCTTTTTTTACATCTCCCAGTAAACCATGAATAAATCGGACAACATATGCTTCTTTTGTTTTGGTTAAATAAAAATGAATGCCTGTGAGGAAACAAGCTGAATGAATGAATGGCTAAGGCAGCAGTGCAGCCGGAAAAAGTTTTCCCCTACTTCCAGTCTCTGTCGCCATTTTGTGTATAGGCCAATATTTGGCATAGATACGACTATCTGAAAATATGGAATCTGAGGGTGCAAAAAATCCCCTTTAAAGATGTACATCAGTCGCAGGTTTTCGTAGTCGCAGTCGTTGCTAAGAAGCAAGAGGTTTGTTTTAATGCTCTCTTTTATTCAATGCTCTCTATTGTGGAACCCGAAAGCAGAAATTCTATTCTTTATATAGATACCAAACTTGAGTTGGTTAACCCCCGGCTGTACACATTCAGACCTATTGTATGGCTGCTGTAATACCATGTATAAAAAGCCAAAAATAATATAAAGCAACAAAACATTTACCTAGTTTCTTTATACATGACTATATCATAATTTTAGAGGTCAGTCTTACCAGCACTGACAACCCATATGCACAATACAACCACCAGAGGGCACTCACAGAAACACATGATGTGAGTAATGGCTTCTGAATGGATTGCCTTCTCTCCAAATCCTCCCCCTTCCCCTCTGTGTGCTGCCTGTCTGGCTCTAAAGTTCAGTCAGTAATGAGCGCAGCGGCGGAGGCTGTACTGAGACCAGCGTTTAATGCAGGCAGACGGTGAAAGCCGGTGGTTGGCTGTTCTGAGATCATAGCTGAAATTAGGGCAGGGCCAGAGACAGTTAAAATGGAAATTAACCGAGATTGATGTGTCGCAGATTGTCTGTGGATCTCTGGCGATGCTCCCGCACCCAGAGAAACAGCGCGCAAATTAGTCGCGTGTTATCGCATTTACTCAGCGTGCTAGCCCATTTAGGACCATCGAAGGAGCCAAGGGCTCAATTAAACCACACAAAAAAAAACTTGAGCCAGAAGAATGTCTTCATGCTGCGTTAAAAATGCGGAGCCTTTTTTTAAGGATTTTTTGGACTAGAGGGATATTTTAATCTTGATTGTAAATGCTATGGGCATTCTTATATGTAAGTCGACGTGTTGTTAAATGCTAAGATGCATCATTATCAAAAATTATACTTTCTTTTGTATATTACAGATACCATGCAGTCTGACCCAAATGTGCAGATTAGAGCTGTCTGGAGAAGACTGTATTGGTGCACCAGTCCACAAGCAGATCAAGCGTGTTCTTTGGGTGGATTCAGACAGCTTATTTTAACCTATGTGGTTAGAGGCACATTCCAGCTGGGCTATGGACACAGCAATAAGGCAGTTGTAAGTACAAAGTGTTCCTAGCATTGCAGAGAATCTACAGCACTCAAGACGGCATTGCCAAAATGAGACGCCACGATTCTCAATACCAGCACATAGAGAAAATGAAGAAAACACAAACGTTTACCTCAACTGAGACTGTATTCGACCTTTATGGAACATACCAAGTTTAATATTTTCACTACATGACTACATTACAAGTAGTCATATATCTTACAAATAAGTCTGTGTCTCCATGGCACGTTCTGATTTATGTATGAGACTTGGAACTACTTGCTTTTAATTTAAAGATACGTTTTTGAATTAGACATCAAATATCAAACAGCGTTTTCAAAAGTAGTGAGTCTTTGAACAACTTCAAAGTCTTGTACTGGACTTGTCTGTACAGCTGGTGCAAAACTGCGAAGAGGGTTTGATTTGATTCATGCCATTTCTACTTAATTGCATGCCAATCAAATTGGTAGCAAAGTTGTTCGACACATTCTAAAATTCAGAGCTTTTTATTGAGGGTTTGGCAGTGGACAGAGAACAAATGTTGGTATGTCTGAACTTCATGTTCATGCCCAACTAAAAAGAGGATGTGATAAATTTCTCCCACCAGACTTACTAAATTACATGTCCTTCACAGTTGTGGCAAACAAGACATCAATATTTACTTTACACAACCTCAAAGGAATGACATTATAAATGTTAATGTATATTTTAAAATAGGATTTAAAGATTATATCATTTCTGAACCACTAGCAGCAACAATCAACTTCGTGACCCTGTCCATGAAATCTAGACTAGGAGCATCCAAGTCAGAAAATGAAAACTGTAAAGGATAGATTATATGATAGATTTCAACAAAGTATTCACATTTTTTATGGTGATCTCGAAATAAATGATTTTAAATAGTGAAAAACTGTATTTTCTGTGCTGTATTTAAAAACACTGAAATAATACTGAAACCGATATATTTTGCACAAAAATGTGTTAATTAACCTTAACATAGATTGAAATTTTTTCAAGATATCAATATTATTTCACTGATTTTTTTCTATAGTATGTAGAAATATTTTATACAAAAAGAACAACAACAGTATAATTACTTAAGTTGGGTTTAACTGAACATGTATTGATTCATTCAAAAATTAGGCTAGCAGAAATTCATTTAACCTTCAAACCCCTGTAAACAGATTTTTAGCAACAAGTCTTTGAGTGGACCAGTTGTGATGGAAACTAGAACGATAGCATTTGCCTGTAAAAAATAATTGAGCCACTGTGTGTGTATATACTTATAGTCGAGCCTCACCTCCTCTCAGGAGCTCAGTGTGCAGGTAGGCCAGTCCTCTCGTAAGCGAATGCGCCAGACGACAGCAGCTCACCCAGTCCAATGTATGCAGACTCAGATATCGACACAAAGAACCCTACAAAAAGAAACAGCCCAGTTAAACACGCACATGCATACACACGCACTAAATGTACAACTTTAATTGCTAAACATGCCACTAAAAGGGTAATAAAACAAAGAACATGAACACAACAATTATTGCAGTACCAGTAAGACCTCGCTGTTCACAGAAATGATGCACTGCACTATTAACACAGCTTCACAAAGAAAATCTGTCCAGGTCAGTGCTAAAAACTACTACTAATTTAAGTAGCGATACTAAAACAGTGCTATAACGTATTTAAGCAGTGCAATTAAAACGTCCAGCGTCAACAAAAAGGAATGTACAGAGCCGAGTGACATTTTTCAACAAAACTACAAAAAAAAACACTATGAACAATATTTAATTAATGAGTGTTGTAAAAATATCAATAGCTGTCATACTGAGAGGTTTTTCAAGGTGGGGCAAATTGATGGTTACGTGGTAATATGGGCATGAATCATGCTGAAATCTTTAATGACTTGATTGTTATTTCTTGATATTCATCCACTCCAGTTAGGGGTATATCACTGCTCCACCCACAAAACTATCACAACACTTGAGAAGAGTTAAAACAAAGTATACAAGTCCAATGGACTCCTTCTAGATAAATCTACAATCTTAATAAGTGGGCTAAATTATGTTCAATTAGACCTTCTGCAGTGTGGATGTGGTTTGGGTTTCTATGGCACGGTTATACAGAAGCTGGTTAGCTGAAGGGCACGTAGTCATCATACAGCTGGCCAACAGGATCCTTTCTACGCTCTCTACATCATGCACACGCTTGTTATAAATGCAGAGCAGACGCTACATTCAGAACATAATTTTGCGAGTTATCCAGAGTGTATGTGAAAAATAGACACCAAACACAGCGTGCAGTCTTCCTTTTTTTGTCTTTGGCTGATCACATGCCTGAAGCATAAATCATGTTTAAATGACTATAATAAAAGAGGTAAATTCACATGATAATTTAAATTCTGTCATATGTTATTTTCCCATTTTAAATATTTTACACATTTTAAAACGATAAAACGCTTTACTAAAGCTTTAAATATTTTTTATAAAATAATAAAAGAGTGTTGTTTCAAGTGTGTTATGCACACAAGGTAGGAGACAAATGATTATATAACTACTTTTCACTAAACAACAACTAATGAGTCGTAATATTTTTACAGAGTAGGTGAATACTGATGCCTTTATTTGCAGTACCTCTTCTACTGCTCAAGTACTCTTAGTCAATCTTCCTAAAAATCAGCCAATGGTTGTAGAGTCGCATGCAAAAGTGTGCGTGCTAATAGAAACTGATAGGTGCAACGCAACCCATTCATCCTTGTGCTTACACGGGCACAAAGGGTGGATAAATGTTGCATCAGGCAACCCATGTTGACAAAAAATGATGTAGACAGGTCATCAGGTTTTGAAGCAAGAGAATTGTCTGAATAATTGAATCATGTCTAAGTATGTTTTTTTTACAATATTTCCAGTTCCTCGACTTAAGGCTATCAGTTGAGAAGTGGAATAAGAGCAAACACAGTACTGTGTCAAGAGTGTTGTCTGTATTTAGCCAGACACAACAAAGGTGTGCCTCATTCCTCACTGGCATTCAAAAGGCTCAAGCAGGTAAAACAGCCGCACACACAGACAAACGTGCGAGTTATGACATGTTAATCAGGAATGTACATGAAAACATGTTGCACAGAATCTTGGGTTAATGTCATTTAATGCATGAGTTAAGACCATCTTAAAGGTAAAATTGGACAGTGCTGACATATTGAAGTGTGTTTAACATGTCTTAGTTTTAGTACAAGATTGACTTAAGTGATTTTGGTAACCTACACATATTTATACATATTTTGTATGACATATCGCTTATTGCTCCCTGAACTCTCTGTAAGTCGCTTTGGATAAAAGCGTCTGCTAAATGTTAATGTAAATATTTAACATTTTAACAACATTCTGTTTACCGAAAATATTCATGCCTGTTTTGCTATTTTCGGCCGAATATTTTTGGTTTGCGAACATTCGGTGCATCCTTAATGAATTCACTGTGATGCTGCATGACTTTGGCACCCAGCAGTTAGGCACCTGCAATCTGGTTTAACCAGGTATGTTTTTAACCAGTCTGAATTAAGTCATTGTAGTTCCTTTCGTTTGAATGAGTTAAATGGCCCAATACATTTTACTGAACATGACGTGTGATATTATTTATATTATACTGTATATATTATTCTGAAAAGCAAGAAAAAATATAAAAAGTACATTTTGATCATTCAGTTTCCAATAGTGAAAAAATTGGCACAATAAATAGAAGATATACAAAAAGCCATGGAAGGTGTTCGGTATTCGGCCTTCGGCCAAGTGATTTATTTTTATTCGGCTTCGACCAATAATTTTCCTTTTGGTGCATCCCTAGAATTCACTCCTGACTGTGAAGCAGTCAGCAACTTTATCTGGACTGCAATGCTACATCCAGACTGCAATCCAGACAGAGTGAAAAAAGATAAGTAATACGTTTGAAAGAGAGAGGATTGAACAGGCACCTGCTAACACACAAAGGTGATATCAAAGTGTCTCTTCTAGTGCTGCCTGCTGAAAATTTATCTGAATCACAGATAAAAATATCTGCATAGATAGCAGCAAGACATTCGATTCCACTTCCGACTTTGACAGAAATAGTAAGGAGAAATTAGTAAAAGAAAAAGAGATGAGGAATAAAGGGTAGATAAAGGTAAAATGTTGTAAACGACACAGAGCAATGAAACTGGTCACCAGTTTGAGAATATTTTTTTTTTATTTAAGAACAAAGGGCCTGTGCTTACATGAGGGTAGTACTCCATGACCAGCAGGTATTCCATGCGCCCATCTGCTGTGAGGCGTTCATCGCCGACAATGAAGCGAGCAATGTTTTCATGCTCCAGAAGAGGGATTCGGTAGATGGAGCGCTCATTAACAAAGTTCTGACGGTTGGCGTATGTAAACACTTTTACAGCAACCGGACGTTCGTCTAGCGAGCCCTTATAGACAGAACCGTAGCGCCCTCGACCAATCAGCTGCGAGGAAAATTATTCAGATGTGAATTGTAGCAGGTGTTCAACGAAAAACAAAGACAGATGGTTCAAGTTCATTACAATGCAATGCATAATCAAGACATGATAATTTCTGCATGTATTTGGTAAATGAACATAGAGAAACAATACTCACCTCTAAAAGCTTTAAACTGTCTAAATCCAAAGAGGGTTCTGATGGTGCTGCCTCTATCATATCCAAATTGTGCAGACCCTGTTTACACTCACCTGTAATATACACATGACAATTCGGTTACAATATGATGTGGCCTCTATTCTGGAATAACCAATCACAGCAAGAGGCTGACCAATGTGGGTTTTTCTTGAGCAGATGCCGATTATTAGAAATCATGCCAGCCGATGGCCAAAACGGCCTGTTAATCGTCCTATTTTGCAGCACAATCGGCCAATACCTTTTAATTAAAAAATCCCAAAAATCGGCCGATCAATCGGTCAACCTCTACTCTGAGCTCAAGAGTACTGTGTCTTACCTATCATCATGCGATAGCCAAAGAATAGTGCCACAATCAAGACTGCCACTATGGAGACAGCTGCCAAGGCGATGAAAATGGCCTCATCTCTGTGTAATGGCTGTTGATCTTCTGAAGGAAGAGAAACATTTTATTTCACTGTTAGTCAACATACATAATTATCCCTCAGCCAAAAGAAGCAATTAATAAAGTGTACAGTTTTGATGCATAGAAAAAAATCACATCTGCAAATTCATCTATCAATCATAAATTTTTTGAGGCAGAAGCCTCATGGTTCACACATGTGAAGGACCAGACATGTGTAAACCATGAGGCTTCTGCCTCAAATATCTAGCTTTTTGATTCTTTTCAAGCTTTTCATGCTCCATTTTCTCACTCTGATACAGACACATCCGTGTCCTTGCATAAAAGAGACCAAGCTTCAAGAAAGAGGGTGAAAAGATAAGATGAGTGGGAACGAAAAAAACACGGGCTTCAGTTTCAACCAAACAGATATTAAAAAAGCTGGACAGCCACTTGAAAGTCAACACACTTTCACGGAAGAGATGACGCTCAGACTTAACTTGAGATGAAGCAGAGCTTGACAAATCCTGTCTGCTCACATAATTTATTGAATTTGAGAATCAATACACATGGAACTCAGCGGAAAATATGACGTTAAGCTTTGATGCGTTCATCTGCAACAGCAAGCACGTCGGACAACAAACCCTACACTATATACAGTTTGCAGAGCTAGTCGAACGAATACAGACCCGTATTCTTAAGCACTGTGCATCATTCTCATTTTGAGCTGTACCCTCTCAGGTTCACTGCAGATGCTGGAATCACATGTTCAGAAAGGCTTGGATTTCTCAAGACAGATCAATAAATATGAAATTTAAACCACAGCAGTGCGTCAGGCTGTATACCGGTGCTCACTTCTGGAAAATAATCCCACACACACAACACACACTCAGGTATAGCCACTCGCATTTAACACTTACAGCATAAAACAGAGGCATTTATAGATATCGACATAGGAAAAAAACTCACATATACATGGAGCCGGCGGGATTCAGCTCGGAGGCTGAATGTCTGAGCATCCCTGCCTCTTCTAGACTACCTGAACAATTCTGTTTCACTTCCTGTATATTTGTCTCCATCAAGAGAACTGACCTTTTTCCTGTTTCCTTTATCCACCATGTCTTTCAATTTGTATTGTTTTATTCATATTCTTATTGTTTTATACATTAATAACAAATAAAATCTTACCATGTGTAGTAAAGTAGGCGGGGCGAGACCGTGGTTCGAGACCGGTGAGTGATTGTTAATGAGCGCCAGCTGTGCGAACACCGGTCTCGAATCACGTAGGAGATCGGGAGCATATAAGAGAACGAGCGACCAGACTGTCAAAGAGGGAGGACCGGGCCCGAACATGTTTGTATTTGTATTTATGTTTTGTTCGCCGGCGGTCGGCCGTGAGGGGCCGCCAGCTGTTATTACTTTATTAAATGTTTAAATGTCTTCCGGTTCCCGTTTCCTTCCTTCCCTACTTTGAATCTCTCTACACCATGAAATTACTATTTTGTGTTATTCACAGGTACAAGGCTAATGCTCTACTATTCTTTGAAATGTTGGAGTATTGTATCATTAACTGCTATACATACACAAACATACAAATATAAATCTAATGAAATTAAAATAATAAATTCAAATTGCAGTTAGAATACCATAAGCCCTTGCACGTGAATGTTTTGTTATTTATGTTTGGTTAAAAAAGTAAGAGCTGATGGGATATTTAGATAGTTAGGTTTAACAAATTTTAGTATGATTGATGTTGTTTTGCAGTTGAGTTGAGTGGGTTTACATGCACAGAATAAATGGATATCTATAAAAAATCAGCTTATATGAGAATCCTGTTGTCACGTGTTTACATGCATATCAATAAACTGGCTACGCAGAAAACCACATTTAAATGGAAATTTGAGACTTGCCATGTTTCTCACGTACAGTGACGTCACCATCGATAGTCCGCCTAGTACTTAAAAATTGCACAGGAAATCGGTCAGGATCTGTATATTTAAATCTCTTCTCGTGTCCGCACGTAAACACACTCATTGTTCAGGTGATTTGTGTTTGCTCTGGTAAACATGGACCCTGTTTGCACAATAATGAAGATGAGTCAAAAATGCATTTTTATGTGTAATTCTGGGGAGAATCAAGCTTACTCAGTAGTTGACTTAGAGTTGGTCATGAATAATTCCAATATTTTGGAAATATTATTCCAAAATATCATTAAGTACATTAAATAAGCACAATGTCAATTTAAAACTGGCATTTGATTTTAAAGGAGTTAGTTGACATGGTACATGCATCCACAGACTTTTTTGGGTTAGCTTAACCAAAAGCTAAGCTTCTTTGCAGTTTCTCTGTTTACCACCATGTTCTTCCTGCATCAGCACAAAACCAACATTCTTTCAAATATCTTCTGTGTTTTGCAGAAGAAAGTAATACTGGTTTGGAATGACATGAGGATGATTAAATGATTACAGAATATTCACTTTTTGGTGAACTTTTTTTTAACAAGTCTGTCAACTAATTTTAGTCTTTTCTAAATGGTCTGTTTGGAAAGAAAGGAGACAATGAGCTCACAGAGGAAAAGCAAGCAAAAAGCCCTCAGATTTAGTGTGACTGGATATTAATCAGAATTTTATTTCGCATCCTCCTTTATCAAGTCAAAAGATACTGTAACGCACAACTTAAAAATATTTTAAAGGAAAAGTTTACAGTTAAAGCTACTGTATGTACAGCACCAGATGATTTGGAATATAGTGCACTGAATGTAGAATATAATATGTCCAATGACAAAGAGCCCCAAATTACCTAATTGGTGTGCAAACTTGTTTCGACGTACCCACATCGTTGCAGATTAGAAGTCATTTAAGGCAAATAAACAAATTATGAACTGAAGCTAAACAACTAAGAGACACTTCTACACTAATGCTGGAGATATTTTTGGTTATGATCTTGACCCAAAAGTCTATGATTGTGTTTTGTCTTCCTATTTGTTTCCCTGATCCATAACTAAACACAGTCCATCACAATCACTCCATGTTAAGTCTATGAAACAGATTAGTTTATTCATTAAGATTCATATAGTATAAATCAAGTCTCCGATGTGCAAGACTTCCACAAAAATTATTTTAAATAGTTGTGATTAGCGTAAATCATTTCCCACCTGGGAACTAAACATCATCCTTTTCATGTTAAGATCAATTGTATTTTCCAACAGACAAGCAGTGACATCTTAGATATTTATTACATTCATAATATGATTATTACATTCATAATATGAGGCCCATGGGTGGGAGAATTTTACAGACCGCAGGCGCATAGACACCGGGGATTCATTCATTCGGAAAGCCTTTCATGGAACCATTACCTCAACAGGACTTAACATCACTACCTGAATCTCCCACTGCTAGGACAACAAAAGTCTCTCCGTGGGAATTCTCTGGCCTACATTCAGCTTTCAGTGCTGGATGCCGGAAAAGAGAAAACAACAGTCATCTGCCAGCCATGTGAAATGGCTCTTCAATCTGCTTTTAAGTACTATTAATATCAGCACTTACTTTATGTGAGAGCACAAGTGTGGTTTTCTTTATTTCTATATACTATACTCTTACATATATATATATACATATATATATATATATACATATACATATTTTTTAAAACAAACCTTGAGATGTTTTAAGCAACTCTAACCCATGATAATATTTCTTTAGAAAATAAAGTGTGCTCATAAATGTTCTTTAATATACAACATTACATTTTTAGTTCCACTGTTCCAGTGTGACATGAAACAATTGTTGCTTTTCTTGTAATGAATTGCTTTTTTCATTAAAGCACATAAATAGCCAAAGGTGCATTAAGATTGAATTCTGACATTTTAATCTCAGCGACAAAAATCACACTTCACACAGTCTGAATTTTTATGCTGTAAAAGAATATTTCCAGTTTTCATCAGTGATTTGTGATGTTATGTGTTGCATTGCACTTGATTTGAATGAGGTTTACAAGGTAATTTAAGCAGCACTGTCCTTTTATTACAGTTTCTTTCAGCAAACTCATTTTCAGGTCTCCAAACACTCTTGCTATTGACTGTGTAAAGGTTAAGGTTAAAAGAGGCAGCGCTAATGAATAAATTCATTAAAGGAAATGAGCAGATGTTTGTTCACTGCCAGACAGCTTATCAGCACCATAAAATGATGCATCCACAATCTGCCAACCTGAAGCAGACTCTTGGGGAATTTTAAGGGATGGTCCCCTTAAAAATTATATTTTTTTATAATTTATTCACCCTCATGTCACTCCAAACTGGCGTGAATTTCTTTTTTCTTCTATTGAAGAGTGTTGGTAAAGTAAACAACACTGTCTTCTATTGACTTCCATTGACACACAACCACAGAGACATTTCTCAAAATATCTTCTTTTGAGTTCCACAGAAGAAAGACTCATATAAAGGTTTTGACTGACATCACGGTGAATAAATGGTGAGAGAATTTTTATATTTGGGTGCAGTATCCCTTTAATTTCTACAGACACACAAAAACCTAGGAGGAGTTTTGCACGAAGCACAAACATCTTGGCTTATATCTAAAAGCATTTGTCTGCCGACAAACTGATCGAACTGACAATTCAGTGTATTTTCTCTGTGAAATGCAAATAATTTATTTAAAAATTTGCGTGTCAATCATCAAAATGAACGGATGGTTGAATTCCAGATAAATCAGGAATATCAGGTTCCAGTGAGACACTGAGTCTTTTCCACTTTGGCTTTTCTCGTCTTAGTAA
The DNA here is from genome assembly GCA_029783895.1 of Triplophysa bombifrons. Lineage (NCBI taxonomy): Eukaryota > Metazoa > Chordata > Actinopteri > Cypriniformes > Nemacheilidae > Triplophysa > Triplophysa bombifrons. Next base: position 17,678,693 of record CM056456.1, on the reverse strand, counting down.
CAGTAGCTGTACAGAAGGTCTTTGATGCTGTGTCATCCTATCAGGAACACACTTTCCGGCAGTTAGCAGTTTGGCAGCGTGCGAGTCAAAAAGGCACTTCCTCTCTGGATAACCTAGTCCTTTCTCCCACATTCGCATCCTGGCCTCTTTTTTCACCCTGCATCTTTTTCTTTCTCATCCCATATGGCTTTAATCCTCTCATCACTAATTAATTTAGGAACAGCATCCCTCTTTCTTCGTTTATTATTGACTGCTGAGTAAATCGTGGCTGTCTGAGCCCACTGCAATTCAGACCACTTTTACAAATAATCTCACCGAGAGCCAATGGATTTTCTAAATAAGAAGAATAGTGACAAAAAACAGCGGTGTGAGCCAGACTCATTTACATACGTGAGTCACAATGAAGGAGATTCCACAACAATGTGGGTGTGACCATTCACTCATGTGCTAATCTGAAACCGTTTTTTAATGTCAGTCATTATGATTTAGAACATGTCTGGAATCAGGATACTGAGTTTGGGAGAGAGAGGGAAAGCTGATTATATGCCTATGCTGCAAGAGTATATGCATTTAAACAACGTCCACACCCACCCTGGTCCCCCTGTGCCACACAAATACGGGAACAAGAGCTTCTCTTGTTCCAGGGACTTGTTTAGTCCAAGGTAATCATACTGGTTAATATAGTCAACCTAGTGTGAATGACAGTATGGTGTATTAGCATCTATTCGTGAGGACCAACACAACATATTCTGTGGTGCGCGAGAATGAGAGAGTATGAGGAACGGGGTAAGAGGTGAAGTAGTTTAAAGTTGTCAAGCATTGAGTTACAAAGCGTGAATTAAGTGAAACACAGCACCGGGGGTAACACTGTAGCTTGACACTTCACAGACTACCCACAGTCCCTACACCCATAGACTGATGTGTACTGCACATGCTTTCAGAAAGCAATTGTGGAATTTCCTCTAATCAGATCGCCCGACTGCAATTTCTGCAGTTTTTATCAGTACAGCGTAAAAACTATTGTGTTACTGGTTGATATTATGAAAACTAATTATTGAATTTACTTTGGATGTACACTCAAAATAAGAGTGCATTGTTGGTAAAAAGGGTGGACGAATGTAGGGAATGAAGTGGTTCACTCAGGTTTCGGACACCACAACAAAATGGCGGACACCCGATATAGTGCACTATTTAGGAGATAGGGAGCAGTTTCAGACAGCCTAAAGTCTACACACATTTCTGCTAACTGTGCCAAAGTGTAAATGTTACACAATGCTGTATTGAATTTATGGCTCATATATCATTGCAGTCGATTTTTTATAATTTATATGAAATGTGAACAAAATATAGATAATCGGTTATTTAAGGAACAGTTCACCCCCAAAAAAATTCTGTCATCATTTACTCACCCTCAAGTTGTTCCAAATCTGTATACATTTATTTTGAACACAGAGGAAGATATTTGGAAGAATGCTTGTAACCAAACAGTTCTTGGGCACCATTGCTTTATACATTTCTTTGATTTGTTGAACACAAAGAAAATATTTTAAAGCGTGTAGGAAAGCAAACAGTTCTAGGGCACTTTTGACTACCATTGTAATATGTCCTACTGTGGTGGCCACGAACTATTTGGTTTCAAGCATACAAATATCTTCCTCTATGTTCATTGTTAGAAAGAAATTCATATGGATTTGGAACAACTCAAGGGTGGGTACATGATGACAGAATTTTAATTTTTGCCTGAACTGTTCTTTAATGTCACAGTTGCTTAGTTTACAGTTGTTCTATGAGGACAATTAGGGCAAAAATGTCATGTATTTTACCAAAAATGTTACCTATATGTCCTATATTTTTGTTGATTTCTTTAAAACAATGCAACATTGTAAAAAAGCACTATACAAATAAATGTTAATTGAATTGTCAATACTGGTGTTTTTTGTCACCCCTAATAAAGACCATACATTAAGCTGCAAGTATTGATACATGAGACTACTTGACACTTTACTCCATGCGTTTCAATAAATTAGGGAATATAATGCAGAAGAAACAAAAGAACGATCAGGTTACGAAATGGACATCCCATCAGTGACAATTCAAACACTGAACTAAAGCCCTCTGTCATGGTTCTCAAATTGAGACATGGCGTGGGAACCCAAGTGCAGGCAGACACAGACGGTAATGATGTAAAACAAAGATTTATTAAACAAATAACAAGACTAAACAGGTAAAACAAAAACCCACGTGGGGGAAAACAAGACAGGGATATATATACTTAAACAAGAAACACTCACTCACTAAACTACAAAACAAACACTGGTAACAACACTAAACTAACACTTACTTTGACACGACAACAAGAACATTCAGGGACAGCAATATAACAGGTACAGAGACTGGAACAAGTACAAGAACACGGTCATCGGACAAGGTATCACAAACAATGCACGAGCAACGAGACAAAGGAACGTGAGGACTCTTTATAGGGGAGACAACAGAGGATCATAACGAGCAACAGGTGCTGGGGATTAGCACTAAGGAGAGGCTGACGAGGAACGAGATGTAGGGAACAATGACGAGACACGAGAAAGAACTATTCAATCTCACACAAAACCATAGGTTATGCCATGATTCCACTTGAGACAGGAATAAAACATGACATGGTAGTGGAACCATGACATAAGCCCCCCCTCAAATGAACACCTCCAGGTGTTCATCAAGGGGCAACTAACAAGACAAGACTGACTGGGAAACAGACAAAAACCAGACGGACAAGGTGAACATGACAAGAGGCATACACGACAAAATTACCCACGGGTTGGGGTGGGATAACAAAAACAACAAACATGGGAGGGGGGGTGGGGGCAAACAAGACAAGACTGGGGGAAGTCCAGAAGGGGCAGGGCTGGGCGCCGGTCGGAAGGCCGGCTGGACAGGGCTGGGCGCCGGTCGGAAGGCCGGCAGGACAGGGCTGGGCGCCGGTCGGAAGGCCGGCAGGACAGGGCTGGGCGCCGGTCGGAAGGCCGGCAGGACAGGGCTGGGCGCCGGTCGGAAGGCCGGCAGGACAGGGCTGGGCGCCGGTCGGAAGGCCGGCAGGACAGGGCTGGGCGCCGGTCGGAAGGCCGGCAGGACAGGGCTTGGCGCCGGTCGGAAGGCCGGCAGGACAGGGCTTGGCGCCGGCTGGAATGCCGGACTTGACGGCGGCTGGGCAGCGCGTTCTGGTGGCTGGGCAGCGCTCTCTGGCGGCTGGGCAGCGTTCTCAGGCGGCTGGGCAGCGTTCGGTGCCGGTTGCTGGACCGGGCTTGGTGCCGGTTGCTGGACCGGGCTTGGTGCCGGTTGCTGGACCGGGCTTGGTGCCGGTTGGAAGGCCGGCAGGACAGGGCTTGATGCCGGCTGGAATGCCGGACTTGACAGCGGCTGGGCAGCGCTCTCTGGCGGCTGGGCAGCGTTCGGTGCCGGTTGCTGGACCGGGCTTGGTGCCGGTTGATGGACCGGGCTTGGTGCCGGTTGATGGACCGGGCTTGGTGCCGGTTGATGGACCGGGCTTGGTGCCGGTTGATGGACCGGGCTTGGTGCCGGTTGATGGACCGGGCTTGGTGCCGGTTGATGGACCGGGCTTGAGACCTTGGGACTCGGGACCACGGGACTCGGGACCACGGGACTCGGGACCACAGGACTCGGGACCACAGGACTCGGGACCACAGGACTCGGGACCACAGGACTCGGGACCACAGGACTCGGGACCACAGGACTCGGGACCACAGGACTCGGGACCACAGGACTCGGGACCACAGGACTCGGGACCACAGGACTCGGGACCACAGGACTCGGGACCACAGGACTCGGGACCACAGGACTCGGGACCACAGGACTCGGGACCACAGGACTCGGGACCACAGGACTCGGGACCACAGGACTCGGGACCACAGGACTCGGGACCACAGGACTCGGGACCACAGGACTCGGGACCACAGGACTCGGGACCACAGGACTCGGGACCACAGGACTCGGGACCACAGGACTCGGGACCACAGGACTCGGGACCACAGGACTCGGGACCACAGGACTCGGGACCACAGGACTCGGGACCACAGGACTCGGGACCACAGGACTCGGGACCACAGGACTCGGGACCACAGGACTCGGGACCACAGGACTCGGGACCACAGGACTCGGGACCACAGGACTCGGGACCACAGGACTCGGGACCACAGGACTCGGGACCACAGGACTCGGGACCACAGGACTCGGGACCACAGGACTCGGGACCACAGGACTCGGGAGCCCCGGACTCGGGAACTCCGGACTCGGGAGCCCCGGACTCGGGAGCCCCGGAACTGTTGCCGGTTGCTGCACTGGGTGGCAGGACAGCAACTTCGGCCTGGGACGACCTCCACGTGGCCTTCTCCCTCTACGGTCGGTCTGGCCCACGGCTGACTCAGCCGGGCCAGTGGGGGACCGAGGGAGTACCGGGAAGGAGGTATCCCGCGACGTCGTCCTCGAGTCTCTAGCCACCCACTCATCTCGGACTCCACCAGAAGAACCGGCGACCGTGGAGCTCGAGCCAGAGGGTACTGAATCCCCCAGGGCAGCGGCAGCCAGGACGAGACCCTCCGCAGCGCTCGACCGTGGGGCGAAAGTCCCATGTGGAACCTCACCCCCGGGATCGCTCCGGTTGGCCACGTACCTGACCATGTCCGCAAACCCCAAGGGAGACAGCAGCCTCTTCTCTGACGGTGTGAGGCGCCGGGTGAGGCAGCAGTTGAAGATCGTCTTCAACTCCGCCTCACCAAACTCGGTCACCTCCGCCACCGCCGAGAATGCCCTGGCGAACTCCTGGTCACCGTAAGACCCCTGGCGGAATCCAAGCAGCAAGTGGGCCTGGCGAGACCGCAAGGACAACGTCGTACCGTCCATGCAGCCTACTGGGTTCGAGTTTGGCTCGTGCATTCTGTCATGGATCTCAAATTGAGACATGGCGTGGGAACCCAAGTGCAGGCAGACACAGACGGTAATGATGTAAAACAAAGATTTATTAAACAAATAACAAGACTAAACAGGTAAAACAAAAACCCACGTGGGGGAAAACAAGACAGGGATATATATACTTAAACAAGAAACACTCACTCACTAAACTACAAAACAAACACTGGTAACAACACTAAACTAACACTTACTTTGACACGACAACAAGAACATTCAGGGACAGCAATATAACAGGTACAGAGACTGGAACAAGTACAAGAACACGGTCATCGGACAAGGTATCACAAACAATGCACGAGCAACGAGACAAAGGAACGTGAGGACTCTTTATAGGGGAGACAACAGAGGATCATAACGAGCAACAGGTGCTGGGGATTAGCACTAAGGAGAGGCTGACGAGGAACGAGATGTAGGGAACAATGACGAGACACGAGAAAGAACTATTCAATCTCACACAAAACCATAGGTTATGCCATGATTCCACTTGAGACAGGAATAAAACATGACATGGTAGTGGAACCATGACACCCTCACTGAAATTAATTAAATGCCCATTTTAAACTTCCTGGTTTAGATCATACGCTACAGGTCTGTTGAACGTCTAGACGTCTGTAGACCGATGCATAGGGTCAGCTCAGGTTTCTCACAGCAGATTGCACATATGTGACCTTGAACCTTTTGCACATCTGGGGTCCCCGCTGGAGAGAGTGACGACACAGCCATGAATCAGAGACACAGCCCGGATATCTCAGCCCAGCACTATGACAGCAGTCCTTATCCCATCAATTAAATTGAAGGCCATGTTTCTCCGGCTGAATTAGTCTGACAGAAAGAGAACATTTCATCCTGTTCGGACTATGCCACACTGTCTCCTCTATATTCGTGTATGTGCCTGTGTTTATCACTCAGAAAAGTACTCTACACTAATGCTCCAATTTCACACAGTGTTTATTTATTTAAAAAAAGGCATACATTTGTGGTCACAGTACCCAAATGGATCCCAAGTGGTAACTGCACATCTGGTACAATAACACAGACATCTAAAGGGACTTCTATTGACTTTTCCATCACTGTAAAGCAAGAAGCCATGTACCAACCATTCAGTGTCTGGCCAGGCCTTCACGCCTGCGTTTGCATGCTCTTATAGATTGTGTTCAGTTAATGAGCATTTTAGCGGGTCTCTATAATTTTCTATCATCCAGAAAAACGTTAAACACTCATTCGGTTCATTTGTTCCTGCCAAAGGCACATTTGAATACACGATTCTCTAAACAAAAATAAAATCTAATTCTCAAAGTCCCTCTTCAGGAATCTTATATGATAATGAGACAGTCCAGTAGCTGTAGACTTCTGTCTGTCATTAAGTCAAGGTGAGTAATGGTGACGGCATGTACATTTCCGGCGCTCTGCCATCTCGACACATGCTCAGGCTCCATACACACGCAAACGTGTCACATATGTGCATCAACATGCACCTGCAATACATACAAACATTTAAATTTATAAATATGACAGATACTTTTGTCTAAAGCAACTTACAATCAATTCAAGTAACACATTTTATCAAGACGTGTCGACACTAGGCTGACTATACATATGCACAGATATTGTAATAAATTGTGTTCTATGTAATTCAAACTGAAAACTGTTATATCTATATCTGTTATATCTATATATATATGGGTTGTTGACAGACTAATATGCAAATGTGTCCTATGGTGTGACAAAAAACAAACAAACAATGAAGATAAATCGCAATTTTATATGATAAATGTAAATATTAACAATGTAAACAAAATAATATTAATAGTTTGTTTTCTAAATTTTACAGTCACACCATTGGACACATTTACAATTAATTTGATATGTACCCATATATATTTATTCTCTCTCATGTCGTTCAAAATCTGTTTATGACTTATTTCTGTGAAAAACACAGACATATTTTCAAAAATGTCTCAATGGTTTTGTGTCCATACAATGGAAGCCATCTTCATTTTTTTTTGCTATGCTGAGAAGACATGAGGGAGGGGAAATGATCAATTCTCATTTTTTGGTGAACTTTGAACTGTAATGGGAAATTTAAAGGAAATTTCATTTTTTACACGTTTTCTTCACGTTTTAAGAACTCCCTTCGTCTTCGGAACACAAATAAAGATATTTTTGATATGCCTCCTCATAGAGAACGTGGTAATTCTCACTGTCAAGGTCCAGAAAAGTCTTAAAGACATTGCTAAAATTGTCCATCTGATTATAGTGGTTCAATTTAATTTTTATGAAGCTGGAGGGGTAGGCTGAACTAGAGCACTTCCGCACCCATTGCCAACATAAAACAGATATCTGTTTCACTCACCGTATGCGGTTCATGTCTGGCATCTTTTAGAGCTGGGACGGCTCCATGTATCAGTTTCAAACGATCTCCAAATCCAGTGTTATATCCCCAGTTTATATAACATTCACCACTGAAATGCAGTGAACAAACAAGCACCTGTACTTCAAGAATGTATACTCTCTCTCCTGCACACAAGTGAAAATGACATCAGGGCATGCTCCTACTCCTGCTCTCCTTGCTGCCGAGTGAGCGAGCCGCTTTTCCGGGAGAATTGTCCAATAATGGACTAAGAAAAATTGATAAAAAAACAGTTTTATATCTTCTAAAAAAAACTTTCCGAAACCTGTAAGATCGCTGGGGGAGTGTATCGAGCACAGAAATACTACGTAATACGCCCAACTCATTTTTGACAAGTTGACCATGTTAAGCCTGAGAAGACATTGTTGATCATTGTAAAGAAGTCAAAATGCAACATTGCACGGCTTCTTTAACAAGAAAATTGGATGAGGAAAACTAGCAACAACATAAACTACAACAGTGTGCCACTAGAAAGCAGAGAATTTAGACAAGCCTTATTTATGCTGTGCACCTATGAAACCAGAGCAGAAAGGTGCATAGAGCACCGTACCTGAGACAGGAAAGCAGATAGGTTAAGTTATGGCCTGGGGGAAGGGAGTGGAAGTGAGAGTTAAGGGAAAGGTGAGAGGAGGAGGTGTGTAGTAGTGTACTGTATGTGGGAGATCATTCCCCCTCTGCAATTAAAACAGCTGCCAAGGTTAATCTATGTCGAATCGATCAGAGTCTCCTCACACGTACACGATGTTCAGCACTGAGTCTGCACCGACCATCTAAATGAGAGGAGAGGATCGTTTTCCAGCAGGTGCACAGCTCACAATACACATGGTGTACAACCTCAGAGACTGGCTCAAAAGTGGCCAAAAGATGTGCAGCCTTCTGCAGACAGCAGACGTTTAGTGTGATGAGAAAAGATTGCTTTAAAATTTGCAAAGGTTTTGCATTTTAGAATAAAAAAATCCATTCCCTCTGCATATAAAAATCAATATAATATTTTACATAGTTACATCAGTCTGACAGAAGTTTATTAGTACATTACACTATTTCCAAAATGAGCCGGTTATAAATTTATTAAATTAAATTCAGTTTTATTTATATAGCGCTTTTCACAATGTTTCATTGTTGAAAAGCAGCTTTACAGGAAGAAAGACAAAAAAAAAGTTAGTATTAGTATTAAAATAACAAGGGCTCATCAAACAGATACCAGTTAGCAGTGATTAGATTAGATTACATTCAACTTTATTGTCATTATGCAAAGTACAAGTACAGAGCTAATGAAATGAGGTTAGCATTATATACATGAAAGTGCAGAGTAAGTGAAGCTATGATTTACAGAATGTACAGTGGAGTTGCTATATACAGTATTGAGCAGAGTATATTAGAATATAAATAGGAATGCAGTGTAGGGATTGTATGTACATTACGAACATAGCAATGTAGGATTATATATACACATTATGAACAGCAGCAACGTGAGAACAGTGATAATAAATACAGTTGGATGAGTGTGCAAAAGTATTGTTAAAATGTATTCTATGCAAAATAACAGTAGTGCATTGATATTTTTATAGAAAAGTTTACTGTGCTTTGTTAGCTAGAACAGTGTGCAGTCTGTGTAAAATATGAGTAGTGCAAATACATGTATGTAAAGTACTTTTACCAGTGCAGTAATAAAGCAGGTGCCGGTTAGATTGGTGGAGTGGCGTTCAGAAGGGTCACGGCCTTGGGGAAGAAGCTCTTCCTGAGCCTGCTAGTCCGAGAGCGTAGGCTCCTGTAACGCCTACCGAATGGAAGGAGGGTGAAAAGTCCATGGTTAGGGTGAGAGCCATCTTTGATGATGTTTCTTGCCCTACCCAGATAGCGCTTGCGATGGATGTTCTCAATGGAAGTTAACTGGGTGCCGGTGATCCGTTGAGCAGTTTTCACCACCCGCTGGAGTGCTTTGCGGTCAGATGCGGAGAAATTGCTTTACCATACTGAGATGCAGTTTGTGAATATGCTCTCAATGGTACAGCGGTAGAATTCCACAAGGATCCTGGGAATCAAGTTAACTTTCTTAAGGCTCCGTAAGAAGTAAAGGCGATGTTGTGCCTTTTCGACCAGGGTGGAGGTGTTATGGGACCAGGTGAGGTCATCAGAGATGTGGATGCCAAGGAAATTGAAACTCGACACACACTTCACTACAGCTCCGTTGATTCAGATGGATGTGTGTGCATGACTCCTAGTCCACCTGATGTCCACAATGATCTCCTTTGTCATCTGGGTGTTTAGTTCTAGATTGTTGGTGGCACACCACACAGCCAAGGCCTGCACTTCATCCCTGTAGGCAGACTCATCATCATCTTTGATCAGACCTACCACCGTGGTGTCATCTGCAAATTTGATTATGGTGTTGGAGCCATAAACAGGAACGCAGTCATGGGTGAATAGGGAGTACAGGAGAGGACTGTACTGCAGCCCTGTGGCACGCCGGTGTTCAGGGTGATGATGGAGGAGGAGAGGTTATCTAATTTAACAGACTGAGGTCTGTTAGTCAGAAAATCTAGAATCCAACTGCAGATGGGTGTGCTGATTCCAAGCTGGCTGAGCTTGGAGATCAGCTTGAAAGGGAATACAGTATTAAATGCAGAACTGAAATCTATAAACAGCATTCTCACATGTGTGTTTTGACTGTCCAGGTGGGTGAGGGCAGAGTGAATTGCCGTTGAGATGGTGTCCTCTGTTGACCTATTGCGGCAATAGGCAAATTGAAATGGGTCTAGTGTGGCAGGGAGACAGGATTTTAAGTGGGATGCAACCAGCCTCTCAAAGCACTTGGCAATGATGGGGTTGAGTGCAACAGGACGCAAGTCGTTAGGGAGCGAGGCAGTGGAATGTTTCGGTACTGGTACGATGGTGGAAGTTTTGAAGATAGTGGGGACAGTTGTTTGGGCCAGGGACGGATTGAAAATGTCTGTGAAGACCTCAGCCAGCTGCTCCGCACAGGCTTTAAGCACACAACCAGGTTTTCCGTCAGGACCAGCTGCCTTCTGTGCGTTCACCTTACGCAGAGTAGAGTAAACATCTGATGTGGAGAGTGTGTGAGGCAGTTCACTGGGTTGATGCTCAGCTTTGAGTGAGATCTCCTTATTATTTTGATCAAAACGAGCATAAAAGTGATTTAGCTCGTTGGGGAGGGAGGCAGAGCTGGAGGGGGGCACAGTAACAGGTGGTTTGTAATCTGTGATAGATTGTATGCCTTGCCACATATGCCGGGGGTCTGAAGAATTGAAGTGTTCTTCAATCCTCTGTTTATGTGTGAGTTTGGCCTGGCAGATACCCTTCTTCAGATTGACTCTGGCTGAGCTGTAAGACTCCCGGTCTCCAGACCTGAAGGCTGCATTTCTTGCTTTGAGTAGGAGGCGAACCTCTCTGTTCATCCAGGGCTTCTGTTTGGGGATTTTTTTTATTTTTTTGTGTGTGGTCACCCTGCCCACACATCTGTTGATGTGCTCCAAGACAGAGTTGGTGTAAGTGTCAATGTTAATCTGAGAGTTTGTGGTGGCCTGGGCAGCTGGAATTGATGTTGAAGAGTGGAATCAGCACCTTCCAGACAGATTTTAACAGTCCTTATTGTAGGTTTCACACATTTGATGACCGGGGTATACTTGGGGAGCAGGAACAAAGAGAGGTGGTCAGACTGACCCAGGTGGGGGAGGGGTGTGACTTTGTAGGCATCAGTCACATTAGTATAAACGTGGTCCAGTGTTTTGTGTCCCCTTGTAGTGCAGGAGACATTTTGGTGAAATTTAGGGAGAAAATATCTTAAAGTGCAGTGATTGAAGTCCCCAGCAACAATAAAGGCTCCATCCGGGTGCAAGGTATGTAATTTGCTAATAGCATCACAAAGTTCTTTCATAGCCACTTTAGCATTAGCGTCCGGAGGTACATAAACTGCAACAGCAACAATGCAAGTAAACTAAAAATTTCTGTGTGAGGCTCCAGATCTTTAGTTCGTCCATTTTGTTCATTAGAGACCATACATTGGCAAGGAAAATGCTGGGCAGAGCTTGTCGATGTGGGTTTAGCCTTAGTTTAGCACGCTGCCCTCCACACTTTCCCCGTCTTTGTTTACGGTCTCGACGCCGACGGCGAGCACTTCCGGTCGATGCGAGTGATCCGCTTGACCGGAGTGATCTCAGTAGCTCTGGCGGGAGTTCGCTGAAGTCGAAAGGATGATCTAAAACTATGTTGGAACAACGTTTGTTGATGTCCAAAAGTGACTGTATACTATAATTGTACTTTTATTTAGGATTGTCTTACATTCTGAGTGTCTTGAATCTTGTGAAGCTACTGTTTCAATGTTTGAAAGTACAATAAAAAAACATTCCCATTTAGTTACCGATTGCCAAATTAATTAAGTCCGTTTACAGAAGTCGTTCCACTTTGCGGCCATGTTTGCAACGCCTCTGGGCAGGTATTTCAGTCACAGCAGGACCACAATCTTATTCTAAAGTTAGCATAGCATCGCAATAGCATATTGCTGACCAACAAATAATCCTGACATCAACTTTACCATAACTTGTTTCTTAAGCTTCCTAAAATACCCTTTTCGAGATGTTTTTGCGTTCCCTACCCAATCATTGTAACAGTGGGGATGCATGTTAATATCTATTAGCTTTAACATTAATTCTTTGTACTCAAACGCTACCAACATGGTTACAGCTCAACAACTTCCTGAAATTCCAATTCTGGGCAATCCTGTATATTATTAGTTTGTGAGTTTTGTTCTCTGTCCCATGACGTCACTTTTTGTGTGCGGTTACAGTGTACTTTGATGTCAAAACAGCTGGCAGACACAACAGGCTCATTGCTCACCACATTCAGCAGGTAAGCACACACCCTCTCAAACACACAAATATCACAAATATCTCCAAATCTCTATGATGAAGCCAAAGAGCATGTTTGATAAGCCTTCTGCTATAATCAAAATCTAAATAAAGGTTGAATTAGAATGTTTTTGTACCTTCTGTTCTTTTTAGTCAATTAGATTGTCCCAACATTGGAAGTGTTTCTTACACTACAGAGACCGGAAAGCATTTAAAAATTTTTTTTTTATTTTGGAAAACAATGTCTTTCTATTTGAATCACAGCATGATCATAGAGAACGTTTACAGGTCTGCTCCTCTACAGGATTAAAGGTGAAATAATTTCTCCTTTCAGCCTATGGCTTTATCAATAAATTGCTTTTCTGCAAAAAAAATCCTGTTTACACCTTATTTTTGAGTGTTGTTGTTGTGCAATGTTTTAGTGAGGCTGAAAAGCTTCCATAAATTGGTTTCGAAAAACAAATGAGTCACCACAGCAGTAGCTCAACAAATGAATGCAAATGCACAGAGTTAGCAGAGGAAAAAATTCCTTATACTCAATTATCTATAAAAAACCTCTTGCATTCACAAAATAATAAATCCGTTGCTGGGAATTCTTTGTCAGAGTGATGAAAATATTGTTTAATGGATTGTTAAACCAAGCGTGAGCGTCGGCTGCCTCGTACATTAAGAAAAACACACCAGAAACGTGTGTGTGAGGAGAGTTGGCCTGAACAGAGGTCATCCATCAATACCAGTTTCCATGTGAGACACAAGTGCTACATTTTACACAAGGCTGCAGATTCTATTCGAATGTGCTGCAGACTGCCGATAATGCTGATGCCTCCTGCCTCCGGCATGTCCGCAGACAGAGCCGCCAATGCGCGGGGTTTGTATGCGCCCTCTGTGAGCACCCTGCCGCATCTCCGCGTCAAATAAAAAAGGGTTTGACTAACGGGGGTATGGGCATGAATGTTTCAGTGCCATCCGAGAATGCAGAAGATGCAAAAGCACTCTGCCTAGCAACTAGCAACAAGCGAAAGATGAAAGACGACTGGATGATTGAGTCTTTAGTTCTAAAATTCTGTGGGCTCTTCACACTGACACACAGCTAATCACAGGGCCTCCTTCCACGCATTAATAATTTCAAACTCTCATCCGTTCTTGACAGATTCATCTAAATGCCGTTTTGTAAAGTTGATTTCCAGGGTCAAGCTTTAAAGTTATGCATTCATTAAGCATGTGCTTTGAAATGACCCAAGCTTTATTTTTTCATCCTTATTCTCTACATAAAAACTCTGCCCAAGGTTCTTCATCTAAGAACTCTGAAAACTTGTTGAAATAAAATGAGAAAGAGTAAGAGGGACTTTCTTACTGAATCTTACTGAAAAGAGGGTTTTAGCAGTAAAGCTGCCCGCTAATAACATGCTCCTGCTACATCTGACAGACGTTGATTTTTTTCACTGCATTGTTCGATTGCGTATTCGGTGTGACTGAGCTCCATTCCATCAGCAGGGTCATCCGGCACTTTCTTTACAGACTCTCTCAAAGGCAACTCACAAAATCAGATAAAGAACTGAAAGACTGAGTGAGTGAATAAGACTGAACAAAGAAAGAAAAGCTGCTCATGTAGCTCGGTTGGTATACCGTATTTCAGAAGAGAAGCTATTATTGTCAGAAGACTTAAGCTATAAAACAAAAATGCTATTTGTGACCTACACATTGACCTATGAATTCAACAACATTAGAGGAATTCTGAAATAATTTTTTAATTTTCAATTTTTAAAGCATGATTTGCATTGTCAGGTAAGTGCCCCTTTCAGAATTGTCACATCCATTATGCTCCATATTCCTCATAACTGGGCACATGAAAATTAAAATATAAGAACTATTTCATGTTCTACCAAGAGCCATCCCTTCTTCAGTTGTTGGGTATTATTGCTTTTGGTTTTTACATTTAAATTCACAGAAAGCCTAAGTATGTTGTCTCTCAAAAACGTGTGCTATTCTGTCACAAAGAAAACAGATAAACCATAAACAGATGGTTCAATACATTGGTAATAAATACATTCTCAGAGAGCACAAATTTCAAAATTTGACTGCAAATGTCACATCCGTAACGCTGGAATTGCCCATTATTGCATTCTGGGTAACGTTTAAACAACCATTAGCCGGAGTTGACGCTTTCATATGTATTCAATACACATAAACCGCAGCAAGAGTCAATAAAGTATATGCAATTCGAAAAAGTTTAACAATCCAAGACAGAACAACTTTACAATGACCTGTGGGCCTTTATTTTTCAAAATGCAAGCATTCTCGAGACCTGGCGGTCAAGGGGACACTGACCTTCTATCGACTATTAAGTCAATAAAACCATCAGACTATTGAGTCTTTTCATCTGCTGTTCCATGTCAGGCAGGGCAAAGTCGATACAGTAGTTAGTAGAAGCAAATATAACAATAACTACCAAAGGCCAAACCACATAGTATGATTTATAAAAATCAGTCAGACAAATAGCCTCAATCCCATAATTTAACACAGTCTTTTTCTTCAGACAAAGATGGATGTATTAAAATCATTGCCACTGTTTACTCTCAGCTCCAGGAACACAGTCACCCATACACAGGTACCCTGACATTCAGATAAGTGGTCACTGTAATAAAAGGGATTTTAAGAATTCTTTTTTATTGTAAGTGTTGGCATAATTGAATTAAGTGAAGCTTTGTTGGATGGGCTGATGTCTGACAACTCTGATCTAAACCTTTTTATTATATTCAAATGCATACCATTCAACTATATTATCATATCAGGGATGATGTAAAAACATGGGGGATTTTCACGCTTTAATCCGGTGATTATTGCATGTCTGATCTTGTGAGATACATCGATTGTGAATTCTTCTCCTGTTGCTGCAGTTCTAATGTGATATATTTTCAATGCGTTGAGACCAACCTGTGGATCTTAGAGCTTAAAATAGACTAATGACAGAGTCTGAGCACTTAAACAGCCACTCATGGTGGGTAAAAATTTAAGATTAGTTTTTAAAAGCTAATGGCAGCACTGGACCTTATTTCACCATCATTTGGTCCAAATAAAATGTCTTTGGATTACAGTCACAGAAAAAAATAAGATTTCAAGATGTATTGTGGCCATTTCAGGCCAGTGTCTGTTGAATTTCAACAAAATCAAACCTCAGGACTGACACAAAGTCATCCAAGAGCAATGTGAAAAACTGAGAGACGAACTATGATACAAAATCGAGGTTATCACATAAAATAATTTTATAAATTATAATAAAAATTTTTTTTTAAATACTTCTAAATACATGTAGAAAAATACAGAGCATTTTCTTCTGTTATTTTCACCTGTTTTTGCAGTTTTCCTGCAGAAAGATGCAAAAATAAACAACATCAAAGAATGAAACAAAAATGATCGATTTACCTACGCACATACCTAGAAATAATACCTTTTAAAATCTGAAAAACGGTCTCTGAAATGGTCTGTTAATTTTTTCTGCGGGTGTATGTTCAATTTTAATATTTTGATATTTAGGTATTAATATAAAAAGGTTTTTGACACGTCTTTAATAGGGGAGTGCATGACTAGCATGTTTTCTCTGCAGTCGACTTTATTGTTAACAGACTGAGGAACAGACTCTCACCAGAGCAGGTAAATATGCTTGTTTTCTTAACAATAATATGTAAAACAAAATAAACAAGATGATCATACTGTCATGATTCAGTCTGTGTTACCCCTGTTAGTTTGGACTTTTAGTTTATAATGTATTTTCTGTTTCATGTTGTAGTCTTTTGTAGTTCTTTTGTTTATTGGCTCTTGTTAATTGTTTCTCTCAGGTGTTTCTTGTAACATTATTAGTTCTCAGTATAATTAAACCCTAGAGTGTTTTTTGTGGTGCGTGAGTCTTTGAATGTTTGGTCTTGTTCCCAGTGATTGCGAAGTTTTCTTTTGATTACTTTAGTTCCTTGTTTCTTTGTTCTTTTATTATTTTGTACTTTGTTTTTTGTTAAATAAATCCTTGCTGCACATGTATCCACTTCCTCGCCTGCCCAATGATACAGAACAACTCACCAAACTATGGATCCAGCAGTCAGACACGTCTCCATGCGGCAGGGTAAGTACTCCCTCAAGGACCACATTCAGGATTTTTTTAACATTGATAATCTCCCGGATTTATTATGGATTGAATCAAGCACTCAAAGACAAATTTACCCATGATGGTCCTCGAGGGTCGATAGTTTAATTTGTGGGTTACGCCTTGTTGATGGTTGGGTCCCCATTTACTGTGGGGGAGACGGAGGGAGGGAGCTTTCCATAAAAAAATTGTTTGGGAGGGGGGCAGTAGGCCTCAGGCTCCACAGGCCTAGGAGTTGGGCCAGTTGTGGAAATCTGTGTACCCCACAATGATGTTGGCTAGCCCCGTGCTGATGGCCACTAGTACAGAGCCCACTCGCAAGATGCCAAACACACCAAAAGCCCGCTCGTAAAATGCCCGCTATGCCAGAGCTAGTGTCAGCAGTCAAGATAGTCGCCCCGCCAGAGCCACTGTCAGCAGTCAATATGGCTGCCACACCAGAGCCAATGTCAGCAGTCAAGATGTTCGCCATGCCAGAGCCTTCTGCCATAATGACAGACACGACAAGGTCTTCAGCCACTACAACAGGAGATTGTAGAGGTGTGTTGCCTGTCTACTGTGCTTTCTGTGGTGGCTAAAGCTCTTCGGTGTGTGTGTGGTCTACGCTCCTGTTCCTCAGTCATCCCAGAAGACTTCAATCCATGAACCTGAGTCTAGTTTAACCCAAGAGTCTGCTCTTGAGTATATTCAAGTCCCAGAGCCCGTTCCTTAACCAATTCCAGTCCATGACTCCACTAATGAGCCAAGTGAACCACAGGAATCTGCTCGAGTCAAGTCAAGTTTAAGAGTCCGTTCCTGAGCCAAGCCAAGCCCAAGAATCCGATGGAAGTTTACTCCACCGGCTCTGCCTCTGCTATGGTCACTGTACTATGCTATGCCGCCACCACCACCATGAACGCCGCCTCCTGCTCAGTCAGCCCTTTTCCTGGTCCTGCTCTGGCCACCCGCTAAGCTGCTTAAAGATTTTCTGTTTTTTCAAACATTGCATAATGTTTTCATCTTTGAAAAACATATATACCGCATATAATATTACCGCGTTGTGGATATTTCCCAATTATAAGCTTTATGTAAAATAATTGGAAGATAAAAAAGGACTTTATTATTGTTCATTTGAACACTTTCATCTGTCTCGGACGAGATAATGATTCAGTGAATCATTCATCATGACTCTTGCTTCGTTCTTGAATGAATCAGCTTTTTTAAACGAGTTGGTTGAATGATTCACTGACACACACAAAAATGTACCACCTACTGGCCGTTTTAGTCAAGACTTAGATTTTCCTTTATAAGCATTGCTTAAAATTTGTGTGCAATTTTTCGCAAATTGATTGAATTAGTTCCAATGTTAAAAAATTTTTACTTATTTAGTAGTAACTACAGTAAACGTTGCTAAAATTACTAGAAATAAGTGTTTTTAAATATTACCACAATAAATATTATAGTATATACCACTATTTGCTAAAACTTATCCAATTACTACAGTTAATTCTACAAATTTTGTAGTATGCAGTATAATACAGTTCACTAAATACAACATGGTTTTGGTCTATTTTGTGGATTTTAATTATGAACATGACACATCATCGCAATAGTACTTGGTATCGTGATATTTCATAAGGTATAGTACCGTAAGATATGTTTATGGTACCGTGACATCCCTAGTGTTGACAGTGTAACCAGGTTACAAAAACATTCTGGTGCCAGTACATGTACTGCTTTATAAGTTAAGACAAGAACTTTAAAATCAATCCCAGATCGTACTGGAAGCCAGTGTAGGTGAGAAAGTACAGGAGAAATGTGGTCTTGTGAAGACGTGTCAGTCAATACACACGCAGCAGAGTTTTATATATATTGCAACCTCCATATATAGTTGCAGTAATCAAGCCTAGATGTTATAAAGGCGTGAATAAGCCTTTCAGCATCAGGCATAGATAGAAAGGGCCGTATGTGTACAATATTACGCAGATGATTAAAAAGCTACTTTTGTATTATATGATTTAAAAAATGCCCCTCTGTGATTAACTATGAACTATAGACGTAAACAACAATGATTCAGTTCTGGTCCAGAAGAACTATCTGTTTCAGTTTTTTAAAACTACACAAATGTTTGAGCAAAACACAACTAACAGAACATTTATAACCAAATCAAAATTTTAAACGAATGTCTTGAACATTTTATTATACATGTAAGATTAAATAAAAAATAATATTAAATAAATAAAAACTGAAGCTGGAAGTGCTTCTGGACCAGTGTTTATCTTGCAATGTGGTCTATAGCAAAAAAGTGCTTAAATCATGACAATATTAAAGATGTTATTAAGAAGATGCAAAGATGATTTTAAATATTCAGAATGTACAGATGTCCTAAATATGACATTTCTATTAGTTAAATAACAGCATTTTGTGATTAAGTTACAAATATCACATGTGAAGACTCTAAAGAGCAGATCTCTTAATATAAGAACATCACAGAGATGACCGTGAATCCTGCAGGACCGGTTCTGCTTAGCCACAGCAATCTAATACGAGCATTGCCCCTCAGACTGGGGCGTGGAGGTTTCGAATGCAGATCAGCTCTAGCATTTAGTGTTTAAATGACTTACGGGTGGTGGTGCTGGTGGGGCTCGGCACCCAGTTCTCCGTGAAGTTGACGTTGCACATGTTGGTGCTGCAGCAGCAGAATCTGTAGGTGCCGTTCTGGATCTGTGACGGCGTGGTGGTAACCACGCAACGGTCGTCATGGCAGTCCTGCTGGTCGCTAATGTAAGCCCAACAGCCTGTGATAGAGATGCAGATGGTGTATGAGTGAAATGAGAGAAAGAAACTGAAATAGAATTGCTGTAAGAAAAATCTCATGCAACAAAGTATGTGTTTTTTTGGACAGGGGTGAAGTTTTGTATACATTGTGAGAATAGAAAAAAACTAAAATTACCTACAGTAGCCTACATTGTCGGGAATATAAAAACAGAAAGGCCTGATTTTAGAAGGGACAAAAAAAATGAACATGACAAAACATATCTGGGTGTAGGTGTGTTTATTTTGATATACTTGTGAGCGATACATTTTTATAAGAAATGATCTGCAAGGGGCGGAAAAATTGTATATCCCTTCAACCCCTATGACTAAATTAAAAAAATAAACATTTGACATATTGTCTTAAACGTACCAAAACTTTATCACTTTATACTCGGGGCTCAAGAGGCTTAAAGTTTTGTAGCACAGACCAAGTAAATGTAGCACATGTACAAAAAGTGCAGTTCATTACATAAATAGGCAGGTAAATGACAAAAAACATTAATGTTACATAGAGATTGATAAATTAGGGCCATATAATTCCCCCTCCCAAATTCCTTTTTCCTTTTTAATTGTTCTGAGTTCTGTATTTTAAATGTTTTGCTATACCATAGTAAATTAATTTGTCCATAAAAAACTGTGGTATACTATAGTATTTCTAATATAATAATTATTTCATTATAGTGCAATTCTTGGGTGCTACAGTATTGTTTTACATCACATTAGTAAGTATTAAAGTATACTATAGTGTTTACTACAAGTAAATCTTTTTTTTCATCTGGTTCAAATTAGGCGTAATTTATTTACGAGGGTCGTCACAAAGACGGTTAAGTGTGTTTGAGAGTAGCTTCACTTAAACAGTGAAACGCTTTTAAAATAAACTCAGAACATCTCTATGGAAGAAATCACACGTTGATGTCCTCGTATAGTGAGATACAAACATGTTAAACATGTTAAAGTGATCAGCTCGTTCACTTGTACACACCCAGAACAAGCAGATGACATATTTAAATAGTAGAATGCCGCTTGTACTATTCCTTCCACGTTTTCCCACACTGCAAAGATCAGGGCTCTAGTGATTAAATTAATCACAAAAACAAAATATAAACAAAAATTAACAGTGGTGCGCCATTTCTTACAGAGTAACTAGCATATGATTTTTAAGGTCCTACTTTGGTTTATGGATTGTTTATGTACATAGAAGGTTTATGTTGTAATAATAGGTAACTATTACTAACCTTACTTCTTGACTGATTCTCAATTGATTCGTTATGCGATTCATCCGTCTAATCTCCTCCTATCGGTTAGCTAGTGTCATGTGAGTGGTCAGATGGTGTAGTCTGCTGTGATTGGTCAAACGCGTTGTAACAAGCAAGGCGGGACGAGAGCGAGTGATGATAATGAGTGTCAGCTGCACGTTGCACGGATATCGCATCCGGCAGTCGACCATGGGGGAGCTGCCGGTATTTTACTTTCGTTTTGTGGTTTGTTTATTTTTTATTAAAAGTTGTTGAAAGTTCGCCAGTTCCCGCCTCCTTCTTCCCATTCCTTGAATTTGTTACAGCGTTTATCATGTGTTGCAAATGGAATGCCTACCATCATTACTGGATTAGGGTTTACAGGTTATATATTATATAGTGTATAGACAGAGATGGTGGGGATTTCACCTTACCAGTTTGAGCCCGAGTCTGACAAAGAAACATCCGAAGACGATAGTAGATAATAGATAGACGATAATAGATGGAACACTTAAATAAGACGGATTCATAGATAGATAAACAAACTGTAATACCCAAGGAATAACGGTACATGTTAATGTTAGCGTTATATGCATTAGCTAAACATAGACATAAGGTACACAAATATTTCTTTAAGTACATACAAAAATAAATAGTCACACTTACAGATTGTGATTCGGTGGAGCTAACAGGTCCAAATAGGGTTGGTATTTCCCCCTTTCAAGGATAGTCTTTTAACATATCCTGCAGTGAACGTGCCAAGATTATTGAAGCAATATTTTGTGAAATGAAGTGCGCACAGTAAAACCCTGGGGTTTTACTCCTCTGGTGCCATTTAAAAGTGAATTAAAACCATGTTTCCTCCGAAGTTCTTCCTTTGGTAGTTTGAATAAGACGCACTAAGTTGCACAACGTAGAACACAGGTTTCAGACGGCACAAGCATCACGAACGAGCTACAGTGTTGGAGGAGAGAGTGAAGTTTTTGCGGCAGTCCCATCAAAATGTAGGCCGGGACTATGTCTAGTGACGTAGATATGCGGCGGTTAGAGACACGTCTCATTTGCGTGATTCAGAGTCGACTCCCTTTTTTACAAGCCAATAATTTTGTTATTTATTCACCTTAGGACTTTCAACTTGGCAGACTGCTTACTTTCAAACACGGCAACAAAAATGCACTGCATGAAATGTAATTTTCATGATCTTATGCTAGTTACTCTTTAACCTCACACACGAACAAGGACGATGACATACGCATTTCAAACAAACAAGCGGCTCTGTCTATTGTTCAAAACTG
Organism: Triplophysa bombifrons; assembly: GCA_029783895.1. Taxonomy (NCBI): domain Eukaryota; kingdom Metazoa; phylum Chordata; class Actinopteri; order Cypriniformes; family Nemacheilidae; genus Triplophysa; species Triplophysa bombifrons. The sequence goes on along the minus strand of CM056456.1, from coordinate 17,656,974 downwards.
TATCGCACACTTGGTACGCCATTAAATTTAATTTTAGCACAGTCTGATTATTTTATAGCATGCAATACTTCATGTATGTTATTTTTAATATATTTATAAAGAATATACTTTATTTCTTTTGGATGTTTTATCACAACCTCAAATACCTAAAGCTTAACCAGATAAGAAAGGCCTGTGTTAGAGTCATTTAAAGGAACAGTCCAGCCAGAAATTAAAGTTCTGTCATTATCTACATTATTTACCTTCATGCCATTACAAACCTGTAATGTATATTTTAGAGAGCTGCAGATAAAGTCAATTTCTCTGTGAATTTTCATTATTTTTCCTTGACTTGGACACAGGTCATATAGAGCAGGTGTTTTCAAACTTTTTAATGCCAAGGACCCCAGTGGACAAAGTGTTTATTATAAAAATTAGAGATGCACAAATACCAGTATCCGTATCGGGCCCGAAATTAAGCTCATGTACTTTTGTACCCATAAAAATGCACTGTTACCAAAGACCGATACCGCATGTGACATAACTGAGAATTATGTTGTGAAATTTGCTTTGAAAGTTTGTGAAAGGCACATAAATTTGATCATTTTTCATGCTGTGTTTAAAGTGGAGTTGTTTGTAATTAAGAAGCTATTCTATTTGTATTGGTCTCACTGTGTTGTGAAAAGGTACAGGCATCGGTACAGGCATCTGTATCGGCGAGTACAAGAAAAAATATTGGTACTCGTACTCGGCCTTTAAAAAGTGGGTGCATCCCTAATAAAAATAAATAGTAAGTGTGATATTAATATTATTATCATTAGACAACAAAAATTTACATTACAACAGTCAGTTCTGGTCCTTGTTTCTGATTGTTATTACAGGAATTTGATTTCTGGGTGAACAATTTCTTTCAGAACAGCACAAGTAAAAGTAAGCTCCTCACAACTACATGTTATACTGTATATAAGTTTGCGTATGCTTGTGACCTTGTTTGACGAGGCGGATCTCTCCGTCGTGTGTTTTCTCCCACAGGCCATAGCAGCGGCTGCTCTTGCTGCACAGGATGGTGTTATTTTCTCTGGGTTCACCAGCCACACTCTGTTCATCCACCTGCTGATGTTGGTCATTAGAGGCACACTCCCTCTCTCTCTCCTCGCTCTGAGCAGCTGCCAAGAAACAAAAGGTGAAAGACTGATGAGAACAGAACACTTCCTGTAGATTGACATACGCAACACAACGAGGAAAGGTGATCATTAAAGGCATACCATAGTTCACCCCAAATTCTTTCATCATTTATTTACTCTCATGGCATTTCAAACCTGTATGACTTTCATTCTTCTACAGAACACACACAAAAATATATATTTTGAAGAACCTTGGTTACACAGGTTTTTATTGACTTCCACTGTAGAGACACAAAACCACTACAAAGTTTCTCAAAATATCATCTTTTATACTATCACTTTAATTATGCCAAAGTTACTTTAATGCAAGACAGTCCACTAGGCAGACATCTTGGTGACAGACCAAAGCAGCTATACAACTATACAACACAACACCTGGTAGCTGCACCTGCTGCTTCTTAATGCAGCCCCATTAACTTGTGCACAGTACATACAAGAACTCCACTGAAATGCTTTGCGGAGGTCAACGTCACGGCAACACAGGAAGGGAGGAGGAAGCAACAGCATGCCATGTCTACGTGCAGAAAATGAACCTTTAGTCTTGTTTGGTGAACACAAAACAGTGATGACTGATAAGGGCCCTAATTGACTGGACTGCCCTCATTTCCATGAGTAGAGCCAGCGGGGCTGAATTCTGCTGTCGGCTGATGGCAATCTCTCCTGCAGCTGGTCTGCGCTCACCTCAACTGTATCCAATGAACTAATTCTCTCTCTCTCTCTCTCTCTCTCTCTCTCTCTCTCCGGCACTGTCATGCAAATTGAGAAACTCAGAGAGAAAAATCATAATAGCAATCGTTTAACAGCCTTGGTGAAGTCTCAACAATTGTATTGAGTTTGAACAAGCATCTGGGGAGGACAGAAACCCCCTAGTAGCATCTTCTCTGGTCTCAGAGCTGGGACAGAGAGAGAGAGAGAAAATTACCGCTGTATGGCTGAGGGGAAAGCTTTGTCTGGTACTCTACAGGGGTAAAGCCTTAAACGGCTGCACCAGTGCACACACACCAGCCAGCGGTCACACGAGTCCAGATAAATGTGTCCTCTGCATAGCCGTTGCCGCTCGACGCTGCATGACTCCTCATTATACCAACCAAGCCTTAATCTAACACAGGGCAGCTCAGCTCGAGACCAAGCTTTAAAACATTCCCTCAGCTTGAAAAAAACTTAAACCAGAGCAAAAAAAACTATAGCTTTGGTAAGGCGTGCCCGTCTCCAACACAAAACCCAGACATCCGCTGGGGGCCGTAAAGGGCCGCTGATTATTTGGAGATGACTTCCAATAACAGAGGAAAATGTATCTCTGCTCCTCTCCGATGCGCCGTGCAGTCTCTGAGCATTCCATGTTTGTGCACTTTTATCTGCATGCGGTTACGAAGTGACCGTGGGTGTAACAATACATGCGTGTTGATGGAGTATTGTGGGCTTAGTCTGTTTTAAAGACACAGAGACAGGCCATTAGGCGCGACAGTTTCCTTTAATTTGGAAGAGAAACTGCGTCTGCTCTCTATAACACAGGAGTTGAGAGGAACATGACCGGCCTACAGCAGGACTTTCAGATCCAATCACAAAACAGCACACAGCTAAGGAAAAACATCACAGTGCTTGAGAAATGCCTCAGGCTCTGAGCTGTGTTGGGTATCAGTAGGACACATGCTTAAATTGCCTTAGCCCTGCTAGAAATTACATAATTGAAGAGTGGCATAAATAGCTGGACAGGCCTGGTTTTGCTGGCGCCAAACCTGCTGTCTTTCTCACAATACTGTTTGACAGAGAAAGACCTGCTGGTTAAAGGAAAAATTCACCCAAAAAATTTAATTTAATTATTTATTCTCTTTAACCTGTTTGTGTTAAAAGAAGATATTTTGAGAAATGTCTCTGTGGCTTTGTGTCCATACAATGGAAGTCAATGGGGACACAACATATGCCATTCAGTAATTTTTTTTTTTTCATTTAATTCTCAGATCAATTTAAATTGCTCTGTTATACGTTTAGCATAACCAGGTGTTACAATGCATTGCTCAGGAGTTTATGCTTGCAAATGTCCAATGTTTTCAGTCCCAAAGAGGAGAATTCTTTAACATGCAGGAAATTTACCACTTACAGATATCTTGTCCAAAACGTATCAAAAACGGACACCATACCAGCTGCTATTATCCAAAGCAACTTCAAATGCATTTATTACAGATTACAGATTGATTTGTCAATATTTTAGGAACCTTATCCCTCTCCCTGGTAGCAATTTCCAGCTATTCCTTCTTAACCTACACAGTGACAGCACTTGACCACATTTCAATTCCAAACATGTAGAACTGGGAAAGTTGTCTTTGCGTCAATACGGTCACTTTTTCTCATAAACTGATTTAATAGACACTTTAAAGACACTAGATTCCCTTCATTCCCCTTCAGTGCAGCTGTGTGTCTTCAAAGTCATAAATGATTCATCTTTCATCAACTCACTCCGTTCTATCAGGAAAAAGGATGAGCCAACCAGATGAGCAACACAACATCATCCAATCATATTTCCGAATGACTCTGCTTTTTATTAGTAGAAAGGCAAGTCTGTCATGTCCCAATAGAAACATCGCCCACCTCTTGGTGGCGCAGTGGCCTGTGCTTGAACCAGAGAGGACAGCCAAAGGGAGGTGGTGATGAGACAGGAGGGGAGAGGGGCATTGTTTTGGGGCGGTAGAGGCAGTCTGTATCAGTCTGACTCCGCTACTGTTTGTGCACTGGCTCAAGGTTAGAGCTGCTGCTTGGAGGCCTGTCAGCATTTTCAGCAGATAACGCTCAACTCTGCCTTACTGAGAACCTTCGGGCTTTCCCTGACCCCGCCCCCGGTCTTTATTTTAAAGCACACTCTAAAACCTTGTTTCACCAAAGTGGTGTCAAAAAAACCCCCAGAGTTTTAGTATAAAGAATACATGACACTAAAGACTGCAAAAACTAAATCTGTGTACTAATCAGGATTAATGTATGGCGTCTCCAACGAGGCCAAAAGCAGAGGTTGCGCCTGCCAACAAAACCGAAGATCCTTTCGAGAAGATTATCTTCGAGGTTGGCACAGGCCCGAACTTTTTGCATAATCCCCTTCCTTCCACCCGAAAAAATAGTACCAGCTCTTTATCATTAATGAAACATAGCCATTGACCAATCAGAATCAAGGACTGTCACTAACCGTTTTATAAAACAAAATGCATAACCATGCATGGTTCCTTACTGTTGCATCAATATCACTCATCTTTATACAACAGAACTTGTCATACATTCTTCATAAGCACTGGTATTGAACTTGTACGTTTGATCTTGACTTGATCCTTAAACTGAGCGGTTATGCCCAGCTCCAAAGCAATCAAAAAAGTAATTTGACTGTAACAGCAATTACAAGCCATGCTCTCATGAGGATGCACTGATGCACTCATGGCAGGGATAAAACACACAAGTGAAACAATAAATCCATCTATTAAACAATTCAGTTTAATCTGTCTTTTTACCTCAGGACAGATGTTCATTGTGCCTCTGTGTGGAAAAGCACTGCAATACACCAAACACTCAAGTCATACACATCTGAGATTCAGCTGCAGGCCAATAAAATTACAAATACATGGAAATTCTGTCTATAACGCTTTTAATGTCAACACTATATGGCTTTATATCTTTTACAAAACAAAAACATACCTCTTGATAATTATCAAAACACTGGCAGGAGATTGTTTTAGTGAGACAGTAGAGCTTGGCTAAAAAGCCTGCGGTGATGCTTGCTTTATTAATAATAATCAAAGTCTTCTTCCCGTCCAGCACATTTACTCTTACCAATCCACCTTTTCTCTGGATCAGGACACCAGGGCTGCGTTCAGCCCCGACAAAACGTTGCAAAACGAGTTGAACTATGGCTGCTGAGATGGCCATTCTTTGTGTTCTTTTTGAAGAACTTTCGGAGCCTGATGAAATTTTTATAAATACGTGTTGAATAATGCAAAATAAATCTCTTCTAATATCTTCAATTGTTGCATATACCGAGCTGCAGCAAACACATTTGAACGACTTTACTTGGACCCATTGTGGGATCTGTCTCTTTATTACCACGTGGGTTATGTACAAGTTACTGCTGATTGGGCTGAAATTCTAGACACACGCACCAAACAAGAGAAAACCTAGCTCAAACCCTGTTGCACACCGTTGCAAACAGTTTCCATGAAACTTGTCATTTAACCTGGAAACCGTAGCAAAACGTTGCGCACCGGTTTGAGCTTGAACATGCCCCAGGTTCCATCCCTGGACACAAACACACTTACATCTGCTTTACATCATGGTCATCTCAATAAGATTAAGTGAATTATTGTGAAAGCAAAACAGAGGAAGACGAAACAAGTAATCAAAATGTAATTGTCTTGTGATGTTTACTTCAAAACAAAGCTGAAAAAAATAAACAAAAGTTTTAGTAATCGCTAATAACTGATGTAATATTATTTAGATACATTTTTAAGATAATTTGAGCAGTTCTTTGAAATAAATGCTAATAATCAGTGATAGTTTATGTTATATTATGATTATTATTAACATATTTTTTTAAAGGTTAACACATTTATTTGAAACCTATCCTATGTCAATAATCAATGATAGTTTATGTAATATAATTATTTAAAATCTTTTAAATAATTCATTGAAATATACATTTAACAAAACATTATGATTAGGCTGTATACACTGCAGCTGGCTTTGTGGCCTCCAGCAGTTCTTAAATTCATGACTTTTTTACAATTATGATTTTTTTTAAACAAAAATCTTAGAGCACAACAGAAAGACCATAATTCTCTATATAATATCTTTACTATAATTTCTTACAGAGTACTTGTTACCCTACTTCGAAATACAAAAATCAGACTCAGGTGAACCAAATATCAGAATGCTTCTTTTATTAAAATTCCAATAATAATTGGAATTATTCTAATATTTTCAAAATAAGAAGGGTGACCAAAAGTACTGATTTGTGAAAAATACAAGTCGAGGTACAAGGTTTTAGTCCAACAGTGACAAAATGTAATATTAGTCTGCCGTGCATTGCTTGTTTGGGTGCATCGAGTCCTGTTGCCATTCTTCAGAAGCTAGTGGTTCATTTCCATCTCACGGCATTAACTTCCAGGAATCAGTGCGGTGTATTATGCAGCCGGGATGCGTCATCTGCTTTAAGCTCTATGAATGCAGACGAAGAGAGAGAGGAGGTTTCCCTTGAAATCTTTTTCCTCAGGACAATTCTTCCCGCTTCATTAAAGTCCAGTGATGGATAATTCATGCAACTTCTCCAACATTTGCTGCAGTCTCATGTTTGAGTTTTATTGCCATCTGCACTATGGGGTGTTTACACAAGAGCAGCCTGCAAGTCACTCATTACTCATGTGAGCAACAGAACAATCTTCTTTCCGAATGGACGCTGCGATTCGGCATTGGAACTCTATGAGACAAATGAATGCTCTCCTAAATCAAAATGGAAGTTCGGATAGTTGTGTGTGTGTGTAAAGAGCAACTCAAATTGTCTTAAGGGTAAATATCTCCTTCGCAAATCTAAGTTTGTTCACTAAAACGAACTCAGACTGAAAGTCAGACTGTTGGCATAGCCTTTATTATATTTTATGTGTGAGAGGGGATTACACAGTACACAACAAGGCACTCTGACCTGAAACTCACAAAAAAGAACATTGAACTTAATAAACAATAATGACCTCTGACCATATCCTACTGCCTAGTGATCGACAGCTTGCAGCGATATGTGTGCTGTGCCGCGTGTGTGTATATCCATGTCCAGACACTGGGGGGTTGAGCAGCTAAGTCTGTCTGGACCCTTCCCCCTTTTCCCGATGCGCCTGGCTCTCCCTTAACACCAGGGGGTCCTAAAGCTGCTTCCAAAGGAACACCAGTCTCTCTCCCAATGTCTGGGTAAGCTCAGGTAGGAAGGATTGGTCTCTTCAGGGGTTAGTTTGGGTACAAGGTGAGGTCAGGACGATGGGTTGGTACAGGAGAACAGAAAGTCTGAAAACTCATACCTACACTAAAAAACTATTATAAAAAAAGTGAGTGTTTCTGGATTCTGACTAAATGAGCCATGTGCAGTTGAACGAACCTGTGACTGTCATTTTTGGTAATGTAGTGTCAATACATTGTAACTAATTATAATATAACATAACTATACTATTATTTTCATGCATACATGTTTGTATAAATAATATATATATATAATAATAATATTTTGTATTAAATCATAATAATATTACATAATATGAATGTAACTATTTATATATGTTGCCAATAGAATACTTCTTTAACAGTGTATTCGGTGGAAGCGCAGACCTTTTGGAGGTGATGACAATGACATTTTGAATTAATTTATTAAAATACAGAACAGTATGTTAAAAACAACAGAAAACACAGACATAAAAACAGGAAACAACAGGACTAACAATGCCGTCTGAATGAAATTTGGGGCTTTTGGGTGCATTATCACATTATGGTTGTTTGCCAGAGACAGACAGCATCATTGTCTCCCTGTTGCTTTCTCTACCACCAGGTAAAGATTAAACGCTCTGGTGTGCATTTACCACAAAAGTGTTCTATCCCATCATTCAGCTCATCACCTAGGCAACAGACATCATGTATTTGAGTCTGGTTTCTGTATCTAGGTAGCAGCAGTCGTCGGTCATAGCTGCACACAGTCATAACATGCTTGAAGTTAAACTCACATACTTGTAAACCTTGAGTTGAAATACCGTAAGGCTACAAGAGGAAGTTAGATGCTATCTTGACGAAGCAGCGAGCTGGAAAATTTGGAACCGCGTTCAGGAGTCGTAGGCGTGAACTCTTAGCCAATCCTTTTCAGCTTAGTTTGCGTAGAAACTAAACATACTCCTACCTTCCTGCCCAAAGAGCGTCTGTAAAACCCACCCTTGTCAACTGATGCACCTTTAATTGCTCTTACAACTGTGAAACGTTTACAGGAACAGCCTCTTTGTGGCTATTCTTCTCACATGGCACTGGTTCAAAATGAGAACCAGACATTATTACAGCAATTACGTCAGTCAAAGATAAAAAAACACTTCCTCCATTGGCTCACCTGTTGTCTCACCTGCAAGAAGCCACCAGAGGCGATACACCCTGGTATGCCAGTCTTACAATTGGCACGAAAACAAAACTCTCTGTCTCTCTGACTTCTACTTGGACAAGCCGTTACATGCTTCGACTGAAGCTAACAAGTCATTTTACAAGAGCATTTCATTTTAGCATTGCCTAGACGGTGACATTTCCACACGGAACAAGTAAAGATGATTAAAGGAGTCATCAGATGAAAATCGAAGTAAAACTTCGATAACCAAGTCCCCGGTGTATCTAGCAACCCAGAAAATGTGGAAAAACAAGATCTCAGTAAGTTTGTTTTAATTTGCCTTTCCCGGCAAGCATGTAAAAAATCGCTACCGTTGTGACATAAAAGTAGGATCTTACTATAATATTACTGCAGGGCTCCAGACTAACTTTTTTCACTAGGAGCACAGTGGCCCCCAACTGAAAATTTTAGGGGCACAACCAGAAAATGTAGGGGCGCATACCGTAAATCAACATGCTAACCAAATCTACTAATTTCCACTGTATTACTAATAAATACTTTAATAATAGATGCAGAAATTACAATGTGCTGTTTCAAATTCAGTGTCACATTTTATTCTGCACTTTTGAAGATGCAACAACAAGGTAAACTGACAGCACCATCGCTGTCATGACAGTACAAATAGTAAACAAAATACCATACATTCAGAATAAAAAAAAGTGCTTAGTAACAAAGTGCTTAGTAACCTTTCGGTCATTTCACAGTTACAAACAATACTTAAATTTATGTTTAATCAGTGTATTGTGTTTAAACTGCGAAGTGCCTGTACTATCGGCAAACTTTGTGTTCCCCGCAGTTCTGGGGTTGCTGCTGCAGTATTCGCAGTTCATATAGTTCGACTGTTTATAGTACCTCAGCCAGCTGAATTCTTTCAGCCAGTCTTCTCGAAAATGGTGAGTGCGGACTGTTTTCACCACACCAACCTCTGACTCTGCATCATCGTCCGATGGTGACACTGTAGACTCTGGCACTGGTACACTAGCCGCAGGTCGGAAGGACGAATCAATAGTTCGCTTGCTCATAGCTCAGACGCACGCACATATCAGGTTGTGATGATATTTGTCTCCGTTTCCTTCCCACAGATGTTTACGCGCGCTCCATTATCTCTAGGCCCCTCCCCCTCCATGCATTTTAGCCACTTACAGTGGCCATTCCCTATTCTTCTCACAGGCATTGGCCGCCTCACAGACAGGCATCACTCAATGAAACGCGAATGTGTGCTCGCGTCTCATGAGTATGTGTGCGAGTGTGTGTGTGTGTGTGTGTGTGTTTGCGTGCGCTCGCGTCTCATTGATTATTTCATTGCTCATTTCATTGATCATTGACGTGCCCCTTCCACGTTTAATGTATAAAAAAAATACAGAGGGTTGGGGAGGCAAATTAACTGGTAGCACATGTGCGACTGGATGTAAAATTCAGTCGCATACTCTCAAATTTTGGTCGCAGTCTGGAGCCCTGTACTGCCCCTTAATCTACACAATTCCACCCACAGCACTGTCGCCATTGTTGATTTCACAAGCAACAGCGGTGTACGTAATGCCATGGATAAAGTTTGTGGACAAAATGCAGTGTAGTCGCTGCACAGAGTCCTAACCTCGGAAGAGACAGGAGTGGATTCATTTTATTTTTAGTGGAAATCCCTCAGAAACTATAAGTAAAAACCTTCAAGCCTGAGTGCTTTATCAACCTGGGACAGAACAAGCCAGAATAGCTTCAAGGTTGTTCCTCAAGAGGGATCGAGACCAACTGAACGAGACAAATCTGCCGATGTAAGTAATATTTATCAATAGTCTGAATTGACGTAAATGTAACGTATATATAGGAGGATAACTTTAGCATATGATAGCGAAGGAAGCCAAGTCAGTCACGGGCTAAATAGAACATTCAAACCCAGTGTTAAATTTACTCTATATTTATATGTTATTTGGCAAATGGGCACTTGGAGTTTACATGGATTAAAGTGAAAAAAAATCTTCTGACGTAACTTATTTTTCAGGCCAATATTCCTTTAACCGACACTTCGAGACCAATAGCGTTTTAAGGGGAGATGTTTTTAACCGTTTTAATATTGCCCGTTTGCATATTTTAAAAGCAATTTTTATATATTAAAAGATATTTGACAAATAATCAACCATATGCATAAATTGTCAGTACATGTTTATATTTATCCATTCAATCAACCAACCAACCAAACAATGTTTTTTGAAACACTTAATTAACAGAGAAATAAGAGAAAAGTGCTTCTCGTGTAAAATTCTTGTGCAAAAGTCTCTAGTGTGCAATTCATTTTTTCTGCTTTTTGACTGTGAAACATATATCTACCTCAGCCGCAGCCTGACATGCACTTCTCCAAAACCAAGATTAACAGACTACAGTCGGAAACACAACTGAAAAACCCGGAATGGACTTGTTACAGAACAATTAGAGTGGATAGAGGGATGTGCTTTTGCTCCACTCCAGGATTTGATTACATCCCCCTCAGCAGAATACTTTCTTTCCTTAATTGAAGACCTGTTCAAACTAAAAGTAAGACGCTAATTATACTATTCGAGAAACTTAAGCCCATTTACTTTCATAAATAAGTTTAAAATGTTTAGAATGAGCCCCTGGCGTTAGTTATTCCAAGGGATCACTTTAACATTTCCATGGCGACGCAGCACTGCTTATCATGTGACACAGCGCAGACCTGTTTTGCTTTTACTTAATTTTTCTTATTAACTCAAAATCTTCACAAATTGATATTCCGATTGTCAAATATGTGCATGTGAATGTGTTATGTTTTTTAAAAACTTTTATAATGATCGCCATCATGTTTCTTTCTGCCGCGGTCTGAGATCTGTCGGATTTACATCACGTTAATTCATCCACTTCACTTAAAATACAAAAAAGTAAGTGCCTAGTGAACTGGTTGAAGAATAAAGTGGTCTTAACAATTGCTAACATTTAAAATACCGAGTATCTGATGTGAATAAAACACATCAGATACAGGCGGGAACCCTGCTATTAACAGAAATCCGTTGAAGACTCGCAGCAATTGACAGAAATCCGTCGAAACGACGGAGAACTTTAATCCATGAGTTTAGCTGTTTGTATCTTAATACATTATGTGCGTTAATATGTTGCGGGAAGCTATTTGTTTTGTTAAAGAACAGGGGCAAACACTGCGGTTTGTTTCGTTAAATGTCTCAAATCATTCGTCCTTAGGCTGAAAAATATGTCACAGTATACTATTTATGCTCTCACGTTGTGTGTGTAACGTTATAACTCGTCAACGGCAAGCGCTTAAATCAACGTAATTCCGATGAGATCTTGCAGGTGTGCATTCCGTGGATTTTAGGCAAGCATACACGGCCACAACGTGAGCGCATAAGGATGCGCTGTTTGCTGTGACGGATTTTTTAGTCTCCGGACGAATGATTTTAAACGTTTAAAACAAAACTTACCATAGGGGAGTTCAGGAAACATGATTTAGCTAAACCATTACCAAGCCAATACTACACGTGTGTTGTGTTAACACGCCGGACAGAAGGGTGTGGGATGCGCTGTAACTCATTATCATTTAAAGAGATATGCACCAAAACGGGTTGCTGTGAGCATAGATGTTTTTAACAAGACAAAAAGGGTTTTGTTTACAAAACCATTTAGTGTTTTTAAGCTAAATATGTTCCGGACATTTCATGAAGATCCTAATAAATCAGACCAACTTGTTGAAAGTGTCTTTTAAAGGTCTCATGAACTTGCCTTGTTTATTGTTTTAAACTGTTTTATGAGGTCTAGTTATGACGTTCGCATTATTTTTACATTCAAAACATCAAAATTAAGAATTAAAAGGATATTTTCTACACTGGTTTTTAGGCAAGCTCTACAAATGCTCGGTTTTAAGGGGCGTGCCGCATTGAAGACTTTATTAGTAAACACATACTGCTTTGATTGGATAGCAGTTTGTGTAGTTGGAGCCTTCTGTGAATTTGGTTAGAGACTTAACATTATGTTACACATTAGCACCATTCACAGTTTTCGCACGGCATTAGTATTATCTGGACACCTCCTGTGATTTATAAATGACCTCCCCACATCAGGATTTCATGTGACGCATTCGCACAGGATGATTTTACTCTAATTTACAGACGTATTTCCCGGATGTGATGACAAGGGTTTGCACAAAGTTTGTATGGCCTACACTTGTATTGCATTTAATGCTATATGACCGTACCTGTCAGCATTTGAGACCAGTGATCCCGAACCGGACAAAAGATCACTGGGATCGCACGTCTCAAATGTAACGAGAGTTTCCATGATAGATGAACAAATGACTCCCGGTAACTTATGGATATCACCCAGCACCTGAAATGATACCAAAACACTTCAAAACAGCCTCCATTCTTCACAAACAGTAGATAAAACCTTTAAAAATAATATATGAGCCCACCAAATCACAGAGATGCCGATTTGCATGAGCTTAAGATCACAGACAACCTCTGCAAATATTACAAATGACTAGAGGTCCCCAGGTAAGGATGTCCAGATCCGATCACGTGATCGGAAATCGGGCCCGATCACAAGGTTTCAGACTCGATCGGAATCGGACGTTACCTCCCGATCAGGACCTGGATATATATGTATATATATTCTCATTATTTTTTAACACATCTATAGTTATGTGGTGACACAGAGTTAGACCTCTAGACAAACTGTGAGATATCTAAACTTGGGATTGCAAGAGGTGGAAAGGAAAAGGCTACATTTAACACAACAAACCTGATACGGCACCTCAAAAACAAAAACATCCCGACACAATATAGCGAGTTTACCCAGGCAACCCAGCCGAAGACGAGTCAGCTCACGCTGCAGGAGAGTTTGAAGAGGAGAGAAAAAATGACGCGTGACAGCACGAAGGCGCAGGACATCAAAGCCAAGATAGCACAAATGATCGCAATGAATGACCTGCCATTCCTCTTTGTAGAGAACCCTGGATTTCTTATGCTTATGGAACACGTAGAACCTCGATTTGAAATGCCGTCTCGCCACAATTTCACCGAGAAAGCTCTGCCAGCCCTTTATAAGAAGATTTCTGACTAACTACTTGTCCTGTTATCAGATGCTATTTGTTTTTATATTATACTTTTTTTATATTTACTGTTGCATTAAAGTCCAAAAGTGAAGAATTTACGTTATTTATTACTTGATTGTTCAAGCTACATCACAGAAATGCTCTGTTTGTTAACAGAGTTGTTGAATGTTAAAATAAGGTGAATTCAATAAAAAATAAGGAACATCCTGGATCTGTTTCTTCGCTAGTCTTTATTTATGTATTATAGAAGTATCGGATCGGGACTCGTTATCGGAAGATACTCAAAATCAAATGACTCGGACTCGAGGACAAAAAACCTGATCGGGACATCCCTATCCCCAGGTAATACTAATCTTGTGCAAATAGTGCTCAGGGCACATCAAGCGATCTCTAACATAGTAAGTATAGTGACGCATAGTACAAAAATGTATTGCTCACATAAGATTGCTGCACCATTCCTATCGGATCCAATATTGACGAAACAGCGCTGCTTTTTAATTTTATTCATTCCACAAATTCAGTTTTGATCTCTGCCTTGTCAGGAATCCTCGGAGAAATGAAATGAGCAAACGCTCCATGTTTTTCTCACATGAGCTGGAACGTCTTTAAAAATAAACTTTGACGACGCATTACTAATGTCGGAATCCGAAAGATCGTTATGCAGCGAATGTTTTCTTACACAACCAGGGGTGGCACAATATTTAGCTACAGCATGTTTGTTTATTGCTTGCTCGCTCTATCTGGTTCCACGCCACCTGTTACTTCAGAATTGTCATGCGCGAACCAGTGGTCTGGCTAGAGAAGTAGTCGTTGATATTTTCTGTGGAGGCGGTGTTCAACCTGTTGAACCTATCAATGTCGTCATAGCTAGGTGCATTCCAGAACCTGCCGTTTGCTGGGCCTGGTGTCAATGACAGATGTAATCTCAGTTACAATGGCGTTTTCAGTTCTAACACTTACATGATGTTTGCAAGAATATGATTCCCTCTTATATAACAAAAGCTTGGGTTAAAATTGTGATTTTAATTCATGCTTCCTTTAACAACTATTACTACCTGCCAGGCCAACAGAACACCTTTTTGAAATGGAAAGAAAGACTAATAAACATACATAATCCTGAATATAAAGCCATGTTAAGCTTCATTAAGAGAGGAAAGTTGTGATAAAAAATATTCATAAGCAGGGAGCAAGGAAACTAATGACTGTTATAAAGAATGCTGACGCTGATGAGCTTCCAAAGGAACCAGAATAAAAAAACGCTGAAACGTTATTTAATTTCACCATGCTTCATACAGGCAATGTTCTCATTAAAAAATTATGATCTGAGAATAAAAGGCATGCTTGGACATGAGAAATACAGTTTCTTGTAGCTTACAGATAGCTGCGTACAGACAGATAAAGTGTGCAGTCATTTTGATAGAGATTAGTAGTAAAAGATAGACAACACCTGCTCTCTCAGTCTGCCTTACATTTTTATTGCCGAAATTGCATACATTAAAGTCCCCGTGATCGGAAGTTGCGATTTCCGAGTCAAAATGAATTTCTAAGAAGAAAATTAGTGGGTGTGGCTTGCGTTTTTCATTGCGAATTGATTGGATGCATAAAAACAGCTGTTGCATTGATATTGAAACTGACAGCAAACATGGATCCGCAAAAACGAGTTAAGATGCTATATTATGCATGCCAGACCACTAGTCGCCGATGTAACTTTGCAAAGAAATATTACGCGCCTGTGCACATACACATACCAGATTTAACACAAGGGTGCTTTTTAATATCCTTTGTCTGCGTATACATGTGTATAGAATTAGGCAAATGGAAATTATGTGTCTTTGCTGGCTTTAGAGGTGCAGTAAATCAACTTTATGCTGGAGAAACGTTGATAAGCATGTTGAATAGCACAAACATACAGTCCTGTAGGCCGCCATTACTGTTTATGTATGGCTATAGACGGAACGAATGCGGTTGTGCATTTTCACATTGAGATGACAGCAGCATCGTTTTCAAAAATGTGCACTTTTGACATTTTCAAAAGTTTGCAATTTTAGTCACCCAAAACATTGCTGCAGAGATAGGGGACTCGAGTCATAAGACTTGACTCGAGTCAGACTTAAGTCACAATTTTAGGACTTGTACTTGCTTGACAAATATTAATAAAAGACTTGACCTGCTATTCATGACTTGAGACTTGACTCGGACTTTAGTTAAATGACTCGAAGTAACTTGTGTTTTGTTTAAAAATAAAAAATTTGTAGGTGGGTCACTTTTTCCTTTACCGATTCCGATACTAGCTCTGTTTTTCCTGATCACTGTAGACTTGCATATATTTGAATATTTTATTGCCAGAGGTAGATAGGACTTCAGTGTTTTTACTTTCAAGTATATTTTCAAAAATATGTATTCTGTACTTCATTAGTTTATTATTGAGTGTTTTCACTCCGGAAAAAATGTACTTCACTAGATTATAAACCATATATAATTATTTTTTATCCACAACATTTGTGACCCTGGACAACAAAACCAGGTGGATACACTTTTGCAAACTGAGATTCATAGAACATCTGAAATCTTAGAAAGCTTTCCATTGATGTATGGTTTGTTAGGATCCAACAATATTTGGCCGAATACAACTATTTAAAACTCTGGAATCTGAGGGTGCAAAAAAATCTTAATATTGAGAAAATTACCTTAGAAGTTGTTTATTAGAGGCGCTGTAGCAGGCCGTTGCTAAGGCAGTGTTTCCCATTCATTAATTAGACTATGGCGATCCTCCATAGTTTCAAAGCGAACCAAATTTTTATACTTCTCATAACAACATATCATTGTGTTGTCTGTTTCCCAAATTGATTTATTAATCCGGCCTGCCACATTATCAACACTGACCACCATGAATAGATTTTTCATGATTTCCATTTTTAATTTACTATTTAAAACCGTTTAATTAATTCTAGTTGCGAGCGCTCAGCACCTCTCTCGCGCTCTCATGTTGCATGCAGCGTCTCAACAGTGCCTCTCTCTAACATGACAGTGAACAAATTAAAAGGTGGCAGTTTTTTCAGTAGAAATTCCTCTGTGTACTTGCCTTTCCACATAAAAGACAACATTCACAGATTGACATCATCATGATTTAAAGATACAGTTTGTAACTTTTTTGCAGTAAAATATCCCGAAACTACTAGGCCAGTGCTTTACAACTATATCTCAAATGTTTCCAACTATTTGTAAATCGTAAGGAAATTTTCATTTTAACCAGTGACAAGGGGCCGTGTCTGGTAGTCCCCTGTCAATTGCGTCATATCCGCGTTACCAAAGACACTTGAAGAAGATATGTAATCGCGGAATGCAGGAGAGCAGACTGGAGGCTGTTTTATGATTGGCTGAGGTGCCTCACATGATTTATGTAAGCTGTTATGCTTTCTCTAGACCTTGCATCTCCCTAATAACACAGTCTCTGGCGTTACCCATGGTTTTTGCTTTTACTGCAGTAGAAACAGTGAAAACACAGTCTTGTGGACATATTCTTTACTGTTTGCAGCTGTCTCTGTCAACAGACATTTTTACTAGACAAGACGCTGATCTTGCATGTGTTTTACTTATCAGGTGAGCAACTGTTTAGATTCAGAACAACGGAAAGTTATGAGAGTTCACCACACTCACATGAGCCCTTTTCATACAGATAACCTGGAAAATACACTGAAAATGTGTCCAAGAATTTGTCATTCACACTGTCAGTCATTATTGGAATCTGTGTGTGCATTCACACACATCCTGTGAAAATCCCCTCAAGACTTGTGACGTAATATAATGCAATGTAATTAGGGATGCACCGAATATTCGGCCACCGGAAATTTTCGGCCGAAAATGGGCCAAAAGTGCATTTTCGGTTTTCGGCCGAAAGACTTTTATCACCGAAACAATACGGCCGAAATGTTGTGATGACACAAACAGATACCGCTCCTTTGATGCATCTGTAGCGGACGTTATTCCCTTAATCGCAGCACTAAAGCGTCTCCTAAATTGCATGCACCCTCAGGGCTCTAGAGTGCGAACAATATTCCTTTACGTGTGTGAACCAGAGGTCGCGTAATCCCAAAAATTCTTTGTCGTTGACAGATTTTTTTACCAGTGACGGAAAAATCTGATGGCCGCCCGTCATTCTGGCAGATTACAATGAGGGCAATTTGTAAACCCCCGTTTCCCTTCAGCGTGATATGCTCGCGAAGCGATCTGCGTGTCGTTGTCATTTGTACTGACTAGACATGTGATGCGATTTGGGAAAACCCGTCGGATGTCGCGCTGGGACGCGGGAACGACAGTTCACCTATCAAAGTAAACCACATAATATGAAGAATGAAGACGTATTAATGCACATTTCCTGCCAGTCCTGTGTAAACTATGGCATGCAAAGATGTTTCATACAATGTTTTCGCGAGGTGACAGAGCCCCCCATCTACAGCACCAGGAGTTATGCCCGCTCCACTGCTCACGCGAGCCGGACCGCGATCGCAAAATATACAAGAGATGATCAAAAGTCCAGACACTATGCACATGATAAACAACTTAAAACTTGCTTCACTGCTTCTTAGTTGATGTCCGTAATGTTTGTTAGTTTCCTTGTGTAGTGATAATGGCAGAGCTCTCTTTCTTTAAATGTGCGCTGCACCATTTTCCTTACTTTCGTTTTATTCCAACGGTTTTGTACAGTATTTTTATAGACATAACATTAGGAAATGTTTTTTTACTAAATTGTTATGAGAGTAAGTCTCTTACCACTGTAGTGTTTTTTACTTGTGATATTGGACTGTTGGGCTTTTATTTTCATAACTTAACTTTAAACACCTTTTTCTCCAAATTCCGTTAATGAACATCATAGCGCTTCAGACGACAGAATAAGTAGGTTATTCTATTCTTACGCTACTTATTATCCACTTTGCACATCTGCAATTCTTGGTGCATTTGTTGTTGTTAAAGTTCAACAGTTAACATATGGACCGTGGGAGTCTTTGTTTGGATACACTTTCTTGTAGTAGTCCTACAGAGAAAAATGTAAAATGCACTTGACCTAAATGCACTTTGTTTTCATGAGAGAACATTTAATTGTACAACTTTTCAGCAGGCCAGTAGACCTGTACATTATTATTTAATATACACATGAGTGGGGTCAAGTTAAACATCTTAGTTGAATTTTATTTCATGAATTTTATTTAATTGAATTTTTATTACACATTGCATTGTTGCAATGTGCTAAATAAATATTTGCATAATTTGTAATTTATTTATTCTTTAAAAACTTTAATATTTATGCAATTGAAATGCCTTGATTTTAGTAAAGTTAGTAGTCTTAGCCAGAAATGCAAGGGTACTAATAATTGGCCTAATTTCTTTCGGTGTTTCGGTGTTTTCGGTTTTCGGCCTTGGTTTCCTCTTTTTCGGTTTTCGGTTTCGAAAACCACGAATTTTCCTTTCGGTGCAACCCTAAATGTAATGTCGTGTGCACTTCTCCAGTCGTGAAAATTTGGCTGATCACGGTCAAGGATATTTCCTTGAGGTGTTTTTAGGTGGCTAAATAGTGAAATTTGTTATTATTGGTCCTAATGCCTTCCTTTATTAAGTGCCAATTAGTCCTAAATAATCTCTCTTTTCGGTTATTATACTGTGGCATATATTGTTGCTTTTTGCAAATAAGAAAGACATCAGTTTTAAAACAAACTTTTTTATTTATATTTTTTATTGGTAAATGCAGAACAACGAAGAGCATTGAGGCACAAAAATGTAAGGTAGGCAATAAACCAACGAGATTACGCTTAATATAAAATAAATGAGCTACGCGCTCACTACTTTCACTTTCATCACAGTCCTACAGCTGGTAATTAGAATTCAGCTACACACATTCTAAAATACCCAACAGTCAAATAACAGCTTCCATGACTTTAACATCAGCTGTGAAAGCTGTTCTGTTAAATAAACTGATATTGTGTGTGTGTGCTTACCTCTTGAATACTTCTTTGAAACATCCTTTGAAGTTCTGCTAGCAAATGTCTCCTGGTCAATCTGCTTGTTTTATTTTCCAACTTGGGTCCAATATAAAAAGGCAAAACTAACGCTTCTGTTATTAGTGTTAATTAATATAACAGGTCTGATGCCATTCAGTCCGGTGTCATTTCCCTCGCCATAGTAGGGAAAAATTGCGATACCTAACAAAGATTGACGTTGGAACATGCACTAGCAGACCTCCGTTACACTTTGATGGATTTGCATGTTTTAACTGATAAAGTGAAGTTGACACCATTGTTACTGTTTATTGCTCAAAACCAAAGTTTATGGATACACGTGCACTGAGATGGGCACCGACCAATCATAACAGCCTGACAAGCGGAACCTCGCTGATATGGTATGGGTGGGACATCTTCACACACACACTCTCAGCGGGGAACCAATCACGACAGAACAGGTTAGCTTTACCAATCAGAGCGTTTCGTAAGGAGGGACTTTAAATAGACCGGAAGAAATCCAGTCGTTCGTTAAAAGAGGGACAGCGGTGAACAATAGACTTTAAATATGTCAAATATAAAGCGTTTTTTTTTTTTGAAACATGAACATTGTTAAATCCCCAAAAAACATAATCACAGTAGGGATGGGCGATATAAACGATATGCGATATAAACGATACAAAATTGGCCTACGATAGAGATTTTAATTCTATTGCACTATCGCGATAATGCATGTTGATGACGCAATCTACCCGCGAAATTTAGAGCCACGAGCTGCAGCCGGCAGCTTCTGGCTGTTATGCGGCTCAGTCCATCAGCGGCTCTTGAACTCCAGTAAGAAGGCTATTTTATTCACTTTAAATGAAGTGATTTTCTTTAATGTAGTTGAGGCTGATTCATTAATAAATGAGTTGTTGCAAAAAATGCTGATTACCGATGTATTTTCCATGAATCTGTTATATGTTAGCGATTAAAACGTTACTTAGCTAGTAAACTTTAGCTAGTTAAGGATAGCTTGTTACATAGAACGTCACAAACTGCAATTTTCCTCGCCGAAGCCGTTCTCATGCATTGTTTTATTTTAGGGGACCTTGCATGATGTGAACATTAACCGTCCGCAACAATTAGCCACCGATCCCGCCATTCAGGTCCCGTGTCACACACAGCCGCGAACATAACGATTGCAATTTTGTGACGTTGTCACTATATTTAGCGTTCACAAGAGGTGCTCAGCTTTCATTCAGTTGGAGAAGGTCGTTTTTTCAGCATCTATTGTGTGCAGTATGTGCGCGGCGGATAAGTTAAACATTCCCTTTAATGAAACTCGGGCGATTCATCAACGAGTATAACACAGATATTAAGCATCTTTTACTGTCACTGACTTTTTATTTGGTTATATAATATTTATTTTAATAGTGTTTAAAAAGTGACTCATTGTCAACATGTAGTATCATGGGTAGTGTGTTTTTATATTTGTTTCCTGTCTTCACAACAAAGACAAAAAATATATAAATGGAAAAAAGCTTTTTTGTTCACTTGCATTACAGTTTGTGACAGTTCAATTCAGTTATAACATGACTGTAAGTCTCCATGATAAACCTATAAATCTAATGCATATTGTCGCTTAGTGTCGTAGTTAGTACTATTTTGACTGTATTATTTGTGTCCCCTTCAAAAATTGCTCTTGAGAAATTTTGTATGTATTGTCCCCCCCTACTGTTAAATGATATTTACGCCCATGGTTCTACCACCTCAAAACTAAACATGTCGTTGAATACCAGCATTGCCAGGCAAACATTTTCTTTATTTAAAATAGCCATGCCTAATACTGGAAGTATATCCCTAATTCACAGTGTCTGTTCCTTTATTAACAAGACACCAGTTTTAATTTCATTAGGAGAACAAAATGTTTAAAACCAAATGCGTTACCTCGGCTGCAGGTTTGAAATATGTTTTTATTTAAAGTATCTGTGCATTTACACAAAATAATTTTCTTTGCCTAATTAATACTGGAAGTATTTTCAGTACAGTGTATGTTCCTTAACTAAAAAGACACCAGTTTTTCTGTTCTCTGCAACTTGGCTGGCATTTAAGAACCAAGGACTTAAACTAAGTATAGTGCTTTTTAGAAGGAAATAGTTTTATATTCATCTGCAACATTTTGTTGTATAATTACAGTTTTGCTTTTGCACAATAAATGTTCTCAAAACGACATACGTTTCTTTATTTCTTAAAAAAAAAAATACATTTAGCAGTTTGGCTTTCCTAAGGGTCTGTGTAACCTGTTCTGAAATGGTTCTATTATAATTTATATATCGCAATATATATCGTTATCGCAAGAGGCTGCAATGTATATCGCAATATGGATTTTAGGCCATATCGCCCATCCCTAAATCACAGCCTCAAAAACAGCAAAGACTGGCTCCTTTAAAAATATAACGGAACTCTGCAAAGTAAAAATTAACCAGTATGTTTGCAATATAGCCTTATTGCAATACAAAAGGCACGTTATAATATTTTCACAATAATTTGAAGTAAAAAAAAGAGTTTAATAATAATTTTTTTATTGTTTTTTTAAAAACAAAGTTTGAGAAAAGTTTTATTAATTTATTTTGTAACCATTTCGGAATGCTATAAAACCGAAGCCCAAATTTTGGTTGAACCAACACTATTTGAGATTAATATCCACGGGTAACGCACAGGATCAGATTTGGACCCTAGCGTTCTATCAATAAGCCCCAAACGCTCGAACACAACCCTTGCTTATTTTATAAACAAAAACCCACGATAAGAAGTTTGTATATATCTTTTTAATCATGCTAATATCATTTTTAATGCAATTAATAAAGCTACATGGAGCAAGTTATATACACTTATTGCTATAGACACGTTTGCTAATGAGTAAAATATATCTGACTAATAAATGTAATATAATACAAAATAACATGTACCATAGGACACATATAGCATACTGTCACAAGCTTAGATGAAGTCAAATGACGTCAAACTGACATTACACATGACATCCATATCAGCAGATCAAATTATTAATCATTAATATTAATTTATCGTAAAATGGAGACCATTTTGAACAATAATTATTATTTTAACAAAAATGTTATTGAAGCTGTTTTTTTAATTAGACTTAAACGAATGGACTGTGTTTCAAATGAATGTCATCTTCAAGTTAATAGATTTTTTTAACATGAAATTGAACCTGTGCAGCAACTATAACTTTTCACTAGAATGAAGTGAATCACAAAATGGTTGTTGACATTGCCAATATCACACCAGCTCAAAAAAAATTTGCCTAGAGAGCCACTGTTTCCCCAGATCTCGTATAAAACAAGCAAGAATCACCAAATATTTAATGTCACAAAATTGTGCTTAATGCACATAACAAACCACCTGATCTCTGTTCAAATGCTTGTCAAAATAGGAGCTATGAAAGTTTTACGAAGGCAGTAACTTCTTGACAGCAAATCGTTGCCTTAAGGCCACATGCTGGGCTCAATAAAACAATGCTGGAGCTGAATAGAAGAAGGTCAGCTAAGCTCTTGTGGGACAGCCACTATTTATAGTCCAATCCTACATCTGAAGGACACCAAGCCAAAACCCGAACAGAGACTCTGAAATCACGTCCACAAGAATAAAGCGACTCTCTCTGTCGCTATTTTCACATCTGAGGCTGAGGTACACATTCACATGCAAAGCATCACCTTTTGCCATCCTTTGAGGACCCGGGAGAAAGAGGGGTCCCAGCAGGGGCAACAGGCCTTGATTCAAGGCCGCCCAAAGCTCTGGGCAGCTCAATAATTGCCCAATGAGCTTACAGCAGCATTTTGTGCAAAAGAACTCAAATCAAGCAAGAAACCTTAGAAGTTGGGAGACTTGCTGAGAGTGCATAGAGATTTGGCAGTCATTTAGGACCCTCATGTCACGATGTAAAGGTTCAGTGTGCAGACAGCCAGCGCATTCCCACGTTTACAAGACAGAATCACGATGAAACATGACATCGGGTTACAATGAAAGCAGACAACTTCCACCGCAAAATAAAATTATGACGCTGTGATTTATTGGCAAGCAGTAATGTAACTAGGAGAAGCCTTTTATCGCACATTACAGCAGAGAGACTGTAAGCTTCTGGCTTCTTCCACAAATAGAAAGTACGCATCATAACAGTGTGATGAATGTAATGCATTAGAGCAGTAAAGGAGGACGTAGACGCCAGTCCCAGAATGATTCAGACTCAAGAAAGCTCAGACACGCTCACAATCTATACAGATTAAGGATAGACATAGTGACTAGTCAACTAGTGTATCTAAACACGCTAGCGTTTTAAAGAGCACTACTTTATAAAGGTCTAACAATTATTGAGACCATATATCACAATACATATTGATAATGATATGATGTCTGTTAATCACTATTGGTTGAATGGTTTTCTTATATCGGTCTGGCAAATGAAGGCCAGCGGCAAAATTACAGCTTTTTGCAAAGAGGGCAACAAAGGAGGATTGTGAAGATTGACAGGTTATAACTTGAAAAGTAAACTTTAACATAAGTTCATTATGGTGTGGTCAAGGTTATTATGATTACTATAAAAACGGGTGCGACCAAATTATAAATTGGTGGCGACCAACTGAGAAAGTGAGTCACACCAGTGCGACTAGTCACCCTCTGAGGGCTTTATTGTTGCAGACACATGCATTTTACCATCTACAGCGGCTTTAACAGTGAGGCTGTCAGTATGCTAAAATGTACAAAAAATACATTTCTTGATCATTTTTGGTCTACCAAATACAGTATCTCCTTTAACAACTACAAGAATTTATAAAATAGGAATTAAGAAAAACTGGGAAACTGAGAACTAGGAATGTTAGAAACTCTGCGGTAAGACAATAAACAGCATAATGCCGAGCTCATAATTTACTTCTTTTTTTAAGCTGCTAGCAATTGTTTTACATCCTATGGAGTAAACCGTGTTTTCCACAAGCGCTTTTTTAAACGCCACCGCCAGCGTCTTTTTCCTGCAGCTCCGAACACCTTTTTAAGTTGAAAAAGTTCAACTTTTCAAAAGAAAACGCCTTAAATCAAGCATCATTTTTGAACAGCTTACCAATGACAAGCGAGTAGCAAGACCTGTCATTTCCTTAACAACATGCGAGAAGAGTGATTGGTCGAGCAGGATCCTTCTCTAAAAAATAAAATGGCGGCCGTAGCACTGCTTTGAACATATTTTTATATGAATTAAAGTTTATTTTTCACATGTAATAACTTTCGATTGCATTTCTAGCAAGAAATTAGTACTGTAGTTTTTATCTAAACCAGCGGAGCCTCAGCACAGTCCTTCATTAATCATTCAAACAACCAATCAACCAAATTGATAAAAAATATATGTTGTTTTGCACATTTTTAGTATAGACATGACTACTTTCCTCTTAGTGTCATTAAGATAACATCAGCTTGCAAAATGTGGGATTTCAATAAACAGAGGAAGGTAGATTAAGGCATTTGGATGAAACACAAACATTGTCTCCAACAAACAATCTCCAAAACTCTGGAGGCGAGTGATTTAAGAAAGAGTGGGATTACAGTGGCCGCCGGTAGCACAAGCCCACCCTCTGCTTTTATGGTGTGAAATATGAGCGCCTACACCTCCTGATTGACGACCTGGAATCTGATTATATGCTAGTCTTGAACCACAAACACACTGAGCTCTTTTTCCAAACCCCCCCTGCATCCACATAACCCAGCGTCTGTATTCCTTTCAATGAGGAAGACACAGGCTTTATCTCGCTGATTCATATTTCAAGCCTCAAGGAAAAGAGGAAGAAGAAAATGTCAAAAGGTAAAAGTCTACAACCAAATAAACTTCTGTCTCTCAAAACGGGATGTCCTCATACGGCAACTCGTCTCAAAGAGGATTAGAGCCCAAACTGCCTACAGACAACAATAAAACCTGAAAAAAGTTATTTTTCTCTCTGTTCTCCTTTGCGCTAATTCCCCACCTCCTCCATTCCCTCTCTACCTTCTCGCTCCCTCATTCACTCCCTCCCTCTCCGTAAAGTCACGATGAATACCGCACAGACTCACATCTGAGTGGCTGGCAGCCGTCCAGACTTCAGTAATGCACTAATGAGTATTTGGAGACTTCCCTCAGCATTGCCGATGCCATTTGGGACATGAAAAGGACAAAAAGAAAAAGGGAAGAGGGAGAAAAAGAGAGCGAACAACATTTGCTGGCCTGGAGGACTATTGTACATTAATTTACTGTAACTTACAGTTAACTGAAGTTCAGTATATACCTGACGTATACATTAACAGACACGATCAACGTCTGTGATGTTACAAGCTTGACATATGCCACTGCTACAACACACTAAACAAACAAAGACCCACACACAAAAGAACAAAGAGGTGCTGACTGGCGCCAGCACAGCAAACATTAATCCCTAAGAAGGGAAAACCTACATAAAGTACGTCATACTGTATAATGGTCTGTAAAGATGTAAACAACCCTGAAGCACTTTCCCCCGTAAAGGGGATGAATTGAATGATGCAACAACTTGGATACATGTGCCAGTGTACTGTGATTTATACATTTATATACTACATTTACACCGTAAGGTCATTATTGAAACGAAATTGCTAATAAACTCTCTACAATGTTCGAAAAAAGACTTGAAAAATAATTAAATTGTGAATAGCAGTGCAAATTCCTCTGTGAAAGCACAAATCATTGCTTTTAACAATGAAAATAATGTCCAAGCTTATGAATGGAGCTGAAAAAGAAGGTGAAAACAGAGAAAGAAAAAGAATGAATCATAAAATAAAGTCTGTATGAAAAAAAAGTCTCGCTTCAACAGTCCCAGTTCGCAATTTCTTTGTTTTATTACCAGGTCAGTGATACTCCAGCATGTGTAAATGGAGTTTGCATCATATTTTAATCAGTTTTTTTTGTGCTGTAATACCACAACACCATCACAAAATGAACCTGGTGTTTCTGTTGCATTGTAAGCAGTGCATACGCGTTGCTTGTGATCTTGCATGGAACAGGCGGCACAGAGCGCAGAAGCGCATTTTTGTTGCGGGTACAAAAACATGCTGTAAAACTAAAAGCTTGATAAAATAGCGAACAAATTGAAATGTTTTTCTCCATAAAATGTGTAACCATAAAACTGGACCCAATTGTGATTGATAAAAAAAAACACAGCACTTTTCCAAAACACATGGGCGGCTGGATGAGACAAGAAGCAGACGGCTGGGTGAACTAGAATGTTAAGATGGGACGGCGACTGGTAAAGGTGGTCTGTAGTGGGGGAGGGGGGAGACGTGAGGTCTTAAAGGGATACATCACCCAAAAATGAAAATTCTGTCATCATTTACTCACCTTCAGTTGTTCCAAAACTGTATAAATTCCTTTGTTCTGATTAACACAGAGAAAGCTATTTGGAAGAATGCTTGTAACCAGACAAATTTTTCCCCCCATTGACTACCTTAGTAGGAAAAATACAATGGCAGTCAAAAGTGCCCCAGAACTGTTTGCTGTCCGACATTCTTCAAAATGTCTCCTTTTGTGTTCAACAGAACAAAAAATTTTAAAGTAATTTTTCCTACTACGGGAGTAAATAGGACTCAACTTCTGTTTGGTTATTAGCATTTTTCCAAATATCTTTATCTGTGTTCATCAGAGCAAAGAAATGCATACAGATTAGGAACAATTCGAAGGTGAGTGATTGATCACCGATTTTTCATTTTTGGGTGAAGTTCAGGATCAGGTGTTTAACCACTCAACTCAACTCAACTTTATTTATATAGCGCTTTTTACAATTTTCATTGCTACAAAGCAGCTGAACATGAGACACATTGAATACAAGAAAAACAACTAAAGGCAACCACTGAAGCTGTCAATACAGTAGGGTCTACACAAACCCCAGCACACACAAAGTCATTAGCAACTCTTCCATAACAAAAAAGTAAATTAACAATGACAGAAGTTTTTCTATGGGTGGATATATCCCTTTAAATGAGAATCTTTTAAAATGTATAATAAACTTTATTGTTATAAAGTTATGATGTGGACTCCGCTACTCTTCTTAAAAACTCTATACATTTTTATAATAAAATTTATCATCATTGTTGTGAACAGGCCTTAGCCCTACCCCCTATTCTAGACGAATTATAGTATTAATCCACGCAGATCAGAGCACTTCTCGGCCAGATGGTGTCTCTGTCTCAATCCATCACACCCCATTAAAAGACCCAGATTAGCAGTCTCCAGACTTGTTTACCCATCACTAACGAGAAGGTATGTCCAAGATTATCCTCGCAAAGGATCAGGAGGTTTGTGAATATATGGTTGAGGGATTAAAACTCGCTGAACGTGCAGGTTTTTGCTGTTACTATGGTAACCTGCTGTGAGAAAACTCTACATGGTTAAAAAAACACAATGGCTGGCAGATATGAAAGTGAAGATTGTCACTAAGCGACCTGCTATTTCCTGCACAATGACAGAGAGAGACAATAATTAAAGACACTCCTGCACACCCTTAAGTTAATGAAGAAGGTGAAGGACCTCAATACATGAGTATTGGCACATTGCAACGAAGCCACTCGGGTGGTGGTGGAGATAGACGCAGAGGACACCTACATGACTGGAAACAGGACAAACCGCGACAAGGCCATGTAAAACAATATCATATTGTGTGAGAAAATTGTGATGACATGAAAGGCCACAATTGTTGATCCTAACTTTAGTTTCCCAGGTAAGCATCTGGATAAAGATGCGGTAAGGTATGTGAATAGAAAAGACGTTCTTAAACTGTTGATGGCTTGGAGGTCATAGGTTAGCTATTGTTGATGTGTCAACAGTCAGCTTCCACTGGGATGTATGAAGTTTGTTTGCTCTAAAACCACATAGAGATCTGCAACAAGTTTAATTTACCAGAAAAAACAATTAATTAACACGTACTGTAGCACATATTTCAATAGAATCCTTTCAAGCTGACTTCCACGTCAACACCAAAAAAGATTCGGGGAACTTTTAAGTGCAGCCAGGTTTATCGTCTCTTCAATTTTTCCACTAGCTTTGCTCGGTCAGGTTTGCCGTGTGACTGTCACGGAGAACAGCTCGAAAGGATTCGGAATTGAGCCTCTGACCACAGAGAAGGCAGTGCCAGGATTTTGAAATACCCCTCTACAAATACACCTCCCTTCCAGAGAGCTCTGGTTTGCGCTTGCCTCTCACCACCCAGACATGCAGGCGCTGTTGGCAAGAGTATGGATCTCCCTCCCTTTGCTCGAGCGGCTAGAAGTGACTCCAGCAAGCTTTCCTAATACAAAGCTGCTCAACTCTGTAGAGGTTAAGTCTGTCAGCTCAACGCTGGTGTATTTTCAAATGTCAACTGTGACAAAAATGTCAGGAGAGGTTTAAAATTCTTGGATGTGTCAAATCCATACTAAGAGCGCTATGAACGTTAATGTCTAACTTCCGTTATCCCTCGGCTATGCGTGAACCTGAGGCTTGTTTTTCTGGCAAATGACGCAGGAGTGTCATATGTTCCAGTGACAAACAAAGCATTTTTCGTTTTGTTCCAATAGGATACCATCTCCTCTGTGCTGGAGCATTCATCACTGTCATTTGACAGAAAAACTAGCGACTGGTTCACGCCCAGTTGAGGAATAACCGCGCTATTAATAACCGCGCTATAAACAGTTAGTAAGACATTAATGTTAATAGCGCTGTCAATATGGATATTTCTCTTAAACAAACACGTCGATTCACTTCAGAAGAACCTTGTTAAGACCACAGAGCCGTGTCAAGCAGTTCTTTGATCGATGGACTCACATCTTGGAACTTTGAAAATTTCCTCCCATTCACTCCCATTCTACATGGGCAGTGGTGTGGTAGATGGTCCACCAAAAATATTATTTATGATGCAGAAATGGGACATTTTCAGGGTTGGGTACCGAAACCCCCAGCGCATATGAGCACGAGGTTTGGCTATGAACAGGGGTGGTTCTAAGGCAAGTGTATATCCGGGGCTTAGCCCAGAGACATCCACATTTGTGTTCTAATACAGTGTCGTAGCAAGTCAGGTCAGCCCAAATGCAAAAACTTTTAACGGGGCACCTCTGTCTGTTTGCGACCGCTTTGCGCATTACTTGACATCGGTTGTTTACTCAGGTATGTTATTTAAATGCTATTGCGCATCAACCGCGCTCAAATAGTAACGGCAGACCCAAAGGGAGCGCAAACTCCGAAATGGCCAGAAAGAGATAGAAAACATCGTCACCAATAGCGCTGTGGTTAGTGCGTTGACATATAAAGCCAGTGCACTTGCAGCGCTATCCGAGTTTGATTCCCGTATCAAGTGTCTTTTGGCGGTCCAACTCCCATGTCTCTAACCAAAGCTTTCCTGTCTTTTCTCCACTGTCCAATCAAATAAAGGCAAAAAGCCCCTAAAATATGACTTAAACGAAAAAAGAACGAAGGAAGAAGCAACACAGCCAGCGTTTTGCACCTGTTTTTACATGCAACAAGTGAATGGCCCTAACATGTCTATGATAAAACAGTTATCAAACATTTAGCTATATGTGATATGTGGTGTGAATGTAGTTCGGCAAAGGGTGGATTCGATCTTGCACTCATATGTAGCATCAGTACTACTTGTGCCATTTGTCAACTATTTAAAGTTTGGGCAAATAAATTCGAAGACCTTTTTACCACATATAGCAAGCGTGGGGTAGACTATCAGAACTTGTCATTCACTGCACTGAAAGCAAGCATACTGGAGGACAGAAAAAGAGTGCTAAGGAAAAAGGTGAAAGGATCTTTTTGACTGTTTAAATGGTAAGATGCTTTATTGCATTCCTCCTTTATATGCGGTTAATAAAGTAACTTTATCCCACCGCTGCCAAATACTTTGAGGGGCAGTCGTGGCCTAATGGTTAGAGGGTTGGACTTGTGATCAGAAGGTTGCCGGTTCGATCCTCAGGTCCAGCGGGTAACGATTGAGGTGTCCTTGAGCAAGGCACCTAACCCCTACTTGCTCCCCGGGCGCTGCAGCGATAGCTGCCCACTGCTCTGGGTGTATGTGTGTTCACCACTTGCTGTGCGTGTGTTCACTACTCTCTGGATGGGTTAAAAGCAGAGATAAATTTCGGATATGGGTCACCATATCTGACAAAAACAGGTCACTTTCACTTTCACTTTATTGGTAGTTCATTGGTAATGATTCTCGCTGTATTCCCGTTTGTAAAAAATATTTATTTCCTATCGAGTAGTTTTTTTAAATAGTTTTGAGGCGAGATCTGGTCTAGTAAGTGGCACAGAATTGTTACGTGATGTTTAAGGAAAATGTTCTTGTGTTTTGAATATATGTTCCTCTGCATTACATTTAGCCTTAACACATTTATTTTGCATATTGTGACTTGAATCTGGCTTATTTCGTTTTATATTTGTATATTATATTAGGGTCAATTCTTTTCTAAACCAATTCTGTACATTAATGTTTACGATTCCAATTCGACTATGTAAATCCTTAGTCGAGGAAACCCCTAATAGGGATTAATTTTTATTTTGTTCAGATGAATACAGAGAAAGATATTTGGAAGAATGCTTGTAATCAAACAGTTCTTGGCCACGACTAACAACAAAGAAATGTATACAGATTTGGTACAGCTTGAGGGTGAGTAAATTATGTCAGAATTTATTTTTTGGGCGAACTGTACCTTTAAAGGGATAATGCAGTTTTGTACGTAACACCTGATTTAAAAGCAATTTTCCAGTGTTCATGAACCATTCTTCAATGTAACAAATACATTTTTCAAAAGTGCATTTGTTATTTCATCATAAGACAGTGTACACATCTCCATATTTCTGAAAGTAACACAGCTGGGCTCAAAAACAGCTGAAGTAAAAAAGAAAGTTATGGAGAGAAGGTTAGAACTGACAAATTTGACTTACTGTTACTTAAAGTTTTAAATTGACATTGTTTCTTTTTTTCTGTGGGATTTCTATGTTTTCGAAATAAAAGTCATTTTACATGTTTTGGTTAAAAGCGTCTGCCAAATGCATAAATGTTTAATACAACAAAACTATCCTTGACAATCATTTCTTAGTGTGTCTACTTGATGAAGACCTTAGTAGCTAATTCATTCAAATATTTAAATGAAGTAATTTGCTGTATTTGTATGAAGGAATTTATCCTGACTATTATATACAATAAAATATGAATTAGCATCATGTGCCTTTGTTTATAGGGTTGGGTATTGTTTGAATTTTATCAATTCCAAATCTGATTCTGCTTATCAATTTAGATTGTTATCGATTCCCAGTTTCGATTCCACATTTACATTTAGATATCAACCCGTATAGTAATTTAGCCTGGTTATTGACTGGTTTGCAAAAAATATAGATTCTTTTTATACTATGGTAAATTTCTGGTTCCTGTGCTTTATTACAAGTTAACACAAGCACATTTCTGAAAATATGCACACAGGAATTGATAAGGAATGAGGAATAGAAATATACATTTTAATTTCAATTGTCCGATTCCAATTCTTTTCGATTCTGGACAGATTCCTTATCTTTCACTTTCGATTCCGAATCTCTATTTTTCTATACATAAAGAGATATTCATAAGATTAATCAAAATTAAATATTCTATTGCATTCGTGGCTTCAGAAAAAAGTTTTGTTTGAGGGAATTAATTAATGACAAGACTTTTAGAGTCTGTTAGAAAGGTTGTTCTTGTTCTTGCAGAATACAAAAGAAGATATTTTGAAAGATGTTGGTACTACATTCATACCCAGATAACAGCTTTGCCCATTAACTTGAATGGGTACCAGCGTTGTTGGTTACCAATATTCTTCAAAATATGTTATTTTGTGTCGTACAGGTTTGAAATTACAATTATTTTCATTTTTGGGTGAACTATAAGACCTTATGTCATCTCATTTTAATCTCTGTTTTCTGATTTTTTGTATTGGACATAGTTCATACCTTCAGTCAACAACATTTCAACCTGAACAGACTGTACTTACCTTAAAGCTATGTTTTTGTTTGGGTTCAATTAATTAAGGCATGTAACGTAATTAAGGTCCATTTACTACAATACGAAATATGCACAACGCAGACATTAAATGCTCTGCAAGATTAAACTGTGTAGTAACCGTGCAGTGTCTTGTCGAGCTGATGTACAACACAGTAAAAAATGTCTGATACTGTGCACTAGTAAACACCAGCACTCGTGTGTAGAATCTACCCAAATGTGCACTGCCCAACTCTTAAAGAAGCTAAATGATGCAATAAAACTCCTCATGATTTTCTGTAGGAGTAAACGAAGAAAATAATAACATTGTAGGTGGCACTCAAAAACCTGTGCTACGTGAACAATTAGACAGAAAAATGATACAGAAATTAGATGATTTTGAATATAGGGTGCTTAGTTGAAGAAGGGCAAAGAGGCCATTGTTAAATTCCTCCAGAGAAATTATTTTTCAATTAGTGTGTGAACTAAGTCCGAGGGGCGAGTCTGGCAGAGGAGGGGTCTCAGATTCAATCAGTTCTGCTGCAGACTGAGTGTGTTGGGGGGGTTGTGGCGTCACCACAGGGGAATGTCTCTCTCTCTTTTCCTCTCTCTCTCCCCCTCCCAGCCGCCTGCCCGTGGAGCCAACGAGAGACACATTGTTTAGTCTAAACCCTGCTGGTGCGGGACTACACACTCCAGATCCCCACCACACACATGGCAATACACACAAACTGACAAAATGCGGCATGAAAACAGCCGAGGACCTCAGGAGCAAAACCTCAGCGCTTTATTTTTTGAGGTGTCACGCTACACACTCCTATCTATGTGTGTGTTCATGTGATATATCAACGCAGACACCGCTCTGACATAGTAGACAGACTCGCAATACAGCCGGTGACTAATACTCTCACACACACACACCTTTCGCAACTCGCACATGCACACTGTCTACCCGTAATGCACTGTAAATGCGAAAGGTGGTTTGGATCATTTGCGGCAAACGTATCTGCACTGCACAATCAGTGTACAAATCACAAACCTGGAAATGCTTGACAGAGTCAGACAGCCAACTCCCACTTCCTGCCCTCCCCCACAGACAGACAGACGAATTCCTTAAGGCCGACAGCACTCACACCCGCACACGCAGACGTGTGGGGGTAACCAGTAACGCACAGGGCAATAAACACACAGCTGCAGTGGAACCATGGTGGATTTCAAACAAAATATCAGAAACAATCGAAGAATGTCACTTGTGCACTAAAATGAGTTGGTTTTATTATTCTGCTGAGATAATTGTGTCCATTCATCAAATTAGAGACGGAATCACCGAAAAAACTCAAAGGAAATTTTACATTAGTAGCAGACGTTTAAAATCATAGAAATTACCGAACAAGATCCAAAGTAACGCTCCCTGCATTTAATTCAATTCTCAGCCAGATGAAGGAGAAATGTCAAAACTCAAACACCACTTCTCAATAGCAAAAGGTTTATATTCGTAGCTAAAAGAGCTACTTTGATACAGTGATGATATTTAATGGTAATACCAAGGCATCTGATAATAGCACTGCCAATATTTTGGCTTCTGTACATGGTGAACATTTTTCTGCATATACAGTATGTAAGTCACCCTGAAGTGTCAACTAAACCAGTGTTTCACAAAAAAATCTTCCACGGCACAGTTTAGACAAGTGAAATAATCGCCATAAACATTGAAATAAAATTAAAAACCTGCAGGGTAACAAATGACACATTAAAATGGCATTTAAAAGCCTACTTAAAGTACTACTCATGGATTTAAAAAATCTTGTATGAATTGGAAATATTTTAAGTAATTGTATTAACACTGCAATAAATGTAATTTATTTTTTCATTTTTACGAGAAAAATAATAATTCACGCCACACCTGACAAGCTGTCACGGGACACGTGTGTTGGGAACTGAATGATTAAATGGACAGTTCTTCCAAAATTGTAATTCTTTCATCTTTACTTATCAACATGTATGACTTTCTTGTGCAGAAAACAAAATACATTTTAAGGACATTGGTAACAAAACAACATTGACTTCCATTATATGGACACAAAACACAAGACATTCCTCCAAATATCTTCTCCCACAGAAGAAAGAGTCATATCAGCTACAGTTTATGAATAACATGATGGTGAATATATGATGACAAAAATGTTATTTCTTAAGTGAAACATCCCTTTAAATGCAACTATACCATGTCTGTAAATGTATACTGTACATGTACCTAATGTACATACATAAAAGAAATAACATTTTAAGTCACATAGCAAGTGGAATTTTGCTACCGTCAGTGAAATAACCTGCTGGTTTGGCAACAAGGTCTGATAGCACATTCAAGATAAGCCTCCTCGGCTGCTGCACGCCCTGTAATGCAGTAACTGATGTGGAGTACTAAAGGCTCCGCAGAAAGTCCTTGATCAGGAACACAATATCTTTATTCATGGCTCAGCTAGAAGCTCATACAGTTTCTCTTTAAAGGGCTATGTGGCAATACGGCGTATGAACTATCACCGCAACTTTAATAGGCATGTTACACGTGTGTGTGTGTGTGTGTGTGTGTGTGATAAGTACTGATGGGTTTAGCAAAGTGGCAAAAGAGACATATCTTCATGCTCCATCAGTGGTGACAGACGGGGTAATGACTCTCACACACACATACAGTCAACACACACACACATTTCCAATGCTCAAAAAAACGTCCTCTAGCTGTTTTTGCAGGGCCCAATCCGACTGCAGCACATTACGACACTAAACTCCCTCAAGTGCTACTAACTACCCATCCAAGGCGAGCTCACATGTAAATCACAGTGGCAGCTCCGAACAGCTTTAAAATGAGCTTGTGATGAGACCTCAAACCGGTTTGCTAGCGTCGCCGGGCAAGGCTGCACTTTTAATTACAGCGTCTGTCTCCACCATAACCTCACGACAACAGGGCCGAAATCACCTTTCGAGGGGTTTGCAGGACAGATGACGGTCAGAGGCCAAAGGGACATCTGATTGCGGTTCTATAACTGAAAGTCATCGATTGGCTTACAATATTTATAACAAGGGCATTCTTATATTTAAAAAAGTGCCTTTTTTGTGCAAATGTTGTATTGACGATGACCATCCTTTACATTATTGTACGTTTTTTTATCGCTCACAAAATGGTCATGTGATTTCAACATAGCAGATCCCTATGAGGAGGTGACTCACTCTACTGTACATAGAAAAAGAGCTTTTGTGAGTGCACATCATATTTGTGACAGGTGTTATTTATGTCTTTGTGTAAAAAGTATATTATAAAATATAAAAAAATATTAAATAAACCTTGATCAGAAAACTATTCTTCTTCTTCCTAATCTGTTGCAGCAGTAGAGACAGAACACTTATCTAATCAAGGTCAAAGCTGAACAAAAATACATTCCAACCTGTAAATACTTAACACAAACTACTCCACAAAACAATCAGGACGGCCAACGTTTTAGAGACTTTACTAGGGTCTCAAAAAAAATGGTACAACATCAAACGCTTCTAATCGAATGATGTATAACAGCGGGGTAAACACCCTCTAATGACCCAAACACAGCATTGTAATCTGATAATTTGACCCCTTATAAAAACAAGGCAGATGTCAAAAACGCTCTGATAGTCATTTCTTTTGTTATTTATACATGTGCAAAGCCTTGGTCATTTTTTTATTATTTTGCATTATTGCCAACATTTTTACTTAAGATTGGGATCTATGAGTCAACCAATGCCAACAACAAGAGTCTGAAAAACAAACTGTGATGAAACCAAACCATCAAGCAACTTTTCTTGGAAAAGTTTCCAAGTAGCCTCCAAAAGCACCTGCTTGTGTAACTGCTAACCAATACAGAGACTTTGGTTTTTACTCAACTAGAATACAGAAAAAAACATTGAAGATACTATTTTGACATTTAACTTATCTGCAACATGATACACCCCAATACAATATTGGATAAAGATAAAGAACCAGCAAGCAGAATTGAGCATAATACAAAGAGTTCACACTCACAAATTAAACCAATTCGGAATTTAATTCGCATTAAAGCGCAGTACTGCGTGACAAACATGCACATACTTGCTAAACGTGTAAAATAGATACTGCAATGTAAAATAAAAACAGTGTATAGAAATATAGATAGAAATTCGGTTTACCAGCCACAGCACTGAGCAGAAGCATTGAGCAGAGCCCAAGTGAGAGAAGTGATGCTCGGTTCAGGACCAGTACTCTCATCCTGACGATGGTTTCGATGCTTCTTGATCGGTTCAACTCCAAATGAGCTCCACTAAAGTTTCCGTAGATTTTCCCCGCAGCCTCCCGTATCACTGAAGTTCAAGCTCATGTACTTGGTGTAAATCGTACGAAATGAGACGTACACATGTATGTTTGAAAATTATACATGATTTTAAAGGAATAAAACATATATATATATATATTACATGTCTTTATAATTAGATTTTAAACGCATTTTATCCATGTCGGCAAGGAGTTGGGGCAGTTACACTTCGCGCATTACTGCATGCAATCCGCTGTCTCGCATTTCTTCTTTTTCGACACTTTAGACATCAACAGACATTTTAAAACATCCCAAACACCTGCTACTACCACGTATTTGGTAATAAATGTGTATATTCAAACAGATTTAGCTGATATCTGTTCGGTTCTGGTCCAGATGGTCGTGCGATATCTCAATATGGGTCAGTTCTGCTCATGTCAGCCCGCTTCAGTTGATGCTTAAGTTAGCTTCACGCGCTAATGACATCTCCGACATTTCCCTTCTTTTTCTTGATTTTATTACTCCACAAAAGCTGAAATTGCGTATTTGAAATAAAGTCGATGTACTGCAGAAGGCGTCGAGCCCATTTGTCGGTTCAAGCTGCCGTACGGGAGCGACATTGAGTCCGATCCAGAGTGTAAGAGGCCTGTAGGAAACGTCGCAGTGGGTCTAGGTCTGTAACGGCTGGTAAAGTGATCGCAGGACGGGCTACCCAATGGGTAAATGAGCGTATTTTTCCCGGTATGGATGATTATCGTCGCGTAGATCGTGTCGAGCTCCCGCGGCCGCTCTCTGTAACTTCAGCTCCGCCTAGAGCAGACAGATGAAGGGCAGCCAGTCCTCCAGCTCCCCCCCCTTCGTCTCTCTCTCTCTCTCTCTCCCTATGCTTCTGCTTTTCACTTGTAGTTTTCTCTCAGGAAAATAGCCATGGTTTTATTATAGTAAAAGTTCAACAATTTTTTGGGCGAATTGATTAACATTTATATTACACTGTAGAAAGACAATGGTAGTAGATTTGTGATTAAATTATTATTGCCACTGTCGTAAAACCATCGTAAATGTTCATAATTTGTTACAGTTGATACTTTTCTACAATACATGAATGAGTGATTGAATAAATAAAGTGGTAGACCTACTGTGTTAGTTCCGTGCTATTCTTTGGTCAAAATACCATGTAAATATCCATGTTTATTTCTGTCAGTGAAGCGCAGCTGTTTGCTTAGAGACTACATTTGGTAGAAACTATATTTGGCACAGCCAATTTTTGTAAGAATTCTATATTTTTTATATATATTTGTTTTGCATGTCACACTTTACATTTGTGTTTGGTTGTTTCTTATGACAAGAGTTCAAATGCTCTTTTCTAATACAGGATTTTGCTACGTGAATTCTTTTACTTCAGTGGTATATTTGTAGACCTCAGAATTCCAAAACAAACGTGTTTATGTAAACACGTTTTAAATATATATTTGTATTATTATATTATGGAGTGAAATATATATGCTTTTGTGAGATTAAATCACATTTTACAAACACAGACCTGAAAATTATTAGAGCTACTCATTTTCCATTTGACAAACATCAAAGCAAATGTGACTTGGCATTGAAACAGTGTTTATTTGGATTTGTTAATATGTATGGGGAAATGTATGTCTTTTGTTTGTGTTTTTTGGGCGAGCAAGAGTTACACTAAAATTATTTATTACTGCTTTGAAAATATCTTTCCATACAAACAATGCCCCCTGGTGACCATCACACAGCAACGGTCATATGAGGTAACGCAACAAGGCCTCAAGAGATTTTCATACAGCATTACCCTGTAATTTTCAATCAAGTGGTCTTTAATTATAAGTCAGCCTAAAAGTCAACAACATATTGAATTTCAAGACAAACAAAGGAAAACAATGTAGAGACAATGTGGGGTATATCCATGAGGTGGTAATACAGTAAGCTCTAAATACATTTTATTTAAAATAAAAAACAGTTTACATTTCTTAAATATAATGCTTGTATTGCACAGAAAATAACACTGACAGAATAGTTTTTAAAAGTAAACAAATAAAAAGCTTTTAGCTGGTTACATTTTAAGATACATGTAAATAAGCTGCCTATCCATAATACAGAAAGTGACAGCTCTTTAGACATCTAAAATATTCATCTTAATATCATCTAAAAATGTGACATTTAGTTAACAGGAATTATTACATAAAAATACATACAGTATTTGTATGGAAATAAGGCAGTAAAATATTAAAACCCTTTCAAACCCTGAGTCTGGTTTAAAAAATATCTTAGGTGCACTGTCAGAATTACAGAATGTTCATTCTGACATCTCATTTAGTGCGAAGTATTATGTCAAACTATATTAAAGTCAATGTACTGAAGGAGTGTTTGTTTCCTTTAGATTTGGCTAAGAGACAATCTGAGCTCCTGCTCTCGAAAGCTTCTGTCCAGCTTCTGTGTCTCTGACTTTAGCACCGAAGGAACGAGCTGTTGGGACACCACAGCTAAAGACTCATTCAGATCCTGTCTCAGAGACATCATGCTCTGACTGTTCTTCAGAGAGCGATCTATAAACTCTGCCCTCTGCTTATGATCTGCAGCCAACATGAGACGGAGATGATGAACCTAGAAAAGTAGCTTTAAGTTCATTTCAATTCAAAGCAGCTTTGCAGAAAACATTTTCGTGAAAGGAAATAAATGAATTAAAGGCGACCAAACAATCCATAAGTCATATACACCTACGATGGCACAAGAAGTAAATTATGAAAACATTTATTTATTTTATTTATTTATTTTATTTATATAGCGCTTTTCACAATGTGTATTGTTTCAAAGCAGCTTTACAGGGGCAAACAGGAAAAACAGAAAAGTTAAAACACAGCACAGTGCATGGTATTCATACAACGAGTAAGATCATACTAATAAATAATAGCTAATTTCTAAATAAATAAATAAATGAATGAATGCAGTCTCCCGGTGAGCAGGCCAACACTGCCCTGCTGTGGCGAGGAACCCAAACTCCAATGATTAATTAATGGAGAAAAAAACCTCGGGAGAAACCAGGCTCAGCCGGGAGGGCCAGATCCCCTCTGACGTGTCATAGCTGCACTCAAACTGGTGACATGTGATTTAAGTTTAGCATTTAATACCAAATATTGTAACTTCAGCATTAATAAGCCAAATAGTCCGTCTTTGCTCTTGGTTGGGGATGTAGTGGTCTGAGCTGGGATGGTCCGATGGTCATATTTATGTGTGAACTTCCTTCAAGGACTTACCTGTTCTTCTAGCTCATTGGCTCGGATTCTCAATCGCTTCAGCTCCTCCTTGTCGGTACCATCTGACAGGGTCTATAAAGACAGTCAGCATCCTTACTGAAACGTAACCTTATAAGTGACTGGTGTCTTACAATGCTGTCTTAAAATGCTCTCTCCTTGGGGAGCTCACAACATTTAGGCACAGAGCCATTGTCTTCTGTCAACATCTCTGACAATAAATCATGCAGACATCCAAAACAGAAAAGAATTTATTCCAAATGTGGTCACTCCATCATACCTGAACTCCTGCTTCTGACTGTGACAGTTGACAACTAAGTTTGCCCCTCTCCAGCTCAACCTGCTTATAGAAAACATAAACAAGAACAATAATCATTCATATGAATCATGCTGACATGATTTATGAATCCTACCATCCTAATGCCTGTCTATAACCCCACCTGTGTCAAGGTCTCTCTCAGGTGCTGTCGCTCAGACCGCAGCCTCTCTATCTTTTTCTCTAGATGAGTGTTTCTCCTCTGCAGAAGGTTCTGCTCTATCTCCAGTTGGGCAACTGCCTGCTGCATTGCTGACAGACGGTTCGGCACACCAGAGTTCGTGTTCGCTTCATCTATGGCTTGGGCATGTGGTTCAGTCTTTTTCTCCTATTTATATAGGTAAAAAAATAAAACACAAACTATTCACTGAATAATTTGTTCAATTAGGACATTTAATAATGAACTGGATTTATGCGAGTTCAATTTACTAAACAGACATACACTAATGCGGATTATGTTTATTTGAAAGTCCATCCATCCACAGGTCATTTATATAAACTAAGATGTTACATTGAGCACATTAAAGGAATAGTTTATCCAAATATAAAATGATCTCATAATTTATTTATCATCATGCCATCTTAGATGTATATGACTTCCATTCATTAAATAAATAATTTCATATTAAAATACCATCATGTTATTTTCTTACTCCGGGAAATACTCCAAAAACTACATATGATAAATCAATCATTAAAGTAATATTCCAGAGTCCAGTAAGTTAACAAATGTCTTCTGAAGTGAACGATTCTATTTCAGTGAAAATAATTCATATTTTGAGCTTATTAAGCGATCAATACTTTGTGTATTAATGTACAGACTTGCTAAAATTTGTTGGTACCCTTGCAGCTCATTGAAATAATTCTTCATTCCTCCTGAAGAGTGATGAAATTAAAAGCTATTGTATCATGTATACTTCCATGCCTTTGGTATGACATAGAAAAAGCAAAGAAGCTGTGGATAGAGATGCATTATTTCTTATTCTACAAAGATATTCTAAAATGGCCTGAACACATTTGTTGGTACCCCATAGAAAAGATAATAAATAATTGGATTATAGTGATATTTCAAACTAATTTGTTTCTTTAGTTAGTATCACACATGTATCCAATCTTGTAATCAGTCATTCAGCCTATTTAAACAGAGAAAAGTAATCACTGTGCTGTTTGGTATCATTGTGTTAACCACACTGAATATGGACCAGAGGAAGCAAAGGATAGAGTTGTCTGAGGAGCTCAGAAAGCAAATAATAGACAAGCATGGTAAAGGTAAAGGCAAAGGCAATAAGACCATCTCCAAGCAGCTTGATGTTCCTGTGACAACAGTTTCAAATATTATTAAGAAGTTTAAGGTCCATGGAATTGTAGCCGATCTCCCTGGGTGCAGTGGCAAGAGGAAAAAGAAGAAGAGGATAACTGTCAAAGAGGTACAGCGCAAAGCGTAAATGAGTACACCCCCTTTGAAAAGTAACATTTTAAACAATATCTCAATGAACACAAAAATATTTTACAAAATGTTGACAAGACTAAGTTTTAAATAACATCTGTTTAACTTAAAACATGAAAGTAAGGTTAATTATATAACTTAGAGAACAAAATTTTCAGTTTTACTCAAATTAGGGTGATGCAAAAATGAGTACACCCCGCTGAAAGTCTCTGGAGCAAAGCTAAATTTTAGACTACAAATGTCTAATTTAAAAAGAATTCTTTCATTGCACAGGTGACAGTTGCATATAAAAGGGTGTTACTTAAAGAAAACGCCTTCCCATTTCATGCTGTCAGCAATGGTACCACATGGAAGAGAAATGTCACAAGACCTGAGAAAGAAAATAATTTCTTTACACAAGAAAGGTGAAGGCTACAAGAAGATCAGCAAAGCTTTACTTATCAGACAGAATACTGTAGCAAAAGTGGTACAAATATTTAAAAAAGATGGAACTGCAATCATCTCACAGAGACGTCCAGGTCGTCCACGGAAGTTAACACCTCGACAGGAGCATCTCCTGATGAGAAGGGTTAGAGGAAAACCACCATGCAAGTTCACTGCAGTTATCTAAAGAAGTAGAAGGCCAAACTGGGGTGTGACTATTTCCCATGAAACAATAGGCGTACACTCCAGAGGAATGGCACGCATGGGTGCCGTCCACGAAAGAAGCCACTCCTAAAGCCCAGTCACAAAAAAGCCCGCCTAGAGTTTGCAAGTGCCCATTCTGACAAAGATGAAGACTACTGGGACTCTATACTCCGGAATGATGAGACCAAGATAAATGTATTTGGAACTGATGGCTTCAAAACTGTATGGCGTCGCAAAGGTGAGGAATACAAAGAAAAATGCATGGTGCCTACAGTAAAATATGGTGGTGGCAGTGTCCTTATGTGGGGCTGCATGAGTGCTGCTGGTGTCGGGGAGCTGCATTTCATTAATGGTATCATGAATTGACAAATGTACTGCTCTATACTGAAAGAGAAGATGCTACCATCACTCTGTGCCCTTGGTCGTCGTGCACTTTTCCAACATGACAATGATCCTAAACACACATCTAAGGCCACTGTTGGATTTCTGAAGAAGAACAGGGTGAAAGTGTTTCAGTGGCCAAGTATGTCTCCTGATCTGAACCCAATCGAACACCTATGGGGAATTCTGAAGTGACAAGTTGAGCATCACTCTCCATCCAGCATCCAATCTCTAAATGGAAAAAGATAGATCTGGCAAAATGTCGCCAACTTGTTCATTCCATGCCTAGAATACTTGGTGCTGTCATTAAAAATCATGGAGGCCATACAAAGTACTAGATTTGGTAGGTTTTGTTGTGAGGTGTACTCATTTTTGCATCAACCTAATTTGAGTAAAACTGAAAAATGTGTAATCTAAGTTATATTATTAACTTTACTTTCATGTTATAAATTAAACAGATATTATATTAAACTTAGTCTTGTCAACATTTTGGAAATGTTTTTGTGTTCTTTGAGATATTGTTTAAAATTTTACTTTTCAAAGGGGGTGTACTCATTGACGCTTAGCACTGTACAAGTTTAATTTCAAGGTGAAGGTACGTCAGTTTGATCGCACTATCCGTCGCCAAGGAGGACTCTACTTTTGTAGAAAAACAAAAAAATCAGACAGGTATTTGCTAAAATTCATGTTGACAAGCCACAATCCTTTTGGGAGAATGTCCTTTGGACAGGTAAATCAAATCTGGAGCTTTTTGGCAAGTCACATCAGCTCCTTGTTCAAAGATGAAAAAAATCAAGCTTTCCAAGAACTGAACACCATACCTACAGTGAAACATGGAGGAGGCTCAGTTATGTTTTGGGGCTGCTTTGCTGGATCTGGCACAGGGTGCCTTGAATCTGTGCAGTGCACAATGAAATCTCAAGATTATCAAGGAATTCTGGAGCAAAACGTACTGCCAGGTGTCAGCAAGCTCAGTCGCCGGTCATGGGTCCTCCAACTGGATAATTACTGTTGGAGGACAGTAATTATTTACCATTCTTGGTTGATTGCTAAAATCAACCAAGAATGAATAAGAACGAAACATTGGACTATTCTGAAGTGGACTTCTATGAGTCCTGATCTGAATCCTATTGAACATCTATGGAAAGAGCTGAAACTTGCAGTCTGGAGAAGGCACCCATCAAACCTGAGACAGCTGGAGCAGTTTGCTCAGGACGAGAGGGCCAAACTACCTGTCAACAGGTGCAGAAGCCTCATTGAGGGCTACAGAAAACGTTTGCTTGCAGTGATTGCCTCTAAAGGTAGTGCAACAAAATATCAGGTTAGGGGTCCCATCATTTTTGTCCATGACATTTTCATTGTTTTTTTATTTACAATATTATGTTAAATAAAAAATAAAGCAAAGTATGATTTCTATTAAATCTGGAATAAATAATTGTGGATGCCAATTACTTTTGTCAGTTTCAAGTTATTTCAGAAAATGGTGCATTCTTTGTTTTTTGTGGAGGGGTATCAACAAATGTGAGCACGTCTGTATATCAGGATTATTCGAATATGGCGATAACTTTAAATTTAATTGGTTATGGCATGTTTTATGATAAAACATGCATAAGACAACAAAACCCTAAGAACCAACGAGAAATGTTAAATTTGGTATGTTTTTAATTTGTGAATAACTCCTAGAGAACTACAATCTGCGATAATTTTGGGTCATTTAATCATACTCAATTATTGAGTAAATACATTGATGGA
Organism: Triplophysa bombifrons; assembly: GCA_029783895.1. Classification (NCBI taxonomy): domain Eukaryota; kingdom Metazoa; phylum Chordata; class Actinopteri; order Cypriniformes; family Nemacheilidae; genus Triplophysa; species Triplophysa bombifrons. The sequence continues at coordinate 17,612,455 of CM056456.1, read as the reverse complement.
TCAGTGTCTGACGCTGATTACATCTGGGGAATCACTTGTTAATAACAAAGAAACCCTGCGCTCCGGAGACTTAAAGTGACAGCTTCGCCCTAAAGCAAAAGCTGATATTGACAGGGATTCTGATAGTTGGCTCCAACATCTGAAAATTGCATTAAGAAGGAAGACTACACGCACCCTTGCACAACCCCAGTTTCCCCCAAAAATAGTATTTAATGTTAGTAATTAAATGTAACATTATTAAAAACAGGCAGCTGTTTGCCAAAAATATTTAATTTCTAACTTAGCAACACAAAAACAAACTATTATAAATACCCAATTGAATTGAATTGAATTGCCCAATAGGACATTTCTCACGCCTTATGCATGACAGGGGGAGCAGAATTTTGTAATAAATCTTAATATTAAACTTGTACTGTGGAACTAAACGTATGGAACTGACCTTAGTAAATTGACCATTTATCTGATACAATTTCACTGTTACGCAGAATAACAGCAAACATGCACAATATGTTTAATTTAAGATTGACCACAGTCAAAATCACTTGTCTCAAATAAAGCTAAGCAACATAAACAACTGTGCACATCAGCAACCGGATGACTAGAGGCCCCCTAGGTAAGAACACGTTCGACTACTTGCAGCATGCGCAGGCTTCGTAGACAGCGTATGACATCATAGAATTGCAGCTGCTATGATCTTGAATAACTCTTGTGAGACTTGGAAATCTCACGTGGATAGAGTCTGAATCCATGCAGGAAGTCAAACATACATTTCTAATAGGGAAAATCGGCTGACTTTTATTGAAAATAATATTTTTAAGTTTTCAAATAATCTTTTTCACAATAGTTTAGGTCATCACAGAGGGCCCTGAGGGTTTGCAACTTATAGAAAGCATCTTCTGGTTTTAAATAGTAAAAGTACTCTCAGAAATTCATTCATGAATGTATTTTAAAAGCTCCTGGGTGCCAATACTGCCATTTAAGATCAAGGTCCGTAGTAGTCTATCTTGTAATCTAATTCACTCATATTTAATGATGATAATAATAAAAGCAGTTTCTTACCCGTGTCACGTCTGTTCCGGATTCCGTTCTCTTTTGCTCTTGCTGTCCCAGTCTCTCTTTATAGTAAATCAGCATGGCTTCAGTCTTCTCCAGAGCCACCCTGATCCGATCTCTGTCTTTACCCAGATCATCTGCTCTCTCTCTCAGAGCGCATACTGCTATGTCCTTCTCTCTCAGTAGTCTGTTTCTCTCCTCCTTTTCTAACAGTACGATGGACATTTGTTTCTTTAACCTCTTCAAGTCTTCATTCTCTGATGTTCTCTGTTTTCTCAGTCTGTCTATGTCTGTCTGCAGGCTCTGAGCATTAATTCTCATCATCTCGACTTCCTGACCTTTTCCTGTCAGTTCCTTTCGAAGTGTCTCTAATTCTAACCGTGTATCTTCATGGGAATGATATTCATCATTTAAGTCTGTAAGGGTACCGTGACCACTATCAACCTTTGCACTTTGGTACTTGATTTCTCTAACGTTGCGCATTTCCTCTTCAAATTTGGTATTTAGCTCTTGTTTCTCTTTCTCCAACATTTCCACATGCTCTTTCAATCTCCCTGTACTTCTTTTCTCATCTTCAAGCTTATCCTGCAATTTAAGTCTGAGTGCCTCCTCTTTGTAAGCTGTTTCTCGAATGCTCCTTAACTCTGTTTCTTTATCTTTCAGTCTTTCTGACAACACCCGTATATGTCCGGCATTACGCTCCTCATCTTGCTGTAGCCTCTTGTTGTTTCTGGTCTCATCTTCACGTCTCTCCTTAATCAGTTCTGTCTTCTTCTTACTACATGTTTTTCTGAGGAGCTCCAGCTCTTCTACTGCTCGTTGTTTCTCTTCATTTTCTCGTATCTTGTCTTCTTTCAGACCGTTCACCTCCTGTCTCAGCTCTCTGATCTTCAAACTCAGATCTTCTGCGTCTCGGCTCCTTTCCGCTGCCATAGAGCTGAGTTCAGTCCTCTGTTGTTCTAACACATCCATTCGAGCTCTCACTCTGGTCAGCTCAGATTCCTTCCTCTCAGCAATGATCTCCATGACCTTCAGCTCTTCCTCAATCTTCTCCTCTCGTCTAATCATTTCTTCCTTTTCCTGCATTCGTTCTTCTTGGTTCTTCTTCAGTTCTTCCTCATGGAGTCTTAGTGCAGTCCTGAACTCTTTGTTTTCCTTTTCTAACATCTGAACTTTGAGTACAAGATCTTTAGCTTCAGCTTGCGTCACCCTAAGACATTCATCTCGGTTTCGCACCAGCTCATCCTTCTTTTCCTGCAGCATGGACCTGAGTCTCTCTCCCTCGCGATGACTCTCCTCCAACAGTTCCTTCAGAGTCGCCATCTCCTGGAGACCTGCAATAAGCCCCTCTCGCATCTTCTGTTTCTGTTCCTCACGTTCCTTAACTTTTGATTGAGTATGCTCTTTGTTTTTTTCTAAAACAACAACCTCTTCCTGTAAAGTGTCCAGCTTTTCTTTCCCCTCATTCAACGAAGAGCTCAATCTCTCCTTTTCTCGCCTCTCTCGTAGCACTTCATCTTTCAGATCCCTGATCTCTCTCTCTTTCCTTCGAAGCTCTGCAGACAAACCATCTCTCTCCTCCTCCAATTCTTTTACGCAAGCCCCAAGCTTCTCTACACGTCCTGTATTCTCCTTCATCAGGATACGTTGATCTTTCTGAAGATCTCCAAGTCTGGCCTTCAAGCTTTCTCCTTCTGTTTTCTCAACCCTCAGTTGAGTCTCTAGACGTCTCTTATCGTTCTCAATCTGACTCAGGGATCTTTTAATTTTTTCTTTTTCTTCTTCACTCTTCTCAACGCTGGCCTTGAGCACCTGGGCATCTTCTCGTAACCTCTCCATCTCTTCTGATTTTTCATCAAGTTTTCTTGTTAACGTCTTTAATTCTTTACTCTGTTCATCCATCATCATCTGCAGATCTTCAACGTTCTCCCTCCCCTGATCTCGTTCACGCCTGACCAACAACAGCTCTTGTTTACAATCCAGAAACTCTTCTTCCTTCTCTCTGTGCTGATGTTTTTTCTTCTCAAGTGCAGATTCTGACTCCCGCAGACAGTTCGAGAGTTGGCTGCTCTTCTGCTCAACCTCCTGCAGTTTTTCTCTCAAACTTCTCATCTCCTCTTCCGCATGAACTGCTCGGTCCCTTTCTTGTTTTTCTTTTTGTTGTAAACTCTTTTTCAGTGTCCGCACCTCTTCATCGCTATCTCTTAGGAGTGTAGTTTGTCGTTTGAGATCTTCTTGTAGCTCTAGCCGTGTTGTCTTGTCTTGTTCATTCTCTTCATTTAACTCATCAATCTTCAGTCTCGATTGTCTCAACTCAAACTCCTTCTGAAGGATCTCTTCTTTCAATCTCTGCTCCTTCTCCCTTTCTTCCATCTTGTGGATTTTTCTTCTCTCCTCCTCGTTTTCCTCCCAACTTTTTCGGTCTTCTTCTATCTCCGCCAACTTGGCTTTCCACGTGTTTATCTCTTCACGTTCTGCTTTAAGCTTCTGTTCAAATATGTTTTGTTCTTTTGTTATTTTGGTTTGGAACTCTTCTTCTGTCTTTTCTTCCCTTTCTAGCATTCTCTCTTTTTCTCGAACAAGCCCCTCCACTTTGGTCTTGAGATCTTCTAATTCTCGTCTTAGTAGTTTCTCCTCTTCCTTCAGCTCTGTAAGCTTTCTCTCCATCTCTCTCTGTTTCTCTATCTCTCTTTCTTGTATCTGTGAGTTTTGCTCGTGTAAGAGCTTAAGTTGAATTTCCTTTATCTCAGCATCAGTCTTTAGTTTCTTTATGATCTCTTCTAATGACTGAATTCTACCTTTGAGATCTTCATTGTCATCCACTATCTTCTGTAACTGTTCCTCTTTTTCTCGAAGACGTACTGTCAGGTCAGCTTTCTCTCTTTCCGAGACCAGCTTTACTTGTTCCTTCTCTTTCCCAGTATCATCAGCTTGTCTCTTCCACCAATCTGTGTTGTCCTTCGCCTCTTTCAGTCTTAGTTCATACATTTTCTTTTCTGTGAACAATGCTGTCTGTAATTTTTCAATGTCTTGTTCTCGTTCTTTCATGAGAAATGACATATGTTCTTTCTCTCTCATCAGTTCCTCAACTCTGCTTTTGAGCTCCATCAATTCTCCAACATTCTTCTCCAGCTGTCCTCTCAACTTTGTTTCTAATTCATCTCTTTTCTTTTGACTGCTTTCATTCTCTTTGGTTTTCTCTATTTCTCTCTGTCTCAGTTGAACGTTATGTTCCTCCAGGGCTGCTACTCGTCTCTCAAATGTCTCTTTCTCTTTTAACTCAATTTCCAGACTGTCAATGACTCTCTCAAGTGATTGGACTTTTAATTTCAGCTCTTCAATGGCTTCCTCTTTCCTTCGTACATCATCCTCTTTCTTATTCAATAGATCAGACATATTGGCCCTCTCTCTCTCTGTAATCTTAAGGTTCTGGCTTTCCATTTCCACTCTTTCTATAAACCTATGATTCAGCTCCTTTTTATCTCTCTGAATCTCATTTTCTTTCTGCTTCCACCTCTCGATTTCATCATACGTGTCCTTCAATCTTCGTTCGGCGGTTTTCATCTCGGCTGCCAATTTTGTTTGTAATTTCTCTAGTTCTGCATTTCTCTCGTTCAAGAGGTCCAGAAGCTCTTCATTTTCTTTTAGTAATCCATCTACCCGATTCCGTAATATCTCCACCTCTCCATCTTTCTGTCCAAGTTCAGTGTTCAGAGCTTCTCTCTCTCTTTGCCATTTTTCTCCCTCTGTTTTGTTCTCCTCCTCCTGTAGCTTGTTCTTCTCTAAGGTTTGCTCGATGTCATGCTGAAGCTTTGTGAATGCTGACCGCCAGTTTTCTGTCTCTCTTTCACTACTACTCTTCTCCTCCACTGCTCCTTGTTTATCTCGTTCTCTCTGTTCCGTCTCTCTCTGCAGGTCTGTTTGTAGACACTGAATCTCTCCTGAACAAGTAATGGAAGAGGAAAATTACATTGAATGCAGTCAAGCTATGTGAGCAAGAAGACTACGTAAATATATCAGGTTCTGACCTTGCAAGACATCTTTAGTCTGCGTAAGCGTGTCCACCTGTGTTTGAAGCTGACTGCACTGAATCTCCAGACCTGAGGCTTGTTCCTGAACCTGAGCCAGGTGCTCCTGGAAAGAAACCACCACACCTCTGAAAAGACAAAAGTAGACCACAATATAATGTAGATCCAGAGCAAAAAATTACCCAGAATGTTAAAATTGTTTTGGAAAATATGCCCTTTTAGCTGTTATCAAACGCCATCACTGACTATCTTAGTAAGAAAATTGCTTTATAAATGTCTTTGTTCACTTGAACACAAAAGAAGATGTTTTGAAGAATGTAGGAAAGCAAACAGTTGTGTGGCAATTTTGACTACCATTGTAATTGTTCCTACTATGGTAGTCAATAATGGCCAAGAACTGTTTTGTTACAAGCATTCTTCCAAATATCTTCCTTTGCGTTCATCAGAACAAATACATTTATACAGATTTGGAACAACTTGGGGTTAGGTAAATAAAGTGAAATAAAAGATTTTCTGGTGAAATATCCCTTTAATGAGATATTTAATCCAAGGAAACACAAGGTCCATATGTTTTACTCCCCCTTGAGGCATCCTAGTTGAATATACATTTATGCATTTGGCAGACGCTTCTATCCAAAGCGACTTACATTGCATTATACTATACATTGTATCTGAGAATATGCGATCCCCTAATGAAAAATTCCACTCTGGATTTCGCGCATGTCACAATACAGAGACTGCTTTGATCAGAGTTACAAATGATCTGCTTTTAGCGTCTGACCGTGGCTGTATTTCGTTATTGGTGCTGCTAGACCTTAGTGCTGCATTTGACACCATTGACCACAGCATACTCGTACACAGTCTCGAAAATAAACAATGATGTGTCCCGCAAATCGTAAATCCAGTACGGTGTTGCACAGGGCTCAGTCTTAGGGCCTCTGCTCTTCGCATTATATATGCTACCTCTAGGAGATATAATAAAGCGACACGGAATTAGCTTTCACTGTTATGCTGATGATACTCAACTTTATATTTCCTCAAAACCTCATGAAACCCAGCAGTTCCATCTAATAAAGGAATGCATAGTTGATTTAAAAAACTGGATGAGTAACAAATTTTTACTACTGAACTCGGACAAAACAGAAGTGTTACTTACTGGACCAAAAACCGCCATACCTAACAACCAAGAATACTGCTTAACTATTGACGGATGCTCCATAAAATCCTTGTCGTCAAGAATCTTGGCGTTGTATTCAATAGTAATCTGTCATTTGAAAGCCATGTCGCCAACACCTGTAAAATTGCATTTTTCCATCTTAAGAATATATCTAAACTACGTCATATGCTGTCACTGTCAGATGCAGAGAATTAATTCATGCATTCATGACATCAAGACTAGATTACTGAAATGCACGTTTAGGTGGTTGCCCTGCAGGCCTATTACAAAAACTGCAACTGGTTCAAAATGCGGCAGCTCGAGTTCTTACACGTACTAAAAAGTATGAGCATATAACCCCGGTTCTGTCAACCTTGCACTGGTTACCTATAAAGCATCGCATTAACTTTAAGATCTTGCATATTACCTATAAAGCCCTACATGGTCTAGTTTCGCAGTATTTGAATGAACTTCTATTGTATCACAATCCTCCACGTGCATTACGCTCTCAAGCGTCCTGTCAGTTAGTAATACCTCGAATTTCAAAATCAAGTGCAGGTAGTAGATCCTTTTCTTATCTAGAGCCTAAACTTTGGAATATTCTTCCCTGCACTGTCCAGGAGGCAGACACACTCTGTCAGTTTAAATCTAGACTAAAGACTCATCTTTTTAATCTTGCATACACTACACTTCCATAATATTAATCCTCAAAGGATTTAGGCTGCATTATTTAGATCAACCGGAACCAGGAACACATCCAACAACAAATGATGTACCTGTTGCATCAAAGAGTGCAGAACAGTACTCTACTCTCAGCCAGTCTTGTCTTTTTGTTCCAAGGTTACCGCAGGATGCAGTTCATGCCCAGACCTGATAGCAGAGCTGAGAATGGGAAGCGATGACCTGACAAGAGCTGAGATGATAGAGCTGGATAAAGGACGCGGCAACTTGACACGATTTTTCTACAACACTTCAAATGCTATTAGATTGTTAATGATAATCTTAAATCTATAATTTACATTATTCGTAAGTTTTTTTTTTTTTTTAATTAGCCTTGTTGTGCAAGCACTGTTGAACTTGTGCAGAGGCAGCAGTTTTTGCCAGAGGGGAACTAGAATCCCCTGGTTGGGCCGGGGTTCTCCTGAGTTTTTTTTTCTCGATTGGAGTTTTGGGTTCCTCTATCGTTTGCACTATTTGCCTGGCTGGGGGGGCTGCTTTTGAAATTAGAAGTTAAACATAATTAATATTGCATATAAGAATTTATAGTCCGTTTAATATTTGACCTGTGGTTCTCTCTCCTTTATTCCAAATGTGTGCTTTCACTATGCGTGTGTGTTTGCGTGTGTGTTTGCGTGTGTGCGTCTATGTCAATGTGTGTAAGTATGTATGCATATTGTGTGTGTGGAGCATTTGTATGTCTGTCTTTTGTTGTTTTCACCTTTTTCTTGTTTTTACAGGTATATGCCTTTAGTTGTTTTTCTTGTATTCAATGTGTCTCATGTACATATATAAATAAAGTTGAGTTGGCATTGCTAGAATCATGCACTACAACTAAGCCACAGGAAAGCTAATGACTAAGCTGAAAACTGCTCCACCCGGCTCTGTGAGTCTAATAACACCCTTCTGACCCAAATTGATGCGTTTGTTTAAGAAAAATGTCCATATTAACAACGTTATTAACGATAATGTCTAACTTCTGTTATCCCTCAGCTGCACGCAAACGTGAGGCTTGTTGTTCTGGCAAATGACGCAGTAAGTTTCAGTGACGAAAGCGGCAGCGTAGATGAAACAGCCAAACAAATTGAAAAATGCCTGATGTCACCAGATCTTACGTCATTTTCTGGAACAACAACATTCTCATTCACGCGCAGCCAAGGGATAACGGAAGTTAGGTAAATATGGATATTTCTTCCTTTATTAACCCCATGGAGCCGTGTTGAGCAGTTCTTTGATCAGTGGATGCACTTTTTGGAGCTTTTTCATTAAAGAAAAAGTAATTTTCAAATAGGATGCCTTGAGGTGGAGTAAAACATGGATGAAATATCAAATTGGATAAAATATCCCTTTAAACAGATTTTAATGAACTATTAAGAATTCTAAAAAATATTATAGGAAATAATATTATAAGAATATAATAACATGTATTGTTATGTTAGAGAGTGCTTTTTTCGTTCTTATAATCACATACTGTATATAATCTCACTCTACCCAAGTTCCTCTTTGACTCGTGCAAGTTCCTCCTTTTCTCTCTCAAGTGCACATATTGTGTGTTCCAGTCTCTGGCTCTCTCTCAGCAAGTCGTCTCTTTCTCGCTCGGCTCTTCTCTGCTGCTCTGTCGATTTGAGCAGTTCTGCCTGGACGTCCTGTAGCTCTTTCATCACAGTGTTGTTATAATCTGACACCTGACACGCAAACACAACACTGTTCATTAGTACAACACAAAATATTTAAAAGTCAGCACAATATACATAAAAACTATGTACAGTGAGACGTTTCTATCACAAATATAAAAGGTGACCAGATGGTCTGTTATCAGCATGAATTAGTTTCGTTTTGGGATGATGACAGGCTTTACACAAATAAAAAATGCTTTCATTAAATGGATAGGTTACCCAAAAATTATAAATTCTGGAATTATTCACCTTCATATCATTTTAAACATATATTTTTGTGACTTATTCTTATGTGAAATGCATAAGATATTTTGAGAAATGTCTCTGTGGTTTTGTGTCCATACAATGGAAGTCAATGGGTGCCAATGTTGTTTGGTTACCAGTATTCTTTAAAATATAATATTGTTCTGCTGAAGAAAATCATAAAGGTATAGAGTGATATGAGGTAGAATAAATAAAACATTCCTTGTTGAACTATCCGTTTTAAGTATAATTTTAGCTATAGCCACCTTGTTATCTATAAAAAATATTTTCCAAATCCTGCAAAAAAAATCAAGCAACCATTTAAAAAAATCGACCACACAAATATTCCAGACACCTGTGACAGTGTCAAACTATTGACCAATTGTATTAAAAATACGATTTGTTGAATTTTCTTGTATGTTAATTTTATTATATAAACAATTTGTTGAATGGGTCCTGAATTTGGTCACATTTAAACAAACCGTATGGTACATCGACATCAAGCGGTTGAGATTGGTATCGGATTCTAAATTTAAAATATTGGAGAGAAGTTTAACCAAGTAACTGTTCTTCTCGGTTTCTTATGATTGTTATCAGAAATAATCTACAGGCACTCTATTGTTTGTGAATGTGTATCTGAAGTTAAGATGGGGTCACAAAAGTGTGCATGCGCAGTTAGGTTTGTTTATGTGGTTAAGATGAAACCTTGGAACCACATCTTTTCCAAACTTGGTGTGATTTTGGCACTTTGTGCAACTTGGCTCAGTGAGAACAGAAAAATGACCTGTCCCCTCATATCTTGCAAGAACACAGTGTAATTTCACCATTTTGTTTCTGGCATCATAGTCTCATTGATAGAGCTGTCGGTGCCACCGGAATGTTCACCTCTGCAATTCTTTGTTCATTGTTGGCCTTCTCTTCCATGAGAGCGGTCACTTCCCTCACTCTCTCCTCTTTCTCAGTGTCAAGCTTATTCTCGAGCTCTCTCTCTCGGCCTCTGAGCTGCTGTAGTGTTTTCTGCTCCATCTCTCTCCGCTCCCTTTAATGCAGTGGGGTCATCAGCAGCAAATCATAACTGGCTGTGAAAACATAGGACCAGCAAGCAGCCGCCAAATCTAACAGCTGTTGAGATAAACTCTCCCAGCAAACTTAGAGTTACTGTACAGGCACGCTGCAGATTTCTAATTCACATTTTTCCTGCATTGTGCACAAAAATGTATCACAATAATTATATAACATTTTATTATATATTATTATTATAGTGACTACTGTCTTATCAACACTTTTGTTATCCTGTCACATATTGTCTAGCAATTATTATTGTTATTTTCTTACATTGCTAGTGTCTTTCCGAATCTTCAGATGTCCAAATTCAGTTATCATTGTTAAAAACTGTGTTGGTGAAGTTGACAAGCACTTTTAATAATTTTTATTGGTAAGATAGTTATAAAACCGAGTGACAAACATAAAGGGGACTAATAATGATTCAGGGTAATAATGATTCAATGTGTGTGTGTGTACAGGTTTAGCTAAATTTGTAAGGGGAAAATGTCCTCAGTAATACAGTGAATTATCATTACAACCGACTTGTGAGGACATTTTACTGGTCCCCACTAAATAAAAAAAGGCTCATAATTCGGTAAAATCGTTTTTTTTTCTTGAAATCTAATGTCTTGCACATGTTTGTGTGATTATGGGCTCTGTGCAAAGCATAGTGCGTACTTCCGATTTTGTCATTGATCGGGATATCAGTTTCTGGTTTAATTTCTAAAACGACTTTAAATACCTAAACAACGACTGGAGAAAGCCATATCTCTGTGAAATGTTACTTGTAATAAACACTAGCTTTTGTCAAAAGAACAAGACGTTATTCCACTGATCAGATGAATCACGTTATGCGTTTTCTACTCCATAGAACTCCATTATAAGGAAAAGGCTCAGCACAAGGCAGCGCTGAGAACATAACATTTTTCTCATATCATGCTGATGTTTAATATCTGTGATACAAAAATATTTAATAATTTGGTTATCCCTGGTCGTTGTTCGGGTACATAAACCTTAAGATCTTCATTACAGTATAATGGACTAGAATGGAGAAAAAAGAGAAAATACTTAACATGAGATTAATCATTATCTGTGGAATAAGCGGCCATTGTTTATTACGAGTACATTTTGACAGAAATGTGGTTTTCCCCAGTCGTTGTTCAGGTATGTTAGAAATTAAACCGGAATCTGATATCCCAACTTCAGACAACATCGGAAGTTCATTACAATGCTTATGAATAGAGATGGAGAGACTATGAGATATTTAGTCAAATAGCACACAGATTAAAGTTATTGACCATATTATAATTTTTTTGTAATAAATCACAATCAAACAGTGTGTATAGAGGAAGCTTATAGAGCGTATTTAACCACTGTGGCTCTAATGACACAATGTTCGATCGGTATAAGATCACCACCTACTTTGTTATAGAAAGTTTTTCATTGTACTTGTACATTTGACAATAAATTAAATAAGGGCTGCACATAATAGCAAAATAATATAATTTCAATATTTATATATTTTATTTTGAAGAGTGAACATTTTTAACCAAACAGCCACTGTTGTGAGGCAGATTATTTGTGCAAGCAGCCTTTCTATAATTGCATAAACAATGGGAGTGTTTCTAAGCTAAGACTTCTTTCAATATCGTATTTACAATATATCAATAACCTTTATATGAGCTGTCTGTTATGAAATCCTAAAACAGCTCACTGTAAAACTATGTAGCACCTTAAATCATTGGCCTCCAGAGATGCTGTCTTCAGTTCCCTGCGCAAACTCGCCATCTCAGAGCCAAATGCCTGGATCTGGGCTTGGGCTTCTGCCACCTCCGTCTCCAGCTGAGAGGTCAGGAAGACAAAAATCACACCTCTCATCCCTCCAACCCAAACCTGGCCCTACCAGAAACTCAATCTGGCGTTGGATCAAGTAATTAAAGGTAAGAGGACTATGACATCTTGCGGGGATTTGATCACGTCCCCAGGCAGTATAAGTGATTTATGCTAAAGATGGGCTAAACCCGCGTGACAGACCTGCAGAGCACGAACACTGAGTTCTCTCTTGTCCTTGGCAAGGGCTTCGTTTAAAGGGGCCATTCTCTCTAGGGCATCGCGACCTTCTGCCAGCTCTCTCTTCAGCTGGCTTTGACTGGAAGACAGGCCCAATAATGACTCTCGGGCCTGGAGAGAACAGAGGGAAAATGAAGAACAAAATTAGGGGATGGATACAAGGAACATACACATGAATATAACATTATAAACAAACTACTCAGATTTGACATCTCAGAAAGAAAACAAACAACACAATAACAGAAATGTAATGTTTGGATTATTTAAAGTAGGTGCGCCACTTCAGGATTTCTTGTGAATTACAGGAGGGATGTTTTTATATATTTGGAGGTAACTCGAGAATTTTATCATGCCAAAAACAGCAGCCTGTTTGAGATGGTAACTCTAAAACATACTTTGGCTATATATCAAACCTCTCTCCACTGTTATGTTATGTGTTAACCTTTTGTAATGAATCTTTTGACTCGGCCGCTTCCTGCTCAGCGCGTTCTCTGTCCAACTTCTCTCTCTCTAGCGCCCGCTGCATGCTATGCAACTCCAGACGACTGCGTGTGTCTCTTTCGCATAGATGAGTGACCTCCATCATCTCTGCCTCCACTCTGAACCCACAATAACAAATAATTTATACATTATAATTGATAATACGTACAAAATAACTGATGGCTGTACAACCTCTAATGACACAAACAATAGCCAGGTTTCCATTACCCTTCAAAATGCACAATTTGAAATAGCGCATCAAAATACTGCAATTGCAAACACATTAAATTCGCAAAAACTCCCATGTATGGCAAAAAACGTTTTTTTTACAGGCAATATGATAAAAGAATATTTTTCAAAACTACAATTGAAATACTTTTTGTCGTATTTCCATGTGGCTTATAAAAAAGTCACATGACCATTCGCTGTATGTTTTGGCAGAACATTTGGAAAGATAGGTTGTGAGGAATTCACATTGAGTACTATCTAATATGATGGCCCAAATGCAGGAAAACGAGTGAGTGCAGTATGGAAACAAATCTCTTCACTCTTTAATCACAGTAGTAGGCATTATGCACTAAATATGTAGTTCTCAACTCTAGCAAGCAAGATCCATTTTCATGCAGAGTTTAGCCCTAACTCTGATAAAACACCTGATGAGGCTAATCAGTGACTTCAGGAACAGACGCGATCAACTTAATGCATGGCTGTGCAGATTGTTTGGCATATCTCATTAAAGTACTGCGAGATTGATTCAAATGCGTACCAAGCAATCTGCTCTTGAATCGCTCTTGCGGTACTTAAATGTCATACGCTGACAGATTTGCGCATGGCCGCATTAAGTTGAACGCATGTATTCCTAAAGACGCTGATAAGCTTGTTCAGGTGTTTTATATCAGAGTTTGGGCTAAACTCGGCAGGAAAATGGATCTCGCGGGCCAGACTTGAGAACCACTCCACTAAAGTTTGTTTGTATATAAAACGTACAAAGAAGAAGTAAAGCCAGAATGACTTATCGCAAGAAGAATCAAAATACACTTTAATCATATAAAATCATTTAATGGAAACATAGTCATTCCGCAATATTATTTTAATCGACATTTAGAAAACATCTCCTAAATTTTGCGCAAATCCGTAATGGAGACCTGGCTAGTGACTGCTAGATAAAACGTACCGTTTCTGTCTCTCTCTGTCCATCTGGATTTTCACTTCCTCTTCTCTCTCTCTCTGTCGTCTCATATGTTCGTTTTCTTTCCTCAGTCCTTCCATGAGTTTCTCAGCCTCCTCCGCCTGACTGTGTAAACTGGTCACCAACTCCCTCTCACTTTCACACAAAATTTCTTTGTAGATTAGACTGTGATGATCTTAATTGTGGTCCCGAGAGATCCAGCATGTTACAATTTGTTTCTATCTGCGTTCTGAGTAGTTTTGAGATATTGAGCTTCAAAGCATATGCATTTCATAAAGAAAAAAATGAACAAATCTCTTTCATTTGTGAAAAAGACAGAGACCCTTAAAGGGATACTTCATACAAAAATGAAAATTCTGTCATCATTAACTCAACTTCGTGCTGTTCCAATTCTATATACATTTCTTTGTTCTGATGAACACAGAGCAAAATATTCGGAAGAATGCTTATAACCAAACAGATTGACTACCATAGGAAGAATATTACTTCATCAAATTTTTTGTTCTGTTAAACTTGACAGAATACATTTTAGAGAGTCTAGGAAACAATTCTGGGGCACTTTTGATGACAATTGTATTTTTTCCTACTATGGTAGTCAATGGGGTGCAAAACCTATCTGTGAATAAGCATTCTTCCAAATATCTTTATCTGTTTTCATCAGAACAAAGAAATGTATAAAGATTTGGAGCAATCCGAATGTGAGTAAATTATGACAGAATTTAAATTTTTGTGTGAAGTATCCCTTTAATGTATTCTAAATGTACAATATCAATATTTTCTGAAATTTGTAAATGGAGATTTTTGGAACAGGTCAAACCCAGATAGAACCTTCTAATTCTGAAAAAACACTTTTTATAAGGTTTTTATAAGGAATTATAAGGAACCATCTACAAAACATTCACTAAAGCAATCTATTTTTATGCAACATAAACAATTTACTGATATTTTTTGTAAAAACATGAAGTTACATTTACATGGTTTTTTTTGCCACTTATTTCATGTTGAAATATTTTTCATGCGGCTTTCTCGTTCAAGTTAAGCATAAAGGGCTGTGCTAATTGTTGTATCTAAATGTTTTATCCACAGTAGGTGGGACAGGTAAAATTACTTTCTAGAGATAAGTATGGCTGAAATAACATGATAATGTTAATTGTTGCAATCAAGACGGTTGACATTGTTGACATTGTTGACTATTTGGCCTATTTGTCTTAATATTGTTAAATTTAAGGCATTGCTTACTAGTATAAGACACGCCTTTCAAAACAGGATCTTTGCAGACTATTGACAATTACTTTTAATTAATTCCTTTTTATGTAAAAATCATACATTAGAGGGCTGAGTGAATAGTGTAGAGTACAATATAGTTCATATGGGATACAATTTTCAAACAATGCAGTGGCTGTGGGTACCCAGCACAGGGATTAGGACCAATGCAGTAATATTATGGGGTATTTGTCGATTGGTGTTGAAGTACTAAAACTGATTACTCTTGAAGCATCTGTCACCTGTTTAGTAGTTCCTGAGTATGTGTCATCTCCAGTGCTCCCTGATTGGTCTGTTCTTGAAGCTCCTCCCTCTCCCTCTCCAACTGAGCCATTTTTTGTTCCAGCGTTTCTTTCTCTGCTCCCAGTCTTCGCATGCTTATCTGAGCATCCTAATAAAAACAGTATGCATAAAAATAAACTACATACAGGTCAGAGTAGTTCCCTTAAGCCTGTAAAATTAGAAACATATTCATGATGCCAAATAAAACAAAATATGTATAGAAACACAGATGAATTCAATTTTGATGAAAAAACAGCATTTCCCAACCCTTTCCCCATCATAGCACAGCAAAGCTATCCCATCAGTTTGCGCTGTGACGAGAGATGGATGAAGTGATCTCCAGTGCTTTACTCCTATTGGTAGTCACTCGAGAAAGCCCCTCATCAATTCTCAACATTTATCCCTTGACTCCTGTCGCTAAATAAGCCCACTTCCTGTCACCAACGTTCACTGTTGCTCATGTCGCCGGAAGATGCCAGCTCTCCATTGAAATGAATGAGATCACATCATACTGTCGCTGCTAGTTTGAGGCGGTTTAAAAGAGGCGTCACACGGCATACACCACACACAACTCAATTCGTTATCGTTGCTGTTTTGTAGCCGGGAAAATGTTAGTATTCTGCAGGCTATTGATTTCCTTTTGCTTTATCATCAATAGCATTAAATAAGCCTCCGACACCTGCGCATATTATGTCTATGTGGGCCAAGGTCACTGATAGATAAGTGGCAAGCGCATGGCTGAAGTAGGGGAGACGAAATGGAGTGGTTTGTTCTTTCATCTACGCCGTCTGGAAGAGATTTAAAAGGAAATATCCATGTAAGAGTTCGGTACCTTTCCATTCAGTGCTGATGTTCCTGGTTCATGTGCGTGCGTCAGCAGTCTTAGGCGAATCCTAAATGCTCTCATTGGTTGAGACGTGTGGTGACGCCCTTCCCAAGAAAGTACCAATCAACACCCTACCCCTTCTGTGACTCATGGTTTGTCTGTACGTTTCAGAGCCAGTTAGCAATGGACTTTCAAAATAAAATAATACTGTGTTAATGCATGATAAAATAATTGCTGGCGTCAATAATTAATCCGTTAACGCGATAATAACGCGTTAACTTACCCAGCACTAGTTTCTATATAACTAAATTGCGGCTTGTATTTTTGTGAAAATGGTTTTTACCCCTATTTCTGAAAAAAAATAAAAATAATGATTGACCAACCTGCACTTCCTGTTGTCTCCATTGTAGGGCAGTCTCAGCTTGAGCGATGATTGAGAGTACATTAGACAGTCCTTCAGTGGACACATCATCTTTAGACAGCATGTTGGACTGCCCGCTCTTCTCCTGAGAGTTCACAACCCTCCACTGAGTACAAATTACAAGAGAACAAGACTTAAGCTTACTCAAGATTCTTTTTAGAAGCAAATGCTGAACAAAAAAAAACCCACATCAAAAAAGTTGACAAACTCTAAATAATTAAACAAAGCAAAAAAAAAAATTCAGCACTGAATTATAAAATATATTTCGTAGTCATGGTGTATCTACCATTTCCTGTTACCACACAGACTCACCAGTGTCCTTACAGCATGCCTGACAGATTCAAAATTTCTCTCCAATTCTATCTGTTTCTCCCATTTCCTCTCTTGCTCTTGCATTCTCTCCATCTCCTGTCTGTGTTTTCTCTCCATCTCTGCCTCTTGCTTCTCTCTTTCAGATTCAAGAGCCTTTATGTTCATATTTAGCTCTGCGATTCTGAAAAAACAGTACAGCATCAATGCACTATATTCACGATGATGATGATTATCCTGGACTGGTAATATAAAATGAAGCAACATCATGTTTGAAATACACTCTTTTCTTACGCTTTTTTTAATGTATCGCATCTTCGATAATAACGCCAGAACAAAAAATGTGTTAAAAGAATTGTACATTTCTAAGTTGTTTCTGTGAATAAGTTCAAATGGTCAATTTCAAAGAATCAAATCATGAATCAATTTTTTCACTATTCACAAATGTGACCCTGGACCACAAAACTTAAGTACCACAGAAATATTTGTGGCAATAGCCAAGAAAATTATATATTTTTCATTAATGCAAAATATCTTTAGAATATTAAGATATTACTATTTCTGATATTAGTATTTTTTATAAAGTGTGTTTTAAATCTTGCTTAATAGGTTGAATCTACTCATGAATAATGGCTGTTTGATCGAAATCACACTTTCCTGATTGAAATAAAACCCTTTTGGGGTCATTTAAAGCAAATACATAAATCACACATTTGAGCTTTATCACCCCGCTCTGATCCTCATACCTGTTCCTGAGTTCCAGGGTCTCTGACTGGAGGTCTACTTTTAATTCTTTTGACTGATCATGTTCCAGATCATCTAGCGAGAGCGGTCCCTGTGTGGAGGAGAGTGGATGTGCTGCGGTGGAGTTGAGGGGCAGGGTATGGGCCGAATGAGCAGAAGTCCACACAGAGAGGAGAGAAGAGGAGACACGAGAAACCTCAGCTCTAAGCTCCCACAGATCCCTGCAGAACACAACACATGACCAACACTCTTACTGGAGTAATGTGTATTTCATTGAGAATGATCTCATTTCTATGACACAGTTACATTGACATTTTAAATTTTGGGATATATTTGGATATACACACTTGTCAGTAGCAGTCTTCATAGAGTGACACTGGCGTTTGAGTGTGACCACACGTCCCCAGAGAGTCATCAGCCTGGTCTGCTCTTTTCCTATGTGACCTGTCAGAGACTATATCCACAGTTAATATTAACAAACAGGCTACACCATGGAGAAAATCAGTTGCCCTTCTCATTGAGTTCCTGTAGCTCAGTTAGTAGAAAATTATCGTAGCAACACAATGATAAAAAAGTATACTGCTAAGTCTCTTTGAAAATAAGCATCATTCAAATGTATAAATCGTCACCTTGAAATGATAAGGTATCTGCATTATGAGCAGTTTTGAGATATTGAGCCTCAAAGTTTCAAAAGAACATGCCCTTTTTTGCCAAATTCGGCCAAATTTTTTCGGTGGCCGAACATTCGGTGCATCCCTAAATATGGCGGTTTGTGCTGCCAGCAGCGCTTTGGGACCGGGCTTTACCACAATTACCATATAGCAACTGCAAATTCACATTACGATATTTTAAATACAATCACAGGCAAACCACTTCAAAAACAGATCATTTATTTCTTACATATGTGCAATGTAAGCATAAAACATGACGTGTTAATGTGGTTTTAACTGTTTCTCTGAAGGCTATGAGGGTTCAGGAGGAAGGAGGATTGACAGTGAGATATAACACGAGCAGTCGTGCACTATGCAAAAGCTTATAGAGAAAACACTACTTATGCTGATGGCTGACAGACATCACGATGGTGAGCCAGCATCGTGATTCCAACAAATGTTTCACTCTCCTTAAGTGACTCTCACTGCTCTGTGCTGCAAATCACACATATGAACAAGGCTAGGGGGCATATATGCTTGGGTTTTACTGACTGGCATGACTTTATAACTGTGGAGCTCGCGCCTCACTTTATAACGCTGCCCAACACTACTAATCTTGATAAAATATTTGAGCAAAATGACCATGATTATCATTTTACCAATGATTGTGCAGAATTAGTCAGTAGATCTAAAAGAAAATACAAAGTAACAAATATCTCTGCTAGATTTAAAGATGCTTTCTATGAAATTTACTCCAGGCTTGAGAAATCATTAAACATTCTGCCTTCTAATAAAAAACACAGCTTGTGTGTCATGTAATAAAAAACTGTGTATTTGAGCCTTGTTACACCATTACATTTCACCTACATCTGACTAATGCTCTATTTATTGTGTCATGATTAAACAATGTCTCTTAGTTACTTATTTTTGTACACTAAATCTTGACAAGGCTGTAGCCTATCAAATAGAGCTCTGAATTGTTGTCTTTGTGACAAAGCAATTTGGGGGAAAAGTTCTGAGTGTTCCTGTAGGAAAACCACACTCAACGTAACCTTGGAGTTTATTTTAAAATTAAGTTGCCAAAGGCCAAAAACAGTGAGAAAACTCGAGGAACTCTTCGACACGAAGCAAAGTCTCCTTTACAACCCTCATAGAAAAAATACTATTCTTGTTTCAAGTGCCACAAAAAAACACAATTTATATTTTACTGTTTTATAACACCTTATTTTTATGAAATACTTAAAAGATTTCTGTTCACACACATCCACCCATAAAGGATACACATGTGTAATGTTTCATGGCTCAGTTGCCTGGTGACAATTTATTTGGCCATTTTCCCTAATGCGGCGATGAAATTAACCCTCAGAAAAACAAACCTATTGCTTAGCAACAACTAAATGGATATGAATCTAGACATACCCACTGCCAGGTTTCAGGAATGATGCTAATATTTAATGCAGCACTCATGTCGAGTTGTGCTGTACTTTCTTGATGACTCATGTATTTTCTGCTCAGAGATGGTCATGTACTCAGAAATGTTTGTTTCTATAGTAACACTCATAAAGCCAAAATAAATCATTTGGGGGAATTGTTGATATAAAGTGTTAACAAAAATTATTCAACCCCTAGGTAAATATTATCATAAGGAAGGCTGTGAAAATAAATCTGCATTGTTAATCCTTCAGATCCTTTCTTGAGAAATTTTACAAGAATCTACCTTTCATTGGAGAATAAGAATTTTAAATAGTGGGATGTCCTTATGAAATAAATGTGTTTTTCTCTAATACACATCACTCATAACTATTCAACCCCTTATTTTTGCCAAGATAACAGCTCTAAATCTTCACCTATAATGCCTAATAAGTTTGGAGAACACCTGACAAGAGACTAAGACAATTTCTTTATAGAGAATTGCTCAAGACCCTTTAGATTTCCAGCTCCATGGTTGTGTTTCTCCTCTTCAGTTCTCTGCACTCAGTTTCCATAGGGTTCCCTTCCCTATAAGGGTCCCTTTTATGACTTCTGGCAGGGACAGTAAGGTTTTGATTTATTTATCTGTTGATATTTGCTAGAATCCATGATGCCATCTATCTGAAGAAGATCTCTAGGATCTTCAGCAGAACAATTAGGCAGAAAAAGGAAAGATACTGCAGTAGATTTAACTTTACACATGGGGTACTTTTTTAACCCTGTGTTCAGCAAACCGCATTTTTATATTCATCTGACCATTAATTCATAATGCCATCCCACTTTTTAAAATTCTTATTTTCCAATGAAAGGTATAGATTTTTGTAACATTTTCCAAGAAAGGATTCTATGGATTAATGATGCGGATTTATTTTTACAGCCTTCCTTGATCATATTTATCTAGGGGTTGAATAATTTTGAACCCAATTGTATATACATTTTTTAATGATTTATATTTGTTTATATTTGCCTTTTTTAGTGCAGTGCGAGAGAGGACAGAAAGCAAGGTGGGTGAGAAATGTGGGTGGGATAGGGAAAGGACCACAAGCCAGGATTCTCGAAATGCAACAGCACCTTATGTCGGAGCAACAGCAACAAAGAAATCGACTCTGGCGGCAGAAGCTTATATTTAAAGTAACTTACAATGCTTTCAAGTAATGTATTTTATTAATGTATGTGTGATACCTGGGTATTGCTTGCTCCATGCTCACCATCATAAGGACTAGGTATGCACAATAAATTATCAGCCATATCGGTATCAGCCGATAAATGGTCATCTTTAATGTTATATAAAATAAATATAATAAAATATATAACGATATATTAAAGCAGATAAATCTTAAATCATTTCCTCGGGTTAAACGAGGAAATTACTGCATCTGCACACTGCTCACAGTTAAAATAAAGTACAGTACTGTCTATCTGCCGTGATCAGTCACTTACTGCTATCATCAAAACATTGCTGATGTAGGTACAGCATGTAGATACAATATTTATGAATGTATAAATTATAGGAACAAAAGCATAATGTTTGAATCAGTCTACTGTCTGAATGCTTTCTGTATTGAGACCTATAAGATATGATATTGTGCAAATAAATTCCTTGCCTCCTTCTCTTTTTGCCACTCGATTTCTTTTTGCATCACCTCCTCCACTGCTTTGGACCAGTCAGCTGTAAGCTTTCGCAGGTCGTCTCTCAGGGCATCATTCGCCTCGGTTGATTGGCTGAGCTGACTTCGCAGAAGAACATTGACCTCAGAGAGCCCCATACATCTGCTCAAGTAAAGAAACACAACTCAGCCAGAATAATACATTTTCAGAAGACATAAAAGGTTTAATTCAAGTATTTTTGCTATCTAAACTGACATCCCACACCTCTGCTGTTCCTCCTCCAGTCTGATGAGGGTGCTTTCCAGGGTGTCAGTGCGTTCATCCCGCAACAATCTCTATGAAGCCCACAAAAAATAACATTTAAAATGTAACACTTACAGATAGGCAGGATATGCAATTTAATGTTGTTGCTCTTACTTCTCTCGCCCTCAGCTCTCTCTCCTCGCTGATCACCTGCTGCTCCAGTAGCTGACAGCGAGCCCTGTATTCCACCACCTGAAATATACAAGCATGAGCACATTTGTTAATAAACTTTTCTTAAACAATTTAAGATTTCTATCTTTGCAAAAGGCTTTGTCTAATGTCTACTATATGCAGACCTTGTTCTGAAGTTTATGGATGAGAAGGGCCTGTCTGGCTTCTCTTTCTCTGCCATCTCGAAGCTTTTTCCCCCATTCCCGCTGTTCATCATCCAGACGCAAAGAGAATGATAGAGACGGGTCCAACGTCTGAGACAGCTAACATACAAACAAACAGCGAGCTCATGAGTTCTTATTGATGGGGTATATTGAAGATGAAGAACTGAGCCCATCAATGACTCCCTCCTCACCCTGTCAGTCAAAGCCTGAGCACGGGACTCAAGTTCCTCCCTCTCCGCTCTGCTCTCAGCCAACTCATCCTGCAGATGGGAAAGCTCTGCTCTTAGCTCTGCCCGCTCCTCCTGCCAGCTTACCAAAAATTCTGACTCCATATTCAGCCATCAGCTGTGAAAAATACACGGATATGTGTCATTGAAATAAAATAGTTAAAATCAACATGGGCCATACTTCAGAGTAAAACCACCACAACATACACGACTCAGATTCAGATTCAGAGAAGATTTATTTATTTTGAAAAAAGGAATGTCATATTGACCTTATGAGAATACATTAATGGCATGTTAAAATGTTGTTGGGGGGGGAACAATGCAGTCAACTGTTTACATTTACGCATTTGGACGCTTTTATCCAACTTACATTGCATTATCCTGTACACTTATACTTAGGTATGTGCAATCCCATGATATCGAATCCACAACATTACGTTGTTAACGCAATGATCTTACCACTGAACCACAAGAATGCTATAAGTAATACTTTCTTGAGACTATTTGACAGCTTCATTTCACTTTGTCGTCTTTCATTATAATTTCAATAGGAAAGACGTTTTTAAGAGGTTTCATTAACTAGCCAGATTACTAAAGTCTGTATACACAGGTTTACAGACTAATAAAGTTTGTATACATAGCTTTACAGTAATGTTAACGTACACAGTTAAAACACAGCGAGTGCATTTTAGAGAGCATTATTTGGTTTCGACAACACTTCAACAAAGACAAAGTAGTCTCTTACTTTTCAAGACACGGATTACTTCATCATATCCACTGACATAATGCGGTCGAAGCAGTAAGCAAAACTACGAATATTTGTGTTTTAATCTTGTTTATTTGCCTGCCGTGAACATCCGGAGCTGAAACTGTTAAGCTCACAAGAGTGTTTTGAATGAGCGTCCCGCGTGCTTTCAATGCCCTTGTGATAAACAGCGCCGCCGCGCGGCCCGGAGACACGCACCCAGCTCTGAATTTCAGAGAAATAGTGCTATATTAGTGAAATAGGCCTTTCTAGACTATACTAGATGTAGGAGAGGTTTTCCGGGAAGGTCTTTAGCCTAGTCCCAGACTAATTCAAATGTTAGTGCCGTCTTGATCAAAAACAACTTGCACTTGCATATCTTAAAATACATTAGTGAACATGAAGAGAATATGACTGTCACCCAAACCTCCTTTTTACCACTTTTTATATAAAAAAAGTTTTGTAAAACGTATACCGATATAGTAGACATGTAGATGGATGGTATCCCACAAACTAGGCCTAATAACTGACAACAGAATTCTGAGAATCCTACAGGCGACTAATAAACTACACATAGTCTATAATTATACATTGTATAGTCTATATTGTTATCTGTTTCTAACCTCCTGTACATTAATGTTCACAGTATATAGCCTTCTGTATATATTGTCATAGTACATTCCTTCTGTAAAGTATTTTCATAGTACATGCCCATTGTATAGTAATTTCCTAATATTGTATCTGTATTTATTCACACTGTATATCTGCACTTGCTAATTGCTCTTCTGGTTAGACCTAAACTACATTTCGTTACACTGTACTTGTATATGTGTAATGACAATAAAGTTGAATCTAATCTAATCTAATCTAAATGTGTACTTCAGATGACTCAAGATTAACAATTACATTACAAAAGCATCACTTACACTGCACCAGCTACAGAAGGTTTGAGCAAGATTCTCATTCATTAGAGATGAACTGAAGCCTGTATAGACTCATCATTTTAAACCGGTCCTGGTCCACAAGATTATTGCAAAGAGGCTTAAAAATCATCTGAACTCAAAACTGTTAGCCAATTGCCAATTTGTTATTTTGGGCATATAACCTATGACTGTCTTTATTTCATTATCCTACATGTCATTAATAATCAAATGCCCTTGATATTTTACACTGGCAGAAAAAAAATATGAAAATTCAGATCCTTATCCTTTTTTGTCCTCAATTTTTATGTCAACACTTTATTTATTTTTGTATTGCATACTATTTTTCCTCATATTAAAAACATATATTCAGTGGCTATTGGCAGCCAGCACTACTTTGCATTCATAAAATGGTTCACAATTTAGTAAGCAAACAGCCAGCATATAACCTCAGTTGTTCAAATAGGTCTTCATGTGCACATTAAAAACGTCAGTACGCCATATCCCCACTGTGCTCCATGACAAAGGCTTACACATTGATTGGACTGTAAATTACAAAGATGTTAACGATAAAAAATATGCTTAAAATTTTGAAATAAGTAGTAAATTTTACGGATCAGCTGTGCTATAATTCAACAACTCTTGATGACGTTTGTTGACACAGTGACACCTGATGGCTGGATCAGGTACTGTTTAAAAGCACAAAACTAGTGCTTCAGAGCTGCGTTTAAGAGTGTCAAATAACGCTAACCTACCACAACCTGCTTCACGAAAACATTTTAGCAGTCATAATAATATACATTTATGTATTTTTTTGTTTAAACGTTTTCAATCTTCAAAAAGATCAGGATTTTGGCAAAACAGAAGTGGCTTAAAGGAACACTCCTTTTTTTTAAATAGGCTCATTCTCCAACTTAATATATGAAGTTTTAGCGTTTTGGAATCTATTCAGCCGGTAGCACGTTTAACATAGCTTAGCATAAATAATTGAATCCACTTAGACCAGTAGAATCGCGTTCAAAAATGACCAGAGTTTCGGTATTTTTCCTTTTTAAAACTTGACTCTTCTGTACTTATATCGTGTTCTAAATCCGTCGAAAAATGAAATGTTGCGATTTTCTAGGCCGGTATGATTAGGAACTATACTCCCATTCCGGCGTAATAATCAATGAAGTTTGCTGTCGTAACATAGCTGCAGCAGGCGCAGTGATATCACGCACTGCAGCGCATGTGGAAATACAGGGTATGCATTGACGTCACTTTCCCACGCGAACACGCAGGGACCAGTTCCCTTGAGTGGTAAAACTAAGGCAAAATGGACTCACTCCAGACAAAAGCATGCATGGTTTGTGATGTGTTTTATTGTGATCCTTTACTACAAGATAATCTGAGATTGATTTTAGTCGTTTCTCGTATTGTATTGCTGATCATTTCACTAGAAGGCTAATTCAATTTAAGATGTAGAGATAATTACTCTGTCCAAATAAATATTAGTTGAAAAGACACACATTCAAATTGAAGCATCAACATTTCTAAAAACTCAACAACACCTCAATGCATCATAACAGTTGAGAGAATGGTATATACACAGTAAATTGTCCATGCTCTGGATTAAGGTTCTTCCATTTGTTGTCTGTTTGACAAATCAAATTTCACACCAAGCCACCTAGAGAACATAAGCAGAGGCAATGATATCAGTCAGACAAGTCAGAAAGCAAGCAAGATTTTATTTTAAATGAATTCTTACCACAATTATACAAGAGGTTTATCTTATGAATGTCGAGAGGACTTGGTCCATCTCGTTGGCCAATAGGAATGTAAGGGTCTGGTTTAGGGATGATGGTGGGTCCCCCCTCCTCAGAGAACGCATACCTGTGTATACACCAGTACTTCATTTTAGTATTTTCACGAATAGTTACAAACATTTATATAGGTCTGCATATTACTTACCTTCCATAGTGCATGACAGAACTGTAGTCATATGCAGTATTGAGATTGTTCGTCTCATACTTTCTAAAATTGTGCCTTTGATCTACATAATAGAAGGTATTAAGGAAAACACATCACTGTAACTGAAAACACCTGCCCCAATAAATAATCAACTGCATTCATAAACATACTCTCTATGATGTTTTCCCACAGGATGGTGACATAGCGATCACGATCAGAGCGGGACTGCTCGTGTACAAATCCCAGAGCGTGCATCATTTCGTGGGATGCCACCCCTGACCACATACAGCCTGGAGTCTGCAAAGACACAATCTGACTCCCTCCTGTCATACCCAGATATGACCAGCACCTGAGGTGGCACCAGTGAGACAGAAATGAACACAACATCTACTGACTGTCACTAGAAAAACTTAAAAAAAGCAAAGTGTCTTCATAAATATGTTTTGATAGGATTATAAAGGTTATAATTAGACTATGTTTAGACTAGACATAAAAAGCTGTGTATGAATGAAATGGACTCACCCTGATCTGGCCTGGATATTAAGGAAGTTTGCTTCGTGTGTGCGAGGCACAAACTTTACACATGTTTTTGAGGAAATGTCCAACATTCCTGTTTCTATAGTGATTCTGTCCATATCATCTGTGACAGAAAGCAACTTTTACTTTAAAAGGTATTGTATTGAATTTATAGAGACATGGCATGCATTTGCGTATAAAGATATTACTCACCATAAAGCTGGGAGATGATGTAAGGTAAATACACAAAACCATCAACAGATTTCGGCCAGAGGCATGAATTTCCTGCACATGTGATGGCTGATCTGGGTGAGCCTGAACTAAGTATGTCACCCTCCCTGAATAAACCTCCTCTAGACCCTGGTGGAAGAAAAACATCCATGTGTCACACATAAGGTCTAATATAAATGTATATGTATGTTTGCATCTGCACATACGTTCATTTGCTCTGAGAATCCTGTCCATTGCATTCATCTCCTCTGGTTCCAGATATTGCTCTGTGTTAGTACAGATACATTCACATTAATGCTTTTCAACAAACATTCAAATAACAAAAAATTGAATTATTTACCTAAATATCCTCTCTTTGACCTCTGCCTGGCCTGATGAATTAATGAGGAATTCTAATACGCAATTTATTCATAAAGTCACCATAGGGCATAAGATAGGCTACTATATCACAACAACAGTAGTAATCGGCTGTGCTTACCTTCATAGGTAAAGACCAAGACTCCAACACCAATCCCAGCAAAATACACACACAGAGCATTATGCTAGTCACTTTTCTGTATATTCTGATGTTATGGATACAACCAGGTTTTGTATTAACTAAAGTAAAGAAAGGGCTCCTAGAGCTTGAATATATACACTTAGAGTACCACCCTCAAAGGTTAAAAATGTAGGGTTAGCATGTCTTTCTATATCATTATTTGATGTAGTGTATTTTCCTAATAGAAGGCTTGGCAGGACAGAAAGCATTCAGATTACCCTGTAGTAGCTTATTGTTAGTTCTGACTCTGCACTTCAGCATTTTTAAGATTGATCACTACAACGGCCATTTAAAGAATTGCAGGTTATTGTCCTCAGCAAAAGAACCTCTCTCTCACACACATGCACACACACACATGTATGTTTTATTATCTCCGTGGGGACAGTACATAGACGTAATGAGTTGTATACTGTACAAACTGTATATTTGATCCCCTAACCCAACCCCTATCATAGATCATAGAAAACTTTTAGCATTTTTAGATTTTCAAAAATGATCATTCTGTACAATTAATAAGCTTTTGTGCCCGTGGGGACACGGATCCCCATGAGTTGGTGTGCATTCAGGTTTAGGTCCCCACTCACATATAAAAACCAAGTCCACACACACGCATGCACACAGACACACACACACAGTAGTTATTTCAGTAGTTACACATGTGGATTTATCCTAATCTGTTAACAACATCTCAACAGCCATGCTGTGCTCACAACATAGAAATACATGGAGCAAATAGGATCACCCGTAATTTAAAAAGTAAATAACAGCTTATTTGGGTGTGTCATTTTAAGGGTGTATGCCACCATGCTTATTTACAGTAGCTCTGAGATCAGCTGATATTAAAACAGAAGTTATTCTAACTTTGACATCTATTGGCTTCAAGGATTTTATTGAAGTCTTATTTAAGTATTTTCTAGTTCACATATTATAATTACATAAAAGTGTGTCATATTCATCATATTAGAATAATCATGTGAAAAATATGTCCATACTTAATTTTTTTTAATAAGATACTGAAAAGACAAATATATTTATGAAGTTTATTAATGTGTGTTACAAGATCAGCAAAATATCAGCATAAATGAAGAAAATCAATAAAACATATAATAAAAGAATAATAAAGAAATAAGGTTATACACAAGTACTAAAAAAGGTTAGAAAAGTATTACTTAATATAACATTTCATCACTATTGTGGCAATCCTCAACAGTTCTACCTTACAACAATATCAACTAGATAGAAATTATAAAAGAACTTAAAGATTAATTGCAACAATAATGTCAGGTTTTTAGCCCTCTGATGAATCATAAGATGTGTAAATGGATTTTGTTAGACATCACAATTATACAGTTTATTGATCTTCATTTTATCTAAGTCACTGGGCCCAAATCTCTGTCCAATCTTCACATTGCGGTTCCGTTTTGGTATAATGGTAGGACCACCATCCTCAGAGTAGGCATACCTGAAATGATACAACATGCAATACCATAATAATAGTTTATGGTATGTTTATTATATGTATTATTTCCTAACATATGTTATTATTATTTCCATACTTTCCAAAATGCATGATAGAGCTGTAGTCATATGGGGTGTCCAAGTTGCTTGTTTTGAACTTTTCGAAATTCCTCAACCTGTCTTTATTTAGGAACAGACGAATCACCAAATATTTTTTTTTTTTTAAATATGAAATTATAATGTTACTTCACTACTTTACCTTTCCATATATTGGACCACACGATGGAGACATACTTGTCCCGGTCTGCTCGTGACTGCTCATGCACAAAGCCCAGGGCATGCATGAGCTCATGGGAGGTGACCCCTGATACGGTACACTCGGGGGACTGTAGAGAAATGGTTTGTCTGCCACCACGTGCCCCCAGATATGACCAGCATCTGCATATCAATCAGTTATCGCTATTACATACATGACGATGTTTAAACAACATTCATTCAGCAAGAAAAAAGCACTATGTTTGTACCCTGATTTGGGCTGAATATCCAGGTAGTCACGCTGGTGTGTTCTTGACACAAAGCGCACACAGGTATCATGTTCAATTAGCGTCATGCCTCTATTGATGTTCTGTATGTCCACATCACCTTTGCAGAGGAGCAAATAAAACAAATGAACAAGCTAGAAACATGACGTCCCTGTAGCTCAATTGTAAAGGTTTGAAAACAGAGACATACTGTGAACGAATGTATACCTTAAATGCGCTGCAAAAATTATAGCAAACTTGTATAAAAAATAATGATACAGTATCTGCTTACTGTACTCGGGAGAAAGTGTGTAAGCAATGTACACATGTCCATCAACAGACTTGTTCCACAGACAGCTCCGGGCGAAACAACTCCTCTGGCTCCTTCCAGAAACAGCTATATCTCCCTCTCTGAGGCTAGTGCCGTCCACAGAAAAGATGCCTACAACAGGAAGGTTTTGATGCTTAAAAAACGAAACTAGAATTTGTATTTCGCAAGACTGACTGAGGAATATTGCAGAAGTATAGGCTTACCTTGATAGTCATTTATGTCTATAATCTCGTCCATGGCAGTTTTATCATTTTCCTGTATGTCATCTGGGAAAAGAGATAAAAGTGTTTAAATCTGATACATTTTTGGTTATAATGTTTAAATAAAAATAGTGTATTTACCTGAGTAACTTCTCTTACTTCTGTTTGCTTCGAAATGTGAAGAATTCTACCAGAGTTTTAAAAATACATAAGGAACCAATTAAGAAAATATATTATTTATAAATAGGCCTAACACAAACTAAATCATATGCATAATAAGACAGTAATTTTACCTGAACAGGCAATGAAAAACATGCTCCTACAAAGAACAAGAGGATGTTGATAGCCAATGAGTTTCGCATGTCTGCAGACATTTGCTGTCTGATTTCAGGTGGCTGCTTTTAAGTGCTCTTCATCTACTTCCTGTTAGATCATGTCTGCTTTAAATAACCAAATATTTTGTATTGTTTTAAGCGTGTTGTTTTGCTTGTGCTCTTACGTATAGTTAACAACTGTTTTCATTTGATGATTGCAGTGTTCTTGAATTGTTCGTGTGTACATAAAACATATTCGCCCGAACAGGGACTTGAACCCTGGACCCTCAGATTAAAAGTCTGATGCTCTACCGACTGAGCTATCCGGGCTCATGCAGAATTTGCCTTTAGCGGAATTTATAAGAATCTGACCCGAATATATACTAATACTTATACGTGTATGATATATATAATAACTTTACTGTTGTTCACGTTTTTGTATCATTCACACATTCAACTACTTTGTTCATTTCATTATCATATGAACATGAATAAAAATGAGCCTAATTCATAAATTATATCAAATTAAGATTTAATGATGTGCGAGGTCACGTGCGCGTATATTAATTAACGACTCTTGCACGTGGCTCATGATTTTAGAAACCTTTAATACATCGCAGAGTCTGTTTATATCGGGGAATTTGTAGTAGGAGTATAAACCTAAAGTTCGTCGAAGCGTAAAACATCAGGTTTGTCTCTGTGCGCGAATAGTTATTGCACTGTTGTAATGAACACCCCACAAAACACTTTAAACGTCACTTTCAATGACGATAAAGAAATACAGGTGAGTCTCACTACCGCGTGTATGTTTCTTTATCGATACGTCCACAACTATTGACTTGAATGTTTTCTAGGATTTGTTAAATCAACTCAGTGACGTAAAGACTGAACTTCAACTTACTAAAGATGAGTTGGAGCAAGTAAACAAAGATGTAAAGAAATGGTAAATTATTATTATTACTCGGAGTGAAGATTTAGCATATAATTTGTAAGAACATCATCGGATGACAGCATGTCGTTTTACCCATGAAACTATTTGAAGTTTAACCATAATACTCCAGTATGCCAGAATATATTATTTAAATGTGTCTCATTTTCAGTAGAGATGAGATGGACCGGAGGATGATGATGATGGTCCAGATGGATGAAGGCCTGTGGAATTCACTGCTTGAACTGGATTCTGTCATGCAGGAGAAGAAAAGTCTTGTTGATCAGTTACAAGAATTAACTTTGTTTAGGCAAGACCACCCAGCTACACTGCTAAACTGCCAGTCCTCTTTCATCAACAGCAGCATATTAATTCTGTCCCACCAAAATAATTCCCAATGATCACACAGTCTGAAAATAATCCTATTTACTATTCATATACCTATGATTTTTTTTACAGCACCATAGACTCAAAGCAAGGTCTTCTGAGTGGTTTGCAGAAGCAGGAAAGCAGTCTGTTAGAGCAAGAGCGTAACCTAAAACTCAAGCTTGATCAGCTGAGGAAAGCACTCAAAGATCCTTCTTCAAACAAAGAGGAAGGTACAAATTAAACAGAAAGCTGAAGATGCAACTGGTACTAGTGAATAAAATGATGTGTTGATTTAATCTTTCTCAATTTTAAGTTTCACAGGGTGAAAGTCCAATTCATCCAGACTCGTCCAGTCAGCATAAGCCCATTGTAAAATCAGTTAGAAAAAGAGGAGGACGGAAGTGAATGTAAACAGAATCTTAAATTATGCTGCATTTTTTTTTGTTTTGTAAAATCAAGTCTTAGTAAACTGAATAAAATAAAATCTTGCCTTCTTGTAGGTATGCTGTATTAGGTACAATGATTATATTCATGATTTAAATGTTTACCAACTGATTCATTTTAAGTTTCATTAGCTAACTGGAAATTAATAATTCTTCTACGTGTACTAAATTGTGTATTTTATTTAATAATGAAAAAAGGAAGTTAAATCATGAGAGTAGATGTTTTACATCAATCAGTCAATGTTACTTTATTTAGATCAGGGATTTTAAAATGTTTGTCAAACGAACCCTTTTGACCTAAATCATTTACTTGAAGTATCTGAGATTTAGGCCTTACCCCCCTGGATGAAGTAAATGTTTAAATAATTAAAAAAGGTTTAACTTAAAAAGTATTATAAATATTTGTATTAGTAGTATTTTTATGTTATTAGTATCACTATTGTTATGTCTAAACATTTCTTGCAATGTACATTTTTTAGAGTAATGAAACTTGTAGACTTGTAGTCACAAGAAGCCAGTGTACCTCA
Organism: Triplophysa bombifrons; assembly: GCA_029783895.1. Taxonomy (NCBI): domain Eukaryota; kingdom Metazoa; phylum Chordata; class Actinopteri; order Cypriniformes; family Nemacheilidae; genus Triplophysa; species Triplophysa bombifrons. Next base: position 17,580,370 of record CM056456.1, on the reverse strand, counting down.
CGAACCCTTTGCAATTCCTCCATTACCCACAAGGGGATCGCGAGCTCCAGTTTTTGACTATCGGTGCGTTCCAAACGGGATATATCGTCCTCCGAAGGGCCCTTCGGGAAGGGGACACCATATGGAACGTCACTCCAAATAAAGTGAAAATTACGTTGTTTTTATTGCTCCTTTTGTCAAGTGAATTTTAAACAGACACATTAAGAGATACAATTGGGTTTCCCCTCTAGAGTTTACACATGAAGAGCTTTACTCTTCGAAGGGAGTGGGGCATAGGGATGATCACTTCGAAAGGGAACGCAGGGTATGTAGACGTTTGCGCTTTTAGTACTTTCTGACACTAGTCAGCCACCGTGGAGCACAAACACGTGCGTAATCTTAAAGAATGCTGTGCTCAGTAGGATAAAAAATATAAACGAACAGAGATCCATGACACTGCCAAGGTAAGTCAGTGCGTGTATGATCTATTGGCCATTTAATCGATACTGATATCATCATTTGAAGCAATAGCTTAGCATATATGACGTGTACACTTCGCTATGTGCTAGGGAAGTAGCTGTTAGATTGACAGTTCTTACATTACTCCAGGTTCATCAGGGGTTACGGATGATTATGGTTGTTAAGAGAGTAAATTTCGCGATTTTGTTACGTGTTGTGGAAAAACCTACTACAGGTCATTTATTTGTTGGAACTTAGTTGAGTATATCACAGTATGCCCACCAGTCGTGTTCATGTTTAACTGGCAGTTACATTTTTATTTTATTCAGGTGATATTGGTGGTGTGTGTTTAAGTGATGGCGTCACCGGAGTTGCGATGTGTGTTTGAACTGTGTGTAGATCAAAATGTCATAGCGGGGCTGAGAGAGGTGTCAGGACCGCTCGCTCAGCACGAACTTCCTCAGCCCTCAGACATTGAAGGTAAGATACTGTCCCAGTCAGGTGTATATAAATAAGATCACGTATAAAACATGAATAGGCTGACAAATGACAGTAATGTTACATACAGATCGGTAAATCAGGGCCATTTCCCTTTTAGTTACCTAAATTTGTGAAAAATTAGTGATATATTTGTCCACATAAATGACTATTGTATTTATAGGGTCAATGACGTGACACTCATTTTTTTTGTGTCCCTGTGATTTAATTACATTTAAAAGGGTTGCAATTTCAAAATAAATTCGCAAATTACTTGCATGCATTCTCTTTTCTAAAGACCAAGACTGAAGTTCTGATTAAATTTATTTTGAGCGAATATTTGGGGAATGATTGCGGAACTGTCTATGTGGTGTAACCGTAAAAAGTGATACCAAAAATCTTGTTTAAAAAAGGTGAAGTTCTCACTAAAACACCATATAAACTATCTTGGCATAATCTTACATTAGTCCAATTTAATAGTAAATAAACGTAAATGGAACTCCATTATTCTAAATATTACAATTAATTTGGGTAATAATTAAGTCAAGTGAAATATGAAATGTCAAGGTGGTGTAACCACCATTCAAGGAGCAATTTTATTAATATTGTACAAGATGACAGGTGACAGGAAATGAAATCACAGAGAAGAACACTAGGCGCTGTTCAAAAGTATTGGATTGTATCAAATCTTAAAAATGTGTTGTTCAAATGCAAAAAAACGGTTTGAGAATTTGACTAGATAACAAAATCATTTAAGTGTCAGAACTGAAAACTCCCATGTTACTGAGATTACATCTGTTATTGACACCAGGCCCAGCGAACGGCAGGTTCTGGAATGCACCTATCCAGTTGAACACCGCCTCCACAGAAAAATATCAAAAACTACTGCCCCCCCACTGGTTCACGCATGACAATTCTGGAGTAACAAAAGTGACGCGGAAACAGATAGCAATAAATAAACATGCCTTTAAAGATAGCTAAATAATTTGCCATCCCTGGTCGTGGAAAATACAGTCGCTGCATAACCTTCCTTCTGATTCCGATACTTGGAAGGCCCGGTTAAAGTTTATTTTTAAAGACGTTCCAGCTAATGTGGGAAAAACATGCAGCATTTGTTCGTTTAATTTCTCCAAGGATTCCTTCGTGGACAAGGCACTGGATTTGTGGAAAGACTAAAATTAAAAGCAGTGCTGTGCCGTCAATATTGTATCCGATAGGAATGGTGCAGCAATCTTATGTGAGTAAAACTTATATCCATAAGTTACCAGGAGTCTTCCATTTGTTTATTTATCATGGAAACTCTCGTAACATTTGAGACCCGTGATCGCGGTGATCTTTAGTCCAATATTATTTAGAAAACAAAGGTGTTTTCAGCAAATGTCACAATAAATGTTGCAAAACAGCATAACAAAGTATATTTTGAGATAACTAAAATACCTTTTTTATGTGATATTTTAAAGTGAATTATTATTATTAATTTGTAATTACACAAAAGTAAACAACATAAATACGCAAACATAAACAACATAAATACATAAGTACATTCTTAAAATCTGATGTTTGATTTCAAACAAGTTTTTTTAATGATTTTCTCATCTTGCCAACCCTGACTTATAAAGAAATGAAATGATAATACTCCCTTGTACAATGTATAATGGCAGATGGACATTCAAGAAGGACTGGCTCGTCCGGTGAAGTTTCGGACAGGATGTTCTGCTCGGCTTGTCAGTGTCCTTTCGATAGTCGAGAAGAGCAGGTATGGATGGAAAAGCAGGAGTGATTTAAATACACAAACTTCATCTCCCAATTTAAAATATACAGTTCTATGAAATGTAAATGTATAATGTTTTAGATGGAGCACTACAAACTAGACTGGCATCGGTTTAACCTGAGACAGCGTCTGGAAGGAAGATCAGCTGTCACAGTGGATGAGTTTGAGAAGAAAACTGGCACTGGTAGGAATGCTCATGATCTCACTGACAACTAGGGATTGGTATGGTTAAGAGTTTAACGGTATTACTACTCCTATCGATACTGCATTGGTGAGGTACTTCAACGGTATTCTTATCGGTACATTTTTATATAAAAATAAACAAATTAAGAACCGAATTAACATTGCTTTATTTGAAGTAACATAATTAACAACATATAAATATTTAAAATAAATAAAATAAAAAATTTACCACAAAAGAAATCATATTTTTCATAAATTCTTCCTTAATCCTTGGGGCATCAAGAGAAGAAATAGATAGGGCAAGCAGTCAAAAACAGTACACATTTTTTCCAGAGCACCAAAAGCATAACCGATAAGGGCAGAGCTTAACAATGCTCCGGTCTTTCATAACTTTGCCTCGGGGTCGTATATTACCGGGTTTCATTACCCATATCTACCGACAACTCTCTTGTATCTCCTAGTGTAATCTTGTCCGTCTGTCTGTTTTTTTGTGTCAACAGGAGATATATCAAGTATTTCAGGTTCAGATTCAGAGAGTGAGAATGAGATTCTTGCAGATGATGTGACCTCTGAGGGAACAGCTGAGACTCTGGACACAGATCAGTCCCTTTGTCGGTTGTCTTCTAAAGTAGCCTTTCAGAACTTGGAGGGACAGTACCTAACATTGTATCGCTGTGTTCTGCAGAGCAAGAGAGTGAGTAAACAGCATTTGCTAAAAAAAATCTAAAAACCATCATTTTTGTTAGATTGCACTTTTTGTTTAATAAAATGAGGAAATCTCCAAAAATGTTGCAACCTCCTTTTTTTTCTTTTTATTGCATCTCCGCACCTCTCTCTTAATAATATTATTTGGTAAAAAAAATTATACAGACTTGAAAATATTGGCAAGTCTATGGTAGCCTCATCTGAGCAAAAATATTGCCTTACACGACCCGATTGAAAATATATTATGTATGTATTTTCACAAATATAATATGTATATTGCACGTCTGTACTAAACAACATTAAAAATCAATATTTATCCTTGTAGTCCATGTACTTTTTTGTTATGTTCATATTTAGGACAGTGAAGAAGACTTGGTTTCATCTTTACAAAAGATATCACACAACACTGTTTGGGTCATCCTGATGACTGGTGGGGGACACTTTGCTGGAGCCGTTTTTAAGGGGTCAGTTAAAATTGTATTGCACAGACAGTTAATATAATAATTTTCTAAACTAATTTGTGTAACGTCCAGGAAAGAGATTCTGCAGCATAAGACGTTTCATCGGTACACTGTGAGAGCAAAAAGAGGGACTGCGCAGGGACTGAGGGACTCTCAGAATCGCAGTCACACACCCAAATCTGCAGGGGCCGCCCTCCGCCGCTATAACGAGGCTGCACTGGTGAAGGTACATTTTCTTTTACGAAATGACATGCTTTGATTTATTTACTTTTTGTTATTTTACTTTTATAAAACGCATGCTTAGAAGTTATGAGTATTGTGATATTGAAATATACGCCTTTTGTCACAAGGATATTCATGATCTACTGGAAAGCTGGGCTGAGTTTTTAGAGGAGGCGAGTGCCATCTTTCTACGAGCGCCAAGTTACAACAAGACCATATTTTTTGGAGGTCGAGGAGCACCAATGGACAAAACAGACCAGAGGGTCCGGACACTTCCTTTCGCCACCCGGAGAGCCACGTTTAGTGAAATAAAACGAGCCTTTGATCTGCTCTCAACTCTACATATTTATCGTATGTTTAAACTTTTGAGACTTCATATTTTTACAGTGTGTTTGTCTATTACTATTTCATAACTTTTTTGTGTCTGCTCAATTTCAGATGAAGACGCTGACATGTCCAGTATTCTCAGTTTGTCGAAGAAAGTGTGGAAGAAAAAAAAAACTAAACCTATTAGTCAAACCATGCCTGAGCCAAACACAAATGGTATGTCTGAATCCATGAGTTTGTTTTATGAAGATGCCCTTTTTCTGATGTGCTTATTTATGGACTTTTTTGTGGCCAGTGCCTGTAGAAGCTGAAGAGGTAGAGGAAAGAAGTTCAGATGAGGAAGACTCAGGAGTGTTGGAGACAGTGGAGGTGACGCTGGGAACCCTGGACCTCCGAGAATACGAAGTCCAGCCTAATAAGAAGAAAAGAAAGAAATGGAAAGAGAAAAGAGAAGGTAATCTAGAGGCTTCATGTTTTATGAACTAAAAATGAGAGCATAATAAGGTTTCATGAACAGTATCATAACCATGTTGTTGTTTCCGCGTCAAGCCCCAAGCAGCAGAGAAATAACAGAAGCAAAAGCTGATGATTTAACGGTGGAATATGCAGAACCCCAAGGTGAAGATGATCCTAAAGAGACACAGACGAGGTCGAAAAGCAAAAGTAGACCTAAAGGCAAAAAACGTCAGCCTGAAGAAGGTGAATATATTAAGCAGTTACACCAACCTGAGTATAAAACAGAGCTTTAAGCAGGGCTTGACATTAAGCATTGTCATGTGGTTGTCCTTTGGAGAAGTAAATCTGTCATTCACTTGGAAGTCGGCAAAGATAAAAAAATGACATTTAATATGCTTATTAAATGACATTTTATAGCTATTAAAATGACATTTAATAGCTTGATTCTAAGCGTTTTACCTAGTGTCTGCTGCGGCCTCCTGAATTTGGTTAAAATAATAACAATGCATTTTATTTAATGGCGCCTTTCAAAACACCCAAGGTCACCTCACAAACAGGCAAAGAATAACATTATTGTACAAATCACTGCACAAGACAAAAAAGCAGCACAGCTAAAATATCTCGCAAGAGAAATTGAAGAGGAAGATCTGAGAGCATGAGTAAACGTGAAGAAGTTTAGTAAGATATTGGGGTACAAGATTATTGAGTGCTTTTTAAGTAAGTAACAGAATCTTAAAATGTGTGAATAAGAATTTCTGTATAGTTGGTTGAGAGAGAAGTACGAAGACGGTTAAAATTATGTAGGTGGAAATATGCATATGAAATATTAATTTGAGTTTAAAAGGATAGTGTGCTATCCATGATAACACCCAGCTTTTAACCTGTGAGGAAGGATGGATTGCATTATTGTCCATGTGCAGGAGAAAATATTAGATTTAGACTAAACAGATCTAGTACCAATGAGTAGGGCCTCAGTTTTGTCACAATTTAATTTATAGAAATTAGCTGAAAGCCAATCTTTAATTTCAACTAGTCAACTGGACAGAAATGGTGGGTGAAAAGAACCAGTGGGTTTAGCAGACAGATACAGTTGGGTGTCGTCCGGATAACAGTGAAAATGAAAACCATGCTTCCTTAAAATGTAACCAAGAGGGAGTATATATATACATAATGAACAAGAGTGGGGACAAAACAGAACCCTGGGGAACACCAGTGTTGACTGTAGATGTTCTTGATCTGAAACTTTTTAATTGAACGAGCTGAGTCCGACCGGAAAGATATGACCTAAACCAAGACATCAGCCCGTGGCTTCTTAAGTATAGGAGTAATAATAGCAGATTTAAGAGAAGAGGGTAAATAACCAGTGAAGAGTGGACTGTTTTAGTAATCAATGGCGATAGGACTGGTAAACAAACTTTTACTAAAGAAGTTGGTAGGGGGTCAACCTGACAGGTTGAAGTTTTAGATTTACTTATCAAACACATTATCTCTGTTGTAGTTGGTAGTGTAAAGGTAGTTATACTCTCCATGATTGCTATAGAACAAAGGCAAGCAGTAATTATTATTAGTGTCAGGGCTGCACATTCACCTTTATGCACATAGCACTGGTGCTACAGGTTTTGTGGCACAGGCCAAACATTTGTAGCGCAAGTATAAAATGCCTGTTGCCATCATAAGAAAAATAAAAGTGCAGTTCATCACACGAATAAGCAGGTAACTGACAAATGACGTTAATGTTACATACAGATGGATAAATTATGGCCACATAATTTTTTAGATTACCTAAATTTTTTAAAGTTCTGTCATTTTTTTTTGTACTATAGTATTTATGTGGACTAATATACCACTATTGTATAGTATTTACTATAGTAAACTGCCGTAAAATCCCTATATACCAGGGGTATTCAATGAAAGTTCCAAGAGGTCCGATCTTTATATTTTTCTGTACTTACATAGTTTGCGCAGACCCGCTTGACTTTATAACTGTATAAAGAAGAAGCTTTTCTGTACAGCTCGCATTTTATAAAGAAGACGCACCTTACTTTATAACTCTTTTAATGAATATAACATCAGAGTAAGAATACAATCAAGCCTCACTTTATAACTGTGAAGCTCGCGCTTTACAGATGGCTGAATTGATAACTGTCCAGCTCTCACTGTTTAAAAATGTGTCTCTGCGCAGCTCGTGCCAGACGTGCCTCACTTTAAAACAAAGTAGGGTAGTAGCCATCGTCCGATGCTAATTTGGTAAACATTGTCCAACCCTACTGCAGACCCCTATTTAGTTTGAAAACTCAGGGGTTGCGTTTCTATGTAGAACGGACAAAAACATAGACTAAGAATACGCACGCGTGGTTGCCAATAATCTCTTACTGATTGGGTCGTCTGTATCATTGCGTTTGCTTCCCTGATTCATTAAGTCATGTCATATGAGCAATTGAGCTACCTTAAGCTGACAATGACCAGCCTCGCAAGGACTGTGTAAACAACAGGCTTGTTTAACTTCACGGTGACATTACAGCAATGCGAGAGAGAATCGAGAGCCGTATGCTTTTAAATAGGTCACTGAGTACTGTGATGTCACCCGTCGATCGGTCTGAGTGTCGTCAGGTGAAATCAAACTAGCCTAATGACATGGATTACGTCATTTTATGTTATCCACACGAAGACTTCTTTGCTTTTGCTCGCCACCTCGCTCATTTTGTACTTTTCGGTTCCTGATTAGTGACCAACTGTCATCAACAACAAACTTTTGTATGCCCATTAAACAGTTTATATTTGTTTGGACAGCGTGTCTGAATGGTCATGTGACATGCATTTTCAGTAGTTTAGTGTAAATGCAGTTTTTTTCTAGAACACATGTGGAAATGGCAGAATAAACGTACGACAACGGGTTAATGTAAACAGCACCTTACTGTGTGTGTGATAGCTTTACTCAAACAGTAAGATGCTTGTGAATTAAAACTCTGAGCAACTCTGGAGATGGCGTTCATGTGTTTATATCCTCATTCAGTGCAGACGCAGACAATCCACAAGTGTGACACGTCTAGCACATTAAACTGTGTACTTCCTTCATTCAGGCATACAGAACAGCCAGATGACATATTTAAAAAACAGGATTCCGCGTCCGAGAGTCTGCATCTAGTTATATGGATTAAATGCAGCCTGAAAACTCGCATAATAGACAAACTAAGTAAAAAAGCGGTGTGCCATTGATTAATGTCACACACAAACAAACACACTTCACACAAACACTCAGCTCTGTCTAATGCTCCTGACCAAATGAATAGCACGCGAGCTATACTGGCTAATTTATTCCTATTACAGACAGAGTTTTATTTTAATTTTTCAAGTTACTTGTCTGGTCGGGCAAGTAAAATTCTCTCTCATTTGCCCATTCAACAAACATTAATGTGGAGCCCTGCTTTCCTGTAGCTCAGTGGTAAGAGCATTGCATTAACAACGCAAGGCTGTGGGTTTGATCCCAAGCGATTGCACATACCTATGTAAAAATGTATAAGATAATGTATAGGATAATGCAATGTAAGTCGCTTTGGATTAAGTAGAATTGGGACTTTAAAGGATAATAATCATATACATTGACTTTCTTTTTAGATGAAGTGGATGACTCGTGGGAATTCAGTTTGAGGGATGCGCTGTATACAGCCTGTAAAACTGGGGATATCAAAACCTTGTGCACACTTATGCAACTTTCAGAAGATCAGGAGAAAGGAATTGAAAGGGACACTCGAGAGAAATCTACCTCAGACACCACCAATGTTTCATGCCTTCTCAACAAGCCCATAGACTCTGCAGGCTTCACTTTACTACACGTGGCATCTGCAGCTGGACAGAAATCTGTCATCAGACTGTTATTGGATGCAGGGAGTGATCCAGCAAAAAAGTATGCACGTGTAGAATTGAAGCTAAGATAAAGCTACTACATGATATTTCATGAGACCTGAGGGTCTTTCGATAGTAAATAGAGTTTTTTTTCAGGGATAAGAAAGGACAGACTCCATATGTCGTCGCTCCCGAAAAAGATACCCGAAACATTTTCAGAAAATACATGGCTGAGCACCCTCATAAGTATGACTACACTAAAGCACAGGTACATCATTTTATTTTTTAGTATAGTTATAAACAAAACTTTAATTTAATTGCATAATCCTAATGTTGGACACCTTTACTATTCTTGACTATTATCTTTACACCATTTTAAATGGTGGATAAAACTAAATGGTAGTATGGAAATTGTGTAGTAATCGAAAATGTTACGTTGTAAATTTTACCCTTTTTGCACATGCATTCTCTCAACAAACTTTATAAGATTTTTCAAGGAAATGCTTTTAAGATCATTGCTGTATATTTTATTCTTGATTGTGTTTTAAGGTTCCAGCACCACTGACTGAAGAAATAGAATCTAAAAAGGCCGAGAAGAAGAAAGCCCAAAAAGCAGCACGGAAACAAAAGGAGAAAGAACAGAAAGAAGAGAAACTTAAGAAACAGCAGGAGGAGGAAGAAAAGAAAAGATTCACAGCACTCAGTGACAGAGAGAAGGTCTGAATCAATCTTAGTTATTCATTATAGAGTACCTCAGAGTTGACGATTTGCAGGCCTGTGCTGGCACAAAGAAAAACCTGCACAGTGGCTGTAGAAACACATTATAAACTTCTAAGCACCATGTTATTAATGCTTCATGGGATAGTGTGTTGCATGAAAATATTTTTATTGCAGAGGGCACTATTCTTTATTTTATACCACAGCAGAAAATGGTCTTTAAAGGGCTCTGCATACTACATTCAAGAAAATCTGGTCCAAACAACAATTTGTTTTAATAGTTTGACGCTGCAAAGCAAACAGAACTCTCTGGGAAAGTTTGCTTTGGCTGTTAAATACCTAAGAGCCACCATTGGTTCATGGTCATTGCGTAATAGGTAGGTGTGCTCTGATGCTCCGTCCTCTTTGACGTGAGAAACTTACCGGCTTCATGCAGGAGAAGTTCAGAGATGGAATAAGCACAGAAAATGTCAAGATAAGACATAAGTTACAAGGTTACAACTTCATTCTGTTCTTGGTCAAGCGCGAGAGGGGTTTTCCAATAGTGCTTTCACCACTGCCTGGCAGTAGGAACGAAAGGAAATAGAACCTCTTCCCTGAGGTACTCTTTTCTATTTCTGTTTTGTAAGTGATCTGTTGTCATTGGCTTAATGTTTATGATGTCACACAGCGAGCTCTGGCTGCAGAGAGGAGATTAGCTCAACATATGGCCGGAACTGGAGAAATTCTTACCAACATCAGGTATTATCTCTTAATATCATTTAAGAAGTTTACTTGGAAAATTTAAAATCTTAGAATGTACTCGGCCTCATGCCATCCCAGCTGAATATTACTTACTTTTTTAGGTTAACACGAGTAAGTGGTGTGTTAATAAGTGTTTTCTAAAGAAAAAGGATAGGCTTGTGAAAGAAAATGTTTCATATTTCTGATCTTATTTAGCAAATAAAACAAAAACAAGACAAGCACATATAAGCACTCATTGAAAATATGGCAACGATATATCTTACCCCATAGGTATTTTGGGTCTGGTGACAAAGTATTATGGTTTGTTATCCCAAAACTGAGAAATTTGTTAAAATTTCCCAACTGATAGTGCACCCAAAAATGAAAATTCTTTCATCTCCCTCTCATGTCATGGCTAACCTGTTTGACTTTCTTCAATTGTTTACCTCATTTGTAAGTCGCTAAGGATAAAAGCTAAATTACTTTTAATGTAGAATACAACATTTAGTTATTAATAAATTCTATTTAAGAAAATATTTGTTGGTTGTTCTGAAACACGGGTGTTATTGTTTCTGTAGGAGGTGTTTTCAGTGTGGCGAGTCCTTGCTGGGGAAGATTCCCTTCGAGTATCTGGAATATTCATTCTGCACACCTCGCTGTGTCCAAACCCACCGCAAAGCCAACCCTGCCGCCCGGCCCTAACCTTTCACCATCTGTGATCTGTGAACAAACTGAGTTTTTTTATAATCGATAACATCATGACAGAATGAATGCCGGGAATTGGAGCAGAGAAAGATTATTAAAAACATCATTACTATTGAGAGCAAAATGGACGACAGATACATTTGAATTAATGGTGTTGTGAGTCTAGTTCCTATAATTCACATTAAAACATTAATCTCTTTGAATTTTATTTATCTTAATAAAATGAAAGCTGAAGCACTGGAAAACGTGAAATCACAGTTGTGTTAAATTATGGGAGACAAACATCAGGTTGTTACACTTTTTACTTTTTTATGGCTACAGCTTTTATGGACTGAATACATGATATTTAAAACCTGTTTTGTCAGTAATTGTTTACAAACCAGCAAGAATTGTGACAAAAGGAACAAGTAGCAAAGTTAACAAGAGAAAACAAATCTTAAACCAACTTTGCAGTTGATTTTTTCAAAATATCTTGCATCATGATATTGTGATATAATTCATCTTATTTGAAGCAAATCTTGGTCACACTAAAACAAGCTGCTTTTGTGTAATTTCCTGAGCCATCAACAGACCAGTATACCATGCTAAATATTGAGTCATATGACACAAACCACAGCGTGTTATGATGGCTTATAAAGAGAACATTTTAACCTTCTTTCAGTTGTTTGTAGTCATGCTACATTGAAGAGTGGTCGAGGCTTTCCAGGGTAAAACTAGTGTTCTGAGGTCTTCTGTCCAGTGTTGTTCAGTTGAGGTCGATCCATAAACAGAATTCTGCCATGTGGTGGAGCTCTTTCAAGCTCCAGTACTGTGATGTTGTTTGGCTGAGTGGCACTAAGGAAAGGTCCGGGGACATACAGTGTCTGCTGGGGACCCCTCTGGGGCCAATACCTTCCCAGATTTACACCGTTTACCCACACCTGACCCTGAGAGGCAAAAAGAATGTCATGTTAAATGGCATGTAAGTCCCCCTGTGGTCGATAATGTTATCCCTTAAAACTAATCTTTAAACATAAAAATTACATATTTAAAAGTTTATTCCTTTGAAAATATTTTTCATGCCTTAAAATAGCTTGAATGTAACTCTACACCTCAGCTTCATTAAGTATACGCAGAAACATGAATATGCAAATTAGTCCCGCCTCCACTCATTTGCACTTGGCTACAGAAGCTGCTAACACTAAAGGTGGAACTGAAAGTGAGAGCTGACACTTTAGTGCAGCGATCATTTTTGCCCGAATCTATCAGCAATGGTTTGAAATTAAACATTTGCACATGGTTTGTCTTAAAACATATTAAAACCACTTCATAAACATTAAAAACTTGATTTTCACCACAGGCCGTTAAATACCTAAGATATACCTACATATACATTGTAGGCTACAGCCTCACCTTAGTCCATCCATTAAGTTTTAAAAAAGAGTCCCATTTTAAGCCTTTGGTCTTTAAGGTTCCTGAGTAGATAATTGGTCCATCTCCTGGTTCCAGCTCTGGACCTGGTAGAATCTCTGAGTGATCTGACTGTAGCCAGCCACTGCCTACTGCAGTATTAATGTCTAACGGGTAGATTAACCAATCATTAAGGACATCATTACCAAGGATGAGGTTGCCCAGGAGACCCTAAAAAAACAGAAGAGACATGATGTATAAATAAAACTATCTTTGGTAGTATATTCTAAACAATGCTGTCTTTAACATCACTCGCCTTATTATCATTGATATAAGTTCCAAAATTAACCCTGCCCATGTTTTCCACAAGAATGTCCAACTGATCTCCTTGTCTTCCAGTAACATTCATCACCAGTGTAGTGTCCCTCTCCATGAACCCCTGGTACATCTGCTCACAAACAAGCTCACTTGCAGTCTAAATGTATTTTTCTGGCCAATGTCTTTAGAAAACCATTAAAAACGTTAATATAATTAGTTTGCCTCAAGTTGATTATAAAATCATCTTAGTGTGCCTGGCAGTATATGAACAAAACAGTTTAACAAAATAAAACTGAAGTAACAATGCATTTTCAGGTATGTACATTGTTAACGACTGACCATGGTGAACAAATACATTGTGTCACCTTAACAAGTGGTCTGCTCACCCCATTCACAGAGACGTATGCACGGTCACGGATGCCATTGAGGGGCGAGATGAGAGGGGTTGGCTCAGGAACATTCCGTGGCAGTGTTGTTCGGTAAAGCATGAAGCCGTAGTACTACATAGAGATGACATGAGAAGACCCTTGTTTTATCCCTGAATCATGACCAGCCTAAATTATCTACAGAACATCTGAAGCCATTTGATAAAAATCAACATTGTCCGGTATATTATTATAACTTATAATTGCATTTCTGCATTGTATTAAATGTCTTACCTGTTTAACCTCTTCAAAAGTTAAAGGATATTGAGATCGAACTGGACCCTGGGGTGACAGTGTATCCAACAAGCTACTAATGTAACCAACCTATAAAAGAAAGTAAAATCAGATGAAATATTTGATGTTTTTTGTTTGTATGGATAATAAACCATGCAATTAAACAGGAGATTCTAATATCCGCACCTTTAGTAGACTCACAAAACCGTAAGCTAGCTTTGGGGTAGCTGGTGGCATTGGACCAACAGGGATATCACGAAACTAAAAATATAAAATTATATTACATAAGAACGAAAGGGGTTGGCCCTTAAGTAAATCAATAGCTTAAGTAATACAAATGTATATAATACTACTAATTTTATACACACAGTCTTAATAACGTCTCTAATTGCAAGCAGTTTGTCTGTAGGATCTCCCGCCTCTGATAAAGGTGAATTATAATCATAACTGGTCACCACAGAACGGAATCTGGTATCATAATCGGCACCTATACAAGATAAAATTACAATCGCACATTAAAATAACTGAAATATCACATATTGTAATTAATATGGGAACAGGTGCACTGAGATAGCAGATTTACCATTCCAGTAACCAAAGTTGGTTCCTCCCTCAAACATGTACCTGAAATGAAAAAAGAAAGTTAATGTGGAGCGGCATAGGTTGATAACATTAGTTGCTTGTTGGATACACTGTTACCACAGGGTCCAGTTCAAACTCTATATCCTTTAACTTTTGAAGAGGTTAAACAGGTAAGAAATTTAATACAATGTAAAATGCAATTATAAGTTATAATACAGCACAATGTAGATTTTTATCAAATGACATAAGATGTGCTGTAGATATTTTAGGCTGAGACGCTGGTCTTGATTCAGAGATAAAAACAGGTCTGATCTCATGTTATGTCAACTCAGTACAAAATGGCTTTTAATATTAATCATTAGCATTTTGGGATTATTTATATTATGGGAATCGTTTTCTTACATGTTGACACTGGCACCCATGGCTAACATTTCTCCCAGCATTTGGCTCACTTTCTCATTGTCCACAGAAGCATGTTTGTCTCCCCAGTGATCCAACCAACCCGTGTAGAACTCAGAATTAACCTGAAATATACAAAGAGGAAACATGAATCATGTGCAGAGCCTGTAGCTCAAACTCATGAAAAAGATACATGTTTGTTCTTACCAGTGGACCTTTAGGTTCAAATCTTCTTTGTCGATTAAAGGCTGTAGTGATATTGGTGTCTGAAGGAAAAAAGTAATTATCATGACAACACTTACAGCCTGATGTTTAATTGTCTCAAATGCACAAAATGGGGATTGAAATGTACAGACACAATATTTTCTACACATGCATTTATAAAATAATAAAACATGAACTTTTTTAACAACATGCTTTTGTAAATAATTAAATATATTATAAGATTAACACCACAATACATTCTAATTGTTTGACTGTATATGTATTCTAATACATTCCATACTTTTCTCATACATACTTTTTTATTTTATTATAATGCTGATATTGATTAATTCTGATTAATAATAAGTAGAAAACTGCAAATATCCGTTTTAAAAAGTTGATCAAACTCTCTCTACACACAAATCATTATTTGCACATAGTCATGCATTGTCTGGTTCATGACCAATGCATAACAACATAGAGAGGCTGGATGTGCATCAGACAGACAGCTACAATGTCTTTTCATTATACTGGCCACTGCAGCAGTTTTGTTACCTGTCCCAAAGTCTATAGTAGCGTACAGGCCCTCGAGTGTACCACAGATCATCTCTTTGTCTGTGTTTCCATCAGTAGTAAAGAGGATGATGTCCTCTCCCAGGAACAAACGGAACAGAGTGTGAAGATGCCGCATATAGTTGTAATCACAAGCAAAGTAACTGCCGTATTCATTCTCTACCTGATAGAGACAACAAATGTACAAAATATACACTTGAACACTTGTAAAGTTTACAACACTTTTCTAAACTAATTAATGGTTGGTAATATGTTAGTGCTATCAGTTTTACAAAATATGATCACTAGTAGATTCACTGTAATTAACTTTCAGCATAATATAAATGCTTCTTCCTGTGTCATTGATTTGCACCAGATTTTAATTCAGGTAAAAACTTTGAGTTTGGGTTACATAATCTCCACAGTTTGTTACAAAAATATTATAGATTTAAACCTAATGAGGAGCTTCGGGTACTGGGCAAAGTTTGATTTCCTATTTTAAAGTTGACTCAAAATTGTACCTGCACACTGATAATATTTCCTCCGTTCTGATAAAGCCACGGTTTTATTTTAGTGAGCAGGACAGCCAACCAGTCGCTCACTGCCTGTAAATACTCTGAAGGACACAAATACTGGAATTAAAAACTTGACCCTACGTGATATCACGTCTCATACAGAATAACATGTACCTGTGTCAGCTGAACGGAGGATAATGTTCGGTTTGTGTAGCAACCAGGCAGGCAAACCTCCCTATTGGACAAAAATGAATCACAATTTAGACTACCATATAAATAGCAATTATTCAATAGCAATGTTTAGTTTTAAAAAGTACATGTTATACACAATAACATGTGTTTAATGACTAGTATTATGGATGAAATTCTTGTTACGAACACAAACTCTGTAAAGTCTAAACACAGATGAAATAACACACCATTTCCCATTCTGCACAGATGTAGGGCCCTGGCCGCAGGATGACTAACAGCCCTGTCTGGTTGGCCAGGTTCAAGAAGTACTCCAGATCTCGGTCTCCTACAAAGTTAAACGTCCCCTGTATAGTCTCATGGAAGTTCCACGGCACATAACTTCAATAAAAAAAAAATGACACGTAAGCAAGCAACATTTATCTGAAACAAAAATGTAGTAGGGTCAATGACGTGACATTCATTTTTTTTGTGTCCCTGTGATTTAATTACATTTAAAAGGGTTCAAATAAAATAAAAATTGCAGATTACTTGCATTCTACTTGGGGAATCATGTGAGTCAAGTCAAATTCATGAAATGTCAAGGTTGTCCTTTCAAGGAGCAATTTTCTTGATTTGTGCAAGATGACATGTGACAGGAAATTAAAAAACAGAGAAGGACTCCTGGTGATGCTAACTTCTGCAAGCAAATGTTAAAAATTAGGAATATATCAATGATTCATCATTATTATAAAAATGAGTATTCACATAAAAAATATATTTTGAAATATTCCAACAAATGTCAATTTTTTTTGCATAGGTGTCCATTTATGCCTGTCAAATTTGACAAATTTGATTTATGCCAGTCAAATTTAGACTGTAACGTGTAACCGTTTACACCTTCGGAATTGTATCACAAACCTTTCTGTTAGGGGGCAATTTAGTCAAACATGACTAGTTTACAATGCTAATTAAAGATGAAAAATAAAAGTGTTCCGTGTGTTTATTCTTTGAGAAAGTAATGGTCTATCCACAACATCAGAATTGAAGCTCTAAAAGTCCAAGATAAATAATGATAAATATGTTGCTCAGCATTAAATCAAATATTTAGCATTTATGCATATTTCTATTTCATTCATTATAAAGTTTAAGCTATATATAATAATATAATATACACATACATGATTTAATAATGTAGCATTCTTCTTCATTACGCTTCATAAATTGATGATTGAACCACTGCAGACACATGGACTATTTTAATGATGTCTTTATACTTAACGTTATGTGCTTTGAGTGTATGTTGCATTGATGTCTATATGGGGAGTCAGAAAATATAATTATATTAAAGGAAAATTAATGTGTAATAAAAGAGAAGCATCTAGTTTACTATATAAATATGGTTTTTAGCCATCAGTTATTTTTATATGCATGTTTACATTCCATCTAGATGGATAAAATATTTAATATTTCTCATTCTTTGGCAGTTAGAGATTTGACATTTTCAGGTACCTTCAGTCTCAACTTTTATAAAAAATGGTGCAAAGGTTATTTTAATTACACAAAATCAACAAAAATACACTAACTACATTTTAAAATATCTGGTGCATGCTATTAAATCCAGATTTTAAAGGATTTTCTCATCTTGCCAACCGTTTTGTCACTGACCAAGTTTCACTTACACCTGTATAGCATTGAGTCCAGTCATGTACATCTTGAGCAGTCTGTCCTTCCAGTAATCCCGAGGGATGCGGGAATAGTGGATACTTCCTGAGATGTACTGGAATGGTTTTCCATCCTTTCGGAAGCAGTTGTTCTCATAGTCAATGGAAAATGAGCGCGAATCTGCCTTTGAACAGCAAAGTCATGCAAGTTATTTTGGGGATTTTTAGTTGAAGCATTTAAACTGTGTTGATATAAATTATGTATACAATTATAAATAAAACCATATACAGTATAAACATATACTATTGGGTCATTCCGTGTCAGATCAACCACATTTTTTTCAGATGTAAATTTTCACAACCTCTGACATGTTCATCAGTTTTCAAGCATGTTTAGGGTCTCAAAAATGTGGTTCATTTTGAAGATTATAACAAACGGAGCAAGTCCTCACATCATTGGTGCTCGAGCCATAATTAAAAACATCGCTTTATTCAAATTATCCAAAAGAAATAAATAAACTATTCATAGCAAGGTAATGTGCCTCAACCCGATCATTTTTAACAGTAACTCAGTGCCAAAAAAAACTCTGAAATGATTTTGTTCAATGCAGTTGTTTTGATATTTGTTCTTCAGACATTTCTTTTAAAAGAAATGAAGGACCAGATTTTTTTTAAATTACCCACATTTGGGTTTTGATGGCTGAAAATGTGTACATTTTAACAGTTCTCATATTTAGATCCCCTTATCTCAAGGACTGACCTTAACAGGCTTTAAAAATGTAGTTCCAAAAATAAAGGTGAGTCAAAGACAAGTCTCTAAACGGACAATAAGGCATCTCTAAAGGTTCTGGAGTTACATGCACATTTTATAAAAATATAACAAAAAAAATGCCCTTTCTTCATTTTTGAGCTGTCACCATTGGCATAAAATGCACCAGAATTTACTTACCAATATACACTCACCTAAAGGATTATTAGGAACGCCTGTTCAATTTCTTATTAATGCAATTATGGTGGTGGTGTAATGGCGTGGGGGATGTTTTCTTGGCACACTTTAGGCCACTTAGTGCCAGTTGGGCATCGTTTAAATGCCACGGCCTACCTGAGCATTGTTTCTGACCATCCCTTTATGACCACCATGTACCCATCCTCTGATGGCTACTTCCAGCAGGAAAATGCACCATGTCACAAAGCTCGAATCATTTCAAATTGGTTTCTTGAACATGACAATGAGTTCACTGTACTAAAATGGCCCCCACAGTCACCAGATCTCAACCCAATAGAGCATCTTTGGGATGTGGTGGAACGGGAGCTTCGTGCATCCCACAAATCTCCATCAACTGCAAGATGCTATCCTATCAATATGGGCCAACATTTCTAAAAATGCTTTCAGCACCTTGTTGAATCAATTCCACATAGAATTAAGGCAATTCTGAAGGCGAAAGGGGGTCAAACACAGTATTAGTATGGTGTTCCTAATAATCCTTTAGGTGAGTGTATATCTGTGTAAAAATTAAATTATGATGCTGGTATATTTCACATGTCATTTTTTACCCCCTCTTATATGACTCCAAATTTCAGCTGAAATGTCTAAATGAATGGCTTACTTAATACTCTAACTGTTGATCAGTGGCATTTAAAACCCCTAACCTGGCACAGCCCTTTTGAGCCTACACATGAAAACGCACTGTTGGCACAAAAATGGCTGCAACTCATGAATTCTTTGCAATACAGACCTACGATTGGTCTCGTTTGAGAGAAAAAAAGGAGCAGATTATTGATGAAAAGAAATCACATTTCTTTTTAAACTTCAATAAAACAAAAGTTATTATGTTATGTTAATTGCAATAAAATAATTATATTTTCTTTAATATATATTCTTATACAAGTGTTGTATTAAGTTTGGTCTTGATGCACAAAATTTTGACGTGTCCGAGTTTTTAGCTGCTCTACCATCAAAAGCCACTAGGCCACTAAGCTTCCATTGGTTTTAACACTGAATCTGTAATTTTAGATTCCTTTTCAAATTAACATACACGATTAAAAAATACAAAAGCACAGGAACATGTAAACAAAACAAGAAATTTGTATGTAACTATATTTTTGTAACTACATAAATTATTCTATAAACACTGATCAAATTTGTTTTCAAGAGTCTTGGACCTTTCCAACGATATAGGGTTTGTCACAATAAGATAAGAATTCACATGACAAATCTTGAAGTAAGGCGACAGGTAAGAGGTTAAAAATTTGACTTTCGTCACTACTGATGTCGGTCTTGCTTCGGTAAAAATAAATAAGACCGCTGGATGAGTTGACACGGAATTGACCCTATTGCACAGCTTAAAAGGTGTCACACCTGGGTTCCCACATCCTGAATTTCAATTATTTTTCAGTAATCCTTTAGGTTTATTGTTTTCATAACTATTCCTGCACTAAATATCACATTGTTAAAATTGTATGTTAAAAATGAACACGTCATATGAAGTTTAGTTTACCACACTGTATAACGTTAGTTGCGGTATACCGTATATATGACAGACATTTCAAAACAGGTACTCACCAGCACATACAATTCTTTTAGA
The DNA here is from genome assembly GCA_029783895.1 of Triplophysa bombifrons. Lineage (NCBI taxonomy): Eukaryota > Metazoa > Chordata > Actinopteri > Cypriniformes > Nemacheilidae > Triplophysa > Triplophysa bombifrons. The sequence goes on along the minus strand of CM056456.1, from coordinate 17,560,307 downwards.
ACAAACAAGCTTATTTCACTCTAAAACAGGTACTTACCAGCACATAAGATACTGTCAGAACAAACAAGCTTATTAAAACGAAAGGAACGTGTGAATTCATCTTTATATCAAACAGGTCGATAAATTAAACTCTTCCGCTTTGCGCCATCATAGACGCGCGTGATTGTAACGTGTTAAGAAATACCTCAACTATTCAATGTTTGCGTGCTATAATATTGCAAAAAGCGGTCCGCTCATTTTGTTCCATGAACTTGCAGCTTTTCTTCTCTTTACAAACGACGATCATGTGATTTAATCGGTTTGATGTTAAACTGGGTCCTAAAGTCCGTCAAAACAAGGTTCCTTCAAAAAAGTGAAACACCTTTTTTAAATGTTTACATACTGCAAATGGACTATTCCATTATAAGCAAAATCAAAAGTTAATTTAAATAAGGCTCTTAGTTGATTTTTATCGTTTGTTTATGACTAACATGATATAATTAATGATTACATAATTTGCACGGGTATTGCATACAAAATCTACCTCTTCGCTATAAACGTAGAGTTAATTCACGTGTTAGTTATGAATGTGATGGACCATGTACATTCAATGATGTGTACAGCACTGTCGTGTTTTCAGACAAAGAAGCCAGCAAAGGACTGACCTTTTTAACATTCTCATTTTGGCAGCAAAATCACAAAAACTCAGTTCATCCAGTAATTAATCCTTATTTCTGCATTATTTTATAATGTACATTTGATTAAACCTTGTATTTAAACAACATTTTTGTAAAAAAAATAATAGTCACAAAGATAAACAGCAGTTTTGTTTCTCTCAATTAACACAAACGCTCAAAAAAGTTTCTGTTTCAACCATTAAGAGTCACTACAGGATAACAGAAAGTAGTCCCAGAGCATTCATTTACACCCTCTCCAGCGACCTCTAGGTGTAAGAGGATGTATAGTTATCAATTAAATGTGTGTTTAAGACCCCGTTGTCATTGTATTTATGTTGTAAATGTGATTTTTATTTGTGTTTTATTGACGTTACAGTACATATTACAATGAATGAAGCTTAATATCCTCAGTTACACAAACCAACATTTGTCAGCACTCAGCACTGTGCAAATGTATATTTCCGCCTGTTTCTTCAATGCTTTAATTAGGACAGGTGGGCTGTTGAAACAGCTTGTCACCAAATATTACTTGTGCTTATTGTGAATGTTTACTGGACCCAGACAAACAGCGGCCGGGCCAGTCATGTTGACACATACACACCATGGCCATTGTCTCCCACCATCTGCCTAGCACCAGAGTGTAGGAGAATTCAAAGACAATACAAAGAGGTTGTTCTTGAAAGGAAAACAGATGCTGTGGATTACAGATTGCTGTGCTGTGTAAAGTAAATTACCCCAATTGGGGGGAAAAGCAAGTCTTTCTGTTTTTAAAAGCATTCTTTTAAAAATTCTCAAGACTAATGGTGTCAGGTAGCAATGTGTTCATTACCCAGCTGAGCTGAGTAAGCAAATACACGTCTCCTGTGCTAGGATAACACAAACAGACGCATGTGAACATAAAACATCACCACCAAGATATTGTGTGAACATGTTCCTGACAAAAGTGAAATCTGTGATCATTTATTCCTCACCATGTTAATTAAAATCTGCATATTTTAAGAAGCATCTGATTATTTGTGCCTGTGTAACGGAACGAACCAAACCTGCACAGGCGGGCCTCGAACAGAGTCAGTTCGGCACGGGAATCGGGCGCTCTAGCGAGGAGGCTAAAGACCGCAGCTTGCCTCCGTTACACTTGCACATGGAGGTCAACGGGTGTCAGTTTTGTTTGGTTTCCAATATTCCTCAAAATAAATTATTTGTGTAATGCAAAATAAAGTAATGCTGGTTTGGAATGACATGAGGGTGTTTTCATACTATTTTATGATATTAATATGGCCATATTTGCAAACTTTTAGAGATACTATCAGTAATAAATCCAGCAGGGGTCTGTCATGTCCTTGGTCTGATCGGCCAACTTCTGTTGTTTTCCCTTATGTCTTTGTGTTGACAGTTTCCCTTGTGCACATCTCTACCCCGCCCCTCCTTGTGATCCCAATTATTACCTTGTTAGATTTTCTCTGGCTGCACTTTTAGTTCTCACCTGACCCTTGTTAGCAATAACATTCTCCCCTATTTTAGCTCCCTGTGTAATCTTGTCCTTTGTCAGCTCGTTGCGTGTTTAATGTACCGTTTTGAACTCTTAATATCTCTCTAGTCTAGTCTAGTCTAGTCTAGTCTAGTCTAGTCTAGTCTAGTCTAGTCTAGTCTAGTCTAGTCAAGTCTAGTCACAGTCACAGTCACAGTCTCGTCTCGTCTCAACCTAGTTTTATCCTAGTTAATTTAACATGATTCAGGTCCCTTGCTACTATTTTGTCTTAGAATCCAACGCTATAGCTTGCTTTGGTTTCCCCCCACTGTAATCAGTCTATTTGCCACACAACTCCTGCCGACGATCTCTGCACCCCACTTGACTCTCAACCAGAGGCTAATTGACAGTCCGCTGCCGGTATCCGCTCTGTTCCGGGCTTCCCATTCTGTCTCACCATCTCGTCGCACCCATGGGTTCCCATGCCAGTTAACAGACTTCAAAGGACGTTCTGGTCTTTGGGCCTCACTGTGCTGCCCTCCAGCCGTGCCCGCCAGGTGCTATTCTGTTGTGATCTGGACTATCTGCCTATTAACTGTCGTTGGTGTGTTCTCTTCTTGAAAGAAACTTGTAATTTACTTCCCCTGCAGTTGAGACTCATCTCGTTCATTACAGGGGTCCATTAGATTTTCTTTAACGACAACACTCCTCCCCCACTCACACCCTTAGAACTTTTGAATAAACACTTAAGTTATTAATAGTATTAGTAGAGATTGAGACAGGCTGAGAAAATAAGCACATGCTCTGTGTGTCATATGGCTCTGCTTGTCTAAACAGTGGAATGCAGTATAAATGAGTCAATCCTGAGAATGATTTGGCTGTTACTCAAGTCCTCTGTTCACATGACCCACTATCAGGATACGGGAATAGATGTTTTGTGAAGGGTTACTCATTCTAGCAGATGACTGTGGTATGCCAACATGGGTTTAATTTACAATTTTTAGATCAATACAAAAGCACAGACAGTGCCTTAAATTCCCAAATAATGGTGTATTTTTAAATGTAGGCCAGAAATGTGTGCTTCAGATACAAACTCCTGGTTCAGTAATTACACATTAAACAAGATGAAAATGCAATTATGAGCCATGAATAATCCCAAATACTCACACACAGGGGAGGTGAGTCTTCCAAATACAAAAAAAGGTTTTCTAACTGTTTTAAAGAACCAATTAATACTGCATTTTGACATTTTCTTGGATTTTCTTTAAAGGTCTAGTCAGTCAAATCTAGCTGCAAGGTTGTGAATTGCAACCAACAGCTCACTCCACTCCTCCCATTCGAAACACTACGACATGCAGTGTCCTTTAAGTGTACATTTTTGATGATGATAAATTATATCCTCTATAACGTACTTACCATTTTTTGCTTGCTATTAATGAAAAGAGATCAGATGGGGTTTTAAAAGACATCCAGTGTTGATTTCTTAAATTGATCTGTGCAAAATTATTTTAATGAGATTTACAGACAAAAATGATTGCTTTAAAAAAATTTAAGCAAAACATATAAATAAATTGCAAATGCATTTATGTGTGAATTTCAGTGCATATTTCTGACATTTTCCATTAGATTTACACAAAGTCTGTGCCACAGGTCATGTTGCACTCATGCATTGATCAATGTTGCATAGAGACTCAAAAAGTGAATCTGCTGTTTTGTCTATCTTAAAAATGTTTCTTTCTACCTCTGGCCTATTTAAAGTAATCTGTAATTTAACCCCTCATTGGTAACAGATTCATTTTTAGATCTAAACAAAATACATAAATATACAGCTAAATGAGCTTTTCAATTTGTAACACTGTAAAACTGTCAATAAGATGATCAATTTTACATAACACTTTTCAGTGCGACAAATTTAGGATGGGATAAAATAGGCTATATAGGTTATCTCTGCATGTTGCTGGGATATTGAATAGATAGATGATGTGTCTCTTTTTATAGCGAAAGCTAATGGATGAGGAATGTAGCGGGTATCATGTTACATTACTGATGGTCTCTGCAGACCCACTCAAGATCACTAAAATACAGACATGAACTCAAAAATGTAGACTTTTTTTAGTCATGATCTGAAACTGCTAGTTTCACAGCAGGACTTCTCTTTATCTTCTTACACAGTTACAATGTAAGGTCATTTTAAACCCCCCTCTGTCGCCCCCCACGATCTTTTGCATTCCATACCTCTCTGTATGTGTCATGCACAGCAGGATGATGGTTCCACAAACAAATCTGTCTCCTCTAAAATTCTACTCTTTGTCCTTCCACCGTTTGTTTTATTCACTGCAAAGAAAATATGAAACATGTATGCATTGACCCTTTTATCCAAAGTGTCATTATTCACAATAAAGTTAAACCTCAAAGGCCTTATTATATAAGTTTTTTTATTGTCTTATATAAGGTATTTAAAAAGGTAAATTCCATAAAACAATAACAACATAATACTAATTGTTTATTAAAGGTCCAGTGTATGAAATTAAGCGGTCTAGCATCTAGCGGTAAGGTTGCAAAATGTCCCCCAACGGCTCAATCCGGCACCCAACGGCTCAATCCACCCCTCCCCCTTCCTTTCGAAAAAATACGGTCGCTGACACAGCACATTTCGTCCCATTTTTGCTTCTTTGCCAAAGGAGATAACGTATTTATGAAACCCTTTGTAGAGCAGTTTGTCTGTTTAGGAACAACATGGCGAATTCCATTTAAGGGGACCCGCAGTGTATGTAGATAGAAATAGCTCATTCTAAGGTAATAAAAACATTATGGTTCATTATGTAAGGTCTTTATATACCTTTGAAGAAAGAGTTATATATATTGCATTTCTGTCAATAAATCATCTTTTAAAGTTTTATTTTCGAGATATAGGCCTACTTAAACAGTTAAGCCAGAGCCCGCTGCCCAGCCGCCAGAGCCCGCTGCCCAGCCGCCAGAGCCCGCTGCCCAGCCGCCAGAGCCCGCTGCCTTGCCGCTCCAGGCCAACCCCCATATGAGCTCCCGGACTAAGCCCAAATTTTTTTGGGGGGGGAGCCATATGGGAGGGATAGCCTCCCAGGCTAGACCACCCTCCAGGCCTCCAGAACGGCCGGCGCCCTCCAGGCCTCCAGAAGGGCCGGCGCCCTCCAGGCCTCCCGAACGGCCGGCGCCCGCCAGAACCCCTGAGCTGGATGTATCGTCCTGGAGGCCTCCCGTCTCACCTTGTCTTGTCTTCCCAGCACCGGCCTCCAGGACGCCCACCCCCCCTTCCCCCTTTGGTACTGTTTTGGCACGAGGACGCGCCTTGTGGAGGGGGGTAATGTCACGTTTGTTGTATGTTTTGTTTGGTGTTTTCCCTCCCCTGGTTAGTTTCATTATTAGTTAATTAGTTTTCACTGGTGTTTCGTCATTGTTAATTAGTTCCACACCTGTTTCTGTTTTCCCTGAGTGTCTCCCATTTATATTTAAGTCCTGTGTGTTCTCCAGAGTTTTGTCAAGTATTATTTATGTTGATGTGTTTTACTCCTGTTTGCTGGTTCCTAGTTTTTTTTTATATTAAAGTCTCTATTAATTGGAAATCCCTTGTTTGGCTACTTCTGCCCACCACACGTGACACTACGTGCTTTGCAATTAAACAAATAGTAGCTTGGTACTGTAAAAAGGTCTTTGAGATCATAGTGTGTTCTTGTGAATGTATCACACCAATTGATGCTGATCGTTCAGTATCAAGGATCAAAACTATCCATTTCTTACAAACAGCATAGACCTAAAGAGTAATATTTAATATCATGTTACACCTATGATCTGTTTCTGTCACTCTGAGAAAATCCCCCAAATTAGTGTTCGATGATACTAGATAAATGTTTCTCAGCATTAATGTCTCGTGCCGTAAATGCACTGTGACTTACAACAGAGAGAGTGAATGAGATCATCCAAATTACTGGTCACTCAGACGCTAATTGTTTGTACTGTGACATCCGGTGCATTGAGAAAGCCTCAGTTAAGTCCAAAAGACACTGGTCTTTAAAGAATGTAACAGGTTGAAGTTTGTTTATTTGAAGACATGAGATTAAACCCGCTGGACACAGTGATACAGAGCTCTGTCCTTATTCGACACATCAAACTTCTTGGATAGTGGGTTTTTCAATATTGTGTCATCAGTAAATGTTGCAAAGTAGTTCCTGTAAAAATGTAACATTAAACGCATATTTAATATTAGACGGTTTATAAATTGCACAACACAGTCTGAGTTTCTGCAGTTCACTGGTAGTGTGTTGTGATTTCATTGCAAAAGTTGAAATTCAATTCAGAACATTGCAGTGTATCAAAACAGCATTATAGTAAGACCAGAGAAGCAAATTACTTAAAAAAAGTTAAGACAGAAGGAATAAAAAGATAAAGTCACAACAGTGCTATTGACAGAAAGAAGGGCTGTGCAAATGTATTTTATGTTTAACGAGAGAGATTCTTTATATGCTCTGTGCTATTTTTTTATGAGTTACATCATTAGTCCAATAAATGTGTTGTTGTTCAACTGTTGCATCAAGTCATTGGTATTTGGTTTGGAGATTTTTACATAATCCCTACAAGGCTTGTCATGTGATAACTTGTGATTGCACTACATTTGAGCCCCATTAAAAATACTCCGTATCTAACATGCTCTCCATCATGTAGTGACAGCTCCTTTTTACCCCATTAACTGAGATGTGATGCTTTCAGCCGAGGGTTAATTGACCTTGCCTCAGGCCTGATTCAGGGTCAGAACTGTTTCAAAGACTCCCATTAATCCACAGGAACTCTTTGTCAAAACAGGGAGCATCATACAAATATGTGTTTGTGTACAATTTTGGAGTCAAGTAAACTGATTCAGGATCGGTGAAGTGCAAGAAAGTAAAAAAGCTCCTAGATAAATAGAACTGACTTAGAAGTTGGTATGCCAGAGCAGGAGAGAAGATCTGGGATCAGAACAAAGCTAAGCTATGCTATTTGAACTATACAAATTGTCTTGACACTGCTCTAGTATTATGTACTCATTTTATGCTATACAAGTCCTTATTATGTAATATTAAAGAGCGAGTGAGAGACAGTGAGAGTGTGTGTGAGAGCGACATAGAGATGGAGGGAGAATGAATTGAGGGGAAAGAGATGCTGATTGTGAGTTGTCTGCTTACACACAGAAGGGCTGTTTATTAGCTCAGTGGATCTTCTGACAGCTCACTCATCTGGTAGCAGCTTTGTTCTGTTTTGTTTTTTTAGAGAGACATGGCAAACTAGATCTGTTGCCTCAAGATTCAATTTTTGAAGGGATTACCCAACTGTTGCCTTGGTCGTGACAAGATGTCACCAAAGAAAATAAATTGTAAATTCATTATGTACATGCAAGACATGTTGGTTTAGTTGTTGAAGACAACATGCAATCGTAAAGAGTGATACTGGGTGTAAAATCTACCCTTCGGATAACAGAAAAATCATATTGTATGCAAAATAAGTTACAACCAAGGAACTTTATTCAATTATATTTCAGCAGGGGTAGGTTCATCATGGCTATCAAGGTTAAAAATACTGTTGTTGTCACACTCCCCAATGAGGACAAAACATGATTGCATGAAAATGTCAGTGCTGGATTATGAAGATATCCGCCAGGGGGTTTCAGGAGGCTACTGAAACATTGCCAGGTGGTCTTCTGTGCCCCTCCCCCATTTCCTCACGGGCTGCTCTTATTAGCTACCCCACTCCCTTTCCTTTGTCTGAACTCTTTGTCTGACCTCAGGTATCTGGTAAAATACAATCTCTTGGCTGCATCCCTAAAAGCACACCAAAGAGTTGATTCGGGATTGATTCTGTGAAATTAATATCAAAATATTACCTAAACATTTCCTTTGTTTTTGTTTTAAAGGACCATGATAGTGGATCATTTAAAATAAATATAATGTTATAATAAGCCTCTTGGCTTGAAATTGATTTTTAAGATTATTCATAATCAATGCATGGTTATTTTCTAATGAGAAAATTAGCATACAAAGTTCTTTGGTAGATGAGTTACATTAAACCTTGCATGTAAACCTTGCGTAGACTTGACATTTCTAAGACCTTTTACTGCTATTTGTCAGATCTCCTTTTGCTGGCAGGTGCTATCACCACCTTATACTCTGCTCATAAAAGCTACACATGTTCTTGTCTTAAGCAAACACATGCTTAGACGTTTGTTAAATTGTCTTTGGGCTAGAGGGAAATCTGGTGTTTTAATATATAGTTAATGTAGTTTTGAATGTGGTTGTTTGACAATAGCTTGGTACACATAACACAATGTTACAAATATTATTGTACAGAAGCTTTTACTGTACAGATTACTTTATGTTATGCATTGAAATGGATACAACGTGATAAAAAAAAGCTCAGAATCTATAACAGATGCTTTTCTCAATAAGAAATGAAAGAATAATTGAAACACTGTAAACTATTGCTTACAATTACTTATCAAAAGCAAAGTTAGATACTGTAATGTTGTGCATGATGTCACATTTGTTTTCAAAACAAACTTCTTTCACTTTGCTTTTAAGACCCACAATTGAATTTGTTTTAGAAGGGCCATGTAAAGTAGCCTACATCTTGGACTTGTACAATACACAGGCCACTCAGAGATGAATGTCTCCCATAGTCCCAGTGAGAATACCTAAAGAACAAACAGAATGAAGTTTGAGAGTGGACATTATTTTATCCCGAGAAAAACTGCTTGCCTCCATTTACCATTTTGCATGTGGCAGATGCGTTAATCAAAGGGAACATACAGTGCTTTCAGGCTATATGTTTGATCAGAACATTTCCTGGGACTCAAACCCATGAGCCTTACCAATGGTGGCATCATGCTCTAGATCAAAAAAGGCGTTCATCCACTAGCCACAAGGACTCAGGTGCAGGATAAAAAGTAAATCTAAGTTGAATAGACAAAATGTCCGCACACTGAAAACTTTGATCCTTATTATCTATTGCTTTGGCCCTTTGCTGTCCTTGTAGGGCAGGCTGATATAAAAAAATGAAAAAAAGCTGCAATCATAGAAATACCAACGCACATCTTAATATTTGACACAAGCAGTTAACAGAGATCCAGTGGAGCTCACTTGAATATAATTAACCTCATTATAATGGTCAAAATGTCTGTGTTGAGTGGTTTTTAATGATAGGCTACATCCTGTATTTGAGGGTAGCTCGACAATAACGTACTTAACAACACTATTGGGCTAGTATTACTTATTGAGTTACATTTTAAAAAGGTTTCAATTTTAATATCTCAATTTTATTATTTAAAGATTCACTAACTGTAGGCTATAATACAACGTAATGGAAAACGATAAGGAATCTTATTATCTTTATTTAGCGTTTAAAACTCCATAAATATCAAATAATCTAAAATGAGAAAATTAAACCAATACATTTTTTGCAAGACATGCAGTTTAATAAACATGTCCTGTGACAGTACTAGAGCTCCCTCACACAGGCGTGTCCAGTGGGCGGTGTTTATGACCAAGCCCCGCCCTCGACGGTCATACCCCAATGAGCCGGTTTCACTGTTTCCCCCACACAAAGATACACAAGCCAGCGCCGCCCGAGAGGAGCAGGACCCGGGATGCATAAGACTTTCCCGTAGATCCCATCGGAGACATTTACCCGTTATAGCGCTTTGGGATCAGTTTGTCAAGTATTTGAATAAATACGTTTAAGCTTTATGAGAGGAATTACTGTCTGGATTCAGCGATGGGAACTTGGGCTTTGTGCTGAGTGAATGCCGCGTGAATGTGGAGCATCCATAAAGTGTGCGGAGTCAGTGGTACCCTAAACACCCCAGAACTGGGACAATAGGACTTACAGAGATGGATACCTTCTTTGTTGAGGTAAGAAAAAATTGAACCATACCATTGTAACGATCAGTCATATTTCCTTGTTATAGCTTTTACTTTTAAATGCATGTTCGTGAGCTTTGAGCTTAATGACTAAGCCATATGATATAAGGTTATATTTACTTTGATTTTAAAGAGACTGTCATCTGTTCATCTATCGTTAACATGAACGGCTATATATATATATATATGCTTTTTAGTCAAATAATTACTAAGATTTTTTTTGCTGAATAACTATATAAACATGGTCTATAAGTCTGAAAAGGTGCATATGATTCATTATTATGTGATACATCTGTAAAGGTACTCTGTCACTCAAGATGAGCTGAAAACAATCCCCTCACAACTATTAAGTTCAAAGGTTATTTAACACAAGATCATTGCCTTTGAAGATCTGCTTTCAGGACAGGGGTGAACAAAGTTGTCTACCATCTTGATCTTAAGTAAAATGTGATTCAGACCCCAGGATATTTTATGTAAGGGATGTGAAATTCCTCCTCCTTGTTCACTGTATGTCAGCCAAAAAATACAGGCCGTATAAATTCTGGTGGCCCTATAAACCCCTTGCTCCAAATGCTTGAGACCACCAGAGTGGTAGGTGTACGATATCGGAACAAAAAATGGAGTGGCAGTATGATTAATGGAATATATATATATATATTTAAAGGTATTTATTCACCTACTTGTCATTAATAAGGCAGTTTTTATCTATTAATCTCTTGTCAGTGACAGTTCATGTCTGTCAAGCTTATTAAAGTATTATCCAAAAACATTTATGTACCACAAAAAAAGATAACAGCGGGTGTAAATAAACACTTTCAGATTGTTGATTTCTGGGTGAGCTTTTCTTTTACTTGCTTTTTTACCAAATGCTACTACACGTGTTGTTTTCTCCTTCTGGTGGTCTAAACTTTTTCAGGGTCTTATTAAAAAATACCTGTGGGAGTTATTGGTATCTCATTAAACTGTCAGTTGTTTCGCACACAACCCATTACTTCATACATAGAAGTGACAGAATCCAGCTTCTCTGTCAGTAGACAAGGGGCACGAGCCGCAAATGCAATGACATAATACAGCTAGAGGATGATCAGCATCCAGGATGTAAATACAGTGTTGTGCGAGCTCTGGAGGGCGAGAGTAAATGCGAAGAATGATTAAACATCTGTCTGGGGTGGATAGAGAGGTCCGAGACATATCTGATATTAAGGGCTTGGACTCATGTGTGTATCCGGCCGGAAATGAAGAGGCTTAGAGGTATCAACGTAAACATTATTTATAGACGTGGGCCGCCGTTGAGAGGAAATTCCGATTCTTTACTTGGCACAGCGGACAGTGGCTATTATTAATCTGGAATTTAACAATCGTGACCCGTGAGAAGTATTTTTACAGTCACGCTTGGATCTAAAGTACAATTATTGAGGCATGACCATGTGAAGATATTTGGTTTGTAAATCATGACAAGGGTTAAGCTAACATTCCTATGATTGTAACTGTAATCTCACTGATATTTCAAGCATTATCTCACATCTCCTCTGAATCTACACGTGGGCCAAGGCGCAATATTGCTAAATCACAGGTTGTGTTCTTACTCAGAAAGTCCCTCATCCATCCTCTCCCATCTGATGAGTCACTAAACTAAATACGTGTGTCAGACCTTCCTGCTTGTGCTCACCATAGATCACGAGATCAACGACTAGGATTACGCTGACGGTCCCAGACGCTCTGGTGGGTTCATCCTTTCATGGAGAGATTTATGAAGCATGAAGCTTCCCGTTCCACTCAGCACAACACCTGTGATATGGTCATCTGTGATTTGTACTTTCACAACCCTTTGTTTCTCTTGAGTAATCTTAACATTTTAAATAATTTGCATGTTCTCATACTAATATCTTCCACTTAAAGCTAGCTGGTCTCGTGAAGGCACAGACCTGGTTAAAAATTTCCTGGTGTTTCCTGCTCGCATACCAACCTGAAGAATGCTGTTCAATCCTAATAGAGCCACGAATACACCAAGTGTCAGCTATGTTAAAAATACCCTCAAAATCCTCTTCATAGGAGCAACCTAAAAAAGGATAGATGAAATGATCGTGTCGACTGAAGCAGCAGCTGCCCTGCTTTAATGGAGGAATTCCTGCTTTTAAAACGTTGAGCGGAAGGGTGTCTCGCATTCAACACCGGATTCCTTTTCCAGACACATTCCTGTCCGGAGGATCCCGGTCCTCTTAACCCTGACCCGAGATTCCAAGCCTTACAGCTTGGTGGTCACCTTACAGCTTTCAAAATGAAGTTCTTCTGGTTTGGGTTTCACACAATGAGCCCTATATAGATTGAGTGCTTTCCAACTTGTGACTCAAAGCATTGCTGTCGCTTATCAGTTATTCATGTAGTGACATGGCAGCGATAAATTATTTGCTGATTGATGACAGTTTATTTTGTTGACCACAGTGTCGATAGAGTTTGTAAATTAGATTGAAACAAACAAGGTATTTGTTATTGAATGCTTTGCTGTGGCTCAGCACTGAGATATTGGTGGCAAGTAAAATCAGAGCTTTTACTTTCGTGCTTTGTTGGCTGTGCAAGACAGGAAGACTAAAACAATAAAACTGTTGTTTTCCTGATCCTGTTCTCTGCCACACCTGTTTTGTTTGTGCAAAGTTTATAGCATTTATGGCCCATCTTTTATTGAGAAGAATATTGAAATTACTGTAATATTTAGAGATGCACGGATAGTAAATTTCTCCGCCTATACCCATTGCTGATTATTGATAGTGAAATCTGCTGATGCTGATTATTTGCTCAACATTTCTAAAGATTAAATTAACATTTAACTTTCTGAATGTTGTTTATTAATATAATGACTATTGATATTGAACATCAAACTAATGTTTGTTAACATCAACATTCTTTTAAATCCATTGCATTCTATTGTCTTCTTTTAATGGACAGGATACATCAGCCCTGATCATCAGATGTTTTCAAACTACCGGCCATTTTTAAACTATCGGCCAATAGCTGGTAGTGTGAAAAATAGCATTCAAAAACGATTATTGGATATTTGCTATTATCACAAGTGTAGTATTCACATGATATTGATAATCACGGTTATTAATATCACGGTTATTGACAATACAGGTGTATTGTGAAACTATAATGAAAATAATAATGAAAAATTAGAAAAATAATAATAAAATAAAAAATTAGTAAAATATCTATTAATGTTTTTTCAAGATGTTTACAGATGAAGCATGTTCCCATCAACAGTAGAGCTGTTGTTTATTTTAAGGGGCCTTGTTGCAAGTGCAGGAGTTATATAAGTTCAAACTGGTCTGCTGTTTTTGAGCTGTGTACAGCGGCAATCCCACAGGGTCATATAATCCTATTCGATGCAGTCATGAGCAGTGGTCTGAAAGGGTTGATTATTCTCTAGACTGCTCTATTAGTCTGTCTGAAAGATACAATGTTTTGTGAGTTCACTAAATAGCCATATTCTTTTATATGGATTATATTCACTCAGAACGTTTTTTACAGTTCAGTGCATTTTTGATTTATGCTACAAAATCAGAGATCAAGTTTATAACATGGTTTGTGGCAAGCTTAATGAGCAAGTAAAAATATCAGGCTTAATTTGTATACTGTCAGCAAAGTCGTCACCAATGTTTCATGAATATTCAATACACCCTTAGTTACAGTGTTCATCTGGACACAAAACCCAGATGGGTTCATCCGGAGACTCTTTGTTCAGACCGTTGGCTTTATTGGTCTTGTGTATGGCCAATCTGTTGCAGCAGCTTGGTTGTTTTCCTGCTAATTATGTGCTTTAAGGGATTGCTGTGATGAATTTGCTGATGCTTTGATATACTTACTTTCTTTTAACAGTTGAAATAGATATATCATTTCAAAAATAATTCCAGGCACTGGCAGGGTTTCAATCCTCACATTTTAATATCTGAATGTATTTAGGCTGAAGGTTTTGAAGTCACATTTATACCCTCAACACAGCCCATTTTATCATTAAAAGCAGGCCATTTTTGGTTTCGTTCACAGCGATACATGACCATGCATGAGGAAATCACAGTAATCCACAATGGTCATGGCTATGGCTAGCCACATCTAAGAACTTGATGAACACGCGCTATATTCTTTGCGGGCGATAGAGTTTGTTCATTTGGGACACCATAGACATTTTTAGCTACTGCTTCAACATTGCTTATGCGCTATTGCGCTTAAAGCTCTACAATAGACCTAACATTTACATCCATGTCATGTCAAACTCATTAAGTATTTTGAGAGGTAAAACCGCACATCTTTGGCATGTTTTTATGTGTAAGTTATACAACCGACTACACCCCTTCCCCCTTCTTTTCTTAATACTGTACCTCTGCCCTCTGTTGTATGTACATCTGCCACTGCTCCTGCCCCCCTGCTGGTCGTGGATCTGAAAAATTGAGCCATTTAAACACAGCTTTTGTTTTGCCTAAGGGGTAAATTGTGTGGAAGAAAAATCCCTTTAGTGGACAGTTTGTGCCAATGTACCAGCCAGGCAGCTTGAAGACTGCAGCTTGAACATTGTTTGGCCACAATCTTTTTTGAGAATTTTTTTGATCACTTCCTGTTTCCCTCAGAGAGATGTTTAAATACATTGGATTTGTAACATCAATATAAAACAAGCTGAGTAATATTCCAGTGTAAAGTTCCATTAAATATGAATGATTGTCTGTTTTGACATAATAAGCCATATGTACAAATTGTCATCACCTCAGGGCCGATATATTAGTCAAATAGACCCACCTTTTCACAACATCCGTACCATCCCATCCTTCCTGTCCTTCTGGTGATGGTGAAGCATTATTATATGCCCTGTCAGTGGCTGTAGCTCAGGGCAATCGGAGCAGACGGCTGTAGCAGACAGACTTTAAAGGCTCTTATTAACACAATCAGGCCTTTTTTTAGTAATCTTTTCACAAGAGAAGGACCCCTGATAAGGCCCAGGAAATATTCACGGGGGATGCTGTGGAAGGACACATCCAATAAACACAGGTCACATAATAACGCAAAAAATATATCTGGGTGTGGCCGAGATTGGTGGATGTTGAATTTATATGGCAATTCTATGTTAAGTACAACAATATTTTCAATCAATTTCAAATTTTAATAAATATGACATCCTATCATAATTTAAGTTTGTTTCACCATGATTCGTTTCATAATTGACAGCAACAATGTAACAGCGCATTAATGCTATCTCACCACCTGTGACCCTACCTGAACGTCTCAGCTCTCATGGTGATAGGATAAAACTGATCATGAAACATTATCGATTTTATTATTTATTAAATTTCACATACAGGTGAATCTGCTGTATTTGAAACTGTCTTTTGAGAGAAAATGTTGAATGCTCCCTTATTCAGAAGTTGCTTTAGACCAAACTGTTTGCTAAATTATATAAAAGTAAAATGTGGTATACAATGCAAAACATCCCTAGAGCTATGACAGACAAGCAGCCAACTATACACATCAGTTTAAAGTCATTGAGTGGTTAATATGTGATTGTTTATTTATTGCAGGGCAAATTAAAATTCTCTGTAGTGACCACAGTTTTAGAATAACACACTTTACATATAACTGTTTACCTGGTCCAGAAGTTGAGTTTTCTTTTCTAGGAAGAGTTCTTCCCCTAGTAGTGCCGTCTGTGACACATGGATTACAGACATCAGTCTTCAAAACAGATTTAAGCCCAAACATTTACATGAGTTGAACTGTCATCCCGTAAGAGTGACGCGTATCACTGAAAATAACTGTAATTTATTTGTTTGTTTGCGACTCATTCATCAATGATGCTTAGCAGTTAACATGCTCAACAAGCAGCAAGCTACTTTTAATGTTATTCCCTGGCAAAGAGTTGAACAAGTATGTTTGTGGGTGTACAAGTCTCATTAGTGCACTGGAGAAATTACAACATTATATTCTCAGTGGGGATCACAATTTGTGTGGCACTCTGGCTGGTATTCACTGAGTTGCAGATGTTATGTACAGACAAGAGGAAGGCTGGAATACCTTTAGCACACAAATGTAAAAAAATAAGTATTTTCATTTGGTTTGATGTTGTTATTTGATGCTGATTTGAAGCACTCGCTCAACACTGATGAGTCAGTCAACATTTATTGCTTTGCTGGCTCCCCACATAAGACGGAGTCTGTGCTCCAGCAATAACCTGACTCAGTCGAACCTCAACAGCTGTTACAGATAGTGCTTTATGGAAAATGTATAGTACAGGGATATTAGACTTCTCAAAGCCTGGGATTGTAATGGCTGAAAACAGGCCTGTGAAATAGTAGGAATCTCTTCTCTTCAAAGTAAGTGTTTTTTTTACAATATTTTACCGGGTATTTTGGTATTGCTATTAAACTTCAGATGTGTTTATTCAATGATAAGGAAGATGTAACATAATCTAAATTTTGAGACATATATTTCTATTTAACAATATTTAGGGAGATTTGCGATGGATTATACCTTTAGATTATACCATATTGTTATTTATTTATAAAGTATAAAGTATTTAGCTTGGCTTACAAGAATAGTGCACCCAAAAATGAAAATTCTGCCATCATTAACTCACCCTCAGATTGTTCCAAACCTGTAGAAATGTATTTGTTCTTCTAAACACAAAGAAATATATTAGGTAGAATGTTAGAAACCAAACATATCACCATATCCATATGACCTATGGACTCCAATAGTATGTATTTTCCCTACTATGGCAGTAAATGCGGGATGCACCGATCCGATACTTTGGATCGGAATTGGGCCCGATCCGGATCTTTTTTGCTGGATCGGGTATCGGACTGACGGTTCTCTTCAGTCCGATCCGTTGCGATACCCGTGGATGTTACTCTAAAGCTTCATAAAGGACTATCTATCAGGAAATTACCATAAACTGTGTCATGCACGGTATTCGATGTCATGTATTTTTATTTTGATTGCTTTATGCGAGGAATAAACCAATATAGCATAATTAAAAAACTCTGACCTCCGCTGGTGCGGTCATCTGTCAATCTCAATCCAGCATGCGTGTGTCCGGGAACGGTCAGGACGTTACTCGTTCCAAAGTTTTCAATATACTTCATAATCACTAGATAATAGATTGTGGTTTTGTTTAAAATGCATTTTGCCGGAGACTGTACTCGCTGAGTGTAACGTTATTAGATTCAAGCACTGGAAGCGGTCTATGTTATGCGTCATTCATACACAACTTTTAACTTTAGGAGGGATTCAATGTTCTATGATTTAAACACATAACATATCTCTTCTCTTTGTGTTATAACTGTTTTGAACTTGGGAAGCAAAGATCCCCGCGACATCAGGATCATCACTATCCGGGATGCTCGTGAGTGACGCGGGTGCATTAAGCGCATCATTCTGCGTCCAATGCGCATGACTTTAAATAACGTAGAAGCGAATGTATTAAGCGCATCATTTAGTGTCCAGGATGTGCATGAGCGAGTTTGGAGACTTTTATATTGTGATAGCTTTGAGTAATAAACAGAGATTTATTTGTTAAACATTTTATAAGTATCTGTGCTGTATGAGACCACATTTTTGTTTTGTATGTATTTTTAAGTTTAATACAGCACTTAATTTCAAAAACATTTATTTATGGACTGTAGTTGAATAAGTATGATGTGCTTCATACTGTAGGGAAGTATTTTTTGTCCTAAATTCTCTGATAAAGTACAGATATCTTAAAATGTACTTGAAAGTAAACATGGTTAACTATCCACCTCTGGCAATAAAAGTTAAAATATGCAAGTCTACGTTGATCATGAAAAACAGTGCTAGTATCGGATCAGAATCGGTATCGGCCGATATGCAGAATTCAGGTATCGGAATCGGATCGGAAAGGAAAAAGTGTTATCGGTGCATCCCTAGTAAATGGTGGATGAGATCTGTTTGGTTATTATTTCTTTGGTTACTAAAAAAACCTGTATATACAGTATATGACTCTTTCTTATGTAAAACACAAAAGATGATATTTTAAGGTAGCTGGTTTGGGCTCATACAGTGCAAGTTAATGGGACCAGTGTTGTTTAGTTACCACGTTCTTCAAAATAACAGATTTTATGTTCCGGAGAAGCAAGAACGTCTTAAAGGTTTGGAATGCACGAAGGTGAATGAATGATGCGAGAATTTTAATTTTTGGGTGAACTATCCCTTTAATGTTAACAGCTATGTGTTTTTCCACACAGAATTTGTCAACAAAACATTTATCCACAGGCTTCAATCATACTGAGAGTAAATGAACGCGTACCTTTAATCACTGTCTCCAGGCTGTGCTTCATGCATCTCGTTGTAAGGTTAATACCATTAAGTATCAGCATCTCTGGATGCTAACAGCATTCTCTCTCTATTGTGTGGTCCGGGGGAAGTCTGGAAAGTGTCCTCCCCTGGGCCTTATAGTGTCTCCATTAGCTAATTTCTTATCAACTGCACTCCAGCATCAATTATTCATACTGCTGTCAGCCTGTTGACGGAACATCAAGGCTGTTTATCTGATCCTGTACAAAACAATGCCCCTTCTCCCCCACTGTCAATTCAACTGCGGATTTACATGTTCTCAATTGTTAATGTGGTAAATGTATCAGTTGCACGTTAGGTGCTACAAAAAGGCACTAAAAGCAGCAAAAGCCGAGCACCTCCGTAACCTCATAGAAAATAACAAAAACAATCCAAGGTTTTTATTTAGTACAATTGCTAAATTAACAAACAAACAGACTTCACCTGACCTGGCTATTCCGCTGCACCTTGGTAGCAATGAATTCATGACATTTTTTGCAGAGATAATTGAAAAAATATGAGACATAGCTAAAACCAAACCTCCAAGTGTGTCTGAAGAATTAGTATCGACCATCACCCAAAAAGAAAAGCTACAGTGTTTTTCTCCTGTAAATCAGGAAGATTTAATTAAACTTATTGCAACATCCAAACCGACAACATGCTTATTAGACCCCATTCTGACTACCTTATTAAAAGAGCTACTACCTGTTGCAATTGAGCCCATTTGTAACATTATTAACTCGTCAATTAATCTAAGGCATGTCCCAGGACCCTTTAAACTGGCTGTAATCAAGCCTCTTATCAAAAAACCAAACTTAGACCCCAACGAACTTGGAAGCTATAGATCAATTTCAAATCTCCCGTACTTGTCTAAAATACTAGAAAAAGTAGTATCCACTCAGTTGTGTACTTTCCTAGAAAATAATGACATACACGAAAAGTTTCAGTCTGGCTTCAGACCGCATCATAGCACTGAAACTGCGCGTGTTAGAATTACAAATGGCCTTCTTATTGCATCAGATAAAGGTAACATCTCACTCTTAGTCCTGCTTGACCTAAGTGCTGCTTTCGATACTGTAGACCATAAAATACTATTAGATCGTTTACACAATTATACCGGTATTCAGGGACAGGCACTGCAATGGTTCAGATCTTACTTAGCAGACAGATATCAATATGTCCATTTAAATGGGAAATCGTCAAATCTCAAGCAAGTAAATTATGGATTACCTCAGGGATCGGTTTTAGGACCCTTGCTTTTCTCCATATACATGCTGCCCCTTGGCAACATTATTAGAAAACATGGAATTAGCTTCCACTGTTATGCAGATGATACTCAGCTATATATCTCATCAAGACCAGATGATTCCTTTAAGCTATCCAAACTGGCAGAGTGCATCGAGGACATAAAACATTGGATGACTAGTAATTTCCTTCTTTTAAACTCTAGCAAAACGGAAATATTACTTATAGCACCAAAAACGCATAAACAGAACATCTCAGATTACAGCCTGCAAATTGAAAGCTGCACTGTTACTCCAACAAATACAGTTAAAGACCTAAGCGTTATATTAGATGGCAACTTGTCATTTAAAAATTACATCTCAAATATCACAAAAACAGCCTTCTTCCACCTTAGAAATGTTGCCAAATTACGAAATATTTTATGTGTTGCTGACGCAGAAAAGCTTATTTATGCATTTCTGACCTCAAGACTTGACTATTGTAATGCTCTACTTAGTGGTTGTCCTGTATCATCAATAAACAAACTACAGTTTGTTCAGAATGCAGCTGCCAGAGTTCTTACCAGGTCAAGAAAATACGATCACATAACCCCAGTACTATCATCGCTTCACTGGCTACCCATTAAGTATCGTATTGATTTTAAAATTCTTTTAATTACTTACAAAGCTTTAAATGGTTTAGCCCCTTCTTACTTAACTGAGCTTTTATCACATTAGAACACATCACGCTCTCTACGATCTCAAAACTCAGGACTTTTGATGACACCTAGGATAACTAAATCCACTAAAGGGGGTCGAGCTTTCTCATACGTAGCACCTAAACTCTAGAATAGCCTTCCTAATACTATTCGAGGGTCAGACACACTCTCCCAATTTAAATCTAGATTGAAGACATATCTTTTCAGCCAAGCTTTCCCTTAATGCATAGTTAATGAACAGCAGCTACGCTAATTATTCTCCTTCTGCCTTCGCCTCGGGATGCCCATCAACAGCTGCAGACTGATTGACCATTGCAGCTCCATCTAAGGCAATTTCACCACCACCCAAGAGAAATACGACCATCGGACCATCCCAGCTCAGACCACTACATCCCCAAACAAGAGCAAAGACGGACTACTTGTCACATTAATCTCACATTAAAAGGGCTCTCCCTCTTCCTCGTGGATATTTGCTCATTGGCTTTTGGTCGGGGTCACTGAGTGCAGCTATGACACGTCAGAGGGGATCTGGCCCTCCCGGCTGAGCCTGGTTTCTCCCGAGTTTTTTTTTCTCCATTAATCAATCATTGGAGTTTGGGTTTCTCACCACAGCAGGGCAGTGTTGGGTTGCTCACCGGGAGACTGCATTTATTTATTTATTAATTAGATATTATTTATTAGAACGATCTTGCTTGTTCTATAAACACCATGCACTGTGCTGTGTTTTACCTTTTCTGTTTTTCCTGTTTGCCCCTGTAAAGCTGCTTTGGAACAATGCACATTGTGAAAAGCGCTATATAAATAAACTTGAATTGAATTGAGGACAATTCTGTGCGATAATTCCTGAAATGAGTTTGAGAATGTTTGAGTACAGCATTGTGTGACCATCAAATGGCCCTCATTCATATTGCATGTTAAACATCCATTGCTGTTGTGACCCAGATTTCAGGTGTGGCCTGCATGATGTCACAGAAGTCAAGGGAGGCTGTGTACATTGGTTGGGGAGAGTGGTCTTGGTTTCACAGATTATTTGGCAGTACTCTATGATGTACAGTAGTCACAGTTTCCCCTCTCCAACTACACTCGTGATTAGTGAATATTTTGTGTGATTTGTGTGAACATGTTCTTGCGATTATGGTGAAATCGAAAGATTGACTTTTGCACAAATAATTAGAGATCGGCATTAACAAGGTTTCAAAACCTACTAGTTTAAAGACTACATAAAGGTGTATGTAGTTGTAAACTCATATATTAGTTTAGGAATCAAATCAGAATCGAAAGGCTTCTGGGAATCAACAAGAATCTGAATTGATAAGAAGAATCAGAATTGGAATCGGAATATCTTAAATAAATAAAAAAGTGGCAGTTCACAATTTTTTAAACTATATTTTAACCCTCATGTAATTTCAATTCTGTATAACTTTCTTCTGCAGAACACAAAAGAAGATATTTCAAGAATGTTGGCAACTAAAAAACATCATCTCCTATTGTTGTCAATTGTATGGAGACAAAACCATGAGACATTTCTCAAAATATCTTCTTTAGTGTTCCACAGAAGAAAGGTTTTGAACAACATACGATTTAAAAAATGATGACAGAATTGAGGTGAATTTTTTCTTTAATTTCAAGACAATCCTCATCAAAGCACGTCTGTAGGTCTAAAAGGTATTGAACTCAGAAGGGCTTTGGATGGTCAAAAACTATAATCTCTCATTCTCGTGATCTCTCATCAATTTCAGGTTATCCAATCCAACTACAGCCTCTAATCTCACTCATTTCTTGACCAATCCCTCTTCATTCCATTCACTCAGTAATCCACAAGTCAAATCCCCAAATCTGAAACAACTCAAGAGGAAGCAGACTGTTTTGATATAGAAAAATGTTGGTTTTAACTGCATGTTTTTTGCCATCCCTTCTGAAAAGAGTTACTGTATTAAAATACAGTACCATCATGAACCATAAGCCTTTTTCCATAAAAACCATTAGAAGACTCCTTTTTGTAGTGTGTTTTTGGGTATTAGGATTTAAATGTGTTCTATTGGATGCCATGTGCCCAAAATCAGCCCACCAATAGAATCTATCACATACCAGTAGACATTATAGTTTCCATTTAATCCAATACAATTCCCCTTATAACCATTAAATCCATTTAACTTTCTATAAAGCGTGTTATCAATCCCACGAAACATAGAAAATGTATACCTGGAATGCACTGTAACTCACTCTGTACAAAGCATCAAGTGTATAATGTACTGTAAATGTAATATTGCAACATAATTCTATTCCTACAGTCTAAAGTCAGTCATTCCTCAATGATGTGAAGTGCTCCTCACTTCTGCACATCTGCTCTGAAGGAAAGCCGGAGGTCAACAGAGGTTTTGGTATTGTTATGATAATTTGAATAAGTGTCACTATTTGAAATCTAAATAGTGTGCAGGGATGCCATTGAGACAGCGCGTGACCAGCTGCTTTGAAAAAGAAGCTTTATGATATTGGCAAAGACCCCTGGAGTTCCTCTCAAACAAACCTGAGCATTTAAATACTGAAAGGCCACACAGTGCTGTTTGATCGGAAAAACATGGCAAATCTCTTTGTCTTTATTTGTGGAAGTTGATTAGCTTTCTTTTGTGGAGTTGATTGGATCATTTGATACTCTTGGTCTTGGGCTAACTGCAACAAGGAGAAAGAGACACGCCACCTTGCGCTGTGTATACTCATGAATGATTGACGCTCATTCATTAGCAAATCTCCTCCAAATTTGGCACTGTTGAACACACAACACTAATGGTAAATGGTTCAGAGTCACAGGGTGCTTAAAAATATGTTTTTTGTTTTTAAAATGAAATAATAATTTTTAATAATGTTTTGTAAGTTTGGAGCAGTCAGAGCTGAGTTAACGTCCAGTCTATTTGGCGGCATCTAGCGAGGTTATGAATTGACAAAGGGCTAAGAGCTTCCACACAACACAAAAAATATATTTTGAAAAATGATGTTAACTGGCCCCCATTCACTTGCATTGGTTTTGTTTGCATACAATAGAAGTGAATGGGGGCCAGTGCTGTTCGGTTACCGACTTTCTTCAAAATATCTGCTTTTGTGTTCTGCGGATGAAAGAAGCTCATAAAGGTTTGAAATAACAAGAGGTGAACTATCACTTTAACTATTGTCTTACAGTAGGTTTATTTCCTTATTATTATTTAACTTTTGCAAATTGTGTCTTGTATTGATAGTCATAGTGTCTAGAAAGTATGGGAAATAATGGAAGAAATAAGCTGGGGAATGACATGTATCATGTCAATGTCTTTAAATCATTTATTCATGATTAAATATGAATAAGAACTCTATTCATGACATAAAGTACACATGTGCTGCACAGTCTAAACTCTGTGTCTTGAGCTGCCCAGCTGGCTTTTGTGTTGAGGAGTTTCCGCTTGGTTGCCCTTGGGACCCGAGCATGACCATTCTGTTTTGAGACGGCCGAGGTGATGGAAAGGTGGAAGAAGAAATGTGGAGAGCATGGAAGGAGGTTTGTGTTTCTGTGACCATCTGTTGCCTTTACAGTGCAATGCAGCCAATGCACAAAGCATGCAGCATCCTGCAGCTCTCATGTGGAAAATCTTTAACCTCACCGCATAATGTATGACATCACAGAGCGGGGCACAGCGGTTTTCCAGCCGTGCCAGTGGAGACATGTCTGGGTTCAAACATTGTCATTAAAGTGGGATTATTATAGGAGAGAGGTTCAGACTTTCTCTTTCCTTTAGAGTTGACTCAAAATGAATATGAAATGCTGGAATTTATGATGTTCAGCATGACTTAAAAATAGATGACATGACCATTTTGACGTTTTTGGGGGATGATGTGGGGCACAATGGGTATCTTCAATGCTAGGGTGTTGTTGCTGGTTGCCAGGGCATTGCTGGGGTTTGTATTTTGGTTGCTAGGGTGTTCTTGGTGTGTGCTTGCCAAATCAAAAGAGCTAACCCAATGATTTCCCATGACCATTTTTAAAACCTCTTCAGCTCAGGTGCATATTTTGCCTTTAGTGCCCTACCCAAATGCATTGGAGTAAATTGACAAAAAGTGTTTCATTTAACAGAAATCCCTCTTCATGTTAACAATTTGACAATAATTTGACAATTATGTTGCAGAATCCATCTTATTATAATTTATTTTGCTGCAGCCTGAGGTTCCATCTGTCATATTTATTGGTCATGTTCACTTCTATTTACTTGCATACACTAACCGTCTTTATTCTAAGCATATTTTTTTATTTATCAATTACCAAAAAAGAATAAATAAGCGGATCAACTCATGTTTATTTCCATATATCTATAAGAGAAATTCTTCTCACAAGGAAAGTTATTGAAGCACGACTCCACGTGCCATAAAGCCTGAACGTTATAATTCAGAATTATGTAACCAAGGCGCTTAATCTACCTAAATCCGCAGACCTGCTTCAACTGTAATAAAATAAATTTCTCATCACGTGAAACAGCTTTTCTGTGTCCGGTGCCGCTTTAGGTGCCCTGCTCCTCTTGGTAAATTATGCCATTGTGTTATCCGGAGCTGATTTTTCTTCAAGGAGTGCACGCCTATGGCACATGGTAGTGGGTGGAGGATTTTAATCATGTTTAGTCTTGTCATTCGTTTGTGATGATTGAATGTGGCAGAGAAATTGAATGTTTGCTGTTTCTCTGTAATGAGACACACATTAGCAGACAGTTTTAGCTTCTCTTTCCATTATTTTTCTGTTTTAATGCCCTTTTAACTCAGTCCCGTAGGCCTCAGAGCATTAGTGCTACATTTAACAAGGCTTTTTAAGCCTTTCACTGTGAAAAGGCTTCACTGTGTTGTGAAGACCACATTCACTGTGTTGACACAGTTGACACAGTTGACACAGAATACACAATTGTATTCTCAAAGATGGCCTTCTTAAAAGAGATGAGAAGTGAAGCACTCTGTAGCCCCACATTTTTAAAAATCAAACAAATTGTTTTATATGAGGGTACACACACCAATATTTGAAAGCTTCAGTTACCATGACCATTTTTGGTCAGTTAAATCGTGTTTTTTAACTTCACCAGATGATCATCTTAATTTACATGATCATAACATGGATTTACCTGTCGGGCATGCCAAAAACCAGGTTATTTTTACCCTCAACTTGAAACTTGAACCTGTCTGGCCTCATTAGGATCCAGCGTATCATGTGTCTATGATCATCTTCATTCAGCATGTTTTGGAAATAGTGGTTATATATTGTGTGCATACCTGCTCGTGCTGCCAATGGAACACGTTGCTGTTGCACATGTCAGCTTGTTGTTAATAGTTAATGAGGATTGATATTTTTGAGCTCTGACCTTGGGGCTTGGGTTTCGCGGTGGACGCTGCTCTCCTTGATCCTTTGGTTCTCATGTGCTGTTGGACAAACTACTCCTTCAACACATCATTGGTCATCTGAATGCTTTCGCTGTGAAGATATGTACCTGTCAGTGTTAGTGTGACCGTCTTTACTATAAATGAGAAGGACCTGGGTGCTATTCAACAAGAAGTTTGCATGGCTAACAATAGCAGGAAATGACTACTGGTCTCTGAAGCCAAAAGTGTGTTTTCCTGTTTTGCGTCTCCATTTCTGCATTCTTGGCTTCCTGATCTAAAACATGGAAGTCGTGACTGTTTAAAGGCTGAAGACAAAAGCATACTTGGGTCACCTTTTAATAGCGGTTGTTTTGTAAACAGGAAATATTGTTAAAGGGATAATTCATATATATTATATAAACATATATAAATATTTTGTCATCATTTAACCACCCTCATGTTAATAAAATGTCTGTATGACCCTTCTGTGAAACACAAAAGAACATATTTTGAGAAATGTTTGTGTCCATACAAGGCCAGTCAATGGGGGTCAACACTGTTTCATTTTTGACCTTTTCCATTAAGTTGTAGCGTTTGAAGTATATTGATGGTATAACATTTATTTTTAACATGAATTTTTAATTCTGTTTTAGCATTGATTGTTTTACATGGGCAAGCACCATCAATTTTCTTTGAATTATAAAGCTTTTATTATTAACACTGACATGAGAAACAAACATCTCTTTTTAAAAATCGAATAGGAGATAGTTTGATGCCCTCAGAGGCCTTTGTCTGCAGCATGTGCTGTAGGCATAAATTGTGTTTCTTTGCTGCCCGCATATAAGACCGGTTGGCAAGAAAATTTCAAATGCACCACTGTCTGAGAAATGAATGATTAGCAAAATAGTTTGTGTGGACCTTTTTTATGGTGAAAGAAAGAGAGAGAGAGATCACGGCAGGATTTAAAGGTTAAGTTCACTGCTTTCATACGGGTCAAACCTCACTTCTGCATGGGTCAATTGAAATTCTTTCAACTTCCCTTCATCATATTCATTCCTTTTTTAGAAGTATATAAAGTAAAGTTCCCATCCATATGCATCCATATTTCGCTTCTATAGCAACCACACAGGTGATTTTAATAAGTCCCATTTTTTCCTTTAATTGTCTATGTCTGTCTCTGTCTCAGGGTGCTCGTGTTTGGGTGCGAGACAAGGATCAGCTCCTGCCGTCCACCGTCAGCTGCTGTGATGAGCAAACCCTCATCCTCACCACCGACTATGGAGAGGTAAGATGAACAATCTGCTTCAAACTCAAATAAACATCTTTCAACTGTTTTAAGAAGTAGTTTGCCAAAAATAATAATTGACTCTCTGTAATGTTGTTCCAAACATGGCTTTTTCTTCAGTTTAAAAAGGCTTAAGATGTTCAGTATGTTCAGCAGGATTAGGTATTTGTTGACCTCAGACATAGACAAAATGAATATAGAAACACCACAACATGGTGTGTTAAAGTGTTAGTTCAGCCAAAAACTCCAATTTGCTGTTTATTTACTCACCCTCAGGCCATCCTAGTTCTAGGTGACATTTTTTCTTCAGTAGAACCATAAAGAAGATTGTTTGGTAAATCCGCAGCCCTCTCTGCTTCATATAATGGGAGTATATGGGGTCCACCTGTCTAAGAGTTCCTATAGCACATAATTCCAAAAAGCGACATGTTGACATTTAGTGAAGTGAATCGTTTGATACTACAGTATATTGTATAGCCTTCTTAGACTTAACATAGATATGTTTATGGTACCTGTGCTTTTATACAAGAAAAGTATTTTTGGGGGGAATTATTCTTTTAAGTCCAGAATTCCGTTTATATTTATGAACTATTGCAAGTACACTGTGACTCTTCTGACGTTTTAACAGATATTACAAGACCTTTGGTATGAATAACAGGAATGTCTGTGAGCGAGTTTCGTCATTTTGTTTAATCAAGCCGCTGTTAAAGCTTTGTGTCTTGAGGAAATCCTGTTCTAAGAACACAATGAGAGAGAGAATGCAGGTCAAAATATATGTATCAGATGTATGTCAACATGTATGTATTGTGCTTTGTCCTAATTCTATAGAGTAATTTAGAGTTTGGTAATGAATGTACTTATCCATTTTATTCTATTATATAAATATATAAAATTTTAGTACTAACAGAGGCAGCTATTTGGCAAAAATGTTAAAATATAATACCTCATGATGATGTAATCATTGAGATTACATGAAATATGCTGTAAATGTATATTTTCTGGTCTCCATGGTCTGCCAATCTAAAAAACAACAAAAGAACTGTTCAACGTGATTAACAGTTCCATCATATGAGATTGAGCATAGTTGCCATAAATGAGCAAACATTGTTCCAATTGCTTACAGTGTGAGCTTTTAAACACCAAACATAATGCACATACTGAGTTTCTATTATATCTCCCACAATACATTATATTAATGACTTCTGAAATGGCCCTAAGTAACTGAGTAGGCTTTCTGTTAGCACTAAATCAGATCAGTCATACAGTACATTAAGTGATTGACTATTATCAGATTGAAATGCATCAAACTGTAGAAAGGGTTCCTGTGACAACACTATTGACCACCGATAATCTTACAATTAGTACAAAAAAGAGAACATCTTCATGTAAGACCTCTCTTAAAGCATGTATTGCAGGATAAGGTTTATAAAAACCTGGTCTGTTTTAGAAGTGCATTGGACCCCATCGCATGTTTAATTTAACAAGCTTGCAGTGGCATCCATGGCAAACTAGAGGTCAGAAAAGGTCAGGAGGGTTTGAGTGATTCACAAATGTCTGTGAGAAGAGAGTGACACTTCTATGACACACTGCTCATTTATCAGCATTAACACACAAGGGTCTAGAACAAGCTCCTCCTGCAGAAAAACACTACGGGTCACAAGCATAATGTAACCCCCTTTCCAAACATTAGCTCGATCCTTAGCCATCAAACTGAGCACCTTCATCCAATTACTTGAGCCAATCAGACTAAAGCTATGGAATAACATTGAGTGCAATAGCATAAAGAGTCTGTAAGCTTTTAAAATGTATAACTTACTAATAAGCATCAGTGATTTATCCCCACTGTTTTTACACTTTAATTTAATTACATTTGATTTGTAAAGTGCTTTTCCAATGCACATTGATTCAAAACAAAGTGATGTGTTCATTTCATATGAATTCTTAAACCCATTAGAGATGAGAACCATCTGAATTTTGTCCAATAAGCATAGACATAAGTCTGTGAATTTTCTCAAATTTAAATTATTTTAGACCTCAGATGTTTTTATTACAGTTATCAGCAGCATCTTCAGCATTTAGATATACATTCAGGTTGTGTTTTGTAGTACAAAAACAGTTTTGCTTGGATTGCTTTTGGTCGGGTGTGACTGGTTCTGGAACAGAGGATGCGTCGGGTGTAGATCGCTTCCTTGGTTTGTCCCTAGTATCCTCTATCCCCCACCCACATAATACATATTCATGTATTTTTTCTACACAACAATACAGCAGGGTGTGGTCTTTTAACACAAACCTTTCTGCATGCATTCCAAACCTTCATTTATAATTTTTTATTTCATATTTTTCATTAAAAAACCTGAGCTTGAACTAGTTGAAGGTATTAGTCGGTAGTAACATTTTGCAGAAACTTTATTGCTGACAAACAGAACATTGATCCGTATCAATGCAATAATAAACAGTAACGGCAGATTCAGGTTTTAAATGTATTTTATAATATCTCATATGTGCATTGTTTTAGTTCATCTCATGGTCAGAGTAGTGCATGAGTCAGAGTGGCTAAAGTACAAAAGCGAAAGCATTGATTGTGTGCTTAATAACTCTGGATCAATAGATTTAGCCGATGGTATCACATGCACAAGCACGTTTAAGAGCGGCTGTGGTTGCTCACAGAGTGCATTGAGGTTTTATTTAAAAGAACATGAAAGCACTTATTGAATGCTAACACTTAGTGAAGAATTCTCACAGAAAAAAAGATGTAACTTCTCATGAAAATCACACTCAGTGCACGTGATAAAAAAAGGAAAAAACTGATGATCTAGATGATTTCAAGCTATTATTAAATCAGTTTGCATAATAAAGTACAGGAGGAAGTCTCCAGTTTTCTGTTAACCTCTCAAGTATGTTTTTTTTACCATGAAGAAACTACAGTAATTGAATTGTGGTATTTTACAAGCAATGTAATATTGGAACATAAGAAAATGATTGATAATAATCATTGCAAACTACAGAAGGGGCAGAACATCATATCAAGGATGTTGACAGTGGATGATTTTTCAAATGTTGTAGTCATCAGAATTCCCTGTACTCTCACACCGTATCTACACCGGACGCAACCGGTGCGATGCAACACGACACAACAAAAGACATTAGAAACGCATTAGAAGAACCCATTATAATTAGAAATTTTGTCCACACTGGATGCGGCAAGACAATCCCATTAGATCAAGCCGTGTGTCGTGTAGTGTCCGGTATAGACACAATGTCAGTAATGGTCCATTGCTTACCAACCAAAAGGGATGTTCCTTCTTCCTGTCTGTCACCACTGATACATTTGTGCTGTCTAAACACCAGTTATGTGCTAATGGAATTATGACAAGGTGACATGTGCCAATGTGGCACAGCGATAATCAAAGAGGTTAAATGCTCACTATCAATTTACAGTTTCCTGTGATCCCTAGCCTCTATTTGCTTTGAGACATGCACTGCTATTTTATATCTTTCATGTGATTTAGTTAGGATTTTAAATATTGGACATTTACCCAGTTTTTTGTTTACTATCGTGTAATGTCCCCCTGATTGTGCTACATGATCATCAGACTGACAACATTGAGATCAGAGTGATACTATCAGAGGGAGGTATATGAGATATGGTTGAGTGGGAGAGACAGTTTGTCTGACTAATGGTTCTGATTATATGAGTTAAGATATTAGATCACATTAAAACAACCTCAAACCAACAGCAGAAAGCTCAATGTATATATTGGACTATTAAATGTCCCAGGACAAAGTAGATTAGGGCAGATGGCACTTTCTGCAAACATTAAGCAAATTCTAGGCAAAGGGTGACTGCTTTGAATGTGCTAAAATATAGTAACAACATGATTCCAAAAGTTACAGTTGTGTCATTTTATTGTTTTGATGAGTTTAGTATTATTCGAAAATGTGAAAAAAATCGAAATAAAGAATGAATAAGTGATCCTAAACTATTTACTGGATGTGTAAGTCGCATATTAACTTCTGAACTACAAAACTATCATCAAATGTAATATCAATATATATATTTTTATATTTAAAAGATATTTTCACCTAAAATGTCTGCCTTTTGGAGACAATACAAGTGTGTGCTGACAGAGGCTTGGTAAAATCAGTATCACAAATTTGAGCACCGTGTGAACCAATCCATTTGCGAGTGTCAGTCCATCCTTTAATGTATCTGTTGCATTCTGTAAATGTCTGTTAAAAGCGTTTGAATTGTCATGTTTTGTTTGTAGTACCGTACACTGAAGCTGTTCCATCAGCGCTGAAAGCGATCATCTCCCAGACAAGAATGTGGGGAATCAGTCTGCAAAACCACGCAAATGTTTTATTGCTTAAACATCCTTGACCTCTGAGCTGGGTGTCTGTGAGTGGATCAGATGGCTGGTGGATTTAATGGATGAACTTTAACCCAGTCAGGCGTTTGGTTCCTGCTGGCCTGAGAAATGACCCACAGAGAGCAAATTTCTTGTCTGGTCAAGGCTTGCTTTTTGGTTCCCATCATCATTGTTGTCACACAGAGATAAAGTAAACTATGATACACATATATACAGAACTATGTGAACTATGAGCTGCTCTGCTTTTGCAACAATGGCTGCATTACACATGTGAGGAGGTGATGAGGAGGTAATAGTGCCCCCTGGAACAAACTCAGTGTCTTGCATTTGTCTATTTTTTGTGATTTTTTTTAATCACAGTGCCACTCACTCACACCCTTAGATGTTATTGTATTTCGCAACACCTGATGTTATGTTTGCTGCATGCTGGGGTTTTTTCTATCTCCACATGCATCACATTATCTTGGATCAGGGTGGAGATGCTGTAAGGGTGCTGCTTCATTCCAGTCACGATTAGTCTGACCCATCTATCTATCTGCAGACAGACATGACAGATCCACAAGGATAACATCATTATTGCATGATATCATTAATTTGTACAACTAATCTTGGGATTCAGAAGAGAAATTACTCACACACGTATACAAACACTGTAATTCTAAGGAATAGGAATAGGAAAGATCATCTTTACATTTTCCAAAGAAATGTGAGAGCCACAGTACAAGAATATTGCCTGGATATTCATGGTTAAATAATGATGGTGCATGTTATCTTACAATCTGTAACTTTTGCATCTTGGGTGCCACTGCAACTTTATGCATTACCATAAACAAGATGTTGTTGTCTGTACATAGTAAGCAAATTAATGAAATTCTCATGCTTTTAAACTAAGGTCTAGAGTATGAAATTTAGCAACCAAATTTTGCAACCAATGACTCACTCCACCGCTCCCCCCTTCCTTTCAAAGCACTACGTTGGCTGACACAGCACTAAGATGTCGTCACGTTTTTGTTTCTTTCCTGATGGAGAAATGCGCTCTGTGGAAGATTGTGTCCATTTAGGGACAGTGTAGAAACGACATGTCAAATTCCATGCAAGAGGATCCGTAGTGTATGTAGATGTATGAAGCTCAATTCAAAGGTAATACAAACATAAAACTTCATTTTGTACTTAATACCCCTCTGAAGACATAGTTATGTATATTCCATCCATCCATCCATCTTCTTCCGCTTATCCGGGGCCGGGTCGCGGGGGCAGCAGTCTAAGCAGGGATGCCCAGACTTCCCTCTCCCTAGACACTTCCTCCAGCTCTTCCGGGGGGACACCGAGGCGTTCCCAGGCCAGCCGGGAGACATAGTCCCTCCAGCGTGTCCTAGGTCTTCCCCGGGGTCTCCTCCCGGTGGGACATGCCCGGAACACCTTCCCGGGAAGGCGTCCAGGGGGCATCCGGAAAAGATGTCCGAGCCACCTCAGCTGGCCCCTCTCGATGTGGAGGAGCAGCGGATCTACTCTGAGCTCCTCCCGAGTGACCAAGCTTCTCACCCTATCTCTAAGGGATCGCCCAGCCACCCTGCGGCCGCCTGTATCCGGGATCTTGTCCTTTCGGTCATGACCCACAGCTCATGACCATAGGTGAGAGTAGGAACGTAGATTGACCGGTAAATCGAAAGCTTCGCCTTGCGGCTCAGCTCCTTCTTCACCACGACGGACCGGTACAGCGACTGCATTACTGCAGAAGCTGCACCGATCCGTCTGTCAATCTCCCGTTCCATCCTTCCCTCACTCGTGAACAAGACCCCCAGATACTTGAACTCCTCCACTTGAGGCAGGAACTCTCCACCTACCTGAAGTGTGCATGCCACCCTTTTCCGACTTAGGACCATGGCCTCAGATTTGGAGGTGCTGATTCTCATCCTAGCCGCTTCACACTCGGCTGCAAACCGTCCCAGTGCATGCTGGAGGTCCTGGTCTGATGGGGCCAGCATGACGACATCATCCGCAAAGAGCAGAGATGAAATCATGTGGTCCCCAAACCCGACACCCTCCGGCCCCTGGCTGCGCCTAGAAATTCTGTCCATAAAGATTATGAACAGAACCGGTGACAAAGGGCAGCCCTGCCGGAGTCCAACATGCACCGGAAACAAGTCTGACTTACTGCCGGCAATGCGAACCAAACTCCTGCTCCGGTTGTACAGGGACCGGATAGCCCTTACCCAAGGGTCCCGAATCCCATACTCCCGGAGCACCCTCCACAAGATGCCTCGAGGGACACAGTCGAATGCCTTCTCCAAATCCACAAAACACATGTGGATTGGTTGGGCAAACTCCCATGAACCCTCCAGCACCCTGGAGAGGGTATAGAGCTGGTCCAGTGTTCCACGACCGGGACGAAAACCACGCTGTTCCTCCTGAATCCGAGGTTCTACCATTGGCCGGATTCTCCTCTCCAGTACCCTGGCATAGACTTTCCCAGGGAGGCTGAGAAGTGTGATCCCCGATAGTTGGAGCACACCCTCCGGTCCCCCTTCTTAAAAAGAGGGACCACCACCCCGGTCTGCCAGTCCAGGGGCACTGTCCCCGACCGCCACGCGATGCTGCAGAGGCGTGTCAGCCAAGACAGCCCAACAACATCCAGAGACTTGAGGTACTCAGGGCGGATCTCGTCCACCCCCGGTGCCCTGCCACTGAGGAGTTTCTTGACTACCTCGGTGACTTCAGCCCGGGTGATGGGCGAGTCCGCCTCCGAGCCATCAGCCTCTGCTTCCTCAATGGAAGACGTGACGGCGGGATTGAGGAGATCCTCGAAGTATTCCTTTCACCGCCCGACGATATCCCCGGTCGAGGTCAACAGCTGCCCCCCTCCACTGTAAACAGCATTGGTAGGGCACTGCTTACCCCTCCTGAGGCGCCGGACGGTTTGCCAGAATCTCTTCGAAGCCGACTGATAGTCCTTCTCCATGGCCTCACCGAACTCCTCCCAGGCCCGAGTTTTTGCCTCCCCAACCACCCGGGCTGCAGTCCGCTTGGCCTGTCGGTACCTGTCAGCTGCCTCGGGAGCCCCACAAGCCAGCCAGGCCCGATAGGACTCCTTCTTCAGCTTGACGGCATCCCTTACTTCGGTTCGGGGATTGCCGCCTCGACAGGCACCGGAGACCTTACGGCCACAGCTCCGAGTGGCCGCGTTGACAATGGAGGTGGAGAACATGGTCCACTCGGACTCAATGTCTCCAGACTCCCTCGGGATCTGGTCGAAGCTCTGTCGGAGGTGGGAGTTAAAGATCTCTCTGACAGGCGATTCGGCCAAACGTTCCCAACAGACCCTCACAGTACGTTTGGGTCTGCCGAGTCTATCCAGCTTCCTCCCCCACCATCGGATCCAACTCACCACCAGGTGGTGATCAGTTGACAGCTCCGCCCCTCTCTTCACCCGAGTGTCCAAGACATACGGCCGTAGGTCAGATGAAATGACCACAAAGTCGATCATCGACCTTCGGCCAAGGGTGTCCTGGTGCCATGTGCACTGACGGACACCCTTATGCTTGAACATGGTGTTCGTTATGGCCAAACTGTAACTAGCACAGAAGTCCAATAACAGAACACCACTCAGGTTCAGATCAGGGGGGCCGTTCCTCCCAATCACGCCCCTCCAGGTGTCACTGTCATTGCCCACGTGGGCGTTGAAATCCCCCAGCAGAACGACGGAGTCCCCAGCCGGGGCACTTTCCAGCACCCCTCCCAGAGTCTCCAAGAAGGCCGGGTACTCTGCACTGCCATTTGGCCCATAGGCGCACACGACAGTGAAAAACTTACCCCCGACCCGAAGGCGCAGGGAAGCGACCCTCTCGTTCACCGGGGTAAACTCCAACACATGGCGGCTGAGCTGGGGGGCTATAAGCAGACCCACACCAGCCCGCCGCCTCTCACCATGGGCAACTCCAGAGTGGTGAAGAGTCCATCCTCCCTCGAGGAGAGTGGTTCCAGAGCCCAAGCTGTGCTTAGAGGTGATCCCGACTATTTCTAGTCGGAATCTCTGAACCTCACGCACAATCTCAGGCTCCTTCCCCGTCAGAGAGGTGACGTTCCATGTCCCTAAGGCTAGATTCCGCGTCCAGGGATCAGGTTGTCGAGGCCCCCGCCTTCGACTGCCGCCCGATCCACTTTGCACCGGCCCCTTACGGTCCCTCCTGCAGGTGGTGGGTCCACGGAGGAATTATGTATATTAAATTGCATTAATAAATATTACATTTGCAACAGGTAATAGAGACATCAACCTTGTGATGCCACATACTGTAGTGTGTCCAGGAATCTGAGCACAGATCAGAGAGGAAGTTTTAAAGACAGTGAAAGTGAGAGGGGCACTTTTAGAATGTCATGGGGTTTTGTTTCAGGAATGTGAAATAATTTGGCCGAGAGAGGGAGAGAGAGAGAGAGAGAGAGAGAGAGAGAGAGAGCAGGCCCTGGCAGATTAGTTAGACAAGCTACAAGCCCACACACACTGTGTGTAAGTCAGCATTTTTGTTGTACAGCGTTTGTCACAGGTCATGCCCTCACATGCCAGCCTAAGAGTAGAGTGCATGTCAATTAATTGTTCTATAAGACAACTTCATTGGTGCAAGAATGTTGTTTGTTAATGTTAATAATCACTTCATCAGTATGTGTTTTTGTGTGTTAAAGGTGATAACTCTGGATCAGGAGGAGGTAAACAGGCTCAAGGTTTCTCCAATGCATCCCACCAGCATCAATGGAGTGGAGGACATGTCCACTCTGGCCGAGTTGCATGAGGCCGCCATCATGCACAACCTCTTCCTACGGTACCATAAGGACCTCATTTATGTAAGCTTACTTTTTCCAAAACTCAATTTAATCAGCATATCTAGATGTATTGTGGCCATTCCTGTCAAGAGTCTGTTGAATTTCAATAAAATCAAATCTCATGAGTGACATAAAGTCATCCAACAGCAATGTGAAAGACACATAAAAACTGTGAAAAAACGGCATCTTTTCTGTTGTATTGACTTGTTTCTCCAGTTTTTATTT
Organism: Triplophysa bombifrons; assembly: GCA_029783895.1. Classification (NCBI taxonomy): domain Eukaryota; kingdom Metazoa; phylum Chordata; class Actinopteri; order Cypriniformes; family Nemacheilidae; genus Triplophysa; species Triplophysa bombifrons. The sequence continues at coordinate 17,523,941 of CM056456.1, read as the reverse complement.
TCTGAAAATAAATGGAGATAGAAACTAAATTTGAATTATTCTATTTGAATTTTGATATAAATATTGTTAGTAGTTCAGAGAATGAAACAAAAACAATCATTTTACCTAAGCACGTACCTACAATTAGTAAATAATAAAAAAATGCTCTCTAATTTTTTCAGCGGCTGTATATACATTAAACTCGTATAGAATTTGCAGTGTTTTCATGTGCCAATGGGTAAAAGAATGAAATATTGAAAAGACTCCAAAGAACTTTGCTCTGTGAAGTTTTAAGGAGTGTTTAATCTGAGCTGTACTCTGTGCAGAATGTTGCAGAATTTTGGAAGCATCTATAGTTGGATATTTAGTTTGTGTTTTACCATTTGTAAAGCAACATTGGTAATATTGCAATGATTTTAATGCAGAGAAAGGCATATGTGTGACCCTGGCTATATCAATGAAAAGACATACTCTTTTCATGCTTCAATGCTACAATTACAATTATTACCACATGAAAAGGTTGGATAATATACTATTGAATATTTTTCTTCAATATCAAAGTCCAAAGTATTTCCCTTTTTTTACAAATCCATCAATATTAAATATAGTACATTATGTAAACCCTTAAAACTCATCATTCTATGGTGTTTTGCAGACTAACATTGGCTCCATCCTGGCAGCTGTGAATCCATATAAGCATATAAGAGGTCTGTATGACCCTGAGGCAGTAGATGTGTACAGCAAACATCATCTGGGGGAACTGCCGCCACACATCTTTGCCGTAGCCAATGAGTGTTACCGCTGCCTGTGGAAGAGACATGATAGTCAGTGTGTGCTCATCAGGTAACGTCCTGTTAACCTGTTGTCTGCTTCAAAGTTGAATCATATTACAACATTTTGTCGTGTGGGGATCTGACTAGACTGCTGCACGTGATTTGTGCTTTTGTAATTTTCAAGCACACACACACTCCAAACACAAAATCTCCAAATGACTTTAATCCAATCAGACTGATACAAGTGAACAGAAATACTTCCTTCTCAAATTACATTTGAATTATAATGTACGTTTTCTTGTAACCTTTTGAACCATGAAGAATGGCAAATTATTTGCTCAGTGGTAGGAATCAGTGGTATGAAGGAACTTATATAATAACTATATAAAGTACATTATAATCATTCTACAAACACCTAATGTGCTTAAGTGTTGTGTGTTTGATAACATTGTAAGGTATTTTTCATGTGTTTTTAGTGGTGAGAGCGGTGCTGGGAAGACAGAAAGCACTAAACTGCTGCTAAAGTTTCTGTCTGTCATGAGTCAGAACTCCACAGGTTCTCCACTGTCAGAGAAAACTACGAGAGTGGAGCAGGCCATCGTACAGAGCAGGTACCATCACATACACATGCTCACACATACTCTGTATACAGAAACGTTGTCTTCTTTTTTATTTTAACAACTGTATATTTTTCCTCTGCTCCAGTCCAATAATGGAAGCGTTTGGAAATGCAAAAACAGTTTACAACAACAACTCCAGTCGCTTTGGCAAGTTCATTCAGCTTCACTTCTCTCAATGTGGAAACATTCAGGGAGGCTGTATTATTGATTACTTACTTGAAAAGGTATGTTTGGTTCATCATTTCTATGTTTAAAGAATGTTTTGGCAAAAACAAACAAATGTGATGTAAAATTATGGAAACATGTTTAAGAGGTTGTGAAGATCGTGTCACCTAAATTGTTTATAACTAACAAAAAAAGTAACTTGTGTACCCAAAATCGACATTGTATATTTCTGTACGTAATGCCGTGTATAGTTTTGAATGATACAAAACTAATACGAAGCTAAATTACATTTCAGAATCGAGTTGTCCGGCAGAATCCGGGAGAGAGGAACTATCACATATTTTATGCTTTGTTGTCAGGTGCCCACCATGAGCACAGAGGTGAGATTTATGCAAATATACAGTCGTTGAAACAAATAGGAGAACAATAACTATTTGTAGTTATGTGTTTAGGAAAAATTAATTTTATTTCATTCTGTGAACTGCTAACAATATACTAACAAAAATATTGTTTCTATTTGCATTTATTTTTAGAGAAAATATACACTTGATTTTAATCACAGTTTTCATGTGACAAGTCTTATCATGCTGTCAGTCTTTCTCATTAATGTTGGATGACTCCTGAGGTTTGATTTTGTTAAAAATTAAACAGACATTGGACTGGAATGGCCACAATACATCTATACTTTATTACCCTTAACTATCATCTATTTCTTAGTTTTTTTTTCACTTGTCATTGTGTTGAACCCTGTGTATTTGGTTTTTCTTAATCAGAAATGTATATGTTGGCTGATTCCCCTGATGCATATCATTACCTGAATCAGTCTGGCTGTGTGAAGGACAGAAGTCTGGATGACAAACAGCTTTATGCTAGTGTGATGGTGAGTCGGGTTTAAATGTTTGATAACAAAAAGAAAACAACAGAACATTTTGACAGAAAAAAGAAAACAATTAAATTGACCACAGTGGCATTTTGTCACTTTCATTGTCATATCACTGGCCCGTCCTTGTTTTTTTATTGATTTGAATGTAAAACCCTTGACTCTAAGACTGTGGCTTTTCTCTTGAAATTGTAATAATGTTATAATGTTATGATTAGTGTAATAATTCTCTGTTGAAATATTCACCTTTTAGGTTTTAAAGTCTCCCACTAGAGGGCACCATATCGTCATTTTTGCTGTACCCTGTCGAATATGAATTAGTTATGACTAGTTCAATGGAAGTTTATTTGTTTGAAACAAACTTTTCCTTGTATTTTTAATACACATCTATATATTATTTGTCTTATTTAGCTATTGTTTTCTATTGAAGATCCACCTACTTAAAATGATCATTGTCAACTATATTGAACAGAAATGAAAGCATAAAAAGTTACTCTTCTAAATCATCCTGCCTTTGTTTTGTTTAATGATTGCAGCAAGCATTAAAGGTGATGGAGTTCAATGAGGAAGAGATCATAGATGTCTTTAAGCTCCTTTCTGGAGTCTTACAGATCGGCAACATCGAGTTCATGACTGCGGGTGGTGCTCAGATCACCACTAAAGGAGGTTAGAGACAGACCATTTTCAGAAGCACTGCTAAAGTGTTACGCACATTTCTTTAATAGTTGTTTCATCTGCCCGCCTGCCACGGACATGTCTCCAAACAGAGTAATGCATGCAGAGACACGCTGATGCCTGTCAGAATTCGCTCTGTAAAATGCATTTTACAATTCAGATGGAGGATGATAAAAGTCTGTGGCAGTTCGAGAACATGTCTGATGAGTGATGACCCACATTTTCCTCTCTTAGGGATATCTCACCCGAAACTGTTATTATTGATTCATCCCAAACTTTTTAATTACTCTTTCTTCTGTGGAACACAAAATAAGAGATTTCGAACAAAAGATTTTTGTTGTCCATACAGTGGAAGTCAATGGAGGCCAATGTTGATTGTTTACCTACATTTTTTTAAATATATTTTGTGTTCTTCAGAAGAAAGAAAGTGATTCAGGTTTGAGAGTAAGTAAATGCTGAAATAATTTATAGATTTTGGGTTAACTATCCGTTCAAGAAAAGGGATAAAGAGAAAGAGAAACACTTCACACAACTGTAATCTTATGTAGTCTGTGTTTATTTGTGAATGACAGTGGTCGGTGTGGTCAGTGATCTACTGGGGCTTGACTCCTTTCAGCTATCGGAGGTTCTGACTCAGCGCTCCATGATTCTAAGAGGAGAAGAGATCTGTTCACCTCTCACTGTGGAACAGGTAAAGAATCTGTTTGTCGGTTTCAAAATGACTCTTGTGTGCCCTCAGTGCGTCCAGAGCGCCACCAGTTCTTCTCCCACCCCAGGCCCAGACTCACACTAACACACTGTGATTAAAACACACACTGATACCCACACGCCTCTGAAAACGTCTTTGCGTGACTTGGTACCATTTCCTGTTTTTGTCCCCCTCAGATTCCTTCTATAATAACTCTGTGATAAAGATCTCGTGGGAAAACACACAATACAGGCAGAGAGCAGAGACAGCGGTTAGCAGCCGCCTAATGGGGGCAGTCTATCACACAAATATGCACGTTAAACACAGGAAAGAAATCACTGTAGTATTACCACAACTCGTTCTTGAAGGATTCCTCCCATCTGCAAGGCTTGTTTTTTTGTCATCTTAAATGAGAGAGAGATGAAGAGATGGAGTAAGGGTGTGCGTAAAATGAGACCTCAACCCACATTCTCTCATAAATCTTGTCCAGCATGTAAAACTTTGTGACAGGCGGAGTAGAAACACACAAGCAATCTTTTCATGAACAAAGACAATAGCCACTGGCCTGTGTCAGGAGTCATAAAGTAGGGGCCACTTCGTCATGGAGGCCCCCTTATATTCCTTCTTTCCCATAATGCATTAGCACAGTGGTCAGGACCTCAACAAACGCCGCTCTCTGTATCCTGTACAAACAAGCATTCTTTCAGGTCTTTCCTATGGAGCCAACACACAGAAATGTGTCAGAGTATTTATAATGTAGTTTAAACAATAGAGGAGAGTTCAATTTCTATCCTGCTGTAATTCAGTAATTCAGTGAGTCCGGGTTACTGCTGGGTATATGACTTGAACTTTTAAAAGAGGCCTGAAACTTTAGAAGCACATATTTCTAGGACCAGTTTACCCAAAAATTTAAATTCAATCTTCACATACTCACCCTCATGTTGTTCCAAATCTGTAGAAATGTCTATTTGGAAGAATGCTTGTAACCAAACAGTTCTTGGCTACCATTGACCACCATAGTAGGAAAAATTGCTTTATAAATGTCTCTGTTCTGTTGAACTCAAAAGAAGATATTTTGAAGATTGTAGGAAAGCACTTTTGACTACCATTATAATTTTTCCAACTATGGTAGGAGCTGTTTGGTTATAAGCATTCTTGCCAAATATCTTCCTCTGTGTTAATCAGAACAAAGAAATTTATAAAGATTTGGAACAACTCGAGGGTGCGTAAATGATGAAAGAATGTTTGTTCTTTGGGAAACTGTCCCTTTAAATCTTCTCCCTGTAAAAGCACCAAATACTGTATCATGATAACATAAAAATGGAGAACTTTCTATAAATATTAGTTCTGGATTGCATACCTTGTTTTAGTTCATTTGTCTATTTTAGATTGATGATTATGTGCTATGTTACTTGTATAAGGTAACAACTAGAGGGACTTCACACAAGAAATACCATGAAGGACTAGAATAATTACATAGAATAACATTTCTTTAGATTCAGCCCATAATGAAAACTTTACATTTTATGTCAGTTGAAATGCAAGTTACATTTTGTTATAACCCCTGGAGTCAGTGGGCGTTGATGTGGTTTTAAATTGCATTGTTAAAGGGATAGTTCAGCCAAAAACTAAAATTTGCCGTTTATTTACGTTTATTTAATGTTCAGTATGTTCAGCAGGATTAGGTATTTGTTGACCTCAGACATAGACAAAATGAATATAGAAACACCACAACATGGTGTGTTAAAGTGTTAGTTCAGCCAAAAACTCCAATTTGTTGTTTATTTACTCACCCTCAGGCCATCCGAGATGAAGATGACATTTTTTCTTGAGTAGAACCATAAAAAAGATTGTATGGGAAATCCGCAGTCCTCTCTGCTTCATATAATGGGAGTCTATGGGGTCCACCTGTCTAAGAGTTCCTAAAGCACATAATTCCAAAAAGCGGCTCCTGACGTTTCGTGAAGAGTTTTGGGCTGAACTATCCCTTTAAGGACTTTTTAAACATGTCTGATGTAATATTTCTCCCTCTCTTCTTTCCAAAGGCAATTGATTCCAGGGACTCAGTGGCCATGGCATTGTATTCCCAATGTTTTTCTTGGATAATTGCCCGAATAAACCAGAAAATCAAAGGAAAAGACAATTTCAAGTCCATTGGAATTTTAGACATCTTTGGCTTTGAGAATTTCGAGGTGAGTGGATCTCTTACACAACATACAAAGGAGAAATTTCCAGTCAGTTAGACTGTCAATTTCATGTTATCATATATTTTTACCAGGTAAACCGGTTTGAGCAGTTTAACATTAACTATGCCAACGAGAAGCTCCAGGAGTACTTCAACAAGCACATCTTCTCCCTGGAGCAGCTGGAATATAACAGGTGAGTCTCACCAAGATCACCAACAGCTCCATTTTAGGGATGCATGATAAATGATCAGCCATATCGGTATTGGCCGCTAGATGGTAATTTTGTTGTTATCTTATCGGGCTGATAATAAAACTAGGCCGATAAATTATAGCCGATAAATTATGAATAAATTTCTGTGGTTGAACCACTTCATGCATGCTGCTCAGAGTTCAAATCCAGTACAGTAATGTTCTTTCTGTAGTGATCATTCACTTACTGCTTTAAGCAATGATGTTGATGTAGGTACAGTATGTAGATATTTGTAAATGTGTAACTTAAAGGGATACTTTACCAAAAAGGAAAATCTTTCATCATTGACTCACCTTCGAGTTGTTCCAAATGTGTATAAATGTCTTCGTTCTGATGAACACAGAGAATATATTTGGAATAGTGCTTTTTACCAAACAGATCTCAACACCCATTGACTCCCATTGTAGGAAAAAAACAACGGTAGTCAAAAGTGCCCCAGAACTGTTTGCTGTCCTACATTATTCAAAATATTTTCAGGGAAAAAAGAGAACTAATGATTACCTTGTTTTCTATATACATCTGTCAGGGAAAAGTTCTTTGTTGCTGCGACACAGTTTTACTGTTTAACTAAATTCCCTTTCAACCTCTACATTATTCTATGAAAATTTAAGGTTTATGAATGGCGTGAAACATACGTTGGCCAAGAAGATGTGAATTAGCCTGTTGTGCTGGTCAGAAACGTCAATACAAAATGGGACAAAAGAGCTATCTTTAAAACCTTATAACTTTAGGAGCAAGTTACAAATAAACTATAAATACTATAAGAACTATAAGAAATTAAAGTTTATACTAACAAGATTAAGTAAAACTAAAAAATCTGTTTATTGAAATCAATTAAATGATTGGCCTAAAAACTATTGCAAAGGTTTTTTAATTTTTTGCTCCGAAATTAACTTAAATAAGTATAAGGCACTAAAATTATAATAAAAATAAAAAACTAAATAAAAACTAAACTAAAATAAATTAATCTTAAATAGAAACACATAGTAACAAGAATTGCTAAAAATGTTACTAAAATGATCATAGAAACTAAATCTATTCCAAAAATAAAAGCTAATTAGTAAAACTAAAAACGAAACTATAATAACTGTGGGTCTAACTTACAATAAGTAATGTAAAAACATCAAAAATTTGAAAATACTATGTTAAAATGACTGGTAAAGCCAATTTGACTGGATTTACAAATTCAATGCAACAATCTTTTTTACTCTTTTGAAGCTAATAGCTGCTTTTGGTGCCCCTTGTGGCAATACTTAGAATGCAGCACATATCTGCATTACATTATAAATTAAATTTGAATTGCCTGACGGTCTTCAGCACACGTAGACAGACATGTTGTGTCCACTTATCTGTGTAGAGAATGTTTCTAGCTTTAGAGTGACATCATCTTCAGCACGTGAAATAGCCACGGGAAACCCAAAGAATCTGACACAGGCTGTTCTGTAGACACTAAGCTTTTATACTATCAGGTGTCACTAAGAGCTCAGGTCATAGAGCGGTGAGGCAGCATTGAAGGTTGGAGGTGTAACACGTACCAGACTTCTTAATTGTCTGTACGCGACATTGAACCGTCCTCAGCTCGCTTGTAGGGCAGGGTGATTGAGAGATAGCAGATGAACTAAAGGTGGGGGGTTCTCTGCCTGTTCTCGCTGTAGTTACTGTGTGAAGGCACTCTGCCAGATGTTTGAATGGGACTCCTCTTTCCCACACAGTTGTGTTCTTGTGTTGAAATGTGATGGCTGAGGGGGGTCAGCAGCGCCTGGTCACAGCTCATTTCATCACATGAACCCTGAGGATAATACCACCTTTGTGTACTTTTAGTGCGTGTTGTGATGTGTGTGTGTCTTTCTGGTGCTCAAAAGCTTCTCTTGTGTCCCCACGCAGGGAGGGGATACACTGGGAAGCCATCGATTGGATGGACAATGCAGAATGTTTGGATCTGATCGAAAAGGTGCCGGTTTAACCGATGACTTTTTATCACCCTAGATGTGACCACACTTTATTCACTGGAAACCATTTTTGATCGAAGAGTAGCCCACCAGTTACTTGTTTATACAGTTTACAATTATACATTTTAATAGAACATTTTAATTCTAAAAATTATTTCACACAGAAAGGTTGTTAAAAGTTGATTAACATACATTCTAACTTATACATGTATTTATAAATTAAGCATTTGCTATATGTAGTTTCAATGTATAAAAGGTTTTACAAATAGATCCCCCACAAACGAAAGTTCTGTCATCATTTATTAAACCTTATGTTGTTCAAAACCTTCAAATGACTTTTTTGTGGAACACAAAAGAAGATACTTTGAGAAATATCTTGGTGGTTTTGTGTCCCTACACAGTAGAAGTCAATAGGGCCAGTATTGTTTAGTTACCAACATTGTTCAAAATATCTTCTTTTGTGTTCTTCTGCAGAATGAGTAAGTAATGAAATAATTTGGGTGGAACTATCCCTTTTAAAATGAATATGCACACATTGACAAATCATGTAAGTCAGCTATATATTTTATTTCTTGTCTTTTTTCTGAATCATCAGTAATGAAATTCTAAGTCAACGATGTATTGTCTTATACAAATGGCCACATTATGTCTGCACATTAAGTAATTTGACAGTTAAAGTAAACAGTTTTTTGACTAAAAGTCAGTGAGAACTTTATACCAATGTGGACCGTACTAAGTGCATGCACTCTGTTAAATGTGCTCTTTTCTGCAGAAATTGGGCATGTTGGCTCTTATCAATGAAGAGAGCAGATTCCCCAAAGGCACCGACCACACCCTCCTGGAGAAACTCCACAGCCGGCATGCCGTAAGTCTTCCTATTTAAAGCACATACACGGTTTCTATTCTCATTTTAGATCACACAGGGTTAAGTCTGTTTCAAACTTGCTGATAAAGACTAACGGCCAGCCAATAGGCAACACCCAGTCACACCCCCATAGCCTCTCACACGCACATGCACAATGCTGTAATGTGAGCAGGCTTTCCTCAGGCCGCAGAAAACAATGCAACTACGAGAGAAAAGAGTGTCCTCAGAGAACCTAGATACAGTCTGTCTCAACAAAACCTGCACAAGTGCTTTATCTGCACTTATGATCACTTCAGAAATTAAATGTATGAAGAATGTTCTTTCTGTTTTCACAGACGAATCCTTACTATGTGAAACCCAGAGTGGCGGACCACCAGTTTGGTATTAAACATTATGCAGGAGAGGTAATTCCACCAACTGTGCACATCTTAAAAAACAAAAACTTTATTTTACAACACAAATTGTTACAAAGCAGCTTTGCATTGCAACACGAGAAAAAATGAATAGTCTTACCAGGTATGCAGAAGAAAATTGCAGCATATACCAGAAATGCTCTTACAGTATTGGTTTTGTGGTGCCTTATTTATGCGGGTGTAAAGAATTTCAAAGGTCTCCCAAGTTTTATAGTACATTTGAAATGCGTCTAATTAACATCAACAGACTGTAGAGTGGCACTGCCGTGTCTTTACAGTTACACAGCAGTGGGTGGCATGGCCCACACATCTTCTCTTACACAAATTAAGTGTTGCTGATGTCTGATTACCTGGGGTGAAGCGGGCACTCTGCCCCTCCCATGAGCCATGTCAGGGTTCTGATTCAGTGTTCTTGCTCATCTGTTAAAAATGAAAGAAGAGAATTGGTCTTTTCAGAATGAGTAGTTTGGCCAGAATGCTGAATAAGAGAGAGTGTGTGTGTGTGTGTGTGTGTGTGCCTGCTTGGTTTGCCCTTTCACCATGGGCACCGCACAAAGTTTCCACAGTTTTAATGTGCTGGAAACCACAGCATTAACTCCCATGAGAAACATTTGGCATGAAGAGCCATTAGAGCTGTCGTCCAGCTTTCTTTCTCAAATTAAAGCTTTTTTCCCCTTTGGACATTTTATTCACTCATCTTTTATTTGATTTCACTCTTTTGCTGGCTTCGTCTGGTGACCGAAAACATTAGAAATGATCATAGCATTACAGCGATGCGTCCTTGTAACTGGACATTTAATGTCAAGCACATTTTCAGCTAAATACTAATAAAATTAAGATCGACATACATTTTAAGAAGCTCTATGGTTTGTTGACTTGTCTAAGCAAAGTCAATCCTAACCCTTCACTTTAAACTAAATGTTTTGTCATTGGTTACCCACCCTCATAAAAACTGATACAAAACAAAAAAAGTATAATCAAAAAGCTGAAAACATACTTGTAATAACTAGGAGAAACCAGACAGGAAGTATATATCTCACACATACGTGATGCAATTGATAAACTTTTAATATAAATAACAAAACACGATAGAACTGAGAACCTTAAACACCTGAACAAAGAAACCCTGGGGTATATGCACAGGCTATCAAGAGTAGCTAACAAGACACATCTGAAAGTAATCACACACTGTGAAAACTAACAATGACCAAGAAAACTACAAAGAACTACAACAGAAACAGAAAATAAAAAAACAAAAAAACTGAAAGTCGACAACAAACAGGGGAGACAGACCAGACTGGATTATGACAATACTACTGGTGTGAAAGATGTCTTGCTTTTGGTCATTCAGACTCATTAAGGCTCCACAAGCAAGCCGGTTACAATCACAACAGTCTGATATATATACCCCCCTTCAGAAATGTCCAGTATAAAACATTGCTCCACACAATCCCAGTCTAATCTTTTAAATGCTTTCAGCCAAGGAATATATTAAGCATCTGCATGTGCTATGGATGCTACATATAAACTCAGGAACTTATATCATGGTTTTAAGATCAGAGGTGGAATCTGTCGCCACGGAGGGCATGACTGAATAATATTCAACAGGTGATAGTATTTGACCACAAAATACTGCTCGCCTACCTAATTTCTAATTGTAAGGATAAAATCAAGAACAACCATCATCAGATTTGGATATTTTCAAAATATACAGAGAGAGGAGATTTTATTCACAAACACAAATGCGTGTTATCAGAAATGTGAAGATATGCACATGCGCTTTGTAAACTGTGGAGTCCATTATGAAGTAAACCAGTAATATTTATTTTATTTTGCATTTTAATAATTTATTATTGTTTATTACTATTTTATTGTATTGTTGAAACCTTTTATTGACAATACAACCATTTAAGAATAAAATTCTATAAAAGTTGAATTAAATTGTACAATTCAGAATTTCATAGTTCTGGATTCATGTTTTTACAGTATACTGTATGTCTAACTTACATTTATTTGTGTTTCAGGTATTATATGATGTACATGGCATCTTGGAGAAGAACAGAGACACATTCAGAGATGATATCCTCAACATGCTAAAAGACAGCAGGTGACAAATCATTCAATCCATTTAAACTGATTTTAGCAAATTTGTGGATCCTGTGATACTGTGTGTTTCCTAAAGTCAGTAAGATTAGATCACTGCTGCTTGTGATATTTTACACATTAGTTATGCATGCATCTTGTTAATAGAGGATCTCATTTTAAAAGAGAGACTATATCAAATATTTGTGCCTGTAAAAGGATATTTGTTTTATAAACCTTTGATGAATATGTTTTGCCTAAAGTAATCAATGGATTTGTTATCATTCTGCATTTCTGAATTCAGCAGTCAAAACCCACGGTTGTTTCGAACTGCCGGTTGGTACAACAAACATGAAAGCTGTTTTTGAGTGATGCTTCTTTTGTGTTTCTCTCAGGCTTGACTTCATCTATGACCTGTTTGAGCGTGTTGGTAGCAGGAATGGAGATGAAACACTAAAGATGGGCACTGCCCGCCGAAAACCTACCGTCAGCTCTCAGTTCAGGGTGAGTCACTAGAAAGACACAACTTGATGATTTTTTTAATTGAATACAGGAATGTAATTGTGATTTTGTAATGCAAAATGTAAACAATGTTTTGCAGAATAAAGATCAAACACAAGTGCAAATTAAGTGCAAACCTTGCAGAATTTTTGTATGTTGTTCTGCACCCCCGTGTCATTGTATGTACCTTGCTTATGTTTCATCCCCTTTGTCAGTATTTGCTGGTTTGCGAGGTTATGGGTCTTTGCGTGTCATAACTGCCGTGTAGGGGATTTTTTCAGCTGCCCTTGTGCTGCGGCTCTTAAAGCCAGGGGATTACCCGCAAACCAGGCTCAAGACTTCAACGGGGTCCGTACATGTTGCCTTATTCCCCTGTCATTAAATCTGAGCCGGAGCCTCTCAGTCTGAGACTGTGGGACAGGGTGCCAGGTTGAAGGGTCCTTGATGTGACTTGGTAAATAGTGCGCTTGTCACTATCAGTGTTTGCCCTCTTCAGCCTGATATGTGGGATGAACAAGTAAATAGCAGCTGTGGTTGCTGAACGGCAACTTTGCCCTGTTGATTTGCCGTTTGGGGGTGTAATTTAGCGTTATTTTGTCTGTGTGTTTCAGGATTCTTTGCATGCGCTGATGGCGACTCTAAGTGCCTCCAACCCTTTCTTTGTACGCTGCATCAAACCTAACATGGAGAAGGTAGGATTGATATGTTTGGACTGTTTGAGGAACCCTATGGTTCTTTGTGACAGAACAATCGGTCCAAATGTATAGACAATACATTTTCAAAGTGTCAAATGACTCTCTTAAAGTTACAGAAACCCCAAGTACAACTCATACTCAAACAATTACTCAGCCTTATGTTATTCCAAATGGGGTTTTCCCTTTTTTATGTGAAATACAAACAGAGATGTTTTGCAAAATGCCCAAGTGGCTTCTCTAGTACCATAAAAGCATATTGTGACCAAAGGCCGTCAAACTCAATTACCCAGACAAAGCATCTTAAAGTGCGTCAAATCTGTGATATATTTCACTGTTCACAAAGTATGTTTTAAGTTAAGGGAAAGACGAGCATCAGCATTTAACTGCTCCTTTTGTGTTTAAAAAAGTAAAACTTTGCAATAAGGTTGTACTTGTTAACCTCTGTAAATTAATTAGCTAACATGAACTAACAATAAGCAATATAGTTATTTTTTTCATGGTAGTTCATTGTGCATTAACTATGTTAACTTTGGATTTTATAAATGTGATAGTAAATGCTGGGATTAATATAAACTAAGAATAATGAATGGTGTAGAAGTATTATTAATTGTTAGTACATGTTAGCTAATGCATTAACTAATGTTAACATATACAAGCTTATTGTAAAGTGTAAAAGAAAAAAAAAGAAAGTCTCATGAGTTTGGAACAGTGTAAGGATTTAAGAAATTATGGATTTTTAGCTTTCAGATAAAGCTATGTTAGATGAAAAAATCCCTTATAATACAAGAGAACAACAACAACAATATGGCAACATCTTAATGTCAAAAGCAATACAGCCAGCAAGTGTTCTGAGTATGAAATGTTCTCTAGTGTTCATTCTGCACTCCGTAAATAGTCTCATTGTGCTGCTCTGTTCAGAATGGAGCGGCCCATCCCCACCACCAGCACATTCCTCCAGCCCAAACCCGCCTGTGCTGGGGTCAAAGGTCAGAGCTGTCCGCTTCAGCGGCAGTGAGAGAGTTATCATGCTCCTGACCTGCAGCAGAAGAATGTGGAGATAACAGACAAAAAATTGCATAAAGCCTGAGACACTGTCTACCCTTCATTATATGATATAATCAAACCGTAATAATGTTAATTCAAGCCCCCATTATGATTGAATTGATTATATGGGACTCTCATTTCAGCGGACAGAGGATCAAGTTGGCGTTCCTGGCAGAGTTATTGTATTGTGCAGATTGTCCTCAGGGAGGGAAATAACGGCTGTGCCTCATCTGGCCCTATGCCTGGCTCTCTCTATCATTCCACACCTTTTCTTTTATCGTTCATTCTACACAGTAGCGAGCCCTCACTCATCTCACCCCAGTCTAAGATCCTTAGAAGGGTCTATTGTTTTTTTACAAAAATCTAAGCATAAACAAAATTGACTTTGTATCTATTGAAATGAGAGACACAACAGAATACAGGAGTGGAATGATGTCGTCTTTTAATGCTGTGTTGAGCCACACCAGATGTGCTGGACACTGACACCGAGCTCTGCTCCGTGATCAGAAATTCAGATTAGACAGAACTGAACGCATGGCGCTGATGTTACTGAGCCGGCCTGCTGATGGTCACTGAGCATGACACAACACCTCACACAATAGACGTAATTAATTTTGAATGAAAGCTACATCACTGTTAGTGTTCAATGCAATTCTTTTTGCTCACACACAGGAATCTATTGTTCTTAAAGTGACAGACCAAAACAAGGCTGAAAAATGATTGAAGAAATGTTTATCGTATTGTTAATGTACTAAGATTTGCTTTCAGGGTCAAATTGGATAGAAAAAAAAGTTTATACTTTCAGTACTTTCATCATTTACTCACACTCAGGTCATGTCAAACCTGTAAGACTTTCTTTCATATGCAGAACACAAAAGAAGATATTCTGTAGAACGGTGGCAACCAGACAACACTGGCCCCCATTTACTTTCATTGTATGGACACAAAACCACTGAGACATTTCACAAAATATCTTATAATATAGAGTCATATACAGGTTTTGTACAACATGAGGGCCGATAAATGGTCACGGAATTTGTATTTTTGGGTGACAATCTTTTTAACACCAAGTAATGTTGACATCATAGCTAATGGACATCTTCTGTTTCTTCCAGAACGCCAACAAATTTGACCCTGACGTGGTTCTGAATCAGCTGCGTTATTCTGGAATGCTGGAGACAGTAAAGATCCGCCGAGCAGGTTTTCCTGTACGAAGAACCTTCCACGACTTCCTCAGCAGGTTCGCCATAATGCCAAGAAGATGCCATTAAACTAATGACAGTCTATCAAAATGCAGTTACGAAGAGCTGACAGCCTGGAGCACAAAATCTGTTCCAGGTGCACTGTATTTCAGCTATAGCAGCTTTTGGAAAGCTCTGCGGATACTCAAGGTCCCTAAAATCATAACGAACAATACAAGGGAACGTTTTGGCCAACTAAGAATGTTTTTACTGTGCATTGTTTAGTAAAATAAGTGAGGTGGAATATGTGTATTTGTTCACACTGTACTCGCTTCCTGTGCAGATACACAATGGTCCTGAGGGACAGAAAACACACAGCGGACGACAGAAAGAAATGTGCAGATCTGCTTGCCAATTACGACGTCATAGAGTGGCAGCTGGGAAAGACTAAGGTGCAGTTTGAAAATAAACTCACGTTCACATACATGTCTGTTGAAATATCAAATGCCATTATTAATCATCCATGCTAGAACTAAGTAAAGAAGAGTTTAGACCTTTAGATGAAAGCTTTTTTGAACTGCTCAACCTTTATTCAGATTGTTGATTTTCCTTTAATAAGCTGGAGTGGTTTTCAAGTAACCTTATTATACAGGTTGTGTTTGTAACTCCACATAAAAATGCAGTGGGATGGTATCTTGACGTCCCATAATTTCACACTTTACTTTTTTAAACCTTGGGTTTATACTGGGCTTGTATTTCTTGGCTGTAATGACATTTTTATGAGGTAATTAACTTTAATTTATAAAGTACAGCACTTGACAAGCATGCAATGCATTTTAATATATGCTTGTCCATCCAAAATAATTCCAAAATACTCCATAATACACATAGTGCTCAACTTACATGTTTGTCATGACTATTGGACATTTTAAATTTTAGAGCATTTTACATTGCTGCAACTATACAAAGTGCATGCTTATTTCACACCATTCACTATTAAATATATTAATATTACATAGTTAATTATATATTATTTATTCTTATTAATTAATTACATTGCTATTAATTTATGGTTGTTATTTAAAGTCATCAAAATGAAAGTTGTTTATATGTCTATGTGTTGTATTTTATACTTTAAAAGCAAAAAAAGAATCATTTTAAACAATTGGAGAATATTTTCTACATAGAACTGCAGTTTACCGAGAAACTGCCTCTGTTTGCAACATCATAACCCTGTAAACAATCACTTTAACCGATTTCAGCTCTGGTTCTGCAACACATGCATGCGCTGTTCACACGTCGAATGAGGCACCTATGTACCTAATGGTCCAAGCTCAAGTGATTGAATGGAGGAGGGGATTCATTTGCATATTGTCATTTAGACAAATAAAATGTTTTGTCCACAATGAGTTACATCATTCAGGCCATTACCAAGGTTTCAGCCGAATGGACTGGACAGGACAATAATGTCTACCTATCAGGACACAACTTTTCACCATTTAAACAATAAAACCCAGTCAAAATTAAACCCCACTTATCAATACAACATAAAAAAACACACAGAATCTATGAATAAAGAACCTACAGTAAACTCCCAATCAAATTCTAGAAATTCTTGTACAAAATGTTAATTTTGAAGCCTTATTAAACCCACCAAAAAAAATGTTTCCTTGTTAAGTTGGCTTGTGGTTACTCACTTTTGAATGACTCATCTGGATGTGCTCGGCCTGAAACGAGGCCACTTTAAGGGCGTTTGGCAACAAAAGTACAGCTGCTGAAAAGATTACTTTCTGTTCTCTGTTCAACATTGTCTATTCATTCTTATCTTGTAATCAGTCAATTATTCACTTTCCTCAGTCAGTCTCTGCCACACATTAAGCGCAGCACTCCCGCCAGTAAGAGGAGCTCTGCGGTTTCTTTGGAACAGGAAGGCACTTTAAATAAAGACATTCTTGTGTCCTTTGATTCAAACCGCTTTTATTTAAATTAATTGATTCCAGCAAGCTCTGTGTTATTTCCTTTGGGCTGTCTTGACTGAAAGCACGAAAGATATCTCTTTATTAGAGTTTGCATTGTTAGATCGATGCTGGGTTACCGTGATCACTTGTGTTTGAGTTTGGATTGTCTGACTTATTTCTCTCAAAAATCAACTTGAGATGGAGATGGTAATGACCTGTTACTGTTTGTGGTCGGAAGATTCTGAATGGGTCATTATGAGCAAAAGGCAATGCAAACTAAAACTACACATTTACCATCTAAAGAATAATGTACAGTCAGCTGGTCATTATCCTAAAATAAACACAGAAAACTTAATGTCTAAAACATTTTAAACTGGTTTTATGGCCTTAGCTGGTTTTAACGTGTTTATCTAGCCTTTTACCTCAGAAACGTGGGTCTTTAGCTGGCCTCAAACCTCTCTAAAACTTATCTAAAACCATCAAACCAGCTAGAACAGACTGGAAGAGATTTTTCCAGCAATACTCTACAGTCGGTTCCTTTACACATGCGCTTGGCTCGAAGTTAACTTCTGATTAGTGTTTGTTGAGAGGTCTGGCTAGTGGCTACTAATATAAGTATTTATATTAACTCTATCAACTCTATAACTCTATATTAACTCCATTGCCAAGTTATCTCGTCAATTTAAAAAAAACGCTTCCCCGCCAAAGACGAGTTATTACGGCAATCAGTGTTTGTACTGTTGTACAGCAGGTGACGCTATTATACACCCCTGGGGAAAAGAACAGAATCCCAGAACCTAGAACGTATATGTTTTAGCGGTTTTGTGTAATCTGGGCGGAATTTTTGACAAAAAATAATAATGATCTCAGCTGTTTAATCAAAATAAGGCATTTTTGAAAAAAACTACCCTTATCTACGAAACAACGAGCAAATGAAGATAGAAGAATACGGTTTCTTTTATTTAAAAGCTGAGACTCTGTTCTTTCATTTGACATATTGTTTGTCCATATATTCTTTCCAGAAAACGTACTGTGAGCCATTAAAGTTAGGTGAAAATGTTAAAAAACACTGGCGTAGGCTGGCAACTTTTTTTTTTTAAAGGCTGTCGGCGAATGAGTTAACATCGATTCATATTTAAATTTACATTTAGTCATTGAGCAGACGCTTTTATCCAAAGGAACTTACAAAGAGTTTAGGGAGCAATAAGCGATGTGTCATACAGCAATAATATAATAGGTGCCAATACAAAGTTACTGGTTTCAACAAAAGCTAAACCAATACCTGTTGAGAGAAAGAGAGGGTAAGTGTTTTTTTTTCATTTGTCTGTCAAATATTCGCAGAAGAGATGGGTTTTAAGTAGTTTTTTGAATGTTGTAAGAGATGTGGTTGACCGGACTGAGTAAGGAAGAATGTTCCACCAGGAAGGAGTTGTGAAGGAGAATGAGCGAGAAAGCGATTTACTGCCCTTATTGGAAGGCAATACAAGACGCCGCTGGTTTGCTGAATGCAGTATCTTGATGGGGTGTAGCAGTGTAGGAGGCTGTGAAAGTATGGAAAGTATACAGGCTTCAACCGGTAGCCAGTGGAGAGAGATGAAAAGGGGTGTCACATGAGCCCTTTTGGGCTGTTCGAAGATGAGGGGTGCTGCTGCGTTCTGAACCAGCTGGAGGGGTTTGATAGCCTTTGCAGGAAGACCAACCTTGAGATTACCAGGGCCTGGTAAAGGGGTTGTCCTGCATGCTCAGTGAAATAGGGTCTAACCTTTCTAATGTTGAATAAGGCATATCGGCTTGACCGCGTTGTCTTTGCAATGTGATCATTGAAGGACAGTTGTTCATCAAATATGACTTTATTTCATCAAATATGCTAAATTGGATGGTGAGATCGTGTTGCACCATGGGGTGTGCCGGAAACACATGTAGTTCTGTCTTGGCAGGGTTCAGCTGGAGGTGATGTTCTTTCATCCAAGCTGAGATGTCTTCTAGGCAGGCTGTAATGCGAGCTGCTACAGTGGTATCGTCTGGGTGAAACTAGCTGTAGATCTGGGTTTTGTCAGCATAACAGTGATACGAGAAGCCATGTGCCCGTATGATGGGTCTCAGGGAGGTCGTGTAAATGGAAAAAAGCAGCCCTGAGGGACCCCAATGATCATGTGGTGAGCAGTGGTCAGGAGCGCCCCTCCATAACACCCTGAAGATCTGCCGGAGAGGTAGGATTTGAACCAGCGGAGAGGAGAGCCTGAGATTCCTAGAGATGACAGGGTTGCTAGCAGTATCTGGTGATTGACAGCAGTGGCGGCTGGTGAATTTTCTTTGAGAAACTAAATGTGGGACAAGTAATCCGTTTGTGTGGGACAATGTGGGACAACATTGAAAAACGCGAAACTGTGAATTAAATGGAATGAAAACATTTGTATATCATTTTTTACTTATAAAAATAAGTGGTTATTTAGTCCATTCCAACTATAAAATAATTAAGACATAGATAAAATTTTAATGGCGATTTCAGTTTAAGGGTCACTGATTCCTTTAAATTTTGAGCACAGATCGGACTCGGAGTAATCCTGTTGTAGACTTTGAATATCTTCTCAAAAAGAGAAAACTAAAGGATTAAAGAACAAATAAATAATGAAAAAGAGTTTCTCTTTTATTGTTAAATAATACATTTCATGATTTGGTAATAATTTTATATTTTAATAGGCTAACCAAAACCTGAAGGCTAAACAGAAAAAAAAAACTGAAAAAAAAGATTCAAAGCGACACAGTTTACGATGTTTTAGTGACTTTTTATTATCTTGATGGCTAAAATCAGCTTCTTCTTCTCATACATTGGATTAAAGGTGTCTTAATGTGACAACTAACTAGACTGCTGAAATGCTGTGCATTTTCTCAATATGCGACGTGCGGGACAAGGGGTGAAAATGCTGTGCGGTACAACGCAAAGCGGGAAGGGTGGTCACCCTAGCTTTGGCACACTGGCACAGCAGAAAAATTCAGCAAACATCAAAGTCAAAGAACATCTAGTTACCTGTTTATTCATTTAATCATCTCTCATCTCTAATAACTTCGATGATATATACCACAAATGCAAGATACCATCTCTCTGAATTTATCTGTCTCAATAGACGAGTGAAAACCTAACGTAATATTTTGCAGTGTCCTATAATGCTCTTGTTTATTTGGCTCCCACGCACACATGCGTAACGACACAGAGACAAACGGATTCAGATACATGCACGCACTGGACACACAGACTCTCTCCCTGATGAATAGAGTCATGCTTTACAAATTGTTTAGCTGTAAAATAGCCTCATTGTTCTGTGACGGGGTCAGGGCTGTTCAGCTCCAATTTGTTCTCAGCACGTCAGAGCACCAGTATATTCAAGGTCAGCTACTCTAACCTACGGCTTTCACTTTTTCACCAGACTTGACAGTCATACTTGTTGAATAACCTGTTGATTTGAGACGTTTTTTTCTTAAGGTTTCAAATAGTTGATTCTCCATCCTGTTTGTCTCCATCTGCCGGGAATCCATAGAAAAAATAAGCGGTCTCTTATATGAATCAGTCATGGCCGGTGTTGATGCACCACATCAAATGTTTTAAGCAGCGGGGGGTGGGGGGGTTGGGGTAGATCAAACACATGACTTAAAACATCGGGAGAGCCGAGTATGGTCGATGTTAATCCATATGTTCCACACATGTATGTTTTTCATGTTGGTAGATAAGACCCTCTCTTGTTAACAGTTTAATGTATTCCAGTAACCTTTATGATTTTGCAAACATCTTTGTGCGGTTCTAATGGAGTGGGTGAAGATCTGGGTAACCGATCCGATGACAGAGGTCCAGATATATAGATAATGATTCATGACTGTGTTGGCCATTGCTGTACATGTCTGACAATCCGTGGTTGTTATCTTAGTCTGAGGTGTAGATTCAGGAGTGTGTTATTGGGTTTAAGTGTGTTCTTTAGGTGTGAGTCGTCTTGCCTTTTGTTTGTTGTGTTTTTGTGCTAGTGTCAGATTTGAGGTGAAGGTTGGGGGTTGGTTGGCAGACTGAGAAAGGGGTCTTGGATAATGTTTCCTTGTTCTGAACAATCTGTGTGTAATTATATACACGTTGATTGTGTGTTGAGGAAGTGTGTTACCTAGATGGGGGCTCAGAGTTTGTATTGGATGAGGGAAGGATGTGGACGAGGAAACTTCCTTGTGTGTGTGTGTGTGTGTGTGTGTGTCTGCAGCTGTGCGTCAGTGATTACAGGAACATCTGGGTCATTGGTTCCGGGAAATCTCACAATGAGCTTAAAAGATCTGTGGGAAGCTAGACGTGACACCGTGTGTTTGTGATCATGGTAAACCCTACTGTGTGGGGACATTTGGGATAGAATATACAGTTTGTACAGTATAAAAAGACAGTATGGTAGACATTATGATAAAAATCACATGGAAAGTTCACAGTTAAAGGAACATGACTTGATTTTTTCATGGCAGTCCTTTTACTTGATATTTCTTTACACTATTTTTGAACATTACATTTACAGATAAAAGTGCAACCTAGCAAACAAAAACATATTTTAGAAATGTTTTTCTAACATTTATTAATTAGATTAAAATGTAAAATTTACCACAAACAATCAATTTTTTTTAATAACATTTAACAATGATATATGATTATAATAAAATGATATTTTAACATTTGTAAGAAAACATTTTGGAAACGTTCTGAAAACATTACCTGTTAGCTGGCAATGTATTTAAAAGTAATAGTTTGCCCAGAAATAAACAATATGTCATCATTTACCTATTCATTCCGTGTCATTCCAAACCTGTACGACTTTCTTTCCTCTGCGAAACACAAAAGAAGGTATTTTGAAGAAAGTTGGTAACCAAAGAACAATGCTCCCCATTAACCTCCATTGTTGTTTGGTCCACAGAAGAAAGAGTAATTTAAACTTAAAAAGTAAATAAATGATGACTTTTAATTATTACTTTTTTTATTATTTTTTGGGAACAATCCATTTGAGGGCATATATGCACCACTTGATTCTGACTTCTTTCAAACAGTTTTCCCCAAGGCTTTACCTTTAAGCATGAGGAAAGGGTTAAACCACCATGTCTCCTGCTTCTGAGAGAGAGCTAGAAAGAGGGTGTGGCCTGCTCTTTGGAGAGCCACACTTTCCCCCTCCTCCCCTCCTCCCCTCATCTCGCTCTCTCTCTCTCTCTCTCTCTCTCTCTCTCTCTCTCTCTCTGTGTTCGTGCACGTCAGTCTGTCTGGAATAGCCCAAGCAGCAGTAACAGGAAATCAGAGCGCTGTGGTTTCAGCACAATGGCAGAGCTCCACAGCTCAGCTCCCTGTAGCCTGTAGCCTGCTGAGAACATCAGAGCTCTGCTCACAAAGTCTGGAGAGTTACACACCAGGATACCAAAACCCAAGTTCTTCTCTCTTTCTATCTTTCTTTTCTGTTGATCTGGCAGGTGTTCCTCAAGGAAGCTCTGGAGCAGAGGCTGGAGAAGGAAAGAGAAGAGGTGCGCACAGCAGCTGGTATGGTGATCCGGGCCCATATACTAAGTTATGTGGCAAGGTTAGTAAGGCTTTGTGCATGTGTGTTTGTGTATAAACAAGCTCTCGGTTGAAATGAAGTTGGGTGAGTCAGCTAAGAATTTTGTTAACAAGTGACTTCGGATACTTTTTATTGAGGATGAGGGGATGAATTGCTAAATTCAATGCTGTTGAAAGTTTGCATTGCAGAATGATACAGAGTATCAGAGTACAGAGTGAATCAGTGCTTGGAGAATGCTTAGTGGATTTAATTAACAATGAAAGGAAAGGGAAAGAAATTAGTTTAGTACTATGAAAAAGTTAAAAAAGTTAATAACTTGTTGTTCAATTGCAATTTTTTTAAGAATAAGTCCATTGTCTCTGTCAAGTTTGAGGGATGTTAGCATGTTTACTTGTGACATGTGTTTAGAAATGATGAAACACACACTTTCTGGGATTCTGGATTTTAAGCGTCAATTGATATAGGCATGTGCAGCATAAATCTGACTCAAATACGGTGTTGCCAAAGTGTTTGGACACTTAAACTTGGACACTTTAGTTCACCCAAAAATTAACTTTTTTTATTTACTTGTCCTCATGTCATTCCAAACCCGTATAACACAAAAGAAGATATTTTAAAGAACGTTGGTAACCAAACCATACTGGCCCCCATTGACAAGCCGCTGGGACATTTCTCAAAATATCTTCTTTTGTGATTCCACAGAGTCATATACAGATTTTGAGGGTAAGTAAATGACAATTAAATTTTTTGGATAATCTGTCACTTTTAGTTCCCCAAGTCACACTTAAAAATGTCATTGCATATGTCATTGCTTATATCAAAATCTGCATCTGCGCACAAAATATGTTTTTTCAGTGTTTTATTGCGCATAATCTCTTTAAAGTACGCCTAAACCAATTGTTAATAAAAAACTTATGTAACTAATGTCATGTCCATCTTGCAGAAAACACTATAAAAAAGTCCAGAGCAGCACCATCACAATCCAAAAGAACTACCGCGCTCACTTCTGGAGACAAGTGTTCCTGCGTTTCCGCTCTGCTGCTGTGGTTCTCCAGAAACACCTCCGTGGACGACACGCTCGCCAACTCTACCGACAGCTCCTGGAGGAAAAACAGAGAAGAGAAGAGGAAGAGAGAATCAGAAGGGAGGAAGAAGAGAGGAAACGACAAGAGGAGCTGAGGAGATTTGAGGAAGAGAGGAGACAGGAGGTAGAGAGACAGAGAAGAGAGGAGGAGGAGCATAGGAGGATAGAAGAAGAGGCTTTGCAGATACAGCTGGAAGAGGAAGAGTTTAACAGGACGCAGGAAGAGCTTAAAAGCAAACAGATATTGCAGGAGGTAGAAGACGGAGGGGCAGGACAGAGCAGGTAAACCACAATCTGTTGAAATATTTTGCTGTGAATTGAGGTTAATCTGAGCCTGTGTTCAGCTGTACTGTTAATCTACTCTAAATGAATAAATTCTGTACTTGTTTGTGTTTCCTTTTAGGGATCTGGTGGGACATAATCATCACAACCAAAAGGTTTTATTTTTTTATTGGACATGAATTGAATTGTGTCATGTTTTTATAAAAAGATTGTGTGTTGTGGCCTAATTCTCTGTATCCCCTTAAAAAGTTTGGGATTTTGGTTATACGGGTATTTGATGCAAAATGCTGTCATGGATGTGCCATGCTTTGAGAATCAATTTATAAATCTCATATAACCGATAAGTAAAGGGTCATATACAGACAGCCGGTATCGCAAAATAAATCCAGACGGGTGATCAGGGCCTGTCGCGAAATAAAACTATTGACATAAAATATTGATTCGAAAAATTATTAGCTCATTTGCAACGACTGCTGAATTTACAAGAGGAAAACCTGTTAAATATCGGTTTTAAGAAAAGACACC
Source organism: Triplophysa bombifrons (assembly GCA_029783895.1). Lineage (NCBI taxonomy): Eukaryota > Metazoa > Chordata > Actinopteri > Cypriniformes > Nemacheilidae > Triplophysa > Triplophysa bombifrons. Next base: position 17,499,588 of record CM056456.1, on the reverse strand, counting down.
CAGTTCAAACAAGACAAACATTCAATTTTGTTTAAGCTTTTGTAAATATAGTCTCGTACTGTATGTTATTCGTTGGGCATATTTATATTTAAAGTTATAGTTCACCCAAAAAAGAACATTCTGTCATCAATTACTCACCCTCTCGTCATTTAAAACCTTTATAACTTTCTTTCATCCGCAGAACACACAGAAAATATATATTTTGAAGAAAGTTGGTCATCGAACAGCACTGACCCCCATTCACTTCCATTGTATGGACACAAAACAATTGCAAGCGAATGGGGACCAGTGAACAACTCTTTACTCTTTATTTTACAACTATATATTTTTTGTGTTCTGCAAAAGAAAGAAAATCAAACATTTTTGAAATTACGAGAGAGTGAGCAAATTTTTGGATGAAGTATTACTTTAATTTATGTGTAATATTAAACTGTGCTGGTCAAGATGACTCACAGTACCCTAGATGACCCGGCATCACTTTTTAGAGTTTGTTTTAGGGGACTAACATACCTTGGAATGTCACAACTAGCCAATCAGAATCATGTATTTCAGATCACTAAGTAATAATGTGATTTTGAACCCTGTCTCAAATAATGAGGCCATATAGGTTGCATGCACACTTATTATATAATAAATAGAAAATGCATGCATTAAAGGAGTAGTTCACCTCAAAACAAAAATTCTGTCATGATTCTGAGATTTCAAAACTGTGTATTCTGCAAAACACAAAAGAAGATATTTTGAAGAATGTCGGTAACCAAAAACCGTTGGTTCCCATTCGATTTTATTCTATAGACAATAAACCAATGCAAGTCAATAGGGACAAACCTTGTTTACAAACATTCCTTAAATCTTGGTTAAAAATATAGTATCTTCTTTTGTGTTTTGCTGAAGTCATACAGGTTTGAAATGATAAGAGGGTGAGAAAAGTTTCATCTTTTAAGGTGAACTACTCATTTAAGCATTCCAAAATCCACAATATTACCATTGTGCCATTTTATTTGATAGTTAAATGTGCTGAAATGAATGACCGAATGAATAAACTGTATTATAGAAATATAGAATTATTAAACTGTCACTACATTATATTTCAGAGGGTGTCCCAAAGCCTGTGCCAGTACACATCCGAAGAGGAGAGTCGTCAGATGGAGGAGATCCTGAGACTGGAGAGAGAGATTGAACGCCTACAGAGACAAAGAGACGAAGGGGTTTCCTTACTGAACGAGAGCTCCAGAGACGAACTGCGGCAGAAGAGGGACGCAGAGATCTACCAGCTGGAAAAAGAGGCTTCACGTGTGGCCACCGAGTTCCTGGAGATGCTAGACTTCGGAGGGTTGGAACAGTCACTTTCCAGCGAAGAGAACCTTCACGACCCGTCCGAGACCACTGCGCCACTGGCCGAGGAGGAGGTGGACGAAGGCTTCCACGCGGACGACGAGTGCATACCCCTTCCTGACTTCCCTCCCCCATCTCCTGTGCCTCTGGACAAGGAGATTCTTTCCAGTCTTCCACCTCCACCACCCGCCTTCGCCGAAGGTCTGCTGGACTCACCTGAACATATGGAGCGGCCAAAGTCTAGTACTTCCATGAAACAAAACAGACTTTCAGACATTCCCCCACCTCCACCCACAGTTCCGCCTCCACCCCCACCCCCACCTTCAGCTCCGCCCCCTCTTCCACCTACACTGACTTTGACCAAAGGAGATTATGGAGTGGTTTATAAAAACTCAAGGAAAACTGTAACAGAGATTGTGTTGTCAGAAGAGGAGACTAACTTCAGCATTATTCCAGATACTGAGTCAGACTATGACCAGGAAGAATTTGAGGAGGCGTTGGGGAGTTGTGGGGACGCAGGAAGTACAAATGACGGACACCTCACTGACGAGGAAGTGCTACGCAGGTCCTGTACCTACAATAGCATCGACTCCTTCAGAGGAAGTTCAGACTCAGTGAGTTGATTTAGCACACACACACCATTGAGTTTCATGAGAAAATAATGAGAAATTCGTTGTCAGCTAGTGGCTTGACTGGACAACTAGCTGCCTAGTCGCAGGAAGACCTGAATAAATACATTTAGCATTGTTTCCACCACATGCCAAAGAAGGAGATGAAACTTCTCAAAGACAATTTAGTATTTTAATGCTGAGTCAAAAAAATATACAAAAAATTTGCTGTAACATACATGAGAGAAAAATGATTTAAGATTTTTTTCTAGGGAAAAATATGAAAAGAATTGAGTTTCTTAAAACAACAAAAAATATCTCCCTATGGGTTGATAAAAATAATTAAATCTGTATAAATGTCTATGTCCTGCTGAACACAGAGAAAATTATTCGGATGAATGCTTGTAACAAAACAGTTCTTGGCCACCATTGTCTACCATAGTAGGAAAAATTGGTCTGTTGAAGCATAAAATTATATATTTTGAAGAATGTAGGAAAGCAAACAGTTCTGGGATACTTTTGACAACCATTGTAATTTTTCCTACTATGTTAGTCAATAGTGGCCAAGTTTGGTTACAAGCATTAATTCAATTCAAGTTTATTTATATAGCGCTTTTCACAATGTGTATTGTTTCAAAGCAGCTTTACAGGGGCAAACAGGAAAAACAGAAAAGTTAAAACACAGCACAGTGCATGTTATTTATACAACGAGTAAGATCATTCTAATAAATAATATCTAGTTTATAAATAAATAAATGAATGAATGCAGTCTCCCGGTAAGCAGGCCAACACTGCCCTGCTGTGGCGAGGAACCCAAACTCCAATGATTGATTAATGAAGAAAAAAACCTTGGGAGAAACCCGCATTACAAGAAATGTATACAGATTTGCAATAACTTGATGGTGCGTATAATTTTAATATTGGGAAACTGTTCCTTTAATTTGTAAAGTATTGTCGCTTTCATTGTTACTTCAGGTAATTTTTTCTAATCCAGTTGGCCTCAAGCAAATTTATCTTGATTTTTAGATAGTTTAACTGAAAACAAGACAAAAATATACTACAGTAAGTAAAAAAAAAATTCCAGAGTTTGTGGAGAACTAGTCTGATACTGACTCGTTACTAGTTGTTTGCTTGTAGCTGCGCATAAGATTAATCTTTCATACATTTGCAGTGGTCTTTGTCACCTCAAATCTCACAAAGAATAAATCAAATAAAGTCGTTTTGACAAAAGAATCACTGCCGATGTAAACACCTTACAAGCAAACATGTCACCTGAAAGAGAATATGCATTTCATCTGGGTTACACAGTTATACAACGTCAGTTGTTGCGAGATCCAGTTTTGTCAAACAACATAAACACTACATTAAGGACATAATTCTTGATAACTGTAATACTTATGATATAGTAAAGAATCCCATCAACACTTACACTTACGTGTATTGCTCTAGATTTCTTATAGCCACTAATATTTTTTGCTAGTTGAGGTTGAGAGGGAATGGTAGGTTGAATTCTATTTTAACTTTACCCCTCAGGACATTCTCAGAATATTCAGCCAATACCTATTACACCTGCTCCCAACACTATTCCCGTCAACTTTATTGTTTTCGCTCGAGGACACTTGAACCCAGAGGCCTGTTTTAAGTTCTATTTGGGTGTAATATGAAACGTGTCATAAATGCAAACAATGGGAAGACATTTACTGATCTCGTCCTGTTTTTGTTTGCATTAACTAGTTGGGTAAGACAGTGATATGCCCTGCCATAGAAAAATTACACAGTGCTCCAAGGTGTACGATTACAGAGTAAGGAAATGTAATATTAGAGAAAACAAACTATTCACGGTTACACAGACAAGGCTTAAGGCTAGTCTCAGACTAAAAGGAATGTGTGACCTGTCTTAACTGAATATAACTTGCCCAGAAATATCTTAAAATATATCAGTGCCATTGTTTTGTCTCAAGATGCTCACCAATAATGTATTCTTCTAAGGCATTTTCATAAAAGCGACATAACGATCTTAATTCAATTAAGGCATAGTCCTGGCTTAAGCTAAGGCGTGTCTGTGAAAACGGGCCCAAATGTTTTTTTTTAATACTCGTTGTTGATGTTTACTTCCTCTTTTTGTTCACAGTTTATTGACAGTAATGATGAGAATGATGGATATGTGGACACAGATGAGGAGGTGTCAAATGGTAGAGTGCATCTGCTAAATGGAAGCGGACCTCCATATTTCCACAGCTATCTGTACATGAAGAGTGAGTGTTTTTCACTTTTACCACGAAATTGCTTGATTTCTGTCTTTGTTTCGGGTTTAGAGCAAACATTTTGCCAGACAAACCAATGTTAGTGGAATTAGAAAATCTACCTGTCAACAACTCATCTTTCTGGCGAAATTTTGGAGCATTAAATTGAGCATTTGATTACCTGAGCTTTATTGCAAAATTATGTTTTTTATAAAAAAACGTTTCTGTTTATTTACACTGAGATTTCTTCTATGTTGTTATGCAAGTCATTATGTCACATGCAGCATCATGTATGACATGAACACACATTTTTTCAGTGTCTTAATGCAAAAGGTTTTCCTTGCAGTTTCTAAAAACGTTACCAGCTAATCGGTAGCCAAAGACACATTTTTATTTGTATTTGACATCTGGTGATGATTTTTGATAGTTTCTTTTGGACCCTGCCTATATAACCGAATAAAATTGATCAAATTAAACATAACAAACGTATATACTGAAGCCAAAGTTTGTTTTTCATTTTTAAGGTGGGCTGATGATTCCATGGCGCAGACGCTGGTGTGTTCTGAAGGACGAGACGTTTATGTGGTTTAGGGCCAAGCAGGAGTCTCTCAAGTCAGGCTGGCTCTACAAGAAAGGGGGAGGAATGTCCACCCTGTCCCGCAGGAACTGGAAGATGCGCTGGTTTGTCCTTCGAGACGCCAAACTCATGTACTTCGAGAACGACAGCGAGGAGAAACTGAGGGGAACCATTGATATCCGTGCTGCCAAGTAAGAACTCACTCCCAAAAGGATGCATTTACTTGTTGTCATTTTACTTTATTTAAAAAATTTTGGTACTATACACTAATGTGTACCCTGTGCTTCAATCACAGAGAGATTGTGGACAACCACGAGAAGGAGAATGCACTGAATGTTGTGACCGAGGAGAGAACATATCAGATCTATGCAGAGACACCTGAGGATGCAAGGTATTTTTTAACTATATACAATCTGTAAAGCTATCTGTGGATCTAATATATTTCTTTACAATGTATAACCGTTTATATCTAGTGCCTCCTTGTGGTAGATTTCCATAATGTTGACTAGACCTCTCACAGACCTGTAATGCTTCCTGTGTGCGTCCTTTTGTTGCAGCGGCTGGTTTAATGTCCTGAGCCGAGTTCACTGTGCCACACCAGAACAACTCCTGCAGATGCAGCATGAACATGCCAATCCCAAGAACGCAGTTGTGAGTCTACAATGTACACAATGTGTTCATGTACTAGCCACATACTGTTGTGTTGTAAGAATTTGATATTGACCTGTGATGTTCCATCCTCAGGGAACACTGGATGTTGGGCTTATTGACTCTGTCTGTGCTTCTGACAACCCAGACAGGTAATACTTGATGTCACCTGTGTTTGTTGTTGGTAACTAATGATGAGGTCTCTTGACACTGTTCCTGAAATTCATGTGCTCTCAATCTTCAATCAAAATCGGAAAATGCACTTCCGCCTTTCTAGTGGCTATCCATCTCCAAAGACGTAACTTACACCCTACACCGGACGCGTCACAATGCGATGTGACACGGCAAAAGACAATAGAACCTATTACAACCCATTATAATAAAAAAAATTCTACACTGGATGCGACATTCCATTAAGAACAAGGCATCTGTTGTGTCGAGTTGCCCTGCTCGCATCCAGTGTAGACAGGGTGTTAGATGGCTTGTGCAGAGCATCCGTTAACTCCTGTCAACCATAATGAAAGACATGAGCGGTATTATTGGGATCACTTTAAGAGCCAATTTTTACAGCTGATGAAACATAAAACATTGACAGCAAACCCAAAAATATTTAAAATAAAAGTGCTCACACATTTAAACAGCAAAATTATTAGAATTTTAACAAGAAATTGATGTTGGTTTAGTTATCATTCTTGGTGAGAATTTTACTAATTTCTTTACTTACTGTCATGCTATTCAAAAACGCTACGATTTTTAAATGGAATTTAACCAAGCAAAAGTCAAGGGAAAGGACAAAATTTGTCCATTTGACTCAAGTGGTATATTCCAGTTCTTCCAGGTTCAGCCTGCAATGTGGAAATCACTTTTTATATTTTTTGGTGAACTTTCGTCATACAGTACTATGTTTTAGTTATGTGCTAGCATGCATCATTTCATGAGAACTTTTTTCTCTCAGGCCAAACTCATTTGTTATAATCACTGCTAATCGTGTGATTCACTGTAACACTGACACACCAGAGGAAATGCATCACTGGATTGGTCTCCTGCAGAAACCCAAAGGAGACTCCAGAATAGATGGCCAGGAGTTCATAGTCAGAGGTGAGTTAAACTCACAAAGATTTACCAGCACTGTACTTCATACAGTCAATGATCAACACAAATGTATTTAGTGTCTATTTGTGTAGATATTCTTTCTGTAATATACAATTATTTCATAATTATGTAATGCACACAAGCAACAAGTTTCCTTCTGCATAGTGTGATAAATGACTGTAATTTCTTGTGTCAGGCTGGCTACATAAAGAGATGAAGTCCAGTGGAAAAAGCACTTCTCTGAAACTGAAAAAACGCTGGTTTGTTCTGACCAACAACTCACTGGATTATTATAAATCGTCAGAGCGCAGTGCATCTAAACTGGGCACACTGGTGCTCAACAGCCTGTGTTCTGTTGTTCAGCCCGATGAGAAGGTCTTCAAGGAGACTGGTGAGTCAAGACTGAAAATTAATAAGATAAAACCATGTGTCATAGATGATTCGAACCTATTTGGAAACAAACAACAGGAGATAGGAAGAACAGTATATCCTGAAAATTAATTTAACATATTTTTCCACAGGCTACTGGAACATAATAGTTCATGGAAGGAAGCATTCTTACCGTCTCTACACCAAGCTGCTGAATGAAGCCATGAGATGGGCTTCAGCCATTCAGGCGGCCATAGACAACAAGGTTCCCATAGAAACGCCAACCCAGCAACTGATCAGAGACATCAAGGTAAATTCACCCGGAAATGTCTTTTGTTACTTTTAGTGGTTTTCATGGCATGATAATCACAACACCTCTTGGCTCACATCTCATGTTGTGTTTTTATACCAATGGTCATGTTTCAGTTGTTGAAGCCGGTATCCCTCCAGCCTCAGCAGACTCTCAGGGTGAAATACTGTAGTGTTAAGTGAGGTACAGGGATGTGTGTTCTGTGTGCTGCTCTTCACTAAGACTGTTTCCTGTGATGTCTCAAAATCTTGTTTCATAATTTCTAGGTGCTTCTATTTATGTGTGAATTTCAGTTTCCAAAGGTGCTTTTATTTTAATTGAGCCATTTTAGTAACCCTCTCCCAAGTTCCACCCTCCATAGGCCAAGGTCACTTTTGATTGGCTAGTTTTTTTCATGTGTTGTATTTGAAAAAGTGCTGCTAAGCAGCAACATGCTCCAAACTTGTGCCTTTGGTTGCACAACTGGACCAGGGCAACCTTACAAACTAAAGGAACCTTGTAGAGTTGGTCAACCATGCATCATTACGCTTGAACCTATTACCAGCTTGGCTGCTTAGTATTACATTTACATTTAGCTTTTATCCAAAGCGACATACAAATGAGGTAAACAATAGAAGCAATTGGAACAACATAAGGACAACAAATGTTTTATTTTTATAGAAAAAGAAGAGAAGAAATATAAGTTAGTACTAATCGGTCAGGTGTTGACGGAAGAGATGTGTTTTCAGACGATTTTTAAAGATGGCTTCTGCTGATTATTATATATGTTAGTAGAATTAGGTTTTGAACAGAAAAGCTCACAAAATAATTTTGTCTCTTGTGTGCTGTGTTTTCACCTTCAGTGATCTGTGGACATTGTTGTATGATGATTGACCAAATTTGTAATGCATTGCTTGTTGTTGTTGTATAGGAGAGCAGTCTTAATGTGGAGGCCGTGGAGCAGATGTACTGGAGGAACCCCATTCTGAGATACACCCAGCATCCACTGCACTCTCCCCTGCTTCCTCTGCCGTATGGGGAGGTTAATGTCAGCTGTGAGTCTCTCCTTTATTCTGCTCTGAGTCTACACTGTTTTTTTTTGCGATGCTATTTGTATACAGTTACTTTATCTGCAAAATCTTGATCCCCCAGTCTGTTAAGACAACAAAAATCATATTAAGACAATAGACGTAAACAGGACCAGCATTCTAGAGGATTTGAAAGCAGAAACAGGATTTGAAAGGATTGTGGGATTGTTCACTAATCCTGATTTATTCATGTGCAATGACCCATGCAATTTATTCCCATTATCCATGTCTCATTTTTCCTGTCCTACTTCTTGCAGTGCAAAAGGAGAAAGGCTACACCAGCCTGCAGGACGAGGCGGTGAAAATCTTCAACTCATTACAGGAGATGGAGGTTGTGTCTGATCCAATGCCCATCATTCAAGGCATTTTACAGACATGCCAAGATCTGCGGTTGCTCAGAGATGAAGTCTACTGTCAGCTGATCAAACAAACCAATCACGTGCCTCAGCCCAACAGCCCCTCCAACCGTGTCCACTGGCATCTCCTCACCTGCATGAGCTGCACCTTCCTACCCAGCCGTGGCATTCTCAGATACCTCCGATTCCACCTGAGAAGGTGTTGCATCCAAAAATCTTTCAAAGTGATAATTAATTCTTAATAATAATATAATTAACGGATTATACATTACTGAAGTGTGTCAGTCCTGTTAGGAGAATATAAAAGCTTTGTTTTGATAATGATAACAAATACACAAAGTGTGTTTTAGAACTTTCGTAACATTGTGTTATTCTGATGTCAATCACTTTAGAATCAAGGAGCTCTTTCCAGGAACAGAAATCGAGTTGTTTGCTGTGTTCATTGGAGAATCTTTGAAGAAAACAAAGGCGCGAGAGTTTGTGCCTTCCCAAGACGAAATCATCGCGCTCCTGAACAGACATGAGATGACCACCACCGTTTACTGCCATGGTGGAGGGTCTTGCAAAATTTCAATCAACTCTCACACTACAGCAGGAGAGGTATTACATGTTTCCAGCTTCAAATGCACGGAATACAATACAATGCTTTATACAATAAAAAAAAACTTTGTGATACAAAGAAAAATGATATAGACCGGATACATGCGCCTGGCCCGAAGTTTACTTCCAGTCTGTGTTTTATTATATCAATTTGTTTTATAGTTAATTATATCAATATTAATTCAGGATAATATTTTATTGTAAATCAAATTAAATCAAATCAAATCAAATCAAATCATAACTTCTGAACAGTTATTGATTCTTAGCAGAGGTCTACCTGAAGTTAAGTTTGGGCCACATAATGTTTGTGTGTTGTTTCGCTGAACCCGTCTATAAAAAAATAATTTTCCCCGAAGATCAATCTTCATACCAGACCTTTAAAAGAACATGAAACGATTTCTCATTAATGTAATTATGGTGGTGATGTAATGGTGTGGGGGATGTTTTCTTGGCACACTTTAGGCCCCTTAGTGCCAATTGGGCATCATCTAAATGCCACGGCCTACCTGAGCATTGTTTCTGACCATGTCCATCCCTTTATGACCATCCTCTGATGGCTACTTCCAGCAGGATAATGCACCATGTCACAAACTCGAATAATTTCAAATTGGTTTCTTGAACATGACAGGAAGTTCACTGTACTAAAATGGCCCCCACAGTCACCAGATCTCAACCCAATCGAGCATCTTAGGGATGTGGTGGAACGGAGCTACATCCATCGCACAAATCTCCATCAACTGAACTATTTTATCCTATCAATATGGGCCAACATTTCTAAAGAATGCTTTCAGCACCTTGTTGAATCAATGCCACGTAGAATTAAGGCAGTTCTGAAGGCGAATGGGGGGCAAACACAGTATTAGTATGGTGTTCCTAATAATCTTTTAGGTGAGTGTATGCTGTAGTCAAATAAAAAGAGGATCTACAAAATATTAGAAATTATAGTCGGTGCATGCTTTATGACTTGTACGCATTTTAATTTTCTATGCATTTTTTGTGAATTAGAATATAACTTATTTAATGTGATATTCCCTGATTTAGAAGTGTTGCGTGTCTCTGCTGTGTGTAGGTGGTAGAGAAACTGATCCGTGGTTTGGCTATGGAGGACAGCAGAAACATGTTTGCTTTGTTCGAGCACAACACCACGATTGACCGGGCTGTGGAGAGCAGGGTTATAGTGGCCGACGTGCTGGCCAAGTTTGAGAGGTAAACTGACACCAATGTTGTTCCTACAAACACTACCAAGCATGTCTATCATTACATAAACAGCAACTATCAACACATGAAATAAACCATTTCCAGATAGTCAACGTTTTCTATTTCTTAGGCTGGCTGGAAATGAGGTGGAGGAAGACGGCCCTTGGAAGCTTTACTTCAAACTTTACTGTTTCTTAGATGTGGAGAGCATGCCCAAGGAAGGAGTTGAGTTTGTCTTCATGTTTGAACAGGTCAGTAGTTTACATTCTTAAAAATAATACCTAAACAGTAGGAAATTTAGATTTTAGGAGTAACAGTGCCGTACTGCTCTCCAGGCTCATGAGAGTTTGATAAGTGGTCACTTTCCTGGCCACGAGGAGACCCTCCAGCATCTGGCTGCGTTACGCCTGCAGTACCTGAATGGAGACGTGTCTCGGGTGCACTGGAGCTTGGACAGCGTCTACCCCACTGGGCGTCTGCGCAACCGCATACTTCAGTTCACCAAGGCGGGAGGAGCTTCTGGACAGTCACAGACCCTGGAGAGAAGGAGGACGAGCTTCCTGGACGGGACGCTGAGGCGCGGGCTGAAGACGGGCACCATGAAGAAACAACGCAGCATGCAGGAGGAGCAGATGCTGGAGATGTGGATAAAAGAAGAGACGTCAGCCACCAGAGCCAGTATTCTGGAGAAATGGGGTCGACTGCATAGTCTGGATCAGCACCAAGCCATGGTTAAATACATGAACATTATCAAAGAGTGGCCTGGGTATGGCTCAACATTATTTGATGTAGAGGTAAGAGCCAATAATCATTGATGGGCATGTGGCTGCTTAAGTCTATAGGATATTTATGTTTTATCAAGCTGATTTACATAGAAAAATATTTGAAATCAGAAATTTGCTGTATTGAACATCTAAAATGAGGTGAGCTAATCTGAGATCTTGTGTTTGTGCAGTGTAAAGAAGGCGGCTTCCCTCATGATCTCTGGCTGAGTGTGAGTGGAGAGAACGTGTCCGTGTTTAAGAGAGGCGAAGCCAAACCTTTAGAGACCTTCCCGTACGAACATATTGTTTTCTTTGGTGCTCCTCTTGCCAGCACATTTAAGATCACAGTGGATGGGAGAGACATGTTCTTTGAAACACCACAGGTAATCGAAGTCATTTTTACAAAGATCCTCGATAATAATAAGATGCTGCATTTGTATTAATATGAATGGGAAAAATGTACAACATTCAATACAACCACACTAGTCCTGACTACCAGTAATAGGAGGCTGCGTCCGAAATCGCCCTCTATACCTTCATTCACTACTCCTACATTTGTTTACTAATATAGTCCACTTAAAGGCCTGAATGAAAACGAGTGAGTAAATTTGGACTCTCTGTATGACTTAAGAACATCCCCATCTGCCAAGACACGAAAATGCATTGAACACAAACTTCACAATTGATGGCCAGCTGCTTAGACTATGAATTTGGATACTACTAAAAATGTATTTCCACTCACAAAGTGCACTATAATAGGGTATAGGGAGCTATTTCTGGCACAACTCTGGTATTGGTTACAACTATTTATTTGAATTGTATTTTTGAATACAATAATTACTTTTTTGCTTCCTGAAGTCAAGTCACTATTATTTGTAAAGTCCTTTTCAAATTACACATTGTTTCAAAGAAGCTTTTCAGATAGGCCAGGTACTTGGCTGGATAGACAGCCCTGGGGGGGACAATTACATATTCCGGTTGGGCAGATATATTAAAAGTTCATTGTATGCCTTTTTTATGTGATTAAAATGACAGATCATGATGTAATAGATAAGTAATAGAAGTACAAAATCTTTAATATAAAAAACAGTTTACAATATGGTATTTTGTGTTAATGCATTGGCTAAAATGAATTAACAATGAATAAAACTTTGACAGCATTTATTAATATTAGTTCATGTTCATTTTAGCATTTACTAAAATATATTTAAAATCAATCGCTGTAACTTTTGACATTAGTTAATGCACCATAAACTAACATGAATAATTGCATGTTTTAACATTAATAAGGTTTAATTCATGAAAAACTTGCTCATTGTTCATGTTGCATTTACTAATGTTATTAATGTATCACAGACAGTTTCTGCCAATCTCATATTAATCTTGAGTGCCTATACAGTAATATTGCTTACGTCTTATCTTTGAAGAGTATTTAGTTTGAACAAATTTATAAAAGAGAAATAAAGTTGTACGATTATTTCCAGAAAATACATGATCTGCTAGAGGTGGGACTAGTGAGGAGAGCGGGATGTTACTAGAGCACGAGCAAGCAACAAATCATATTGATTAATCCCTTTGTGTTTTGTACATTATGCACGTACACACAAGATTGCCAACAATACACACGTATGATTTAGTTTGACTCACCGCATGCAGTTTATGTCCGGCATCTTTTAGTACTGGGACCGCGCCATCTATCAGTTTCAAATGATCTCCAAATCCAGCGTTATATCCACCGTTTATACAACTTCCATCACTAAAATGCCGTGAGCAAACAGGCACACATAAACTTCAGTATCACAAGAGTAACGAGATACAGCGCAGCCCATATTGACGCAGCGCAGATGATCTTGATGGTACGCGGGTCTCGCTCGTCGGTTGGCTCATGGGCGGGCTCTTTCTTTCGCCTTGCCATGCTTTTCCAGGAGAATGGCCAATAAAAGGTATAGGGTCCCTTTGATGACACATGGATCCAGAATTATAAAAAAAACTTTCTGAAACAAGTTGGGGTCTGATGGACTTAAAACTGTCCAGCGTGTCCAAAAATTGGACTTACAGACGTTCTTTGAATAAAGTTGAAGTTTATTAACCTGAAAATCAGCGCTGGGCTGTCTCACACACAACTAACTCAACCGAGAGTCCCGGAGAATCAGCCCCGCCTAAACAGTGTTTTACATTTTTATATGTGTATGTGTGGGTGTATCTTCAAGCTTGCTTCAGTAGTTAGTGTCCAATCCCACGGCTCTTGAGACATCCACCGTTTAGTCTTTAGCCAATGGAGAGATGACCGCTTGGCGCTTGTGGACAACCGCACCCTTCTTCTTTGTTCTCTTAGCATCTGTAAAACACCAAACTTCCCCCAACCTGTTCACCCAACGCTTATCTAAACATAAGATCTGTGGTATGTGTTTGCATGCTCTGCTTGGTTCAGGCCAGCTAATCTCTCTTGCACATTCCTGAGCTGATTTACCCCCCTTGGACGCACTGTTTCTTGTGGTCTAATATTCTCTCCTTCACAGAACCACAGTAATTATGACACTACAGCATGATATATTGATAACAAATAACTTGATTAAACATATGCAATTAAAACATGGTAATTAAAACACAACACTCTTAAAGACTTATAAAACCCTTCAGGTGCTGGCTGGGGGAGTCTTTCAAGTACAGAAATTCTACGTCATACCTCCAACTCTTTTTTTGGACATGTTGACCATGTTAGGCATGAGCAGCCAGCACGTTTAGTAGTGTAAAGAAGTCAGAATGCATGACATAGCATGACATTCGATCTTTAACAAATACAACCTTATTTTAAAGCGTTACAAATGTATAAAACAAATGATAATAAAAAATGTATGAATATTATCCTTAGTTGCATTTTTGCATGTGTCATGACAATGACGGCATGTGACTAAACTGTGAATGTTTTCTTTCAGGTTGGAGAGATCACCAAAATCATGAAAGCATACATCAACATGATAGTGAAGAAACGATGCAGCGTTAGATCAGTGTCCAGCTTTGGAAGCAATTGGATCAGGTGATGAGTGCTGTGCTGTCCAATCAAAGTCAAAACTGTTCCTTCTAAATGATGGCAAAACAGAAAGAAATTCCACAGAGTAAAGATGAGATATGGAGGAGATGCATAAACCAAGAAGAGGGAAAACATCAGTCGTCAAGATGTCTATAACTAGTACCTGAATTTACACTGGTATCTCCTGAAGGCTTTAAAAGTTTTCCTTTCAGGTGTTGTTGATCAGTTTCAAGACACTGTAGCACTCTTTGAAAAGATCAATACATGGTCGTAAAGCATTATGTTGAGAGTCTTAAGACACTGAAGTGACTGTCAGCAGCGATGTTAAAACTTTGCCTTACTTCATACAAGGGCTGGTCTGTGTAGATTTGCATCATTATTCTGTGTTAATCGTACAGGAATTTGTTCCAGAACCTTCACTCAGGTTCCTTAGGTTAAACAAATAAGGAAAGTTTCTCAAAATGTCAATGCCTTAATGTCTTGCCGTTTTTATCCCACATTCATTTGCATATTGTGCATAAGTTCTGGGTTGAGCTCAGGTACAGTATGAAATACTGAAGATATAAGCAATATCCCTGAATTTTAGTGCAGTGTTGTGGTTGTCATAGCGACAGAAGACAGGATTGATCGATAGGAAACGATATGTGGAAATATACACATTTATTTATACTGATAAAAGCTGTTCGGCTTCACAACGTCAAAAGGTCAGTTTTAAATTCAAATCCTTTTTAGTTCACAGGTCAACTGGGTAAGAATGTGTGTTTTTTTTAAAGGAAGTCTACATAATTGTAACTGAAGGATGACTAGTGTGTGCCTGAAAGCGAGGCGGTTTTGGGTGGGCTGGGTATTTATTCAGTGTTATTGTGATTGTATGGATGTTGAGTAGAGACTCAATGATGTAAATAACAGTGATAGTACGAGTGGAATGGAGAACGTCACTGTTGTATCGGAGACTCATTTCCATGGTGATGTCATGCAAAGTTCGGATCATTTTTGCTCAAGTAATGAATGTGGACAGCTGCTGGTCAGCTCAATGCCAGAGTTCAGCTTCATCAGTTAAAATTAGTTTAGGGTCAAAATATTAAACTTGTGTAGAGGATGAAAAAAAATCACAAAATGTTTTTTTTTGTAACTGGATTTACAAAATGCTTTAATAAATTATTTCCATTCCAAAGTGGTGTGGATTAATTGAGTGTTATCAGTGTACATGATCACATATTTATATGCAACACAAAATCAAACTTGACCAGGTTTAACCATAACAAATCTTGACCCAACCCACAGGTTGTTTATTCCACCTACTCAAGTGCAATTCTTATGGATTTCAGGCCATGAATCTTTAACAAACTTAGTTTATTATTACCAGAGGATTTGTGACACTACTCAGCAACAACTAAAAATTCAGAAACGTTTTCAGTTTAGTGGTTAAAGGTAGAAACTGTAGCAGTCAGGGCATGTATCGGTCAGGAAGAGCGGCTTTAATATCCTCTAGCACAGGGCAAAAAGTGCCCACACAATGCAAACCTTATCTTACAATCTGATTGTCACACATGCTCAGACAGGTTGCATTTTACAGTGTAATGGTGAGCAACAGTGAAAATAAAAAGACATTCATGAGGTCAACTGGGGCAGAGCAGCCTTTAGTTTTTTTATTAAAAACAGCACAAACTTAGCTTTATTATTGGAATAATAAATTAACAAACACATTCAAAAAAGACAAAACAAAACCAACGATGGGGAAAACAAAATTGGGATAAACTATTTACTAAAACAAGGACACGGACTAACTAAACTAAGAAAATAAACACTTAATACGAACACTAAACTACACTTACTAGACACAGGGGTAACAGGAACTTTGAAGGCACAGCAAGGTACAAACAGAAATGTCTTATTCAAGAACATCCAATAATATACAGAGACTTTAACAACATTCACAGGGACTTGTCACAATGAACACGCACAGGAAAATGAATATGAGGGTGTTTTAAAGGGAAGACAGACAAAGGATAATTTACAAGGAACAGGTGCTGGGGATTAAACACTAATGGGAAGGTAACAAGGAAACGAGATGGCGGGAAACACTGACGAGGCACGAGAAAGCGCATGACAGCCAATATATAAGCAAAGTCATGTCTTTCTCACACAAAACCCTAAGGCTACGCCATGACTCCGCTCCAACAACAAGAATAAACATGACATGATAGCGGAATCATGGTACTTTGGGGGATGAGAAAGAAATTTACTCACGTTGTGTTAATCACATTTACACAATTCCTTCGATATTTTCGTCCGTCATAAACAATTTTGGAATGGGTTCGATATTCTGATTTATTCACATCCGAAGCAGGCATTTTGACAGGAGTTTTAACAATTTAAAGTAAAGAGACACTGTACAAACGACCGCCAATTACGAAGAAACACATACGAAAAATTTGGAATGTATGTGCCATGACCTTAACCCTAACATACCACTGAAAACCGGACTGCCACTATACTGAGTGACACATGGCATCGCGAAACCGGACGGAGAGCGGACGTGCCACCAGACATTCCACTAAGACAATGGAATGTGCCGTTGGCTTATGCGCGTAAAGTGCCATGCCATTCTGTGTTAATACTGCAACTGCGGATTTTGAAACTGGGAGGTTCTTGAAGTCCTTCACACAAACACATGACCTGACCAGCTGTAGATATTAGCCCAGATCCTCTGCTTTTGTCGATATGAGCAACAATCGCTCTTTACTAATATCTTTATTTATACCTGTCTGCTGTATTGCTGTAGTTTTGGGGCAGACGACAAGTCCATTAACAAGTAAGTCGGTTTATATTTACTTTTCGCCACTTTGAGGTGTGTTTATAGGCGTTTAACTAAAGATCGTGAGACAATGGCTCTGCGTTCATGCTTAGTGAGTTCCCATTTTGTGGTCACACACTGCCACGAAATGCTGTCTCTACTTAGGTTGCTGACTACCGTCAGACACAACCCGTGTTTTCAAAGCTATCAAGTTTCTCGATGTCGTCTGTTTAAATATATAAAGTAAATATAACTGAGCCTTTTGACGGCTGCTTGAGTGAACGTGACTCTATAAACGTCCGTGCAGAAACATTAAAAGAGCATTATCAACATTATAATGTTATTGCTAAAACGTTATTAAAACATTGGTTTTGGTTGGTGAAACGTTATTCGTACATGCTTAGTGAAACGTTTAAAAACACAACTTTTATAACTTAATGGGAATATAGTATTGCTTTCTGTTGACTAATCAGTGAAACAATTCACTTTACACAAACAATTGTAGCTTTTCTATTTTGCCTATTTAGATAATTAAGCCATCTCCATGGCAGCTTGGTATTTTATTAGACTAATTATGTGGTTATTTAATGTTAAGGCATTAAAGACTTGTGATTGCCAAGTCCACATCATGTGATACTAACAAGTCATGCTGCAGGACAATGCAAAAAAGTATTACACACTAAGAATTGCTGGGTTAGAAAATAACCCAACCTTAACCCAGCTGCTGGGTAACTATGGGACAGAACACGCGCTGGGTTATTTTGACCCAAGTGCTGGGTTGAACCATTTGACCCAAAATGCTGGGTTGTTTATTTGACCCAACTAGTGGGTCAGGTTAACTGTGTTTCTGGGTTAATATAACCTAAACATTGGGTTATATGTTGTCTCATTGCCTTGCTACTTTTATATTTACCAATAAAAATAAATAATCTCAAGGGAATGTAAAATTATTATATTTTTTTCTGTAATACACTTACACAAAACAAATGCAATTGTAAATATGCATTTTTATTAATTTATTTCTTTACATTTATTGAATGGGTGCAATTGTCATACATTTCATCCAACACCTTCAGACACATAAAACAAGTTTTTGTACATCGGTTTCTTTAAAAACACAAAACTGGGTGAATTAGGCACTGTAGATTCCTATTCTATATGTCAACATTGCAGCATTAGAACACTCAAAAATATATTATTGGCACATGAGAATCAGTCCAAACAGTGTGCCATTAAAACTAAGCCAAACAAAGACTCCAAACAACAGACAATACATGTGACAACTTAAAGCTGCAGTATGTAACCTTGGTATTTGACCACAAGAGGGCGCATTTCCAACAATAACAAAGGCGAAGCTTGATGACGCTATGAAGCAGGTGACATGGGAGATGTCGTTTTAAATGCGTTTTCACCATAGCGATGTATCTAAATTGGATAAACGAATCATGATCACGGATGAGGTAATTTATTCGTTTTTGTATTACCTGTCTATCAATACACTCGCGAGAGCAGAGTCTCTGTCAAGTCCAAGATTGTCGCGCAGCTCTCTCCATCTCGAAAACGCCTGGCCGATATTTATCCTGGTTTTATTCCTCCGTTTGTCACACAGTCTGCGTGTATCCAAATATGGACGCTTACGTTTTACTGGCACTTCAATAATCGCCAAAGAGTAATCGTGATCCATAACAACGACAACCAAACAATACGCGCGGGCGCGGCAATAACATAACAACCACTTCCGCATTTGACCATGTGATATTCCGGTCTACACCGGAACAAAGTATAGAGCGGAGATTGCGTCACTGAGAGGCGACATTTCTTTTCCGGGACGGCCAGTTATTTAAAATCGGAATTTCTCTGAAATAAAAAATCTTTGGAGACTTTTGAAATATTGTAAGTACACAACTGGAGGAAATATATCACACTGTGCAAGTTATTTTCGGAAATTTTATTACAAAATTATTACATATTGGAGCTTTAAAGCATGTTACAAGTGTCCAGAAAAAACTGTTGTCCTCAAAAACTTCCCACATTAAGACTCATGTCCATCAATACGATAAACTGCATGCTGGAGAAATTTCTAAGTAGGAAGAGACTGCTTAGTTAACATCAAGCACAGAAAAGGACTTGAACCAGATCAACTGAGCAACAAGTCAGTTTCAACGGCATGTCCCGAAACAATGGCGAAGGTCTGGGATGTCATTGCTGCCTCGTCCCCAAGGCACAAAATGTGCAGATTACATCACTGGTCTCTGCATTTTGCAAGTATTCCACCATGACAGTCCCCACCTGTTAAATATATGATAGTTAGTCTTAAAACATAACTAACATTTAAGTTAAAATGCATTTAATGAACATACACAGAGGCCTTATAAAAATCATAATTTTAGAGGAAAACTTCAAACTTCACTTTTGATATTTTACTTCATTCACTACATTCATACTGTATATCATTTACTTCTGAGGATATACATATATCACACAGTGATGGCCAAAATTATTAGAACACTAGTATTTTTACCAGCTGGAAAATGGAATAAAAGTCAGTTATTTCTATCGTTTGCTGTCGTGTGTCAGAAGGAAATTTCTGTTTAATTTTCCAAACATTATTTTTGTCATTAATTGTAATAATCAGAGAGATTAAGAGGCATAGCTTTTAGCTAATGCAGCTAACGGTAACGTTACCTGAGGGAAAAAAAGCGTGAAAATGCTAAATTTTAAATTATTGCTAGTTGGTTGGATCCGGCACGTCGCAGACACTTGAAAAAATATCCCCTTAGATCAAGTTTTGTATGAAATTATCTAATTCTGACTAAACGTTACAAAGTCATACAGTAGGCAAACGGTAACCGAACTATACCATGTATTTCTGACCTAAGGCTAGTTCATACATTTCCATGAGGATTTAACGTGAAGGATAAAAACCTTTTAAAGTAAAAATATGCACACGTACACACATATATATAACATAAGGATAAAGCGATTGTTAAGGCCTTTTTTGTAAAAAAATAGCATGCTAAGCTGCTAAATAACTTGACGTTAATCAATCACAGAATAAAACACTTCCTCCGCACAGCGACCGATCAAATACTGCATTAAACAGTAAAATCTGTGTGCACTTACCACAAATTATTAAAAATAATCATATTATCATATTAATTTACCTCATAAAATCAGCTTGCTGTGATGTGCGTTGCCGTCTGACAATGAGACGCGTGAAGGATCCAGAAGGTTCGATGAAGTGGAAAAATGAACAAACCGGTTGGGTCAAAATAACCCAACCAAGCTGTTCAGTGGTGAAAGAACCCCTACAGTCCATTTGACCCAGCATGAGCAACCCAACTGTGTGTTTACAGTACCTCAAACAACCCAAAATTATGACCCAGCACAATTAACCCAAAAATGTGTTTACAGAAATAACCCAGCATTTTTTAGAGTATACTTTAAATAGTTGAGTCATTTTTATTTAACTACTATATGGCCATATGTTTTATTTTCACCCATGCAACTTAATGAAGTTACATGAGACCTTAATTAAAACTATTTTTGCTAGATAGAAAAATGGAAACTAATAGGCAGCATTAAAGGGATACTTCACCCCAAAATGAAAATTCTATCATCATTTACTCATTGAGTTGTTCCAAATCTGTAAACATTTCTTTGTTCTGATGAACACAGAGAAAGATATTTGGAAGAATGCTTATAACCAAACCGATTTTGCCCCCCATTGACTCCCATAGTAGGAAAAACCCCAAAGTCTCCGTAGAACACAAAAGATATTTGGAAGAATGTAGGACAGCAAACAGATCAGGGGCACTTTTAACTACCACTGTTATTTTTTCCTACTATGGTAGTCAATGGGGGGAAAAAATCTACCTATAAGCATTCTTCCACATATCTTTCTCTGTGTTTATCTGAACAAAGACTTTAATACAGATTTGGAACAACTCGAAGGTGAAATGAAGGTCATTTTTGAAGTGAAGTATCCCTTTAAACAAAGAAACCTGAATGTGTTCCTTGTAACAATCTGATGTTATAATCTACTGTATTCTTGACATTAGACTTTGACCCAAACTTTATAATTGAAAAATAAAAGGTCAGTTAAACAATAACTGAGTGAGGCAAGTGAAACTTGTTCCGTTTTTTTTGTAATAGGCCTCCTTTCAATGCATAATTCATTCCTAAATCTGCTTTCTTTTCACAGACTGCACTGTAAAATCTAACACAAGTTGTGATGAATGTCTGAAGATTGTTTCGGTAAGATTGGATAACATGATTCTTATTTTTATTTACAAACACGTAATGTGTTAAAAATGTAGTCAGCATACATGTTATGCACACTGAAGAATTTATTGTATGTAAATATTATGAAGTAAAGAAATAGTGAAGGAATATATTATTTGTTTTTGACATTGTTCTGTGTGCAAGATGATGTTTTGTTTTAATAGTTTTTTTTGTATTTTTTGTGCGTTATTTATCTCTTCATCAGTGTTTGTGGTGCATTTCGAGTCAGAAATGCATAGACTATCCAGTAAAGAACATTCTCCCCCCTCACAGTGTGTGTCCCCTCTCAGATGCACGATGGGGGATGTGCTGGGGTAAGACTCACAAAAACATAGTACATCAAAAATATTGTGACTTAATAGTTTATCTAGTTAAGTTGTATTACGAACATACAGTATATAAAAGTCAGCTGCTTTTTATGTTACATTTATTAAATGTATTTTAATAAATATAACTTGAGACCAGTTTAAACCTTACTGCATCAAGAAAACACATTTGTGTTTGAATTTCACAGTGAATTTCCAGGCTCTCATCATTAGCATTTCCGTGATCGTGGTGGTGATCATCATCGCCATATTAGTCTGTTGTTTCCGTTGCTGTAAATGTGAAAACATCACTACAAAACTAGGGTAAGCTACAAAACCCTAATTATTGTATGTTTTGCAGTGTTTGTGAATGCATGATGTTAATAGTAAAAAATAAGGGAGGGGAAGTTATTACTACATGTTTATTTCATAATGCATTCATCTCAATTAAGATTTTAATCAAATTAAACAGTTTGTTAATATTAATAACAAATGCAGACAAAGTACTAAAAGTTCTTCTGTTATAAAAAGGGCAAGGAGGACCGATGAGCGCACGGAGAGACAAGCTCAGCTGAGAAAGTTCCACCATGGAGAAAGGTATGTTTTTTTCTTTACTTGGGAAAGTTAGAGACTACTGCTTTTAATACCAAATCCACTGTCAGATGTTCAAAACGCTTTTTTTGACGGTTTGTCTGAAATTTAAGGGTGAAGAAAGTCAATTGCTTTCAATGTCTGTTCTATCCATTTTGTGTAATATTTTAACGGATGATGTGGAAACGTGTGATTTCAGATCTTTTGAAAAAAAAATTATTTGATTGCAGGAAAACTGAGATGAGGCAGAGACATGATGAAATCCGACTGAAATATGGTAAGATTCACCCTTCAAAAGGAATAAATGTATTAACTATTTTTTAATTGTCTGTATTTTATTTTAAAAATATGATAAAGTTCATTATACAGTAGACATTGGGCTGTGCCTAATCTGTTTCAGGTTTGGCAAAGGATAATCCATACTCCAGATTTGAAAACAACTAAGCAATTTAGACTTACTCTTTGTTCTGGTTTATAACTCAATTGAATACACAAACACAAATTGTTTGCATTTTCTTGACCTGGAGATTAAATTAATCTTCCAATGAACAATATATACGCCGACAATATGTAGTTTGCTTTGATCCGGCCTTTCTTGTTAGGTTGGCTAACAATAAATTAAATGCATTTGTTTTACTTGCCTATGCATTTTTTCAAATGTATATCTTTTACTCTGATTTGATTTGCTAGGACTTCTATAAATAAATTAACCTGGTGTTTGATAGGCTTTTGATGTGGTTTGATGTGGTTTTGTATGTTTGCTTCAATTTCAAAAGCAATTTTATCTACACAAAATTACCTTCATTGATCAGTTTTTTTGTTAGTTTGTTGTTTTGCAATATGATTGTCTGTGTTTTGCGTTTGTCAGCATTTGAATCACTATCTATTGTGACTAAAGGACTTAAATTTTAATACAGTTGTAATTCAATGACAACCTAACAGGAATAAAGACAACATGAAAAGTTGTTCTACGTCTGTTTACTACAAAGTTTGTACATTAGGAAATAACTACTGTCAAACAATAAGAATGATCCACAGGTTTGAAACCACATTATAACACATTATACATATGCCTAAAACTTAAACTCTAAATAAGCAAATACACCTGCAGTGTTTTGGAGAACACTCCACTTTTTGCATCTCACTGAACCGTGTGATCTGGGTTTACAGCAACAGCTTCCAAATGCATGTAGAATCAACTCCAGAACTTTATCATGATTCATTTATGAATAAATATCTGGATGTGAATACTCTCTAAATAAATTTGAGAGTGTGCACTTTAAGCCAATATGCATACACTAACTTTAATTAATTTTGGTATACAGCCATAATAACATAAAATGTGCTTTTGTCCGAATATGTTATTACTGTAGCCTACCTATACAAGGCAGCACTCCAAACTTTTACCTCAGTCAAAATGATGCCTAGGAAATAATTTATAAAATTGCCTGTTAGATAGACACAAAATGAATTATACTGTATCTCATACCCTCACTACACATCACAGCATCTGATACGTCTTAGTCTTGTTAAAGCCTATAACAATCAGATAGAAATTGTATGCAGCATGGTGATCGAACAAACAAAGTCCGATTTTTTATTTACAAGACAATGAAGCTGAAATAGCGATCAACAGGATCGTTTCTTATGATATGTATATTTGTAAACAGCTGTAGATGTTTCTTGATCTTGGTTCAAATACAGTCATGCATTAGGCTAACATTTTTTTGACAAAACAACATGTCTTCAAATTTTCTAGTGCATATTTATCAAAATTTAGAGGCAACAGAGTACTGAAAGATACCATTTAAGTTGATCCTGAATTAAATTTGTTTTTCTCATGTTTATATAAATGATTCAGTAAGAAATAACAAAAATATGAGGGATGAGATCTATGAAGATTTCTGTATACACTGACAGATGTGTAATTATTGACTTACCTCTGTTTGTCACAGAAGACAGGGACAGTATTATTTGTAATTATTTCTGTTTCATTGTATTTCTGTAAGCAAGTGCTTGTTAGAGATTTATTTTCACACATAAAAACTACAAAAATGATTTTGAACCCATGGCCCTGATTTAGAAAGTAAGTTGATCAACAATGAATCAGATCATCTAGTTATTCTGGTATTGACATGCAGTCTGCTGGATTTTTTCAACGGACATGTTTTAAATCTGACATTTTGATGATCAAAAAGCTGTTTGTTTCTGGTTTATTACCGAGTTACACATATGCCGATTAAAAGAAAACATCCAGTGGTTGCTTGTTTATACATTACATTTTACCCAAATGTTTATCAAATTCCAGTACACGCAGTTTACATCTATTAAAAAGTGTAAAAGAATGTTGGAAATTAAAAATTCAAGGGAGGCAGTTTGTCTAATCTCTAAGGTTTTCTAGATCATTGGATTCTTTCACATTTAATAGAAAATAATATAAAACTTTTAATATTATTGGACAGCTGTAGAACAATAATAGATCTTTCTTTTGTACACATATACTGCCATAAATCATTAGTATTAGTCACCCTTTATGTTTGTCGCTGGGTTTTGGGAACATTTAACCAATAAAAAGTATTAAAAGTGTTTAATCATTTAAAAAGTGAATTTTTTCTGTTTCTTTAATAACAGATAATTTGGACATCTGAGAATTTGGTTTGATTTTTTTGGGGGGAAGATCTTCCTCATTTAAACATATTTATTGTACATTACTTTTTCTGAAGAAACTTCGGTAACAGTGCAAAGGAGTAAACATTTTTTGTGTTACCTTTGTGTTAAGATTGCTAGCATTTCTGGACATGCATAACACATATTTTATATAAACATATACAATGCATACATATCGGGTATATACTGTATATATTATGTATATATGGACTGTATGTGCAAATCTAACAGCCTCTATAATAGAGGGAAATGCAACATAGTGAAGAAGCCCAAACACCGCACATGTACAATATTGAATTGTCAAATTAAAACAAAGATGTAGAGAAACATTCTCCCATGTTAAAGGTCTCTAATCCTACCAAATCGTACCTCTCTGGCAGATCCTTCAGGGTGTCATTGAGGGGCTCGCTGTCCACTGCTCACCACATGATCACTGGGGTCCCTCGTGGATCTGTGCTTGAACCGCTGCTTTTTTCCATCTACATGACATCCTTGGGACCCATCATACGGGAACATGGCTTCTCGTATCACTGTTATGCATACGACACCCAGATCTACATCTCGTTTCACCCAGATGATACCACTGTAACAGCTCGCATCATGGCATGCCTCAAGGACATTATGGATGAAAGCGCATCACCTCCAGCTGAACCCCGCCAAGACAGAACTACTCGTGTTTCCAGCACACCCCACAGTGCAACACGATCTAACCATCCATCTTGGCAATACCACAATCACTCCTTCCAAAACAGCCAGGAACCTCTGAGTCATATTTGATGAACAGCTGTCCTTCAATGATCACATTGCAAAAACAACGCGGTCATGCCAATATGTCTTATTCAACATTAGAAAGGTTAGACCCTATCTGACTGAACATTCGGCAAAACTCCTTGTCCAGGCCCTGGTGATCTCAAGTTTGGACTACTGCAATGCTCTCCTTGCTGGTCTTCATGCAAAGGCTATCAAACCACTCCAGCTGGTTCAAAATGCAGCAGCACGCCTCGTCCTCCAACAGCCCAAAAGGGCTCATGTGACACCCCTTTTCATCTTCCGGTCGAAGCCTGCATCGGATTCAAATCACGAATGCTTGCCGACAGGACTATCACTGGATCTGCACCAGCATACTTTCACACCCTCCTACACTCTTACACCCCACCAAGAACCTTGCGTTAAGCAAACAAGCTGCGTCTTGTATTGCCTTCTCATTAGCATCCCTCACAACTTCTTCCTGGTGGAATATTCTTCCTCAGTCCGGTCAACAAGATCTCTCACAACATTAAAAAAACTACTTAAAACCCATCTCTTCTCTGAATACTTGAAAAATGCAAAAAAATATGACTAACCCTCTCTCTTTCTCTCAACAGATAGTGGTCTAGCTTTTGTTGAAACTAGTAACTTTGTATTTGCACCTATTGTATTATTGCTCCTGTATGACATATTGCTTATTGCTCCCTGAACTCTCTGTAAGTCGCTTTGGATAAAAGCTTCTGCTAAATGACTAAATGTAAATGTAATGCAACTAAAACAAAACACAGACATTTTCATTTATAACAATTGTTTAAAAAAGAAAGACAAAAAAACAGATATATAAGCAGTACTAGAAAAGTAAGATTTGAAGGCCTAAATCTTACAGGCTGACCATGAGATCACTTCTCCACACTTTGCAGAGCTGAAACCTCCTACTATAATTGGCCCGAACGACCTCCAGCAGTGCACAGGTTTCTGCCACAGTGAAATTAGGCCCTTTTGAGTCCATGGTTCCAACTCTTTGGCGTAGCCAACACTGACCTTAAAAGCCTTGAGCATCATTGCTTTGGCTTGTGCTCAATTAAGCTTATACCAATCAGTTCATTGCTGGTTAATGGGTGACACCATTTAAACACATCATGTCTATGCACCCATTTCTCTTAGCCTACAGAGGCCTACACATGGCCGGTGTTGTTCATCGTTACACTAGGAGAAGGTGCCGTCAAAGGGTGCATGCTGAGCATGCCAAACCACTCGAGAAATACACATCAGATGAACTGTATGCACGTTTTGGCTTTGGGAGAGATGACATTAAGTACATTGCAGATCTTGTCAGGCCAACACTCCAACACCAAACCCAAAGGAGTCATGCTTTATCCGTGGAGGAACAGTGCGTAATCGCTCCGCGCTTTTAAGCATGTGGGGCTTTCTACCAAGTAATTGGTGACAATATGGGAGTGAGAAAAGCAACAGTGAGTAATGTGGTGAAGGCTATGTCAGTAGCACTGGGCAGTCTGATCAATCAATTTGTTTCCTTTCCCAAGGATGACCAGACAGCTCAGACTAAGCACAAGTTTTTTCAAATGGGGAACATAACTAGCACTATTGGTGTCTTTGATTGAACTCATGTGCATATCGAAGCGTGAAAGGGAGTGGGAGTATGTCAATCGAAAATGGAGGCACAGCATCAACATCCAACTTGTGGGCAACGCCGACCTCATAATAACTAACTGTGTTGTGAAATGGCCAGGGTCTGTTCATGATGCAAGTATTCTAAGAGAAAGTGCACTGTACAGAGAGCTTCAATCCCACCGACCAAATGGCATAGTATTGGGAGACAGCGCGTATCCACTCCTACCATGGCTAATGATGCCTTTTCCAGTTACCAACACACCTGAGCAGGCACGCTTCAACTCCTCACATTGCAAAACAAGATGTGCCATTGAACGCTTAAATGGAGTCCTGAAGAGACGGTTTGCGTGTCTTAACTACTTGCGAGTACAACCCAAGGTGGCATGCAACATAATCCTTGCCTGTATTATTTTGCATAACATCGCCATCAGGTGTCATGTCCATGTTGATGACAATTTTGATGGACCTGAGCCTGATGTAGAACCAGAACAGCCGCCAATGTTCTTACCTAATGAAGGACACACTGGACATGCAATTAGAGATGCAATTGTGAGAAATAACTTTTAACTATTCTACTGAATGACTGAGTATATTTTTTGTTGTCATTGCCATTAATATACTGTGGAATTATTGAGCTGTGAACAACAGTGACATTTATTTGACAGCTGATAGCTTTTTTGTTTTTCTTGTTTACCATATCTCATTAGATGTGACATGGTTCATATATGCTTCAAATATGAAGAAATGTATATCATCAGTAAATATTGATTTTGTGATCATTCATGTTTATTTGGTTCAAAAAATCACAACTGAATCCACCCTTCTGATGGGATCAGGATAATACTGTTTTTTTGGATCAAATGATCCCAAATCGAGTTCGAAGTTTTGAAAAACCCAAAGGGCAGGTTAGATCCTGATAGAATGTAAAATCGGATTACACGCTCTGATCTTAATTCGGAATCCCTCTTATGCTTTTGAAAAACCCCTTTCCAAAATTTGATCCAATCCGTGATCCGAGATCCCACTGGATTACTTTTGAAAAACTGGGCCCAGGATATTCACTTAATCTCTCTATGATGGATTTACTGTTCAGCAGGGATATGTCAAATTAATCAATTTACTGTGAGAAATCAACAAGTTTATGTTCTAGTTCTCTAGGTTCATTGATACAGTTGGCAAAAATGTATAATACTGTATGTAAATATAAAGTAAAAAACTACAGTATATAATGTAAACTATAGATACAGATTACAGAATGTGTAAATAACTTTAGATACTAATTCATTGAAATGAATAAACATTAAATAAATGTACTTGTGTCTTATATTGAGTTGTGCTTTAGATGGGAAAGATCTGCTAATTATTCTCTAATAATTCTGTGTTTGGGTCATAATCTCCCTTTTCTATTTTTGAATATTGCAAGTTGATCTTGAACGAATAAGTAACTTTTAACTCAAAAGTGTAACATTGACAAATATTCTATTAATCTATGTTCTAGATTTTTATGATAATATTTCAGAGATATTTTGGTCATAAAGTGGTTTAAATTACTGTATGTCAATGACAAATGAGTCCAATTGTAAAGAATAAATAAATACAAATTTTTGGTTGAGAGACACAAACATTCCCCGATGCTCAAGAAGTCAACACCAAATACCGAAAAGTCATGTGTATGTAAATGTCTAGAATTGATAGCCATCTTAAATTGATATAAACTTTTTCATTCAGTGACAGTAAAGGTTGTTGACTTCTTCAGTAGCAGAATGTTTGTATTTTTTTAATAGTTTAGTCTCTTGATTGTCATCTGTGTAAAAAGATAAATCTCAACATGATAGAGTCATGTATGAATAGGGGTCAAATATGCTTATTACATGGCTCTTTGGAATCTTGATTCTGATGACCAGTCACGACATGTGCAGGTTCGTTATTCCCAAATAACAACCTCTCAAAACTAATAACATACGCATTACCCATATGCAGCAAACCTTGCAAAACAACGTCTTTCAATAACATATGACATTATATTTACAAATGAGCCATGTAGCTGTGTAATAAGGGGGATAATTTAATAGCAGCGGCTGGATTTGCGAAATAAGCCCCTTCAAGTGTGATACCGGATCCCACTGTCTGGGCTTGTTTCTGCAATTACAACTGGCAGCATTTACATTGTCCCTTCATAAAATGCTGAAAAAAACGTATGTGACCCTGGACCACAAAACCAGTCTTAAGTAGTACTGGAACATTTAATAGCCAAAAATACATTGTATAGGTCAAAATGATAGATTTTTCTTTTTGCCCAAAAATCTAAAGTATATTAAGTAAAGATCATGTTAAATTAACTATTTTTGATAAATACATCAAAACTTTTATTTTTGTGAGTAATATGCTATGCTAAGGATGTCATTTGGACTACTTTTAACAGCGATCTTGTTATTGATTAGATTTTATGTTACCCTCAGATTCCATATTTTCAAATAATCTCTGCTAAATATCGTCAATGGAAAATGTATTTATTCATCTTTGAGATTATGTTAAAAAAAATCGAAAATTTGACCATTAAGAATGGTTTTGTTGTCCGGGGTAACATGTGTGTGATTAATATGTGAAATGTATATAATAAGTATAATTAAAAGGCTTTGGGCTTTTTCACCAAACAGAATGCAAGGGTTAATCACGTGGTTCCACCCTGTCCAATCAAATGGGCAAGCTGCTTTGCGTCTTCCGCTTGGAATCACGTGGTTTTACCCGGGCCAATCAAATAGACGACTTCGTTTGCGCTTTCTTGGTTAGCGCGGGGAGGACAGAAGCACATTACAGCGCAGCGGAGAAACGCTCGTGTTATATTTATATCCACTTTGCCAGGAGAATCTTATATTTTAACAGAAATGTCAGACGAAAAGCCTAAGGTAAATGAATGTCTCCGTCTCAGGGTCAAACAGTACGATTGAGAATGTTTTACGATGTGATGATTTAGACGGGCTGGATCCTGCACTAGTGTGTGGCCAGGAGAAACAAAGCAGATTTTGCGCATTTGCCGCATGTGGCCATGTGCACTGAACTCCGCCATCCACCCAGACAGATGGAAATGCATTACATCTGCATTTCTTACCTATTTAGATAGGATCATATTGCTTTGTTTTTTCCAGAAACAATATGCATATTTTTGGTTTCTTTGTTTGCGGATAGTTGCTCAACTTTGCGCCATATGCTGTTGTGTTGAATGCGTCACGATGTTTAAAGAGCCGCAGTTCAAGTTAACTTTATACAGGTTACTCTGACTACCATGTGATTGTTCTGAAAATTATTCAGTTTTCAAAACGTGGTATCCGAAGAGACCGTAAAAGACACAACAGAAACATGTGTACAGGATCTGCAACTGATGGTTACCCTTACATTTCTCACCTGATCTGTTTCCTCCTTACTGCGAGGACAACTGAATGTTGTTCACAATGTCGTTGTCGAGCTTCAACACCACTGTGCTTATTTTTTTAGGAAGGTGTGAAGACTGAAAATGATCATATCAACTTAAAAGTGGCCGGGCAAGATGGCTCTGTGGTCCAGTTTAAAATCAAAAGGCACACCCCCCTCAGCAAACTGATGAAGGCCTACTGTGAAAGACAGGTAAGATTTGGCAAGTTACAGGGTGTGTGGTTTTTCAAGCACACAGATCTGTAGATGTTAGAACTGAATGAATAAGTTTTCTTTCGTTTTAAAAGGAAGGGTTCTTACAAATATGAAGATTTCCCTGCCCCATGTAACAAATCCATCACTTTATTTTGTGGAATATTCTCTATATCTAGGGTTTGTCTATGAGGCAGATAAGATTCAGGTTTGATGGCCAGCCAATCAATGAGACCGATACACCTGCACAGGTTTGTCTTTACTTTTGTTGTTGATATAGCAGATCTGTCGTACAGTGAACACTATCCCAACACTGAAAATAACTGTGCAAACTGATTCCCAAAATTCGAATCATTACTTTTGCTTTATTTTTTAGCTGGAAATGGAAGATGAAGACACTATTGATGTATTCCAACAGCAGACCGGAGGAATCTGTTAAAGATTGTGTAGTTGTGCATAAGGCTTTTTCTCTTCATGTCAGTTCCACTGCAGTTCAGGGATGACGTTTATAAGGTTTTGGAAGTATATTTAATTTCGTTTTTTCTTTCTCTATTAAATCATCCAAGGACCTCATTTTCCAGTGTTTTCCCCTGAACTAAATTGGAAGTGACTTTGTGTTTTTTCTTTTGATGTTTATTGTATGCCTGTTTTATATTTTTTGTATTATGTATGTCTGCACCTCCCCATCTATTTTTATACCAGGAGGAACGTTTTGAGAAAGAGGGGATGTTTGTAACTACTAGATGCGTTACTGCAAATTTTCATTGAACAATTCCAGTAAGCACAGCTTGAAGAATTCTTTTAATAGACAATTTCTCAGCATTGTGTTAGCCATGCACCTCAGGTTTGATGAAGCTATATTGTGGATCTTGTCCTGTTGATGTTATTTTTAATTATAACATTTCTGAACTAATCTTAAGTCTTCAGTTATTTGCTTCGAAGCATAAATCTCAGTACATTATATATAAATGTAAGTGTTCCCCTTTATTTTATCGATGGCTGTTTTGCCAAAAGTGAAATTTCATTCTCATTTAACAGTTCAATCACCATTTTGGGGTCATCTCGATGCAGGTCAACACATGCCAAACCAGACTGTTCATCTTCTGTTGGTATTGGGGAATGGAGAACATACTCTTCTCCCCTCACAATCCTTCTGATTTGTACATTGTTTGCCCTTTACTATTGTATATAATAAATGTAGTTTGATACTCTATGGGTATCTCGACAGTTTTTAAGGTGTCAGCTAAATATAAAAACTTTGCCACTAGATGGAGCAGCTATATTATGGAGACTTTTTCATGCTGCTTGACATCAGTTTAAACAACAATTTAACCTAGCATTGCACTGGTATCACAGACAGAAAACCACTATTGGGCCTACTACAAGTTAAACTTCTTGAGAAAAAAAGTGTGTGTGTAGCTGCACTTAAATTGATAATTCCTATATTGTCGCTGTCCTTCTGAAACCTTGTATGTCCAAAACTTTTTATACTAAATTAAAAAAAAATGTATTGCAAATGATATTTGCTAGACCCATTGACAAACTTAAAGGTTGACTATTTATGGCTAATGATTTTAGCAAAAATAAAAATGACAAAATCTGGTGATATGAGGTTTCAGAAGGACCCCAGTAATATGCTCTGTGGTTTTTATAAAACGTATGAAATTGTCTATATGAAATAGTCTATATAAAATGCATATATTAATATACATTAATATATTTCTTTGCATTATCATTAACTATAAAAACTGTATAATATATACCATTTTGTGTTAGTCTAATATTCTTGAGCATTAAATAGGAATTTAGCAATATAGACAGATAGGTGATAACAAACAGCAAGGTTTGTTGCAGATTTGCAACATGTAAACATGTTAATTTGCACTTTGTGTTCTTGGATGGCTTGTCAAAGCTAATATAGCTGGCGCATGTTTTATTGATATCATTTTGGCAATTGGTGGCTCAACAGTGGGGTCACTATTTTTAGAAAGAAAAACATACCCCCCAACGCTTGAACAAACTTTGCAACATGCTGCTGTCTTGTCATGGGATCAGAGAGAAGGAGCACAGAAGTGTGTTTATATCAAGCATTTAACTTGAAGCACTCAGTAATCCCCTCTAAATACGGATTAATTACCCTCTGACCTGCCTGTACATGTAAAGAGTCACTGAAGGTACAAAAGGACATTTACCATTCTCAAAGAAAGATTACATATAGGGGGAGAGTGGGCTAAAATTAGCCTTTTTTTTTTACTTATGTGGTCCTCAAGATGAAAGAAAAACAGGCATAAATGCAATAAAAGTATTTGATCTCATTTCAGGATGTTTCCTATCAATCTAAAATATAAGAACACAACACATCTATGACATATGGTTTTCAAAATATGTCTTATAAAAAATGTGCTCCTGTGGCTCGGTTTGCCCCATGATAGGGGTAAGTTGAACCATATTGAGATATACTGAGCATGCAACTGAATTTGAATAAAGACCATGTTTTTTCTTCATTTACCTTCAAAAAAAGTAATTGAAAATCATTTTTTCCCCTTAAAATACTTATGGTTATTTTTTAAAGCTTACCTAAGAAACTATTCTAAGGATACATGGTATAAGTTTATGCTTATGGGTAGGGGTAGGTTCAGGGTAAGTACCCAGTTATTACCCAGTTATTATATTTACTCTTTATGTACACAGTATGTACATGGGGACTGTAAAATAAAGTGCTAGGCCATTAGTGACTTAAGTTTCATTTAACTTATTGAAGTTAACTTAAGTGTCGACACTGGCTCATTTTAACCCACATCATTTGGCTCACTTTGCCCCATAGCTGTCAATTTGGAAAAAATTCAGACTACTATTTAGCGACGTTATTTGCATGGTTTTATATGTTGGTTAAACACCAATATGTATCATAAATATTTTTAGACCTGGATACATTTGCTTTGATGTACCAGCCATTACAGCTGATGTGCAAAAAATGTACTTAGACAAGCCAAAACAGCTTTTAAAGTCAATTTATGCCATCCAATTCTCCCATGTGCTTCACATTTTCTTTCAGGAAAAACGTGTGATTCCGAAATGTATGGTCAAATGCAAATAAAATGTTCAGAGATACATTGGGTGGATCAACTTACCCAATGGCTCATCTTACCTTAAGTTTCATTGTTTTACATCCTCATGTTGTCAGGTTTAATACTCAGGATGTTTCGCTTATATTGTTGTTGTTAATCTCACTCTTGATCCACAACGTAATTTATGTTGTTAGTGGGTTAAACTTTACATCCCTTGACCAGAGTATTACTTTATATCTAAGGCTAAATAAACAACCTGTCATTATTAAGTTTAAATCTATTCACATATTCGTCTAATAGGTTGTTTTCAGCATTCACAGTGAGGCTTCTAATAAAGGCCATGTGATGAACTGCAGAAGATAAACGTTGTCTTCAATGGCTGCAGGTGAAGGGCTTCAAACCTCTTACAGCCCACATCAAGGCATAATAGGATACAGACTTACATTAAAGGGCTGAAGACCGTGTTGGAAAATGCCATGGTAGTCTTCATCTTCTCATCTGAATGATGGTGTTATTTGATATGTGCAGGTGTTTGTTACACTTACAGAGATTAAAATGATACATGCTGGCCTTGTGAATGACGTCAATGAGCGTTTAAAGACCACTTATGATGCTTATGTCTTTGTTTTAATTTCATATATGTCACTATTTATAGATTATTTACTCATTTTACTCTGTCATGTTTGTTTGGGTCTGATAGTGGTATGCACTAACCGGCAGCTTCCTCCAGTCTCTAGTACTGTAAATTGGAGAGTAAATGCTTGGTCTGATCTCACAGGGGAATGCTACTTGCCGTGAGCTGATGAGCGGTTTGATGGTCTGATTAAAGGCTCTCGACCTCTCTGATGTTTCTCGTGTGTCAGTCGACCATCAATCTGAACTGAGACATATGTAAACACCGTCCTAACTCCAGCTATTGTTTACATGCATTTGGCAAGCGCTTTGTGAGAAAATTGGCAGTGCGTGCTATACTTTGGTCTTAGCATGTTTCTAAACAATAGAATTACATTCTCTTTAAACAAATTTACACTTTTAAAAAGCATTTAATTTTAAAAGGAAAAATAAAATATGCATTATACTTGTGTCGCTTAATATTTAGAGAATTGCGTTAGCAAAACAAAGGCTATGGATTTTATTCTCAAAAGCATATACGTATATGCATATAAAATCTATAGCTTAAATGCATTGTAAGTTTAATGCAACTTTATTAATTTAATTGATCACTCCCATTTTGCCTTTGACCACCATAGTGCCCCAGAACAGTTTGCTTTCCTACATTCTTCAAAACACAACCTTGTTTTGACATGCAGTTTACAATATACAGTATACAGTACATCAGATAAATCCAATGTTTGTTTTTCACAATATAGGATAAAAAATAATAATAATGGGTGCTGTTATTAGTTTGTCCAAACTGTGTGTGTTGTACTGTTGCTGTTGAAATTCCTTGGCCCAACTATGGCTACACTCCAACAGCTCATTCCTCAGCCTCATGATTATCAGTCTGAAATTTCCCTCATGCCCCTCATATTCTGCCCAAAACATCCTAGCGCTTGAAGGAGCATCACAGAGCTCCCGCCTGTTATCTGTTATCTGCTACTGTAACTCTTTTGCTGGCCCACCGTTCACCATGCATGCGTGGAGGCGTGGGATCAGGGAAACGGCAAGCCTGATAAAGTGTTTCATGAGTGGAGCGCATTATCTGCTGGCTCCGATACAGAGAGTTTGAGGAGTTATCAGATGGCTGCAATCTGCATCTCAGCCTCTCTCTCAGTAAGGCTGGCAGAGTGACAGCACTGGGGTGGCAGATTGCATCTGTGGCATATAGATGGCATGATCGTATACATATTTGTTTAGACGTGGGTCAAGATTTAACCACGTGACAAAAAGGGTATTTTATGTTTTGGTTACTATAATGGATGGTTTGATTTAGTTTTTTAGTTTAAGTGAACCTTCTAAGTGAAAAACAATTCATATTGTGTGACTTCTCAAAGAATAATTAGTCAGTTCATATTATATTTAAAGTGGACTTGTTTTTTATGTTAGTGGGAAATTAAACCTGAATGCACGCCAATTCATGGGGACCCGTGTCACTGTGAGGACCAAAATTGAGGTCCCCACGGGCACAAAAGCTTATAAATTGTAAAGAACGATAATTTTTGAAAAATCTAAAAATGCAAAAAGTTTGCTAAGATCTTTAGGTTTAGGGGTAGGGGATAAAATATACAGTCTGTACAGTATACAACTCATTATACCTATGGACTGTCCCCACAGAGATAATAAAACATAGGCCTACATGTGTATACAGTGTATACAGTAGTCTCATTCACATGAAGCATTTTAACGATCATGGAAATAAAAACTTCTTTGAGGAATATGAAAATGTTCTTCCTTGATACAGTAAAAATACATTTATTTTAATCAGAACGCTCCAGGCTGCATTTCTTACAGTGTCTGGTCATTCATGGTTATTTTGGATAAGATGACAAAGATCGGATCACACAAAGAAGCCGCTGACAGGGATAATTCACACCTGATACATTTTCCCTTAATCTGTATACTGGATACTCTCTGTAAACTAAAGTCTTACAAAGACCTTCATTGGAAAATATGGGGTAACATTCCAAAATAAAAAAATAGATGAAATATTTCTGGGGCAATGAGGAATTCGTGCGAACACACAAAATGACCTCTAAACAACATGGAGGTTATATCCCCGGGCAGCCAAGCGAAACCAAAAGATAACATCTGCTTTAATAAAGAACACATATACGGGACGTCACATACAAAAAAGAGGGAAGTATAATATAGCAACATTAAGTAATGCAAACTAACAATCCAATTTCCCACCGGAGTAGAATAAAGGTGGAGCCAAAGCATCACTTTTCCCCTTAGCCTCACTGAACTTTCCACAGCTCTAGAGATTCAATAGTAAACATCCGAAGTCCTATATTTCATACTTAATTGTATTTAAACCCGGATTGTCTTAAATAAAATATAGACATGATTTCGCCGTGTAACACAATAAAATATAACAAAGATTTAACCCAATTCTGCAGACACATATGATATACCTTTCCTGCCTTTTCTTTTCCTCTCATATTTGTTAACAAAAATATCTGTGTGCTTTGTTAAGCATTAGCTTCAGAATTGGTACAGTTGAAATTTTTTTAACAACACTTTGATTTGTCCTTTTCCCACATTAGGATGAAGAAGCAGTATCTAAATCTATTCCAGAGTCTGTTAAGAAATAACAGTTCATTTTAGCATAATGCAAGTCTCTCAGTTTGTAAGGATCTCAATATCACTGAACCACAAACAAATTAAGAGCACTTACAAACATGGAAGATCTAAATTTGGACATAATACTTTGTCAATTCAGTTATTATTTGGTCTGGGTTAATATCTATAAATATCTACACTCTAAAAACAGTTGTGTTAAAAACAACACATTTTGTGTTCTGCATTAATGTTTTATCCTTAACTGGTATTATGTCCTGAAAGGTTTCTTACTTATTTATGTATCCCTTCAGCTTTGTGTGATTCTTTTTTATGATTTGAATTTACAAATGTTTCTTTGCCTTCCAAATCACCGGTGTCTGATATCATGGATTTACCTAATAAGAGTATGACATCATAGTCATGAGGTCAGGCTCAGGTAGTTGTAACCTACATAGCTCCTGGTTACCCCAGCTTGCCTGTTAATGTTGTATTAGAGGTCAGGTGGTCAGTAAAAAGGTTAATGAGTAGGTGAGATGTGCTGGTTGAGGCAGAGAGTTATAAGAGAGCTTGCCCCTCAGTAATGAATGGGGCTGCTTCCCTTCCTGATTACAGGTTCAGTGTGAGTGTCAATGTTGCAGCCCAGCAATTAACTGCCCCCTTTAGAATGTATTAGAGTCAGCCAACCTCACACAACCCTCGGGCCAAACACTAATCGCAGTCTTTGATTTTAAAGACATTTTTGTCTCTATGTAAAGAAAAATGTATAGAGTTGGAATACTAGCAGGACTGCTCTTAAATTACGCTGAAAGCTAGATCTTTTTTAGACAGCTTAGAGGGACAGTTTACTCCAAATAAATTATACTCATTATACTCATGTCATTCCAAACCTGTATGACTTTATTTTTTCTGCAGAACACAAAAGAAGATATTTTGAAGAATATCAGTAACCAAACAAACACTGTCCCCAGTTGACTTACATTCACTCTTAAAAAAAGGTGCTTCAAAAGGTTCATAAAGAACTCTTTAACATGTGAAGAACCTTTCTATGTCAGTAAATGTTTCTTTGTGGCAGAAAGAGATGGTTCTTTGTGGAACCAAAAATGTTTCTTCTATGGCATCGCTGTGAAGAACCTTTAAAACACTTTTTTTTGCATGGACACAAAACCTTAAAATATCTTAATTTGAGTAACACAAAATGGATACAGGTTATATACAGGTTTGAATGACATAAGGTTGAATAAATGATGACAGCATTTTATTTTTTATGAACTATTCAGAATATTCAGAATAATGAGATGAAATTATGTGATGGCCACACAAGAAAAGCCCTTTGTCTTTTGACAGGGCAGAGGTTTTACAGCCTCAAAGGTTTCACGAGCAAACAGTAGCTGTCATTTTTGTACACGCAACTATAATTTTCCTGCCCAAACATGCCAGAATTCTTTCCCTACTGATAATGATACAATAGAAAAATAGAGATGATTCTTTAGAGCAAACAGAGTAGGCATAAATGTCAACCCTCCAAACCTTTCCTCCCCCCGGTTAAGAGCTCTTCACAGGCTCTCAAAACTGAGCAATTTCTTTCATTTATTTTTGGTATAATATGATATCTGCATTATACATTTCTGCATTTTTATTTTTTATCCATGTTTTGTCTTTTATACTCTTTTATTTTATTTTATCCCCTAATATGAATGTAAATTTATAGTTGACCAAACTTTACCTCTAGACAGTGCAGATGACTGTTTCAATATTGAGTCAATTCAAATTAAAACATTATTTTCTAATGCTCTTACACGGCTACAACCTCTAGACATTTTTTCTCTTGTTTTCTCTGAGCGTAATCTGTCTCTCTCACACCTTCATAATCCATGACAGATTTACAGATAAACCTAAACTCCTTTGAAAGACATGTAGATTGAAGACAAAACATAGCACAGGTGATGAGAAAAGAGCATGTGCTTAATAATGCCACAAAGCTTTGATGTACATTTTTTATAAAAAGTATTTTGTGCAGCATCAATTGAACTTAATCCTCTGTAATAATGAACATTGAATGAGCAATGCATTCTGGATAGTAACTAGCCTACATCATAATTGCTGTATAAAAATATTCATAAAAATAAAATAAAGTCATGTAGGGGTTATTGTGATAACTATATTGTCTTTGGAACCATATCAATATTATATTAAAATAATGTTGTATTAAGGAGCTAACTGTATAAACAGCAAGTTGGTTTCAGGTCTCTTTCTGCTCTTCAAAAGTTATCTCCTATATGTTATGAGGTCTTTAAGGGTATTTTCTTGTAAACATTTGTATTTCCAGCTTTTTCTTCCCTCCAGCCACATGGGGTGTTAGTGAAGAGTTGAGACATAGTGAAGAAACAACTGACTGTAGGGAGTTTTCCTTGACAAGGAGACCCCAGGGTAGTGCCCTCATCATTCAGATTGACAAGAGTCTTGTGGTTCAGAACAAGGCCAACCTGACAAACACAATGCACCACACGGGGGAATTCCTCATGACACTACACCTTTAAGACATAAAATGTCATGAGACCAGGGGGAAACGTTGGGATAAGCCTCTCTCTCTCTCTCTCTCTCTCTCTCTCTGTTTCCGTACTCACCTTGCTCTCTCTTTAGCATCAACCCCTCCTCTCTACAGCTGACTTATTCTCATTTAAATGTCTGCAGGGGTTGAGCACCTCTCCATGCGCATAACTCACAGGTGAAGTTTACACTCCCATTTCACCGCACACCGACATCTACAGCAAAGCAGACAGACCTCTGCCAACAGTGTTCAAGAAGAAAGATAAGAGTTTATAATAAGCTTTTATGGATTTATCCTACATTCTTTTCATCAAGATACATTCAGAGAGTTAAAGAAAGTAATAGGAAGAAGCAGTGATTTTATATTTATTTTATGTGTATAAGGACATTGAACAAGATGATGTCAGCATCTTAAGGAGTCGTTCTGATGCCTCTATTGAAGTTTGAATAAGGAGTGGAAGCTCATCTCCTCCCTGGATGTTTTAATAAACTTGAAAGTTGTCGTGTTTAAAGCTCTGTAGGTGGACGTAAAGAAGGTCTCTGGGCTTTAAGAACTGGTTTGTATCGATTGTTTGTGAATGGAGCTGAGAGAGCGGAGACCCTGATGTCGGAGGTGCTGCTGCTGGCCTGTGTGCTTCTCTCCTGGATCATCACCTGCCAGTCTGGACCATCAGGACCATGCACAGGTAACAGCTGGTGGTCACTGTGTGTTGATGTATCAAATGTTTCTATATGTAAGATGATTTACTTATATGTATAGGTCATAAATGGCAGTCAGATTTCCATTTCAAGTGTTTTAAACTGATTTGAAATTTTAATTTGATCAGTCACAAATTTTTAGTGGTTGCAGATGCAACTTGAGTTGTAGAAAGCTTTGTAATTCGTCGCCTTGAAATTCTGAACAATTTTAAGATATTGAGATGTTTGGCATTTCATTTGTAGATAGATTATTGGTTTTACAGACGAAAACTCCCAAAATGTACACAAGTTTTGATAAAAATGTCTGATGGAACCTTGGACTTCCAAGGCAGGTTTTCTCAGAATTAGCATCATGAAACTATTTAACTTATTACAAATTTATGTTATTTCGCTCAGAAATAAATTTGTTCTCCCCATCTGCACACAATAAAATCCTTTTGAAAATTGTATAAGATAAGAATTAACTGAAACATAATAGGTTTCCATGCAGGGGAATGTAGTTGTATAAAAAGATACAGATTAGCTGTGGTTGCAAGGTCAGTCTGTAGCAACTGTTGCTTGACTTAAATGTCTTCAGGAATCTTCACTCGCTGGTATGGTTGAAGGTTAATTTTCTTTCTGCATTTGTTGCACAGAAGTGGTTCTTGATCCCAGCACTTTCTCTGCGGACTTCTCAATAATAGTGAAAATCATGTAGTCAAGGCCCTGATACATAATATATGCAAGTTATGTATTGGAGAGAATCCAAACTGCCATCGTCAAACCAAAAGCTTATTGCATTTTATACTCTCTCATTTGTCTCATATACGAGCTATAACATAAGATTAAAGATAATGTAACAGGGATATTTGTTGCTGTTAATGTCTAATAATTTTTGTCTGTAACCTCTGGACATATTTGTTTCTGCTGCCGCCCATTCATGAGTACACAGACGAACTCAGTCACCGTACATGATGCTCTTCTTTATAGCACAAATACACTTTTCTTATTGGTACGTTGTAGTAATATCA
Organism: Triplophysa bombifrons; assembly: GCA_029783895.1. Classification (NCBI taxonomy): domain Eukaryota; kingdom Metazoa; phylum Chordata; class Actinopteri; order Cypriniformes; family Nemacheilidae; genus Triplophysa; species Triplophysa bombifrons. Next base: position 17,458,201 of record CM056456.1, on the reverse strand, counting down.
CCGGGATGCTCAGGAAGACATGTGCTCAAAAGTGCAATATAGAAAGATGTACAGTATATGTGACCATGGATCACAAAATCAGTCTTAAGGAGCACGGGAACATTTTTAGTAAAAGACAAAAATACATTGTATGGGTCAATATTATGGATATTAAGTAAAGATCATGTTCCATGAAGTTATTAAGTGAATTTCTTAACTTAAATATATAATAACTAAATTTTTGTGAGTGGATGGCCTATTACAGTGCCTCTGATTCACAACTTCATAGGCAATTTTCTCAATATTTAGATTTTTGTGCACACTCAGATTCCAGAGTTTTAACCAATTGTATCTCAGCCAGATTTTTCTCTATTCTAACAACTCATACTTCAATATAAATCATATTTATTCAGCTTTCAGATTATGTAAAAATCTCAATTTTGAAAAATGTACTCATAAGACTGGTTTTGTGGTCCAGGGTCACATATTTGGGTTTTAATATTTACCTGGCACTTTTGACCACTAATGAGAAAACAAGACCCTTTAATCTTTTAATGTAATAAACATTTTACAATGATCTTCTAAACATTATATAATGTGTTGATATAGTTCTTAATTTATTATTGCTGTTCTAATAAAATTTTATTGAGAAATAAACTGGGTATGCTGAGATTGTAATTAAGTAGTGACCAATTTACTGTCTGTTGATAAAATTAGTCTATTTTCTTTTTAACTATTAATGAACTCCTTCATCTTATTGAGTGTGTTAACCTTCTAGAAATACAAGAGCCATAAAGTATGAATAAATGAATAAAAAGGTCTTACACACATATACATCTGTGTAGTCTTGAAAAATGTTAAGCTGTATATGTGAGTATGAGATATTTTGAAAAGGTTGTTTGCTTTGCCTCCTTTGCTTTGTTGAAGTCTTTGAAATATGATCCATAAAGTGTTCTTCACTCTAACCATTTCCCTCTTTGATTTACTGAGGTGAATCAAAACAAAACAAGAACAGTTGCTCTTTGAACTTGAATCACCCATTTATGTATAAAAGTAGGTGCTTACATTTCTGACTAAGTATAAGGAATCACCTGCTGAATGATTTTTTTAAATCATAACTTTATAGCTTTAAAACATGATGGGATCAGTTATTATGTAGTTCATTTTGTATTTATTAAACATGTCCGTACACCTTTTTTTCATAACAATTCCCTTAAAAAGAAACTACTATTAAAAGCTTGGTAACACTTTACAGCATCTATTATAGTTTGATATAGTTTATTTTATTATTTTAACACCAATATTTTTGTATTATCTTATGTGAACAATTATCAATTAACGGTTTGCTTTAATGTTATGTAATTTCCACTGAAACAGAACATTTCCAAGTGAAAATTAGCATTAGGATAAATAAAAGCTGTTGACGTATTGTTTATTTTAAGTTCATGTAAACTAATAAAACCTTATTGTAAATTGTTATCACGTACTTTATATTTCAGATCTGTTACCATTGGATCTCCTGTCCCATGTTCTTCCCAAGGCTCAGAGAGCCAAGGATGGGATATGCATGGTCCAGTCCAGGGGTGTTCGAGGTTTCCAGTTTTCTGGCTCTCCACATCTTTTTAGATTCCCTGCATCTCAGCTCTTCACTAACTGTAACTACTTTCCTGCTGAATTCTCTATCGTATTCACATTGAAAATCCCCAAAATGGCTCCTGAGGTGAGACACTGGGAGAGATCACTTAAAAGAAAAAGAAGTTGTTAAGCTTCATCAAAAAACACTTCCTCTTCTAAATTTCCCTGTCAGAGATCAGTCTTTTCTCATTGACCTGTAGAAAAGTGAATACATCTTCACACTGCTGGAGGGAGATTCAGGTAATCTGCTCCTCGGACTGCGCCTGTCCCAGAACACGCTTCACTTCCTGCAGAAGAGCCAGGGCAACAGGAAACGCACCACTTTTAAGGCAGTAGGACTGGCTGATAACCGTTGGCACACCGTGGTCCTGGCAGTGACCGGACACTACACCATCCTCACTGTAGACTGTGGCATTCCCCTCGAGCTGTAAGACTCTCTTTGGGAATACACTGTAGATATCAGGTTTTATGCCTCTAAATGCATATAATATTGTATATTGTCCAAATGACTTCAAAAGTTACATTCTCACTTTTTTATACTCTATATAGGTTTATGATTATGCTGATGTATTCACAATTTGAATTGTCCTTTTGTTGCTTATGCCACGTATGAATTGTTCCCTATTTTGTCTCAAATGCAGAGTGCTTGAAAGATCCTTCCCTGATGATCTTGATACAACCGGTTCCACATTCTTCATTGCTAGTGCAAGAAGATGGAATGGCTTATTTTCAGTACAATCTCCTTTTAAGATTTTTGTTACTTTAAAACCATTTAAGAGGTCAAATGTAAATACCTAAGCAATCAAACTTGCTCTATCATTTGCAGGGGCTCCTGCGACAGCTTGTTCTTTTACCTGGTTCAGATGCTACCTCAAAAATATGTCCTTCATCTGAACCCCAGCTCTCTGCGCTCTCAATTCCTCAGGCCCTTTTACACCTGCCAATCATATCATCTTCCTCTGACCTCCTCCCTCACCCTTATGGTAAAAACATCCACACAAAACATATAAGCTGCATCCTTATTCTAAAAGCAGGCCTACGTATTTCTACATGTGTGAAAAAAAACAAAAGACACTATTGGGACATACTCTGTGTTGTTTGTATTTGCACATACAGTAAACGTGAGCAGCTAAATTCATTATGAAACAAAATTACCCAACTTTTGTGTTTGTTGCCTGTATTTAAAAAGAACTGTTCAGCTTTTTCAGCCTTAAATTCATTATTATTTTCTGCAACAGAAGTTGAAAGAAACCATTCATCATTATCGTTTATTCACCCTCACGTCGATCAAAACCAGTATGTCTCTCTTTCTTTTGTAGAACACAAAAGAAGATATTTTGAAAGATGTCTCAATGGTTTTATGTCCATACAATGGAAGTAAATTGTTAAATGTTTATGTTTAGATAATTTAAGTTTCTTCATCCCACACCCAGTAAAAAACCTGAAGGTTAGATAATCTTCAAATGGTGCAGGTGTTGCGAGTTAGACTATATGTTGCTTATATAGACTAAGTATAGCTTAAAGTGTGCAGTAGGCCATGCAATAGGAATGTTGTGTGTTTTAGCTGTAAACACATGGACTGTGATTGTATAGGGATGTGAGTAACTCTATCGCACTGGTCTTAATGATCCTCTCACATTGACTGACAACCCTTAGTTTTGAGTTTCTCCCTTGCTCTGAGGAATTGATGTTATTTGTAAATCCGTGTGCCTGTTGAGAGACATGACACAGGGCAGTGAGGGGCCATGTTTGGTTCATTTTTCCCATATGTACAGTAACAGTTTTAAGGTTGATTTTATGCTTTTAGGTAGCCCGTATTACACTGTAGCTATATAGTCAAATACAATCTGCTTCGATGATGGATTTGCCAGCTGTGGTCAATTAAGTATTTATTTCAGACAATCTCAGTGTTTGTGTTGATCACATTAAAAATTCAGTTGTTTCCATTCTGTTCAGAAGCAGAGGTTCGGGTTACTGTGGGTGTGAAACCCCCGTGTGGTGTCTCCGAGGAGGGTCAGCTGTGGTTTAACACACTGCACAAAGGACTCTTCCTCTGCGATGGCATGATGTGGCTCACCATGCTGCAAGGTGCTAAGTGATGTGTAATTACAATTCATACCGAAAGCAAAGCTAATGGCACATTCTAACTGTCACCATTGCATTTACAGTGAAACAAAGGTTGGATTATGTGGAGCATCACCAGGATCTATTCACCAACTCTGAGACCTTTGACATTGAAGTTTTCCAGATTCCTTCAATAGGGCTTTTTATCGCCACCGCCAACCGTGATTCCGACCTCGGCTCAGGAATATACAAATGGATGGACGGGAAATTTGAGCGATATCAGAATATCAGCACCTATGATGCACAAGCATGGCAATACTTCACAGTTGGCAAAAAGGTGAGGGTCTACACCTTTGTCCTTTGATACCAAGAGGTCATAATACGTGAAAAGTCTCAGTCTCATTGATTTCAGGTTCCATTGTCCGCGCATGGCCCAAAGTTAACTTCCGGTCTGTGTTTGATATTGGTCATAATAGAATATATATTTTTTTCATTTTCATTTGTATTATTATTTTATTGTATATTTATAACTAAATTTAATTAAAACTTCTCAACCATTGTTGATTCTTTATGGAGGTCTATCGGAAGTTAAGTTTGGGCCACATGACGTTGTTTATGTTGTTGCCGCTGAAACCGTCTATACATGTGATTTAACTTTTTATTAATAATTTATTCAGAACTTTTAAGCCAATCACCTGCACTGCATTTTAACCTATGGGCTTAATAAAAAGCTGCTTCAAAACCCTCTTCGGTAACACTTTATAATACTGTTTCATACTTAAGTATTAAGAAGTATTAAGGTAGTTATGCATTAACTAATGCAAAATAGAGCTGCATTAACATTTTTTGTTTGTTTGTTACTCATAATAAATTATAAAAAATAGTATTACTCTGTTCTTATTATGGAATTATTCTGTAAAAATCAAAGTAATTTTTTTGTAATTACTCAGGTCTTACTCACCGGGATTATTTTTTGCTATTTTTGTTCAAAAGCACAATAGATTGATTTGTTTTGAATCAATATAAATAAAAATATCACAGTATGGAGAATTCTAAGAAATTCCCAAAATAATTTGTTCGAATTAATCAAAACTATTCATATTATTAATCCTAATACCAAACCAGTATCTTTAATAGGTTGTTTACTGGGAGAATTATTTTTCACAACTGTTAGTGAGTAGTTAATGGATAGTTATTTTAAATGAGGCTTAGTTATTGTATAGTTCTGCAGGAGACATACAGCATTTAGTTGTTATTAACAACTATTAAATAAGTAATAAGTAACTAATTGTAACTTACTTTAAAGCGCCACTATTTGGGATTGTCGCCATCTCAGTTTGTAATCGCTACTGCAGGGGATGTGCAGAGGTATTTTCTGTACTTGACTTGTGATTCGGCACTGCTCAACTGCACGGATGAGTCTGATATTTTGAGTCGTGGCCCGTTACAGTGCACCGGTGAGAATCTTCACTGTACATCAGTAGCACATAATAAACATAGATAACATGGCAGATAATATAACACAAAACAAATAAGAACATAAATAGACCCACATAGCGCAAATGGAGGCTGTGTTGAAGTGTTTTGATATTATTTTGGGTGCTGGGTCACTTCAAAACCTGCCGTTTTGGCCAGGAGTCTCCAGTTTTGTTATCTCTCATGGAAACTCCCGTTATACGAACCAGAAAGAAGATCCCCAAACACTGGTCTTAAATGCTGACAAGTACAGTCATAAATCATTGTACATCATACAACTATATATACAATATGCAAAGTCTTGTCATCATATCCGGGATATAAGTCCGTAAATAATATGGATATTTATGGATATAATTTATGGATATAAGCCATAAATAATACTAAAAGTTGTATGAAATCCTACCCAATAGTTTAGACTACACACTTAAAATCGCCTGTCATTCGCTAGCAGCCGGATCCTCTTCGTTCTCTGTACGAATGTGACGAAATGACACATAGACGAAAGGCACCAAATAAGGATCTCTTGGAAAGACGACCTGACAGGGCAAATTACAAACCACTATTACAAACTTTCCGTGATGAATCCCGCAAGGGTAGTGACACAGTTTGAAAACACTGTTCTTTCATGTACTTGCTCAATAATTGGTTTTAGCTCATTTTTAATTCAAAATACCTTACGAACTGCCACTTTAAACATCAGTATGCTGTTACCTGCTGATAAGTTCATCTTTCTTCCTTACTAGTTATCAGCAATGACTACAGCGTTAGTGCAGCACTAGGCATTTGTTCTGCATTAGCTCCTGCATAACTACCTAGTAAGTATGAAACAGTATTATAATGTGTTACCCAGTCTTTTCATCAAAGCAGAATTTACTTTCTCCCAAATAACTATTTAGGCAAAGGTTATTCTAGAACTATTACTTTCTTACGTTTTTATCATTTAATGAACAAAAAGAGAAATGTTCTTTCATTGTCAACGGTTATTAATATTCTCAACTGCCTCGTGAAGCACCTTAATTAAAAAGCGTGGTTGGGTCAAATATGGGCAAATCAAACCCAAAGATTTTTTAAAGTGTAAACTGTTAAAAAAATATTTAAATGACTTCATTGTCTGACCACCCTAATAAAAAATAACATTACAAACCATCACAGAAAATGTATATAAACGTATTTACAATAAAAATCATTTGAATTTGTATTTTTGGCAGATTATTTTGTGGACAATATAAAATATGACTTTTTAAATTTATCAGGACCGCTTTATATCCAACCTGATATTACAGGAATTACTATTTTACATGGTGGCTATTTTAGTCCCACAATGTGAATCATCGTAAAAGGTATGATTTCTCCTAAACATAACCGTCACTGGTACAATAGTGAATTCTACTCAAATACGATAATACGAGTAAGCCAGATCAAAAAAATTGTTACGAATTGGCATATTATTGGTATTTCACAGAATTAACTATTTACCTTTCTACAGGTATCACACCTCACTTGTGTTTATTTATACAAAAGACATACTGAGCACAGAATATCTGTTTGCTCTGAGTGGGTCTCATCCTCATCTGTTCTTTATACATTAGAGTGATGTTTGATGTGGTTTATCCAGCGGACGCGGGTTGGAGACCTGGCTCTCAGGTTTTAATGTATTACATCATGTTGATAACATAAATTTATTTATCTTTGATCCAAAATTTACTGCATGCACCTCCTGTTTTCCTTAACATAATTAAAGTCAGTGGCCATATGGGGCTCTGTTAACACCTGCATTGCAATTATCCAGGTTTTTCTTTTTGAAAGTCGAACATCAAATTATGATTCATGTTCAATTAAAAGGAAAATGGAAGGGGGAAACCTTAGTAATTGTGTCAGTAACCAATTATTAGAAGATAAATCCATGCAACATTCAACTTAAGAGGTAAATACTAGAAGTAGAAATAGGCTATACTAGAAAATTCATTAAATGTTGCCCATCAGCTCAGTTTGTTTCCTTCACCTTTGAAATCGGTGGTGATTAAAGACCTGCGAGGATGCAGAAAGTACCCACAATTATGAAGTGCAAACACTCATTACAATTTAATTCTGCATTTCATCACAGTAACATTTCATGCACTGAAGCTACTGACATGAATTCTTACCATCTGTTGAAACCATTTTCCTCTAACAGAAATTCCTGGTTGTTGCTAACTGCAAAGGTATAAATGCAGAAGACCCGGAGCAGTCCGTAATATATAAATGGAGTTCGAGGAAGCTGAAGTTTATTCTCTATCAGTATCTGAACACATACGGTGCCCGTGACTGGGAGGCCTTTCACATTCAAGATGAAGCTTTCCTGGCTGTGGCCAATCATAGACAAGGTAACGTTTACCAGGTCTATTATCTCACATGTGGCTTTTGTTATTCCCTTCACATTGTTTAACTCTAGAAGCTCTGTTGAACAATAAAGGCAGGAAGTTAATTTATATGACTTCTGAAAGAAGATTAAACATGAATTTCATACAAATCTCAAACAAATCTAAGCTCTTTGTGACACACAATCCCAACAAAAAGATTATCGAGGAGATCTATTTTAGGTCAAAAGGACTCCTTGTGTGGTTCACTTTGATTCTGCAGTTTGTTGCGAGAGTGCACTGTACCCCTCCATTTGTATGAAGTTCTTAAGAACTTCTATGGCGTTGATCAAAGCAGAAACACAAGCATAAAAGACACCTTTTCATGATCATGTGTGCCCTATATACACCTGCACATTCTGGAACACATCCAAACTAAAGTAAAGCCATTGTTTCCCATCTCTCTATATATAGTTATACATTTTCACATAATGGATATGGATAAAATTGATTTAGTCTCTATATTTCTTTATTTTACAGGAGAGAGGAATCACAACATTGACAGTGTTATCTACAAGTGGAACCCAGTTAGGCAGTATTTCGAAGTCAATCAGACAATCCAAACATCGGGTGCTTACGATTGGGAGTTTTTCACCATCGGTCCATATTACTTCCTTGCGGTCGCAAACACGTTCAATGGAAAGTCAACGGTCATTAGTTCTACCATCTATATCTGGCTGGAGGGGATGTTTCAGCCTTATCAGTCAATTACAGTGAGTTAATAAATGTACTGTAAATCTTTTACAGACAATAATGGTTCTCACTAGAGATGCACTGATAGGAAATTCCTCCACAAATACCGAGCTAATTATTCAGAGTGATATCTGTCAAAACAGATTGTGAAGATAAAATTTATATTTCTTAACTTTCTGACTGTTATTAATTCATATAATTACTACCAATATTAAACATCAAACTGATTATGTTTCTTAACATTAAAATGGAGGTGTTAATTTTAAAACTTTGTTTTGTGTTATTTATTTAAGACATTAATGTTTGGTCCTTAACTGAACACAAAATGTGTTGTTTTGATAGCAGAGAAGAAGAAAAACACGTTACAGCGATAGATTTTAATATATAGGTGCACCTCTAGTTCTTAAAAGACATCATCTTATCTTGTTATCATACTGAAGACACTACGTGACCTTTAGGAACATTTCTCTGTTCCCAAAGATCATATGTAGTGCATGTAACGCCCTGGAAACAATATTTGTATAAACACTTTTGTCTTGTCACTTCAAAATGACATTCAGTAACTTTGTTTGTATTAAACATGCATGCACAAGGGAATATACATAAGATCTGGTCTCCCTAAAGAGTTATCGTGACTTTATAAATCACATATTAAATATCTCTTGTAAGTTGTTAAGAAGCGGAGGTAACACACAGGGTGGGTCGCACCAACAAGGATTAAAGTAAACAGAGATTAGAGTTAATATAGGATTTGTTGATCCTAGTTTTATTTTAAATTTCAAACTTTAGTAAAATATCATAATGGAAGTTTATCATGTAAAGGTTTATCATTTAATTTTTAAATAAACATTTGGAATAAGGCTCTCTCTGACCTTTCAGACCTTTGGTGCGATAGACTGGGAGATGTTTCAGATTGAAAACAGGATATTTTTGGCTGTAGCGAACAGCCAGATGCTGACAGAGGAGGGAAAGATTTTGTACTCCATCAACTCCACCATCTATGAGCTCAGCCTGACATCACAAAAATTCATAAAGTTTCAGGATATTGCAACAAACAGGTGAGATATACATTGCTCCTTACTAGAAGCCTAATATTTTATTCACATGTATCGCTTTCAGTTTAGATTGGGCATTTTACGACACTTTGTGGTTGTTACATTTCTCAGTGCTTTAGACTGGGAGTATTTTACTGTTGGAGATGACAAGTTCTTAGTAGTTGCCAACTCATATGATGGAACATCATACTCACTTAATAGTGTTATTTACAGGTAAGGTGCTCATCTGAAATGCTTTTAAATATACAGTCATTAAAGTAATAATTTACCCATTGACAAGTCTCACACCATACACTTTGTCGAAAAGGACTACAGCACAAATTATGAAAAAGAACTGCAAAATAATGCATGCATCCAAAACGGCATTGCTTGAGCTTACCTACATCTAAATTTAAACCTACACATTGCAGTTTTAGGTGCCACTAAAGGCACATAAATAACAAACTGGTGCATTGATGATGTAAGATAGGGGTGTCCAAAGTCAGTCCTGGAGGGCCTGTGTCCTGCAAAGTTTAGCCTCAACCCTAATCAAACACACCTGAACAGCTAATCAAGGTCTTACAAAACAGACTAGAATCTTCCAAACAGGCGTGTTGAGCCAAGTTGGAGCTAAACTCTGCAGGACTGTGGCCCTCCAGGACCGACATTGGACACCCTGATGTAAGATCATACTCTTAAAAACTACACAAATTATGACTGTAAATTTTCAACTTTTAAGATGTTTCTCTATATCCGCAGATGGCAGGGTTTTGAGGGCTTTGTCCCTGTACACAGACTAGGCACCAATGGCTGCAGAGATTGGGAATTTTTTAACACAACCGACGGCTCCTACCTCATTTACTCCAGTGCCAGAGCTGCTCTCTCTAAAGTCCTTAAATTAAGGACCGTCTAGTGGCACTCCTTCTGCACATACGGACTCTCCATGAGACAGATCTGGTGCCATACCAAAGGCTGTAACACCAAGCATGAATTAATATGTTATTCTAAATATGTTACTGTAAAACATTACAGCACAGAAGTTAGGCTGAATATAAATTATCCATTGTAAATGTACAGAATGTAAATCAAACCTGTATATGATGATCACTTACATTCCAATTTTTAACAAAACACTGACCTGCTGAAACTCAACACCAAAATAATGAGATGTGTTAAATTCATTACACATGAAATTATACTTTACCTAGTTTTCTTGCATTCACTTGCACACAGATCATAAATATTTGCTGTTTAAATAATTTTCTATTATTGTTAATCTGCACATGTAGGCAGCTTTATAGTCGAAACGACTTAATTACTTTGTGTCATCACATGAGGAAGAACCCAAATGCAGACAGCATTCTCGGGGGGAACAAAAATACTTTAATACAAAAACACAAAACCCACAATGGGGTGAAGACAACAATGCAGGTGTACAGGGACGAAGAGTGACAAAACTTTGACAAAACTTCGACAAAACTTGTAACAACAGAAACAGGTCATTTGGTAAACATCAAGGGTACTCAGGAAACAAATGTACACAGAACACAATGCACGACCACAGGACAATGAAACGCGAGGAGTATATAAAGGGGAGCAAATCAAGAGGGAACAGGTGTGAGCCATGAACTAATAAACAAGGATCAGGTGTCAGGGATTAAACACTGAGGGAAAGCTAAACGGGATAACAAAAGTGCGGGGCCATGGACGAGACTAGAGAGAGTGCATGAAATCCAAGAGTGCCATGCCTCTCTCTCACAACACATGAGGTTCCATCACGATCCCGCCACAAGACTAAGAAAACCTGATCATGAGAGGCGGAACCATGACATTTTGGCCATTAAAAATACTGTACTCAGCTACAAATGTACACTCTTAGTCCTCTTCATTTATTAAACTATAATATAAGAAGACATTTAAATAAAATTAAAGTACTTATTCAGGTATATCCAACATATTATCAATAATCACCATCATAATTTAATAACAAGTTTAGTTATTATACTACCACTATAACTTATTGTGTTATTGTATCTGTACAATATTTGTCCTGTCCTGCACGTCCCATTCTTAGAGCCAAGCCACTCCCAAACCAGAAACAACATAAGAAGCATCTCGTCTAGGCTAAGGAGAAAAAGAACTGGACTGTTGCTCAGTGATCCAAAGTTCTCTTTTCAGATGAAAGTAACTTTTGCATTTAATTTAGAAATCAAGGACCCAGAGTCTGGAAGATAAGTGGAGAGGCACAGAATCCAATTTCCTTGAAGTCCAGTGTAAAGTATCCACAGTCTTTGATGATTTTGGGTACCATGTCATCTGCTGGTGATGGTCCACTTTGCTTCATCAAGTCCAAAGTCAATCGAGCCATCTACCAAGAGTATTTCATGCTTCCGTCTGCTGAGAAGAGTTTTGGAGATGCTGATTACCTTTTGCAGCTGGACTTAGCACCTGCCCAGTTCCAAAACTACTTCTATAACTGGTTTGCTGACCATGATATTACCGTGCTTGATTGGCCGACCAATCTATAAGGGGAACACAAGAACTATCCAACTAAACAATAAACCCAAGCTGAAGGCCACTATTAAACGGATACTTCACCCAAGAAACCGGGTCAGTTGTGGTCTAGTGGAGAGTGTTCGACTCGTTATCAGAAGGTCGCTGGTTCTATTCTCAGTGCCACCAGGAAATGACTGAAGTGCCCTTGAGAAAGGCACCTTACCCCTGTTTGCTCTGTAAATCGCTTTGGATAAAATCTTTATTCTTTAAGAATAATCCAGTCGTACTTGGAATATCACATATCCTTTTTTCTTCCAAGCGTTCGAATGTGAGTGAATAGGGTTTAATAGAATAGATTTAATAGGGTGAATGTTTCTTGAGTATTTGGAGAAAGGAATTATTATAGATGCTGCATATTTCTGAAAGACAGCTGGATAATAAACAATCTGACAAAAAAGAAGCCCTAATTGAATCAGAGAATGCCAATGGATCCACAGAACAGATTTTACGATAAGTGAGCATTTTTTTCACAGGCGATACAGATGTAGGTAAACCAAAACTGAAGTTTAGGAGTTTGTGACCTGAAAAGGCAAAATCACTTCCACTTACAAGAACATTATGTAAACCAGATGTACATAAAAGATCCAATATATGACCCCTGGAGTGAGTAGCAAAAGTTACATGTTGAGTTAGACTGAAACAATCCAGAACAGATATCAATTCGTTGTAGTGTGTGTTTATGTAAAATAAAGTCACCAAGAAATCGAGAGTAAGTAACTCACTAATCTCAGAGAAAAGGTCTGAATAACATTTTGAAGGTCGATAAATTAAGATTATAGCCGTAAATGTTATGCCAGTCATTTTTAGTGCAATATATATCTCAGCCTTAGATATTTTGATACCCCCGTAACAGACTACAGCTAACCATTCACCTCTACGATGGAGACGAGGTTGAGAGAAATAGATGTACCCAGGCTGAGTTAAGAGGTTTAAATTTAAAACGTCATTGGGCACCTGCTGGGTTTCCGTCAAAAGTAGCATGTTAAAGAGAGTGTTCAGTAGCGCACATCTCAAATCTGAAGATGAAATTTTCCAGTGTCCAAGGACGGGATCGAAGCGTAATGGTCTCAGATTTCCAAAGCCGAATACACGATTTTCCTGTTGTATTTTAGAACAACAAAATACACTTAACAAATGGGGGAAAAACTTTCTCAAAGCAGCCTCAACATACACAAAACACACTCTTCTCTGGTTGCTGCTGCTTAAATCTCCACTGTTAGCTCCCATCCTCCAATCAAGATCATTGATGTCAGGCTGCAGACATTACCTCCTGTCTGGCAACAGAGGACAGATAGAGAGAAGAGAAAAACAAAAACAAAACACGCCCTGGGACGTAACAGTACCAGACAAGGACCTTGACAGAGTGGTAGTTCACTAGTTCTGGCACTAGGTTTCAAAGGTATCTTCTTCAGGAATTAACTAAACCTGTACTCAAAATATAAATTATGTTGTGAGTTAACTCTTCAGATTAACCATGATACAGAGATGAAGGGGAAGAACAGCAGGCAGGAGACAAAGTAAAGGTAGAATGAAATGAGCAGTTTACTGAATCTTAGTTGGTTTAATGCTCTGTCTATCTTCCTCTGACTAGCAACAGATTCATCAGGTTTTATGAAACCAGCACAGAAAGTGGAAAATGAATTTCTCACTGCATTGTCTTGTTTTGTTATTAGAACCTTGAGAATGAGATGCTGCCTTTGTATTGTTTTCACAAGTAGATTATGGATCTTGCAAACAATACAAATACAGCATCCAACACATGATTAAACAACATTAAAAAGTTACATAGGAATAGAATAACTGTGCAGTTGTGGCTTAAGCACCTAAGCCCCATTTTTTCCAGGGCGACGCAGCAAAAATGGTTGCCCACTGCTTTGGGGTGTGTTCACAGTGTGTGCGTGTATTTGCAGTTGGTGTGTGTGTTCAGGACTCATTGCAGGGTGTGTGCACACTTGAAGTATGGGAGAGTATACTTGGATATTGTCATGGATATCACCAATCCCATCCCCAATAACCAGAATTTCCATTTACATGTGCTGAACTTGGAATTTCATTTCCCATCATACCTTGCACTAAATTAATACAGCTACTGTGTTATCTGGACTATTTATATCTGGGTCTCACTACCACTAGTTGTGAAGTCTTGTTAGCACTAGCTGCAATTCTGAATGTTTTGGCTTGTGATTTATAGGATTGTTACCCGCGTTTGACTCAGTCTGGACCATGTGTTTTCGCTACTTCCAGCAACCTGCCTCTCACTTGTTTGCCTGGATAACGTTGTTGTTCAATTGCTGCCTGCCCTGACCTCTGCCTGTTTACGACTTTGTCTGCCCTTGGATATATCTGTTTGACCCTGTATTTTTGTGCCTGTTCCACACCAGATTATTTTGCCAATAAGTCGCATATGGATACTGCCCGAGTCTGTGTTACAGATAATATATAACTAATAATAAAATAAATATATAAAAAGGTAAAGACATTTTTCTATAGCTTGATTATTTTTATGTTTTATTTCACTGAATGTTTTATGTAATTGATATTGTGTGCGATGACAAGATGTTGAAAACACAGCATATTTCGAACCTCTGGCTCTTTACTGTCCTCCTGGTCCATGGACATTAATAGAGTATTCTGCCCTCTGATGATTTGTTCTGTTACAGTACAGTGCATTATAGTCTTTAAGAATGCAGTATTCAAGATCATGAAACATCACTTTTTGTTATTTTGACCAGTGTGTCCCTTGTAAAGTTTCTGCAAATAAAAAATATTTTCATTTGGAGTTTGATAAATGTTGTCACAAGTTTAAAAATATCAAATATTTCTAAAACGCTTGATATGGAGTTATGATATTTACCAAAACAACATACAATTTAATCATTGCAATTAAAAAAAATATTTTTGATGTATTTCAGAATTTTTGTGTGAACAATTCAAGTTTATTAAGTAGCATATTCCAAAATGACCTCAGTATCCATCCATCCATTTTCATCCGGGGCCGGGTTGCAGCAGTCTAAGCAGGGATGCCCAGACTTCCCTCTCCCTAGACACTTCCTCCAGCTCTTCCGGGGGGACACTGAGGCGTTCCCAGGCCAGCCGGGAGATATAGTCCCTCCAGCGTGTCCTAGGTCTTCCCCGGGGTCTCCTCCTGGTGGGACATGCCCGGAACACCTTCCCGGGAAGGCGTTCAGTGGGCATCCGGAAAAGATGCCCGAGCCACCTCAACTGACCCCTCTCGATGTGGAGGAGCAGTGGATCTGTTCTGAGCTCCTCCCGAGTGACCGAGCTTCTCACCCTATCTCTAAGGGATCGCCCAGCCACCCTGCGGAGAAAGCTCATTTCGGCCGCCTGTATCCGGGATCTTGAGTAGGAACGTAGATTGACTGGTAAATCGAGAGCTTCGCCTTGCGGCTCAGCTCCTTCTTCACCACGACGGACCGGTACAGCAACCGCATTACTGCAGAGGCTGCACCGATCCGTCTGTCAATCTCCCGATCCATCCTGCCCTCACTCGTGAACAAGACCCCAAGATACTTGAACTCCTCCACTTGAGACAGGAACTCTCCACCAACCTGAAGTGAACAAGCCACCCTTTTCCGACTTAGAACCCTGGCCTCGGATTTGGAGGTGCTGATTCTCATCCCAGCCGCTTCACACTCGGCTGCAAACCATCCCAGTGCTTGCTGAATGTCATGGTCTGATGGGGCCAGCACGATAACATCATCCGTTAAAGAACAGAGATGAAATCGTGTGGTCCCCAAACCCGACACCCTCCGGCCCCTGGCTGCGCCTAGAAATTCTGTCCATAAAAATTATGAACAGAACCGGCAACAAAGGGCAGCCCTGCCGGAGTCCAACCCGGGAACAAGTCTGACTTACTGCAGGCAATGCGAACCAAGCTCCTGCTCAAGGTCGTACAGGGACCGGATAGCCCTTAGCAAAGGGTCCCGAATCCCATACTCCCAGAGCACCCTCCACATAATGCGCGAGGGACACAGTCGAATGCCCTCTCCAAATCCACAAAACAAACTCCCATGAACCCTCCAGCACCCTGGAGAGGCTATAGAGCTGGTCCAGTGTTCCACGACCGGGACGAAAACCACACTGTTCCTCCTGAATCCAAGGTTCTACCATCGGCCGGATTCTCCTCTCCAGTAACCTGGCATAGACTTTCCCGGGGAGGCTGAGAAGTGTGATCCCCCGATAGTTGGAGCACACCCTCCGGTTCCCCTTCTTAAAAACCTCAGTATCAAAAATTTAAAAACTACCACAGTTATGCATTTGGCCAAAAGCATGTCTTCCATAAATACTTCCAGTAATTGATCTTCAAGATTTTGTTAACTAGTCATCCATCTATTATTCTAAAACGACACATAATGTCCACAAGAGTTGTGTTTGAAACCAATGCAATATTAGTAAAACGTCTTGTTCATGAAATAGGCCTTGGCAAACCTTTTAATGTTGCATTTCTGCCACCTACTGGAGAGAGAGTGAAACAAAGAGCGAATCATTTTTTACAAAGCACTAATAAAGTGTATACAGCAGCGGTCAACACATTTTAACGTGGTGTGTATTTTATATGTTTTTTATATGTACAAACACAGAAAACATACAGCTCCTAAAGGGCAACATATTATCAACATAAAGAATCTGTCATCCCCAGCCTTGGGAAATTACTGCTTTCATTACCCACACGGAAAAAAACCTATATAAACCTATATGTTTAAATATAGGTTTTGATATACGTTTTTAATATATGTGACATATATAAAATTGGCCGGTTTCCTTATTATATGTACATATATGCACATATATGCGCACATATATGCGCACATATATGCTTACATATATGCTTACATATATGCGTACATGAATATATGTGCGCATATACAGTTGTGTTCAAAATTATTCAACCCCAATGCTGTAAATGGTTTTAGGGAATTTAGTGTACATTTGTAATTGTATTCAGAATGAAATCCTACAAGGACTTCTTAAAGAACCATATGCAACTAAAATGACATCAATTAGTTTTGTAATACAGTAGTAAATGTTTCTTTTGTGAATTCTTCATTGACATAATTATTCAACCCCTTAAAGACTACCACTCTGAAGAACAGAGGTTCAATGAAGTGTTTTCAATCAGGTATTGAAAACACCTGTGGATATCAGGGAGCAGCAATAAAGCCTAATAAGCACCAATTAGGCAGCTTTAAAATGACTGTGATACTCAGCTCCTTCTAGACATTTACTGGTGTGGTTACAAACATGGTGAGGTCAAGAGAATGGTCCAGGAAGACAAGAGAACAGGTGATTACTCTTCACAGGAAGGGCAATGGCTATAAGAAGATTGCAAAGATGTTAAACATACCAAGAGACACCATAGGAAGCATCATTCGCAAATTCAAGGCAAAGGGCACTGTTGAAACGCTACCTGGTCGTGGCAGAAAGAAGATACTGACTTCGACTGCTGTGTGCTACCTGAAGCGTAGAGTGGAGAAAAGTCCCCGTGTGACTGCTGAGGAACTGAGGAAAGATTTGTCAGATGTGGGTACTGAAGTTTCTGCTCAGACAATAAGGCGCACCCTGCGTAATGAAGGCCTCCATGCCAGAACTCCCAGGCGCACCCCCTTGCTGTCCCCAAAGAATAAGAAGAGTCGACTGCAGTATGCCAAAAGTCATGTGGACAAACCACAGAAGTTTTGGGATAGTGTTCTGTGGACTGATGAAACAAAATTAGAACTATTTGGGCCCATGGATCAACGCTATGTTTGGAGGAGGAAGAACAAGGCCTATGAAGAAAAGAACACCTTGCCTACTGTGAAGCATGGCGGGGGGTCAATCATGCTTTGGGGCTGTTTTGCTTCTGCAGGTACTGGGAAGCTTCAGCGTGTGCAAGGTACCATGAATTCTCTTCAGTACCAGGAGATATTGGATGACAATGTGATGCAGTCCGTCACAAACCTGAGGCTTGGAAGACGTTGGACCTTTCAACAGGACAATGATCCCAAGCATACCTCCAAGTCCACTAGAGCATGGTTGCAGATTAAAGGCTGGAACATTTTGAAGTGGCCATCGCAGTCACCAGACTTAAATCCGATTGAGAACCTCTGGTGGGACTTAAAGAAAGCAGTTGCAGTGCGCAAGCCTAAGAATGTGACTGAACTGGAGACTTTTGCCCATGATGAATGGGCGAAGATACCCGTAGATCGCTGCAAGACACTTGTGACAAGCTATGCTTCACGTTTAAAAGCTGTTATAACTGTAAAAGGATGTTGTACTAAGTACTAAGATTGAATGTCACTTGGGGGTTGAATAAAACTGATAATGATGTGAGCTCAGAAAAGACATTTGTGGTTATTTCATTATAAATGTTATGTTATATTTGTCTGACCTCTTTGATTTAATTGTAAGCAGGATGACTGAATGATCATAATCAATGTCAAACCGACCAAAACAATCAATTTCAGTGGGGGTTGAATAATTTTGAACACAACTGTATGTGCATATATGTACATATAATATAGGAAAACGGCCAATTTTATATATGTCACATATATTAAATACCTATATCAAAACACATCTATGTGCATATATGTACGCATATATGTTCATATAATATTGGAAAACGACCAATTTTATATATGTCACATATATTAAAAACCTATATCAAAACCTATATTAAAACATATAGGTAGATATAGTTTTTTCCGTGTGGGATATGAGCTACAAAATCACCAGATCCTGCCATGAGCTATATAGGAGACATATGTTGTATGTACATATAGGGCTTATATGTGGATATAAAGAAGCAATACAGGAGACCTACATGGCCTGTATATGCACATATATGCACCTCAATTATGCCTATATGTGGCATATATACGCATATATGCAGCATATATGCAGCAAATATACGCATATATGCAGCATATATATGTGCATATATACTGCATATAGGTTTCATATATGTGCATATATCCTCATATAGGTTCTTTCCATGTGGGTAGGCATGACTGCAAAAGCATATCAAACATCTGCATGTAAACAAACAAAGCACAACAAAAGATATTACATTTTATTAATCTTGAATATGAATCTGAATATATCTCTGTGATATTGTAATGTCTACAGAATGGAATCAGTGCAAATCATTGAAATGTGTAACGCAGCAGCAATAATCGTTCGCATCAGAACAATATAAACATCAGAAAGCAGCAATAACATGCACAACATATAATCTTGAGATATAAAATGGTTCTGGATTTACATGTATTGCACGAACTCATAACACAAAGCATAACAATCAGCATAAACTAAGATTGACAGGTGTCCTTACCAGTGCGCAACACAAATAACAGAATGTCAAGGAAACAACAGATAAGCATTAGTTCCTAGGACAGACGCAGATCATTGAGAGGAATGAGTGAAGTGAATGTTAACAAAGTAAACGCTTGACATACTGCATTAAGACATGTATAGTAGTGTGTTACGCAAAAATGAAAACAAATGATTTCACGTGAATGATGCATGACGCCTGTCTGGACACTTCACGGCAGCACGTTTTTTACGTGACGTCTACATCACGTCATCGTCTCGTCTGGGTTTTGAACTCAATGCAATAAATATCAGAATGCGAAAAAAGTTATGCCGTGGAGTGAGAAGTTCAGTGAGAAGATTGTGTGCTGCATAGTCTTTTTATTGGACCCTTTGGAACGCCATAAACGGGGCGTTATGGGAGAATGGGGAAAACGTTGTGTGAGTTCAAATCTGTGTGACTTTTTTTCTGCAGAACACAAAATAAATTTCGTTGCCAACCAGTTTTTTATAACATGAGGGTGAATATCTTATAGTTAGCAGCATTAATAATTAAGTTACCTGCATTAATCAGTTGTCAATGAGTTGTCAATCTTCCACTGTGTAGGACAGGTGTTTTTAACTTTGACAACACTATTTGTACAGCCAAATTTCTATTTTATTAACCACAACATTAGATATTTAATCATTTTTCAACGTTCCATAGAATGTCAACACTAATGAAAAGCTTATTAAATTCATAATATAAACATAGAAATATAATTACATAATATTTACATAACATGATAATATAAACAACAAATATGGGCTATTTCATTAACTTCCAGAGTACCTCTACTGCTTGAAGCCTTGACAGTCGAGAAAAACACAGGAAATACGATTTATTGCAAATAAGTTATTGCATTCACTTTTCTAGTGTTTAAAGTGGAAACACCATTAACGTTGTCCAATTGATTCAGAGTGGAATGGCATGAAAGACATCAGAAACTACAAGACACCATCCCCCAAGACTGAGTCAAATCAACAGCTTGATGATTTGAGACCCCCGATTTTACAATCCGCACTGACCATCTCTCTACAAGCCCTCTACACACTTTAAGCAATACCCCTCTTGTCCCCCCCTTCCCCCCACACTTCAGATTATTAAAGAACATGTGCATCAGGTCTTTAGGAAAACCTGTGTTGACCAGTTGGCCTCCATTTTTTCACATTTCTTAAACAGATCACTGGAGCTGTGCAAAGTCCCATCCTGCTTAAAACGCTGAGAAATGTTAGGAAAACTTTTTTTATTTATGTGATGATTAAATACGTGTATATTTGACAGTTAATTCAAGATGTGTGACCTTAATTTGGTCCATTGTTGATTTTTCACTGTTTAGCTAATATTGGATTTCTATAAACCCTGTACAGATTAATTTTAGCTCAGGGCAGGCATTTGAGGCAGAGCGAGAACGGTTTTAATATTCATTATCATCTCAACTTTCACTTTTTATAACTGTGAAGGCGCAGCTAAGGGAAAGAACAGAAAAATTGTTGGGGCGGCCCTCTGAAGTCATAATCCGTCCCCTTTCATTGGATCACCAGCTTTCTGATAGACAGACAACAGTTAGTTAGAATTGGTCAAATTACATCCAATAGCCGTACCATCAGCACTTGTGCCCCCAAGGGATGTGTGCTCTCCCCACTGTCCCCACTGGGACATTCACATTAACTCTTTTTTTTATTGTCAAAAGGGCCCGCAGAGGCTTTAGTTCCTTTGCCAGCTGAGGAATTTCAACCTGCCACAGGATCTGCTCATACAATTCCACTCAGCTGTCATTGAATCCGTCCTCTGCACTTCCATAACTGTCTGGTTAGGCTCAGCTGCCAAAAACGTCCTCCGAAGACTACAACTGAATCTCCAATTAAAAATCTCGCCATACAATCACAATAAATTACCTTAGCTAATGCCTACACCTACACCTACCCCAACACTAAACCTAACCTTACAATAATAAAAAAATCCCTTTTAGCCAAAACCCGCATTGGATAATTACACACTGCGTTCCAATTCGCCTACTTATACTAGCCCTAATAGTAGGTACTGTTTTTTTGTTGGAATAGTAAGTACTTTTGAGTGCATGGCAAAAGAGATTGCACACACTAGGACATACAGGAAGCAGCCGTTGTTGCCGCCCTAGACAACATTGTGGCCAGTAACGGTCACAAATATCAAAATACAGCTCTTCTTTCCATTAAGGTATTTATGCATTCATTATTTCTTATATTATGTTTCCTGTACATTTGTTAATTTATTGATGCGTCTATACTCACGGTGAGTTGTGGGTAATACCACTTAAAGTCTTGGAGTATGATTTGCTATTTTTACGCGCGGAAACGTCATATTCTAAAATAAGCCTACTTTTCAGGTCTTAAGTGTGCAAGTTATAAACATCAATCTTGTGTAGAATTATTGTATAATGAATGTGTTTCATTGTATTAGCTTATGTGTTCTTGTTGATGGCGTTAGAAATAATGTATTAGTTTGATTATTATATGGCTTTCTGCTTTAGTCTACATGAAAACAGACATTTTAATACAAAAATTTAAAAAAACAGCAGCATTATTTTAAACGAAACAATCAAACATAGTGTAAAACTAATTATTAAAGACATTCCTGCAAATACAACTCCATGTCCTGCCCGAACATAAAATTAATAATTTGGCCAAATGCATAACTGTGGTAGTTTTTGAGACTGAGGTCATTTTGGAATATGCTACTTAATAAACTTGAATTGTTAACACAAAAATTCTGAAATACATCAAAAAAAAATGTTTTAATTGCAATGATTAAATTAAATTGTATGTTGTTTTGGTAAATATCATTACTCCATATCATGTGTTTTAGAAATATCTGATCTTTTTTAACTTTTTAAGTTTTTCATTATAAGGTTTAAACATATCTCCATAATAGGTTTATAATTTAGAATTTGGTGGGGTGGGTCCAAATTGTTTGGTTATAGAATTTTAAAGGGGTCTCCATTTTTAGGTTTCAGTTCAGAGCTTGGTATAGTGGGTTCAAATGGTTAGGTTTAGGATTTTATAGGGTTTTAAATTTAGGTGTCAGGGTCCAATGCAAATTGGGTTTTAAGTTTAATATTTTTTATTCGTTCAGACCTCTCGGAAAACGAGTTTCCACATTGTCTCCATAATTAATCTGTCTTTAAATGTCCAATATGTATTTGACTCTAGACCTGTGACTCTCAAGGATGAGATATCGTGTATAATGAAATGGTTGACAATGTTTGTGTGTTTTTCCACTTTATTTTTGATGTTATACATGTGACGATACATTCTAATTTGAATTGAATTTTTTGTTTGTTCCACATTGGCAAATTTGTAATTACATATACACAATTCAAGGTCTAAGGACTAAGGGGTCTTTTTAATTAAAAAATTGTTTTGTGTAATGGCTGGTGATCCATTTTTTGTGAATGCTCACAAGTTTGAAACAAGAACACATGAGCTTAATAAAACACATTCATTATACAATAATTCTAAAAAAGATTGATGTTTTAAATGTTTCTTTTGTTCTATACCTTAATGTATTATCATACCTTACACATGTAAGACCTGAAAAGTAGCCTTATTTACGAATATGACGTTTTAGCGTGTAAAAATCATATTCCAATGTCGCTTTCCATTCCAAAGTGATCATCCCTATGCCCTACTCCCTTTGAAGAGTAAAGCCCTTGATGTGTAAACTTTGGATGCACAACTATATCTCCTAATGTAATTGTTTAAAATTCACTTGTCAAAAAGAGCAATAAAAACAATGTCATTTTCTCTTTATTTGGAGCGATGTTTTGTGGGTCGTCCCCCTCCCAAAGTGCCCTTCGGAGGGCAATATAACCCGTTTGGAAAGCGCCACAAGGCTCTAGGTAGAGCGACTTCGTCTACGCAAAATCCGCCCCACCTGTCTGTGGCTGCAGTTCAGAATCTGTTGCTGCGGTTCCGCAGCTGAACATGTCGCCTCGAAATCGGTCCCCTTTAGGACCCAGCGTTATTCTGTTGTGTTATTCTAATGAGTAGGCTTTTTAGAACCCCATGGCAATTCCTACAAAATTACATTACGATTTATGTCGCTTGTTCTTTGTTAAAATTATCATTATTGCCTTAATGCTTCATATAATAGTACATTAACGAGACTATGGGTAGTGAAATCAAACTAATCTCGTTGTTTTAGTCTTACTAAATCTTAAATCTTACTGTTTCAGTTATTTACTATAATAAGACCATGGTAATTTTAAAATATCAAAAGTGTTGGTTTATGTTTGTTAATCAGATGTTGACCCCGAAAAAACTGGCATCAAGCTTATATGCTCATATGTTTATCGTAAACTTAAATTTATACATTTGATTTCATTGCTTTTATTTTACCCAGCGTATTTAGCTCGCTAGAAGCTAACTCAGCTTCGGTTAGCTAAACAACTTTGTGATTTGGTATTACAACAACCTACTAAACTGGGTCCCAATTGGACACGATTCACATGGGGGACAAGGCTCTGTCCGAAATCGCCCACTTTACACTCATTCACTTTCCCCTACATTCGTTCTCTAATATCTACTACATCCCTCCACCTTAAGGAGCGGATGAATTCGGACACTCAGTTCACTGGAAAGGCTGCCAAGACGCGGGAATTCGTTCAGCGCCAGCATCACGATGGATGGCTAGGATAGCCGTGAGTGTACTCCGGTTGTACACTCGTTATTAGAATGCATCATGGGATTGAATGAGTGCACTCAATAATGTACACTATGATTTCGGACACGACTAAAAACGGATGTCCCCTCAAATAGTGCATTATATTAGCTTATAGTGGGCTATATCCGACACATGCCGAATTTTTCATGACACCGCCATTGTTTAGACCAATCAGCTCTAAGCTTATTTAGGACTAAAGAATTTCACAAGTAGAAAGGCCACTCTGCATTTTTCCGTGTTGTGGGCAAAGTGAATCACATGATATCGATTGACTTATCCGATTGGTTGTGAGTTTTTTACTCTTGTAATTAAAGCAATACTTTCTCATAGAATACTCCAGCCATGATTCAGTCATAAAATACTGCATTTAAGTTGGAATGTCAACTTTAAATATAGTTTTTCCAAACTTCTCAACAATTTATCTGCTTTAGGCTTTTTATTTGAGAAGTAATTTTGCCGTCCCCTTGCGGCCTTTGTGTTGAACTGCGGTTGCGTCACATAGAAATACGGAGTGGAGAGACTAGCTTCTAAATAAAGCCCTATTACCAAGAAAGGCGTTCATCAACAGCCGTCTGACTTGTGTTCACGTTTGGTGGCTCGGTTTGTATTGTGTTATCTCTAATTTCCTTCAAAGCGCTGACTTTAGAGTTAAAACAGCACTAAACAGCAATGAGTGACGCCGAAAAGGAGTTCGTCGAGCGGGTAGGTGGCGTTTTTGTTGTCCCCTTCTTGCATGCGTCCTCTTATGATCCTTCCAGAAATGGCCTCCATATTGCTGGTTCACCAGCAAGGAGAGAGAGCGCGAAGCTTCATTCACTCTTTATCGAATCAATAATGCAAGTATGCATTTAGATTTGTTTTAACGTGTTTTTAAAAATTGTAAATAAAACTCTTGAACATGAGAATAAGTGTAACGTGGATTAGTGTCGAAATGCAACTATCCCGTTAGCCAGCAAAAGTGACTGATAACGTTAGCCGACAGACAATGTGCGCAAAGTCTCTAGAGATATTTTTGTTTTTTCACTTGTCACGTTAAGCAGTTGCAAACTATTTTGCTGTCGATTCTAATTTAAACATTTAACGTTAATTAAACCAACATCATTTGAATTATGTCTGCTTACGCTTTTAAATAAGGTCATCTTGAGCCTTAATGCAGTTCATGTAGTATATTAAAATTAGGGTCTCTTTTGTGTTAAACACTAAGCATTATATTTATTGGCAAATCAAAATCCTCTTTAATTTAAATGATGTAAACACGATTGTTGTTGTATTGTAATCTTTGCATGCAAGCTCAAGGCTCAAAATGTCTGTTCAAGTATCTATTTACTCTTCATGTTGGAAAACTTAAAGCTCATTTTTACATCCATGTTGTTGGTTCACCTATAATGTTGTTCCCACACTAATAAAACAATAGGATACTTGGTTGTGATGTCCAGTGTTTACACATTCTTCACCCTTTTCTTTTTTTGTTAAGGTTAAGGTTGGAAGAAGAGAAATCTGGACCAAGTCAAATGTCAAGTTGTTAATGCGAATAATTTGAAGCTGAATTTTCAATGCATGCTAATATTTCGAAGCAAAGAAGTTCCCATATAGCAGTTATGGGCAGTGAGAGAAATGGGGGAAGAGGAATGAAGTCAGAAATGAAATTGTAACTGAAGAAAGAAGACAAGATGTGTTATGAAGTTAAGATCAGAAGTTATCTGGGATAAGATCACAGCGCTAAGTAACTCCTTAGTATGTTTGTCCAATGCGTGCATGCATAAATCTTATGTTGTCCATTTGTATTGCATTAGTTTAAATTGTCCTATAGCATGAGGTTTACAGCTAGCTTTTATGATGAATATTCTGATGCATAACATGTGAAAAAAGAAAATGTTTATTACATTTGCTTCAGATTAATTTATTTTGCACCAGTAGTTTATGTACCTACAGTCAAAAGGCCGTCATCACTGGATAATCCTATATTATCCTAGTTTCAAAATGCTGTAAATAATTGGCTAAACATTTGACAATGTGACTGTAATCTCTGGCTCTAACTTGATTTGGATGTGGCTGGTTTAGGAGTCTCGTTCCGCATCTAGGAGCGGAAGTGCTAGAGGATCCGCTAAATCAGCCAGTCGCTCACCGAATCGTTCACCTGCTCGGTCAAAAGAGGCTTCCCATCATTCGCGCTCCAAATCCCGCTCTCGCTCGAGATCCAAGAGGTGAGTTGATTCATCTGCATAAAAATGCAAATATCTTGGTCATTGTTCTTAATTCTGGTTTTCTAATCCTCATATGCAAGAGATTATTTATCTTTCTATTTTCTGATGTCCACAGTAATGCTGTGTTTGATCAAACTGCTACAGGGAGGTAGTTGTGTTGAATTTGATTAGCGGAAATCCAAAAATCTTCTGTCATTTGAATCTGTTGAAATGAATCCCCTATGGCTTATCTACAGTAGGAATTCCAAGCACATTTATTGGATGGAGTGGAAGTCACACCAGCTGCTTTCTGGTTAAATGTAGAAACGATGTTTGAGCCAGATGGGAAAAATGTTCCCCACCCAGAATTACGATTTTAAACACTCTGCAGTTGATCATTTGACATGCATTGGAGCAACTGGATATGTGTAATGAAATTGAAACTGTAGGTTCTTGTCTGTCTAATGCAGAGGTGGGGACAAGTCACATATGGTCAAGTCCAAGCAAGTCTCAAGTCTTAACCATCAAGTCTCGAGTCAAATCTCAAGTCACAGTTTAGACGAATCAAGCAAGTCAAGTCAAGCCGCAGTACTAGAAAAAACAAAGTTTAATTTTTTCGATATTTTCCACAGAAAAGATGAACTTCTATTCATGTATTAAGGAAAATAAAATTAATTTTAAGTGATGATCACATGCCTATGTATGTGCTCAAAGTTTGGTTTCTATATGTTTACATAGACACAGAAATTGAAATGCTTGTATCTGACAGAATAAGACTTAAGCATTTATACAGGCTATGAACCTTATAAACTAAGTATTGTGACTGAAAATTTGCCTTTTATATGTTTTAAATATATGATGCTGTAAAACTTGTGCTGTCCATTATTGGGCACAGTAGTCCTATAGGGAATTTACATTGTGATGGGAATCTCGGATCATTTTATTGACTTCGATCTTGAATCTTGTTAATTTAATTGAACGGATCTTTTTCATTTCGGCAGAAAATATATAAAATGCATATTAATATAGCCCAGTGATGACGTTATGATGCTTAATCGTCATCTCTGTGGTGGACGCGCAATATAGCCTACAGGTTTCATATACGTAATAAATAATCTGAGAATATTTGTTTTCTATTTGAACTGGCTTCATAATTTTACAGCACAAAAAGTTTTGTTGTTATTGTGACTGTACACAAAAAATCTGTTAGACACAACAGATTTGAACGATGGAATAATTCTTGTCAGTATGACCAAAAAGTTTTTTTAAGTACAGGTGATCGCACCGGCGTGTCCTTGTCAGCCCGTCATGCAGTATAAGTGAGCTGCTATTCAGTAATTAGTAATAGTTTTATGACATTATTTATGTCTATTTGTGGAGCTCGACTGTTGTCTGCCATGTTTGGCGCAATTTGAGTTGTGAAGCATTAAAGGCGCTTATTATAGTACTGCTGAGTCACGATAATTATATTTAAAACTTATTGTATTACTTTATTTTACCTTATTAAAAGTTAAAGTCATTGTTGAGTCTTCCACTTTAAGTCAAGTCAAGTCTCATGTCACTTGCTCTCAGTCAAAGTCAAGTCATTTATTTTTACTTCGATCAAGTCGCAAGTCCTGTAAATTGTGACTCGAGTCAGACCCGAGTCAAGTCATTTGAATGGAGTTCCCCACCTCTGGTCTAATGTGGTATGAGGAGTTAGCGGACAGGAATTTGACAAGTTCGTGGATGAATGTTCAGCTTTAAATCGTGTTTAACTTTGCCTATGTAGATCTCGTTCTCACCGGAGTTCCCGCAAGCACTACAGTCGCTCCCGCTCGCGCTCCCACTCTCGCCGAAGACACTCCCGCAGTCGCTCCTACAGCAGCGAATACCATCGCCACCGCAGCAGCCATAGTCACTCTCCTATGTCAAACCGTAGACGTCATATTGGTGACAGGGTGAGACCAAGAGTCTAATGCAACCATGTTGTTCGAACAGCTGTCGTTTTATAGCTTATATTGACGTTCTGTCATTTTAGGGAAACCCAGACCCAAACTGCTGCTTGGGAGTGTTCGGGCTAAGTCTGTACACCACAGAGAGGGACCTTAGGGAGGTCTTTTCCAAGTACGGCCCCCTGAGTGATGTCAGCATTGTGTATGATCAGCAGTCTCGACGCTCCAGGGGTTTCGCCTTTGTTTACTTTGAGAACAGAGAAGATTCCAAGGAGGTAAATTCTACATTTAAAAAACAAGTCTGATAAATTAATGCATATTGACTTTTGATGATGTAATGAAAAGAAGCTGTTTCTGTTTAGCTCTATATGCAAGGATAACATTTTAGTTGACATGAGATGGTCATTCCAGATTGCTTTGACTCTAGGCTAAAGAGCGTGCAAATGGCATGGAGCTGGATGGCCGCAGAATCCGAGTCGACTATTCGATTACAAAGAGGCCACACACACCTACCCCTGGAATTTATATGGGTAGACCAACATAGTGAGTGTGATTTTATTTGATTTTCACCAGGACTTTTATCACTTTTCATGATATTATCATAATATTATGTTTTTTGTTTTAATCGTCAGA
Organism: Triplophysa bombifrons; assembly: GCA_029783895.1. Taxonomy (NCBI): domain Eukaryota; kingdom Metazoa; phylum Chordata; class Actinopteri; order Cypriniformes; family Nemacheilidae; genus Triplophysa; species Triplophysa bombifrons. The sequence continues at coordinate 17,429,560 of CM056456.1, read as the reverse complement.
GATATACTGACATCAATAGCAGTAGCAGTCACGTAGCTTTTAATTAGTTGTCTGAATTAAAAAATATATTGGATGTCATGTCTAAAGAGTACATTCCTTTCATCATCATCTTTGGTTTAGACTTGTTCTCCATAAGCAATTGTTGGGTTATAGCATTTTACATTTTGACTTCTTGAAAGAAAGTGTGACATCAGAGAAATGTAAACACTTATGCTACTATATTTTCTTTTAAGGCTATAAGCCCAAGAAGCAGTGAATTTTATAACAGCTAAGGGGTGAAGCAGAGTGCCTAAAACCCACTTAGCTGCTATAAAGGCTATGTTCAGACTCTCAGTCCAAATCTGATATTTTTTTGTGCATATCTGATAGGCTTGGGCGATGTCTACCAAATAGGCATCGGACGATGCCTATAGTGAAACATCGCGATGGACGATGACATCGGGGGGCGGGGCCAGTGTAGGCTGTGTGTGATAAGTCTACTGCGCAGGTCACGCGGCACTGATGTTTCCCGCTGCCATTGCGGACGGCATACTGTGGACTCAGCTGTCAGCATTTGTCTTGGGAATGTGCTGTACGCATATGCGGACGGGATGTGCGGACGACCGCGGACCCTCCTGATGACGAAAATTGTGTCATGCAGAGGAATCACGATGCTGGCCCAACATCTTGATAGCTGTTAGCCATCGGCGATGGACGAAGTCATCGTCTATCGGCCCAACCCTAATATCTGATTGAAATCTGATCGTATTTAGCAAATATGAACAGCACTCTTTGTCCTAAATCCTATTTAAATTTCTGGATATCTGTTTCGTGCATTACGTTCTCATGCAGATACAAGGTTGGTGTGTTGTCTGTCTGTCTGTTAGAGGAGATGGGAGCCGAGCATACCAGCCATTTTGCAAAAAAACAAGACCGCGCCACTGGACACACTCATCGGATCTGAACACTTGCTTTACAGAGTGTTGACAATTAATCATTTAAATTAGATTCCAATCAGATATGTACATGAATTTGGAGTGACCGTCTGAACATAGTCAAAATACACAGTAGCCAACTGTTTCACGGGGCTTGTTGCTTTAATGTAATGTTTATTCCCTATGCATAGCAAGGCCAAGCAAAAGAGATGCAGCAATGGTGGCACAGTCGTTCTTAAGTCTGTGGCACACTTCTTTTCTTGTACAGACAAACGCACAGCGTTGCAAAGTATACTGCCTTCGACTCATATGCGTATACAGGTTTTGACATATTTCGACATATAAGACATATTTCAGTACCTTGAATCGATGATCCTAGGACATGGTTGCCACCTGGTGGTTAAACTAATTACTGCAAGAAATGTAATGCGCATGCGTGACCTAAGTACATGAGTTAACAAAATTCCAGCGTTGCACGTATAGTATGTTCGTACTATGCTATCCTTTGCTTACGAGTAAAAAGGGATATTACCAGAGCCCTTAGGCAATATAATGCGGTCAGCATTTACCAAAAAAAACACGCCCTAAACCAATCAGAATCGAGGACCAGAACTGACCGTTTTATAAATTATCATTTGGATTGGCTACGGTAACAATATTGTGCAAATTAATTGTACATATAAAGTAGTCTTCCTCACACAGGACATAATTTAATCAGTTGATGCATTTTTAAATGTGAGCTCAAAACATTTCTGTATCTGCTGTAGCGGTGGAGGCCCAAGTGTGAGCCGACGTCGGGATACTAACGATCGTGGCAATGACCGTGGATATGATCGATATGATGACCGTGACTACTACAGTAACAGCAGCAGCAGGTCTTACAGGTAGGGGAAAAAAACAATTTAACAGTCTGCACTCTCTGATAAAATCTAACTAAGGTTGTTCATACTGCCTACTGCATCTTGCATATTACATACAAGATGTTTTTTCGTATGCATGATACAATACAGTTTCAGCTGTAGCGTACTCTATAGTTTTCTGATGAGACCATTTATGTTGTCAGGAGAAGGTCACCCTCTCCCTATTACAGCCGAGGACCATACAGATCAAGATCACGCTCTCGCTCCTATTCTCCACGTAAGTACTGCACAAAGGCTACAAACCAACTTGAATCTAGTCTTGTATAAGCCAGCTTTTGGTTGAAGACTCAGAAAGAGCTTTATTGCCAAGTGTGCTTGGACACAAGGAATTTGTCTTATTTACAGAAGCTACCATTGCACATACAGGTTAAAAAAGTGACATGGCACAGGTAACAAAATGTACAAAATAAATATGTGAGCGGCAATACACATTTGACAGAGAGTGCTTAACCTTAGCATTGTAAATATTTGAGCAATGTATGAAAACATATGTAAAGATTGAAATGTTATTTACGTTACAGGTCACTATTGAAAAGTGTACTTGGAATGCTCCCCTTGAAGATGAAGATGATGACGTAGATGTTTATCTCTGGTGGCATGAGTTTAGATGTACTTCAAACTCTGTCCCTTCTATTTGTTGCCTGAAGGTTTCATGTACATGTTTCAGTAGGTGGATGAATATTTTTGCACTGTTGTGTTTTGTTTTTTGGTCTGATGCTGAACTTTATGCGTTTCTTTGTGATCAAGTTTCCGGCTCACACCTCATTATGTTTTTATGCATTTTAGGCTTAGCAGTGGTCTTGCAATAAACTGCTTTATACCTCTTACCTGGTGTGAGCATCTGCTTGTCACTTAAAACTATTTAAATCTGAATGTTTTCTCCTGTCAACCCAAGTGCATTCATTTCCAATTTATTTAAGTGGCTTAAAAGTGTCACTAAGCAGAGCTGAATGACCTGAGAAACAAAACTGACTAACTTAACAAAAATTTAGACTGCATAATAAGTAAAAACAGTTGAAAATTAAAGTGTACCTAAGGTATGTTTTTTTAGGCCCTACTTTGGTTAATGGAGTGTCCAAAATTAAGTTTATGTACATAACAATGTGTAAAAACACTATAATCTCGTAATTATATGCAGTTATTCGTGCCTTACTTCTTGACTGACTCTCAAATGATTCGTTCCACAGTTCATCCGTCTAGGCCCCGCCTACCCTCTAACCTTGTGTCATGTGATTGGTCAGATGGTGTAGTCTGTTGTTATTGGTCAAACGCGTTCATCATTTGTCGCAGCTTGAACCCCACTACCATCATTATAGTGATGGGAAGTTCGGATCATTTTATTGACTCGGATCTTTGAGTCTCGTTCATCAAACTGAACGAATCTTTTTTCGAGTCATATCGTTCCTTTCGTTCATTTAAGCAAAGTATAATTAAAATGTTACATGTCACTTTCCTAACAGATCTACTACTTATGCAAACGTTGCTCACAATACAACAAATACAAAACTATAATGCTACAATAAACAGAAAAGATTGATTACTTGTTTACCTGGGTATTTGGTCTATGATTAGCTCACCTCTTATCTTGAATAATTTGTCATTTCACTGTCTTTGTCTATCAATAAACAAACATTAATACTAGGCTATTCACCCGTTTGTTAGGAAGGTTGTAAATTAGCTAATTTCTCTGTCCAAAGCTGTCACATCACATTACAAAAGACCGAACGACTCGAACCCGAAGACTCGAAAGGTGAACTAATCAATTCTCCTTCCGGCTCTGACTGCATTTGTTTAGCGTGCAGGGATGTCACGTGATGAACGAACGACTCGAACCCGAAGACTCGAAAGGTGAACTAATCAATTCTCCTTCCGGCTCTGACTGCATTTGTTTAGCGTGCAGGGATGTCACGTGATGAACGAACGACTCGAACCCGAAGACTCGAAAGGTGAACTAATCAATTCTCCTTCCGGCTCTGATTGCATTTGTTAAACGTCCGGAGCGTGTTGCGCTATGCGCATGCGCGACTGAACGAATCACTTCCCAAGACGACCCGTTCTTCCCGAGTCACATTTAAGATTCGTTCAAAATGAACGAATCGTTCACGAACGACCCATCACTACATCATTACAGGATTACGGTTTACATGTGGTTGGATGTCATGTATATTATATGTGTAGCTAGAGATGGCGGCGATTTTACCGAACCAATATGAGCCCGAGTCTGACGAGGAAGCATCATAAAACGCTAATCCAGTGTCAGTGGCATATCTATATAGGTGCACGTGCGGCAAATGTGTCGAAATTCAAAGTTAATAGTCAGATAAACAATCTGTAACACCCCAGAAATAACGGCACATGCTAATGTTAGCGTTATATGCTAATGTTAGCGTTATATGCATTAGCTAAACACAGACATAAGGTACAAAAATATTTCTTGAAGTTCAGACAAAATCAATAGTCACACTTACAGATTGTGATTCGGTGGAGCTAACAGGTCCAAATAGAGTTGGTATTCCCCCTCTTTCAAGGATAATCGTTTCACATACCCTGCAGTGAACGCCCCAAGATTATTAAATGAAATGACGCGCGCACAGTTAAACCCTGGGGTTATACTCCTTTGGTATCGTTTGAAAAATGAATTGTTCCCTCAGACGTTCTTCGTTTGGTAGTTGAAATAAGACGCACGTAGTGTCACACCGTAGAACACAGACTCTAGACATGATACACAGTCATCACGAACGAGCGACAGTGTTTGGGGGAGGAGACATACGTTTTCGCGTCAGTCTCAGCCAAACGTAGACGGGGACTATGTATAGTGACGTAGATATGCATCCACCACTCGTTTGTGTGATTCAGAGTCGACTCCCATTTTTACAAGCAAATAACTTTTTTATTTATTCACCTTCGGATTTACAACTTGGCAGACAGCTTACTTTCAAATACGGCAACAGAACAGACTGCATTATATGTAATTTTCATGATTTCATGTTAGCTACTCTTTAAGTTGCAAGATGCAAATTCTTTTATAATTTACTCTTTTCCTGTGTAAATATATGTTTGACTTTCACAGAACACAAAATATATTTTCAAGGTTTGTAACCGAACAACAATGTCCCCCGTGAGACATTTCTCAAAATATGGTCTCTTGTGTTCCACAGAAAAGACTCCTAAGCATTAAATTTAATTAAATTACGAATGTGTGGCACTATCAATGGAATTGTATAGATCTTAAATATCAATGGATAGTCTTTGAAATAAAAAAGTCACAGCTATGTCAATGTTAATGTGTCAGATTATAAATATGTTGCATTGATTTACAAGCTCTTAAATCCTAATTCCATAAGATCTCTCCACCACTGCACATTCCTGTTTCTTTTCCATTGACGTGGGCGTTCCCAGAGAAAGCTGTATTTTCCAGCTACTTCTGTTTAGAGTCAATACTCAAGATTTTATTTTACATGTATATTAGTCAGCAATGTATGTATTTATATATATAAACTATTAAATAATACATGAAGCAACAGCAAGATATTTTCCCAAGGGCCAGAGAAAACGCCGAAAAAAACATAACACCATAAAGATGCAAATCGGCCTGTATATTACAAAAGAAAGCAACGTCTCTTGTGAAATAAAAAGAGTTAAGAAAACCTATTTGGAAACCCAAACTAAAATGCGGTATGATCTTCCATTCTACAATATATATCCTTTGACTTTAACGTATGTGGTTTTGAATGAAATACAGTCTCATCATAAGGCTCATCCAATGATTTATGCTGACAATTTGAATACTAGACATCAATGTAATGCTTTAAGTACATAAACGCCTCAAAAGTAATTTTCTGATATTTTAAGCGCTTTATTTAGAGGCGGCGCTTGTTGGCAACACAGTAACGTCGCAACGACACTTTTTTTTCAATCCCAGTGAAAAGAGTTTGAGCAGGAACAGAGTTGTATGTAGCAGGGGGGTCCGGCTGCATCTGGGGGGTGACTGCTGATTTTCAGCACATTTTTAATTATTATTTCTTTTTCTATTTACTCCTTATTTTACCCGACTTGGATAAATTCATCGCACACACGCGCACGCTGATACATCTGGAAGTACAGATTTTTCGTATAGACCATGAACAAACTCTATGTAGGGAATCTGAGTCCTTCGGTGACCCTGGAGGACTTAAAGCAGCTCTTCGTCGATAGGAAGCTTCCCGTGACCGATCAGGTCCTGCTAAAATCCGGCTATGCCTTCGTGGACTTCCCCGATCAGAACTGGGCGATCAAAGCCATCGAGACTCTATCTGGTAAGTGCGTTTTTCACAAGACGGAAGGTCAGAGTTACGTATAGCATTATATAGTTGTGTATATATATTTACAGTTCTGCCACCACCTGACCCCTCGCATGCAATTCCCCTTTCTTAAACACTTTATTGGAAAAGAACAAGTAACGATCTCGCATCAGTCGGGCGCTGTTCCATCACCAGTGTCCGAGTTGTTGACGCGATCGGACCGATGTGCGAATTAACGCCCGCGAGCTCAATCACTATCGCGCTCGCTTCCTACGCGGGATACAAGTTGGATTTACGATAGATTTCTTCAAATACACGCTCGTTTCGCCGAGCCGGAGAGCTGAATAAGAGCTATTTCTCAGCCTTCAGCCCATAGGAATGTATCGGATGCGTCTCATGTTGGGGCGGTAGGCATAATTATTTTTCAGTTATTTTTTGTCTTGATTTTATTGAAAAGAAGCGAGCGAACTGAGCGAGCAGTAAGCGTCACATGCATGTTCCTGTGGTGTCCAGGTATGTTTTTACGAGGTGTCTTAAAGGTGGGTGATGGGGATCTAGAGGAAAGTGCTAATAAACAGGTAGCTGGGGGGGACGGAGGTGAGATGCCAATTTTTGTGCTGCGCAGGCCACTCATACACAACACAACCCAAGATGCACAACACCTCAGTGTTCTTGCAGCGTGCGCTCGAGTCGTTGCACATGCCCGTGAACGGTACAGCTTCAAACCTACTTAAAAAAAGAAGAGACATTTAGGAAGTCTTTATCCTTTGACCTCTCATTCTGTTCTTCAAACTCTCCTCATTGCTCGTATGTGGTTTGTGGGAGTGGAAAGCATGGCTGCCCATTCTTCATCGTATCAGCTCATCAAGCATTTCGCATATCCTCAAGAATAATGGCAAATTAGATAAAGATACTATCTTACATGTAGACGTAATAAAACTCGCTAAATTGCCGATACCCGTTTATAAACAAACTTGCCTGCACGAATATATCCCTCCCTGCTTGTAATTACGTTGCATGCCTAAATTGCGTGGCGAGGTTATGCATTCATTTTTAAGTTCATTTGTGAAGCCCGTACAACACCTAAATATATATAAAGTACTTTTACGTTAATATGTACGTTTCGATTTTAACTCTGATTGTTTGGTTTCTTGATCGTAGGGAAAGTTGAACTGCATGGAAAAGTGATCGAGGTCGACTACTCTGTACCTAAAAAACAAAGGTAAACAGTTTTCTTTCTTTATTAGGAAACTATTTTTGAGTTTAAGAAGGATTTAATGAACTCCGAAGAAACATCGTAAAGCATCTGCATTAGGAAGTTGTGCTGCTGCAGTGTTGTGTTCTGAAAGTATGACGTTCACTATTTGAAGTAAACAGATTTGGTGTATTTTAAGGTGGTTATTTAATGTTGTTAAATTATTAAATTATCCGTGTTACCCATTAAACGTCAGAGGCAAAAAGCTGTAGCCTATTTTTGTTTATTATAACCACCATGCAATTTGATATAGTTCTTTACGTATCTTGTAATGTATTCTGGTCGGGGTTAATCAGCTTGTGATTTATAATTTTTGCGGACTGAGCAGTTGATTAGACTGAAGTAAAAGACACCGTCTTACTGGGAAAAATACAAACAAACAATACTGGCGAAAATCATTACCAATTGAAAAGAAAAATACCTTTTCATATTTCCTAGGGAGTTTCCGTGCATAATCAAACGAGGATTTTACCATCATCTCCCCGTCATTAAATCTACAAATATTGGGCGATGTTTTTGAGTGTTGCAAACCTGCTATAAATCCAGGCAGTGTATGCGGATGTGAGAATTAGGGTTTAAACCGAATACTGTGAAATAACCTTTTTATCTCACAAAGCTGTCGATATATGAATTACAATCCTCGTTCTTATAGTTTATTTTTACAAGAGCAACATCATTGTGCATGACCTCATGGCGCGTGTTTAGGCCTTTCTGTGGGCCACGTGATTTCCCCTATAGGCCCTGCGTGCACGTTCCACGGGAGGGCGGCATTGAAATGGCTAGGGAACAACCCACAACCGTGATATGTAAAGGGTTATGAGAAAGTGCACAGATGTATAGCTCATACCAGACGACCGCCTCTTACAACGTGTTCTCCCTAAAACTTACACGTCATCATAAGCGAGTAAAGCGTTTGAAAAATGAATGATAAACATTAAATCCTTTCTACTGGTAAAGTTTTTTTTAATCTTGATATTGACGCATCAGAGGGTCACTGGAAACTCAGGGAGAGTGTTTCATAAAGTGCGCAGTCAAGATGGACAGTCTTTGATATGGAAGAGTCGGCCATGCTGCTGCTACAGTCAACCTAACATGACCGAGAGCAGCATGCACGAGGAGAATGTTTGTAGCTCACCCTAGAACCTGTTAACGTGGTTCTAGAATGCTTCTAGAATCAGAGATGTAATCTGAAGCGAATGTTACGGCTCATGTTACACATACGCGATATTTAAACGTCTGTATTTCGTAATATAATCCTCACACACGAGGCGTGTATGTATTTTATGTGCTAACTGTGTTGGTTCTCATGTTGGCTACATAGTGGCAGTGTTAAATATATATCGGTCTCTCTAAACGTTTATGATGCGCTGATGCGTCAGTAGCCTACTACTGCCGGTATATAATATGTACGCAATAAAAGACACGAGGTGTATTAATGCGGGCTCTGCAATTGAATGTTTTGTCAGTATTTCAACGAATCATATGGACATCAGTCAAGGGGCCTGCTATGTCCTTATTTATATGATGTTTAGACTTGGATGCAGATAAGTAGTCTGCATTCTGGTTAAATGCTAGAGATGAGCCATTATTAATAGTTTTACCTAACTGTTCTTTGTTATTGATTAATGAAGGTGTCAGGCTATTATAGCCGTACACACATGCATACACTTATCGACACGTGATAATATTAATGTACAATAATCAAATAAGTCAGTCAAACAACCCTTGTGTGCCGATTTTTATATACACTTACCCTGCTGTCTGCATGTTTGTTCTTATGAATTTTAAAAGTTTAATTGAATTGTTGTTTGTTTAGCACAGGAGTGTTTTCCCATGTAAGACTATTAAAATGTATAATTTAAAATGAACCATTTGAAGATAAGTATAATAGTCTATTCAATGCAATAATATTATGTTAGAATAGAAAATGAAGTGTACATTTTGATTTGATTGTTTTTTAAAGTATATGTAATATTACATAAATACATAAAGCACAATTCATTTTGAATAATTTGGTGTTTATGTTATCCTATATTAAGTTTTGTAAATCTTGAATTTTTAAAACAGAATTAAAAAGGTAATGTTAAAATAAGCTAAATTATTTCATGTTAACAATGTACTGGACAGTCAAACAGTGTTGAGTTTACTGAGGGAGTGTACTTACCCCATAATTAACTATTTGTAAAAGTAAACAAGAATTGTTGATTTTCATCCCACTGTGTTTTCTATGGCCCATAACTGGAAAACAAGTCAGGCGACGATTTCTATAAATTCTAAATTATATTAAATCTCTTTTTGTGTGCATTGTGTTACCTGAAATAAAATTAAGATAAACGATTTAATATATGATAAAATAAGTCATCTGAATGTTATTATTTATGAATGAAATTAATTAATTAATTCATTCATTATTATTTATATTTTTATTCAATAGTCAAATCTGATTATCAGAATATAAAATAGACATTATGTGAATGAGAATAATTAAAATACATTTGTTACAGTAAAGATTAACTGTTTTTAAACTAATTATCTGTTTAGAGCAGAAGTGTCCCAGTTCTTATTTAATGCATTTAATAGAAAATAGAAAAGTAATACTTTTAATAGAAATCTGCTGAAGTGGTAAAAGGTTTTATATTTTACAATGTTTGAAATATGTTACTTGTCTATAGTTGCATTTGCATCATAAAATAAGCAGCACTTTGCTTAGCAATCTGCAGCCCTTTTAGCAGCATCATTTATGTTTGAGGCGCTGCTGGTGGAAGAATATGGTACAAACTGCATGACATGCTTTAGATAGCTTCATATGTACTTCATAACAATATAGTTTTCCTGTGAACTGTGCATTTTACATTTACATTTTAACAGTATTAATAATTCACTTATGGCTATAAGACTAAATAATGGATTAGTCAAACAACTATATTTACATTTATCTGAATGTGTTCACAGTTAAGAGGTGGTTTAATTGCTTGATTTAAAGCTGTGTCATTAGTTTAGGTGGCGTTCATTGTGTGATAGAAAACAGTAATACGCCATACATTTTTTGTTTAAACCCTGTAGTCACTGAAATCGCTTTTTATGTGAATTATTTAAAAGATTTGTTCTTTAATCAGCAGAGGAAATGTTAGACATATTTTCAGGTTAATTATTGTAACTCTATTTATGAGTGATGGAAAGTTTAATATGTTACTAACTAGATGGAGAAATAATTTGTTTTTATATTTACAGGATGAAACGGTTGTTATTTACCCAAATCAAATAAAACCAAATATGATTAAAACAGTGAGATAATTTTTAGAATGCATTTAGGTTATAGATTGTTTTGAACAGCTATGAGATGATCACATAAAAATTGGTTAAACTTGTATGAAAGTTCCATTTTCAGATGAATTTAGGTTATACATTTAATACATTTTTGTTATAGTTTTATAGGGATGTTCATTTGATGATTATTAGTTTATACACCCACATTTCTTTACTTTGTAAGGGTAGCAAATATTTTTGTCCTGATGGGTTTAGTAACCATAATCTCACTAACCCTGTTCTTCATCTGTTCATTTATACATTGTACATTTGATGGCTATATCTGGATGGCTAAAAATGATTTTTCTCTATTGGTTTGTGAGTCAAATAGCTTGAGATAAAGACTTGGAAGCAGAAAAATTAGGTTACAAAGTTATTGAATTCTCAATTGAGGGCTAGTCACAAAACCCCGGGGCATTAGAATCTCAGAGGTGAGATCTTTTCACTAATACCCCTTTCCACCATTTAAGCATGTCACTTTTGCCAAGTCTATTACCCTCCTGTCTGTTCACTTCCTGGAGTATATGTGTAAAATGATTAAAGATCATTAAAATGAATCAGACTTCTACTGGATTCTCATCAGTGTTTGATGGATGCTTGAGATTTCTGAAAATAGTATGTACCACTGAAAGACATGATACTAAAAGCTGATAGCACTGTCATTTTTGCTTTGTAGTTTAAGGAATTTGTACTATTTGTTTTTATGAGCACATATCCAATGTGTTTGCTCTGAGGGAATGAAAATAGCATTTTTCTCCTCCCACACATTTAATATGTGCCAGTGACAGTGCCCAAATAAATTATCAAGCGATTTCTTCTCTTTTAACTCGGTATTTGTCCAGCTTCAGCTTCTCTGTGTTTTAAAGGTTCAAAACACGCACTTCTCAGGCACTTTCACCATCAATGTTTCCTTCTATCTGTTACTATGATAAGTCAGAGGATTTGAAAACACTTGAATGCTTTGCTACAGAGAAAAATAAAGTTACATCACTAAACCTTTATATTTTTCAGAAAGTTTTGCTTGTTGTTGTACTTTCATACACTTTTTAATGCATGCTGTAATCTCTCCTCCCGCCGTTTTGCTCTCTTACTGTAACGTGTAATTCCTCATTTGTTAATCCTTTTATCGATATAAAGGTTGTGCAGTGGGAAGAAAGGGATTATATCATAAAGAATGTGAGAATGATTGTCGCAGAAGCTCTTTGTTGTAATCTCTGGTAAAGAAGCTTCACCGGGTCTCCTCACTGGCTCTTATCAAATGTTTGTTTGTTGTGGGCTGATGATAATGTTTCTCTCTTTATTGCTTGGGTATTAAGCAGCAGTTTAGTTTTGTATTATCAATGAACCTTGTAAGCAGGTGTAATGTTTGAGTTCATGCTTGTTTAGTATTATGGATTTTAAAAGAATTGTTACTGAAACACTGCCCTTTGAGTATATTAATGGATGATAGTGGTCTATAGCTGTGAAGAGAGCTTTCTTGTCACTTCTGTACACCTTAGCAGACTGTCATCTTAAACTACTAAAATGGCAACAGGAAGCACAGAATAGGAATTGGACTGTGAGAGTGTACAGCCTCTGTTCCTGTAGAACACTAATCAGATTTAATCCATGTCTGTCTGTCTGTAGCGCTAAGATTTCAGTCTGGGGTGTTTTTGTGAAAAGGCTTAAATAGTATGGACCCTGCGTTTGAAAGAGTGTTAAACAAATCTGCAATCAGATATTATCTGCCATAAGTGTGTTTGAATTGAGCTTTAAATCTGAGAGCTGTTCTTATCCTTTTATTTACTCCCAGATAAAGTGGGCAAAAGCAGAAATCATAGTGTCAAAAAATAGCAAAACTGCATAACAAAATGACACCCAAGTATGATACTGTTATGATGTCAGTTTGTAATGGATGTGTTTTAGAGCTTATACTTCTGAATCGACTATAGTAATGAAATATAAATGAACATTTTGCCATATTAAATGGACATCTCGTTCTTGCATATGCTAGTAAAAGATGATGACATCAACCCAGAAGAAGACATGTTCTTAATTGTTGTTGATTTAATTATAATCAAAGTCACAAGCTAGTTTGATGCAGTGGCTCCTTATAGCATTTACAGCAGTATCTTTTTTAAAGCTTTCATTTTATAAGCCTGTCTAAATCAAAGCAAAATTCATTGTTCTAAAATATAAATCTAATAGAGAAGTCATTTGTTCTTGCTTAGATTGAAATAAGTAGCTTATAGTTATTTATTGTATATTGTATACATGCTTTTAATAAAACAATTCTATAATTTGTGTTATTTTTTGACATTGTAGTTTTTAATCTAAATAAAAAAATGTAAATATATATATCAAATTGTAAAATGTATATTCCGATATATGTATATTAACCAAAATCATTTCAATTTTGTGATTATGCCTGTGAAAACCAGGATAATGTTTTAAAAGAGCATACATGCTCAAAATAGATAATGAGCATTAAAGTTTGATTTCAGCGATTAATTTAACTGATTTAAACATATGACATGATCTTACTCACACAGTATTAAAGATATACAGTGTATTTTTCACAGAATGTTCTTTACATTCGAATGATTTTATGCAGCAAACAGTAAATCACAAAAAAAGTTTTTTCACAGTTAAATATTCCTCAATATTGAATGGCATGGAATACATTTTTACAAATTTTGCCACCTCTAGTTTCTGTTTTGGAAGCATGTTTGCGGTAGGGCAGTTGTGAGGGAATCCCGACCTTTAGAAAGAGATATCTCTGCTGAGTGTGCTGCTGCTGGGCAGTCGCACCACCAGTGCTTGCGCATGCAACAGTGCCACTGCTCTGGGGTCTGTCGATCTCTGCGGTGGCAGAGTTTGAAGGGAAACGGGCAGCTGAAAACCCAGCAGGTGCCGCGTCTTTCACTCCAGCCCTGATTGGCCAACTTTGACCGAACACTATAAGTGTATGTGTGTTGGAACAGTTGTGAGCCCCCAGCACTGAGACGGTGTCAGGCTTGGACGGTACCACCTGTCCTGTAAAGTCTCTCCCTTTACAAACCCTTCTTGGTCATGTTACTTTGAAAGAGTTACATGGAGATTAAGGGCAGTTTCACATGATCCCGGTTATCTTGTCCTTGTAAGTGTCACAGGAAATATATTTGATATTGAGGTAACTGTAAATATTTCATCGCAGCTGCATGAAGGAATTTGCAGCCTGGTCTTACAGCATCGAGGAGAGCGTGCTCTGTAAAGGGTGCTCTTTCTAACCCAGCAGTGTTTGCAAATATTATCAGTCCTCCAACTGTTCCTGCAGAACAGAGTCTATACCCAACAGTGATTCCTGTGGCGTAATCCTATGGTTACTACGGCAACCGAATAGGAGGCTTTTTGTTTTCTTTTGTGGTCAAATACGGATGAAAAGGACACTGTGTTGTATGTTGCATTCTTTAAAGGTGGATGGACTTCTATTTTCATGAATGACTGCCCAGAGGAAAATGTTATTGCTTGGCGGTTGCTCCTTCGTAGCTCAGGAGACTCAAAGGAGTGCTCAGTTATGGTTTATTCAAGTGTCAGCGTTGTCTCCGATGTATCCCCTAAAGTAAATCAAAATACAAGTGAGACAGTGTTCTTCTACAGTAACAGTATAGAAGTCATGTGCATTAAATGGCTAAAATAATTTGATGATGTCTTTGCTCTGCCTATGATGTTGAAATCTCTGACTTTTGATTTCTTATTTTGTTATGCTGGCAAATCTAAGCATGGAAAACACATTTCTCAGTAACTGCTATTTTAGGAGAAATTAAAAAAGTTTTTGGTCTCCATTTGCCCATCATTTGATCGTATCTGTCTAGAAAGAAATATTAACGAGACAGTGAAATTTTTATTTCATACTGATGATGCTATAATGAATAAATAGTGCTGGTCAGAAATGTTGTGACTTTCTTTAGTTGATTTTTATGACCACAACATTAACATTGCATCCTTTAAATTCTAACTAATAAATAACAGATCACTGTTCATCTATCTGATCCACCTGCATCTCTACATTTGGCATTTGAAGCACAATGTCTCTGGTGTTAGTGGGGTCTCATTCTACGCAACTGCGGAATGTTTTTATTCATGCATCCCACTCATGCACTGGCCATTTACATTTTGCCTCTCCATATGTATGATGGGAAGGGCATCAACAACACGTCCTCAGAAACCCCTGGGCGAGTCAGCACCCACCCGCTCTCTGGACTCTCTGGACACTCTGACTATTGTTTTGTATGGTTTAATTGAGTATGAATGAAGAGGCAGGGCTGTATGTGTGAACCAGAGAGATGTACAGATACAAGCCGTGCACAGGCCTTGAGAACTTTGCTAATGAGCTTTGATTAAATTTGAATGATCAATGCAACGCGTATGTGAGGTGTTTTTATTCTATGTACCTTTGAAGGTCTTGGTTGTTCAAATATATGTTAGTGAGCTTTTAATTGTTGAGGTGTATTTAAAGAGCACTTCAATAAAAAAATCTATATAGAAATATACAACCGAAACAGTTTGTGCCTCTTAGCATTTTAGCTAATTCGCATTTTTGCTCATTTCCAGCATTTTCTTAGCCGATCGCCTGAGCTGTAAATGCCATGTGACTCACTTGTGAGCTGCAGAAAAATGAATAAATTAAAAATCATTATGATTGTTGATGGGACAACAAATAATTGATAGTCCCAAGCCCCTTTATTTACTGTAGCTATTACAAAATAATGAAAAGTTGCAGTTTGCTGTATATACATGTTTGTATCTTTGAGTTTTGTGGTATGTTTGTATGTTGCTTACAAAAAGTTTTGTTTAGTCAGACAGCAATACTACTATTCTTCAAATGGCCAACAATCGAGAAATATGCTTAGATGGCATTCTTATTGTTACATCATGTCTGCATTTACCAGCAGGGGTTAACTTTACCATGCAAACCAGCCAAACTCTGATCCCTTGGTAGAAACCTTTTAAAGTGGTAATGTAATTCTGCAAGGAAGTCTGTCATTGCAGAAAAAGATCAGTCTGCTAGAGCGAGTTAAGCAAATTAATGTAAAATATCGTAATAGAAAATGTCCTTTTAATAAAGCGGGTGAGTTGTCTGTCCGTTACATACATTTTATTCTGTTATAAATACATCACATGTCATCATACATCCACACATGCAACACTCAGTCTTCCATCACACTGTATTTGTATCAGCTTTGTGTTGTAAACATTTCATTCACCACTATGAAATAAAGATATCTGATTAAACTTCCTCTGCTTGTTAAATTCTCATGTATACATAATAAGATAATCATTACAGTAGCACTTCTGTAGCATTGCTGAATGGGCGCTGGGAGGTGCTGGCAGAGGGTAGTGTTACGGAAGTGACAGACAACCTACCTGCTACTGTATCTGCTGGTGACATGAGGTCAAGACGCTGGTTCCGGTCTACAGAAGACCTCTATTCCAGCAGTCTCATAGATACTCTGTTGTGGGTTCAGTTTGACAATGAACGAAACAACGTCAACTATGTCTTTCACATACACCATTTTCGCACAGTGTGTCTTTGTCACCCTCTCTCTGACCAAAACACCTCTCCCTCAGTCTTCATTGTGGGAATCGGTCAATGAGTACATTGAATTAAACTTTCCCTAATAAATATTTAGTTGTCTGTTCAGCACAAGCAAATCAGGGAAAGATTGCCTTGAAAGTATTGTTTCTCTTCACTGAAAGCCCTTTCACTGACAGCATACTTAGGCTTCTGTGCTTCCATTGGTTGATTTCAGTTGTTGGTGGGCTGGTTTTAAACAGTGCGAACCAAGTGTGTTTTGTCGTTAAGGTGGCACTCTCCCACCCACATTGACGTTACACAAACCATTGTGCTAGTAGGAGCTGAGCCTACTCTGATAAAATATTGCAAAAATACAAAGAGGGATGCATCCCAGACAAGTCGGTACAAGAATGAAATGGTAGTACATAGTTCTTGTTTACAGTTGTCAAATAATGTGGCACCTGGCTGAATATTACAGATGTGGCGTCACATGTATGTGTATATCGTATGCTCCTACAATGGATTAGAGGCAGAATAATTTTTTTATTAGTTAATTTAACACATATTATATAATGTGAACCTTTTCTTCAGGTGATGTTAGACAAATGCAGAATCAGAGCTTTATTGCCAAAATGTTTGCACACACATACAAGGAATTTGTTGTGGTTTACACGCTCTCAGTAACATAACATACAGTGTATGTTCTTTTGGATCAAACTTCCAAAGAGAAAAAGAAAGCGATTAAATGAAATGTACATGAGATGACTTTGGTGTTGTGTTGCTAATAAGGGAACAAATGTGGCAAACATTTAGATGACACCAAAGAATGTCTTGTAACCCAACAGTTCTTAGCCGCCATTGACTACCAGTTGGAATGAAAGAAATGTTTGGTTACAGGGTTGGTCTACCAAATTGCCATCGAACGATGGTTACAGTGCAACAACACGATGGACTGTGACATCTCCCTGTGGCGTTTTAAAGTGAGGTGCGTCTGGCACGAGCTGCGCAGAGACACTTATTTATGCAACCCGAGCTAGGCAATTATCAATTCAGGCGTGTGTCATCTGACTGCGCAAGCTTCTCAATTATAAAGTGAGGCTTGATTGTATTGCTATTATAATGTTATATTCAATAAAAGAGTTATAATGTAGGACGCGTCTTCTTAATACAATGCGAGCTGCACAGACACACGCCTTCTTTGTAAAACGCAGGCTAACACTCACGTGTCTTCCTATGCAGTTATGAAGCTATGCAGGTTTGCCCAAACTGCGACATCCTCTTTATACAGTTTGAAATCCACAGTTATAAAGTCAGGACAGTCTGATCTGTACAGTGCAGCCCCTTACACCGTGTATACACCGAAAGCAACTGCATGAAAAAAAACCATTAGAAACGCATTGTGACCCATCGTCTATCAGGCATCGGCCCAACACTATTTGGATACAAGCAGTCTTCCAAATATCGTTTTCTGTGTTCCTCAGAACAAAGAAATTATACAGATTTATAGCAACTCGAGGATGAGTAAATGATGAAAGAATTTTTTTTATTTTTGGATGAGCTCTCCCTTCATAGAAAAAAATCATCTACACCATATACAAAAGATGATTAGGGCCACATTAAAAATAAAAACAATATTATGAGTTTAAAGTTGCAATATTTTGAGAAAAAACTTAATACGAGATTAAGGAATATGTAGCAGTGGGGTTTTTCCTGTAGTGAACAATTATAAAGAAGATGCTCAAGATTGTTAAGGCGGTGATGTTAAAATACCAAATTATACACAATTTACGAACAAATTATACATTCAAGGAAGCAGGTGAGCCCAGAAAGTGAATGCAAAGGGGCGTTGGGAATGCCCTCTAAATAGAAGTCTGATCATTAATATTTGTAAATAAAAAAGCTATTGACAACATACAAACATCAAATGTAATGTGACAATTAAATTGCTCTTATCATAAAAATAAAACAAAGTTACTTAGTAAATTAGCCTTTCCATGCCATTCATACCAGAACAACTTTTATCTTTAAATAATTTCACAATTAGAACGTTGGTTATTACTAAATGTGACCCTGCTTGTGAAAACCCAGCAAAAGTCTCTTTGAAAATATTTTATGAAAATATAACAACAATATCTTCAATATTGACTGAATAATGCCATTTTAAAGAAGTGAAATTAATGCTTGAAATTTATCTTCGATTATTTAATCATTTATTAGATTATGAGAGTTTTCATAGGGTCACAAATATTGTTGTCAAAAATATCGATATTTCGATAAATATCGATACTGAAATATCTGAACGATACCAATACTAATTTCCCGAAGTATCGATACACCGATCCTAGCCGAGCTGTCACTTTCACTTATCTCCAAAGGCGCGTTGACAAACACCACACGTGACCGCAGTGCCTGTCACGTGTCTCGTCTCATTCGCTCTGGTTAAATAGCAAAAGTGAAGTGAATATAAATATGGCGTGTCCGCAACCGGCTTTGATTGATAAAGAACACAGCAAGACTGCTATCTGGAAATATTTTGGATATGAAGCAAATTAAAATGGAAAGCCGAAGGACACAAACAAGCCAATATGCAAGAGTCACTACAGAGCAGTGCTAACAAAAGGCGCTAACACCTTTAATATAGCAATATGAGTGTTGTCTCGTTTTTCACCGTAATTCGTAAAGTCCGACTGAGGAATCTTTAACTGTGAATCTTTAAATACTTTAACTGTGGTAAAATGTAAATTAACTTGTACTTAATCAACTTAATTAAAAAAAGGATTACTTCAATTCTGTAATTTGTCTTCATGTCGATCCAGTGAGCATTGTTTTCGGGTGTGATGCACGCAAGTTTGCGTGTGTGGATCGGTGATATGTGAATCCGGCATTAAAATATGTTAATCAAATAATGTTATGTATTAACCAGCATTTATGAACGATGAGCAATGCAGGATATTTTAATCTTTGATGACAGTATGTAATAAAATACAACGGATCATGTTTGCTCTGGTCCAATGAAAAAAAATATTAACAGATAGAACTTTGGATTTTAATTAGTACATGTATTAGTAAATGTTAGTTTAAATTAACTTTTTACTAAGATTAATACATGTTTAGGAAGTATTTTTCATTGTTTATTCATGTAACAAATATCTATTACCATTAACTTAAGTTCTCAGATTAGTTACATAGTTCAGTTCATTTTAAAAGTGTGGTCAAAAAAAAAAAAGTTTATTAAAGTTTAGCATTCTCTTGTAGCACCAGAAATAAGATGAGACCCGACCTGCATCAGTACATAATGCGTTACAACACACATTATGAAGAATTATAATGCATTTTACCCTTTAATAACTCTTTATAATACATTATACATTATACATGTTATATTTATCTTTAAATAATAATACAAAAAATTACCACCTTAATGTTGTGGCAGTTTTTTTCTCTGTGGTATCGAAAATGGTATCGAGTATCGATATTTTTCAAGGTATCGTATCGAAGTTAGAAATTCCAGTATCGTGACAACACTAGTCACAAATGTTTATATGCTGATCAATAATGCTAGTGCTAAATGTAGATAAAAACGTTATGGTTCATAAAACATCACAAATCTGGACGAAAGGTTGGTGACATATTGCAAACACTAAACAGACTGACATACACAAATGCTTTTATATGGCTGCATTTTGTTTACTGTCTTGTGTCCGTTTACCTGCTCTGTGTGTCTGCAATATTGTTGTTAAAATAAGTTTGTGTTTGCTACTCTTAATGCTGCACCAGTCTTTGATAGGAGAGAAGCAGCGTGCGTGGAGCAGAAAGGTTTAAAGAGTAGGTAGCATGAGATCATGAAAATGACATTTCATGCAGTCTGTTATGTTGCCGTGTTTAAAAAGTAAGCTGTCTGCCAAGTTGTAAGTCCGAAGGTGAAGAAATAACGAAGTTATTTGCTTGTAAAAATTGGACTCGACTCTGAATCACACAAACGAGACGTGGAATAGTTCACCCGCATATCTACGTCACTCTACATAGTCCCCGCCTACGTTTTGCTGAGACTGACGCGAAAACTTATCTCTCCTCCCCTAAACACTGTCGCTGGTTCGTGATGCATGTGTATCATGTCTAGAGTCTGTGTTCTAAGGTGTGAAACTAAGTCCGTCTTATTTCAACTACCAAAGGAAGAACGTCTGAGGGAAAAATGGTTACAATTCATTTTTCAAACGATACCAAAGGAGTATAACCCCAGGGTTGTACTGTGCGTGCGTCATTTCACCTAAGATTGCTTTAATAATCTTGGCGCGTTCACTGCAGGGTATGTGAAATGACGATCCTTCAAAGAGGGGGCAATACCAACTCTATTTGGACCTGTTAGCTCCACCGAATCCAAACCTGTAAGTGTGACTATTGATTTTTGTCTTAAAGCTGCAGTATGTAACCTTGGTATTTGACCACAAGAGGGCGCATTTCCAACAATAACAAAGGCGAAGCTTGATGACGCTATGAAGCAGGTGACGATGGGAGATGTCGTTTTAAATGCGTTTTCACCATAGCGATGTATCTAAATTGGATAAACGAATCATGATCACGGATGAGGTAATTTATTCGTTTTTGTATTACCTGTCTATCAATACACTCGCGAGAGCAGAGTCTCTGTCAAGTCCAAGATTGTCGCGCAGCTCTCTCCATCTCGAAAACGCCTGGCCGATATTTATCCTGGTTTTATTCCTCCGTTTGTCACACAGTCTGCGTGTATCCAAATATGGACGCTTACGTTTTACTGGCACTTCAATACTCGCCAAAGAGTAATCGTGATCCATAACAACGACAACCAAACAATACGCGCGGGCGCGGCAATAACATAACAACCACTTCCGCATTTGACCATGTGATATTCCGGTCTACACCGGAACAAAGTATAGAGCGGACATTGCGTCACTGAGAGGCGACATTTCTTTTCCGGGACGGCCAGTTATTTAAAATCGGAATTTCTCTGAAATAAAAAATCTTTGGAGACTTTTGAATTGTAAGTACACAACTGGAGGAAATATATCACACTGTGCAAGTTATTTTCGGAAATTTTATTACAAAATTATTACATATTGGAGCTTTAACTTCAAGAAATATTTTCGTACCTTATGTCTGTGTTTAGCTAATGCATGTAACGCTAACATTAGCATGTACCGTTATTTCTGGGGCGTTACAGTTTGTTTATCTGGACATTAACTTTGCATTTTGACACATTTGCCGCACGTGCACCTACAGTTGAAAGAAAAAGTATGTGAACCCTTTAGGCTTACTTGGATTTCTTCATAAATTGGTCATAAAATGTGTTCTGATCTTCATCTAAGTCACAACAATAGAGAAACATAGTCTGCTTAAACTAATACCGCACAAACATTATATGTTTTCATGTTTTTATTGAACACAACATGTAAACATTCATAGTGCAGGGTGGAAAAAGTATGTGAACCTTTGGGTTTAATAACTGGTTGACCCTCCTTTGGCAGCAATAACCTCAACCAAACGTTTCCTATAGTTGCAGATCAGACCTGCACAACGGTCAGGAGACCATTCCTCTTTACAAAAGTGTTTCAGTTCAGCAATATTCTTGGGATGTCTGGTGTGAATCGCTCTCTTGAGGTCATGCCACAGCATCTCAATCGGGTTGAGGTCAGGACTCTGACTGGGCCACTCCAGAGGGCGTATTTTCTTCTGTTGAAGCCATTCTGTTGTTGATTTACTTCTATGCTTTGGGTCGTTGTCCTGTTGCATCGTCCATCCTCTGTTAAAATTCAGTTGGCGGACAGATGGTCTTAAGTTTTCCTGCAAAATGTCTTGATAAACTTTGGAATTCATTTTTCCATCGATGACAGTAATCCGTCCAGCAAAGCAGCCCCAAACCATGATGCCCCCTCCACCATATTTCACAGTTGGGATGAGGTTTTGATGTTGGTGTGCTGTGCCTTTTGTTCTCCACACATAGCGTTGTGTGTTCTTTCCAAACAACTCAATTTTGGTTTCATCTGTCCACAGAATGTTTTGCCAGTAGTGCTGTGGAACATCCAGGTGCTCTTTTGCAAACTTCAAACGTGCTGCAATGTTTTTTTTGGACAGCAGTGGCTTCCTCCGTGGTGTCCTCCCATGAAGTCCATTCTTGTTTAATGTTTTCCTTATTGTAGATTTGTCAACAAAAATGTTAGCATGTGCCAGAGATTTCTGTAAGTGTTTAGCTGACACTCTAGGATTCTTCTTCACCTCATTGAGCATTCTGCCCTGTGCTCTTGCAGTCATCTTTACAGGACGACCACGCCTAGGGAGTGTAGCAACAGTGCTGAACTTTCTCCATTTGTAGACAATCTGTCTTATCGTGGACACATGGACATCAAGGCTTTTAGATATACTTTTGTAGCCCTTTCCAGCTTTATGTAAGTCAACAATTCTTGATCGTAGGTCTTCTGAGAGCTCTTTTGTGCGAGGCATGGTTCACATCAGACAACGCTTCTTCAGAACAGCAAACTCAAAACTGGTGTGTGTTTTTTATTGGACAGGCCAGCTTTAATCAACACATCCAATCTCATCACATTGACAGGTTGGCTGACTCCTGGCTCCAATTAGCTCTTGGAGAAGTCATTAGGCTAGGGTTTCACATACTTTTTCCACCCTGCACTATGAATGTTTACATGTTGTGTTCAATAAAAACATGAAAACATATAATGTTTGTGCGGTATTAGTTTAAGCAGACTGTGTTTCTCTATTGTTGTGACTTAGATGAAGATCAGAACACATTTTATGACCAATTTATGAAGAAATCCAAGTAAGCCCAAAGGGTTCACATACTTTTTCTTTCAACTGTATATAGATTAGTGTTGTCACGATACTGGAATTTCTAACTTCGATACGATACCTTGAAAAATATCGATACTCGATACCATTTTCGATACCACAGAGAAAAAAACTGCCACAACATTAAGGGGGTAATTTTTTTTTATTATTATTTAAAGATAAATATAACAATTCTAGAACATGACAATGAGGTATATTTTACATGAACAAAAATGTCTTGAGGTAGTGCACTTGTTCAAAAGCCTAAAGTGCAAGTAAAAAAAGTGAAATCTTTTGTATTTCCAAGTAAAATCCAATCAAATCACAATATCAACAAAAAATACTTCAACTTCAAACAAAAACAAAATCTGGGCAATCTTATGCATCAAGTAACAATTGGTAAACAAAATAATTAAATTGAATCCGTTACTGCAAATATGCAGATTTTCTCTACAGAGGTGAGTGAGATTGACACCCATTACTGTGTCCTAAAGTTGTTTCGCAACTTTCAGATTTTGAGCTAGGAACACCAGCATGTCAATGTGCTCCTCTGTAAGTCGTGCCCTTCTTGCACTGCAAATGAGCCCTGATGTACTAAATACACGCTCTGAAGCTGAACTTGAAGCAGAGATGCACAGATACTTCTTAGCAAACTGGGCAAGGTGAGGTAAAGTTGTCTCATGTGTCCTCCACCATGTGAGTGGGTCCTCTTCTGCACTGATTTCAGGCATCTTTTCATACACTGAGAACTCATTTTTGAGTTCCGTTTCTGCACCCTCACCTTCTTCTCTGGATGATGAACCCTCTCCATGTTTACTCTTTTTTTTCCCCCTGTATGCTTGTTAACAGTCTCTTCAGATCTGATTTAGTTGTTTTTGCTGGTTGCTGCTTGTCATTTGGAGATGATGTTTGCTGACTTTGGTCCCCTGCTTCTAGCAAATTGACACTGACCATAAGATTCTGTTTAACCTCCTCTCTTAAGGTTACAAAAATGTCCTTGAACCTCGGGTCAAGAAATGTGGCTGTGTTTAATATCAGCTGCAGATGTGTGTTATCATATCTCTGTCTGAGATCTTCTCTGATGTTGTCTTTAAGTTGACGTTTTAGGTTGCTGTCACCTTCCTCAACTGTCAAAGTAGAGAAGATCTTCCAACTCAGAGGCAGGACTGCAGAGAGAGTAGTGTGTTTTTCACCACTAAGGGCATCCGTGTAAGAGCTTACGGGGCTCAATACCTCTTTTACAGTCTCAAGAACTGTAATATCTGAATCTTTGGGCATGAGGTGCCATTTCTTCCGATCATCAGCTAGAACTGAAGAGACAGCTTGCTGCTGTTCTAGAAATCTCTCCACCATTTCATAAGCTGAGTCCCAGCGTGTGGGCTCATCATGGATCATTCTGTGTTCAGGCAGTTGCAAATCTTTTTGTTTTTTCTTCAGCAGTCGCAACATCTTCGGTGACCTGCTGAAGGCAGACACGGTCTTTCTCAATCTCGACAGTGATCCAGACACACGGTCTATAGCCAGGCCCTTGTTAATGGCTAGGTGCAAGTTATGCCCAAAACAGGGGACCCATGTGAAATCTTGCTGAAATGCTTTCTTGTTTGCTGAAGCATTATCAGTGGTGATACCAGCCATGTATGACATGTCAAGCTTCCATGCGTCTTGTATCATCTCTTCCAATGCTTCCCTCAAGCATTCTGCTGTGTGCTCAGAGTTGAGCCCAATACAGCCCAAACACCAGCTATGCATGTCCCAGGTTTCAGTGACAAATTGCAGCGTTACTGCCATGAACGTGGACGTGGCCCTGCTTGTCCACAGATCAGTAGTGCATGAAAAAAAGTTTTTCCTTCCAATATGGTTCATGGCTATTTCTTTCGTTTCGTTATATAGGGCTGGGATTTCGGTGTGCATGAAAAAGTTCCGTGAAGGAAGGGCATACCTGTTGTTCAAATGTTCAAGAAGTTGTTTGAAGCCAGGTTTCTCAACAGTATACACAGGAACCTGATCCATGCATATGTACACTGCTACAGCCCTGTTCAGCTTCTTAGCTTCATTTGAGTTTGCTTCATACTTTCTTTGCTGTTCAAATACAGATGGTAGTGTAGGTTGTGAGTGTGTTGTTTTTGTTGCAGGTCGAGTCTCATCTTTTTTCTGGTGCTACAAGAGAAAGCCAAACTTTAATAAACATATATATATTTTTTTTTTGACCACACTTTTAAAATGAACTGAACTATGTAACTAATCTTAGAACTTAAGTTAATGGTAATAGATATTTGTTAACATGAATATAAACAATGAAAAATACTTCCAAAACATGTATTAATCTTAGTTAAAAGTCAATTTAAACTAACATTTACTAATACATGTACTAATTAAAATCCAAAGTTCTCTATGTTAATATTTTTTTCATTGGACCAGAGCAAACATGATCCGTTGTATTTTATTACATACTGTCATCAAAGATTAAAATATACTGTAGCAAATGCATTGCTCATCGTTCATAAATGCTGGTTAATACATAACATTATTTGATGAACAGATTTTAATGCCGGATTCACATATCACCGATCCACACACGCGTGCGTGCATCACGTGCGTGCATCACACGACAAATTACAGAATTGAAGTAATCAATTAAGTAATTTTTTGAATTAAGTTAATAAAGCACAAGTTAATTTACATTTGACCACAGTTAAAGTATTTAAAGATTCACAGTTAAAGATTCCTCAGTCGGATTATATTAACTTTAAGAATTACGGTGAAAAAACGAGACAACACTCATACCAGCAACAATACTAGGCCATCTTGGTTAATGTTTCAGTATTGTTAAAATAAGAACAGTTACCAACCTCTCGAAATTCTTTATAAAGATCCGGGTGTCTGTCTTTCAGGTGCTTCGCTATATTAGATGTGTTAGCGCCTTTTGTAACCACTGGTCTGTAGCAACTCTTGCAGATCGGCTTGTTTGTGTCCTTCGGCTTTCCATTTTCATTTGCTTCGTATCCAAAATAATTCCATATAGCACTCCTGCTGTTTTCTTTGTCAACCAAAGCCGGTTGCGGAGGCACACGGAGGCACACGCCATATTGCGAATGAGACGAGACACGTGACAGGCACTGCGGTCACGTTTGGTGTTTGTCAATGCGCCTTTGGAGATAAGTGAAAGTGACAGCTCGGCTAGGATCGGAGTATCGATACTTCGGGAAATTAGTATTGGTATCGTTCAGATATTTCAGTATCGATACTTATCGAAATATCGATACTTTTGACAACACTAATATAGATGTATTTGGGTGATACTACAATCATTTTTCATAACGTCGACTTTCTTAAATGCTCTATGTACCATGACAACGCACAGTTAAGACGAAGTAATAGTATTACTAACGTATTAACAGTATTTTCAGAAAGAAAAAATAATAATCTTTGATGAGCAAAAGCACAACATGCATGTTGTCACACTGGGAGTTTTTATGACAAGAGTTGTCACTTGCCACTGACAAACATCCTGCTCCAGTCGTGGTGGAGTTTGTTGTGGATTAGCGTCTTCTGATGCTTCCTCGTCAGACTCGGGCTCAAATTGGTACGGTAAAATCGCCGCCATCTCTAGTTACACATATAATATACATGCCATCCAACCACATGTAAACCGTATTACTGTAATGATGGTAGTGGGGTTCCATTTGCGACAAATGATGAATGCGTTTGACCAATAACAACAGACTACACCATCTGAAAAATCACATGACACAAGGTTAGCGGGTAGGCGGAGCCTAGACGGATGAATCGCGGAACGAATCATTTGAGAGTCAGTCAAGAAGTAAGGTACAAATAACTGCCTATTATTACGACATTATAGTTTTTAAACACATTGTATGTACATAAACTTGTTGTTGGACACCCCATAAACCAAAGTAGGGCCTAAAAAAACATATGCTAGGTACTCTTTAAAACAAAGCACGTTTTACAAACCATCTATAGTTCGACCATAGTAATCTCAAATTAACCATGTTTTGCTACAGTAATCATATCTTAACTATTATATTTGTTGTAAACTTGTGGTTATACCAACACTGTCTTTTGGGCTGGGCACATCTGCTTGGAGGCTTGGGTGTACTGAATTTGGTATCTGTTTGTTCACACCACTCTAAAAATTGACGTTGCACATTAATTAATTACTATAAATGTATTTAAATTAGAAGCCGTGGCCATACTTTTATTTTCTATTCATTAAAGCGAAGTTCATCTGTTTTCTTTGACTCTTCATCTTATATGTGTACTTATATGCCTTGTTCAATCTCTGTCACTTGGGCCTCCAGATGAACATCAGGATTCAATATGGCATTCGCCAATTTTGACAAAACGTTCCTCTTGGATTCTCCTGTACTGACTTGTGGCTCAGATGCCAAATAATTAAGTGATTCATTCAGAATTTATTGGGTCATGCTGTTGACTAAATCTCCCAAGAAAAAAAATAACATGTGGAGTAGTGCAGTGGCCTTGAGGCCAGACTGACGAAGTGAATGTGTTGCAACTCAAATCTTAAAAGACATTGGTGTTAATTTGATCCATCTGTGTATTTATTAAAGGCTCTCTTTTACTTTTGAGGATACAAACAGTGATAAAGTCTCTTCTCTAGTAAGTGAACAGTGAACAAGCGATGTTGCTAGGATACAAAATGATTTCAGTTAAGCAGAAGTTTTAGCGTATTCAATTTGACCATGGTGAATGTTTTGTCTTTCATTCCTGCTTCAAGCCTGATAGCGTATATGTAATAAATGCAATAAATATACTCTTTACCTTGTTCAGCCAATAAACCTTCATTCGTCACTTCCTTTTTTATCTGAATGTCAGACCATTCAGATGTGTCACTGGCTTTTGTTGGAGATCGAAATGTCCTAATCTTTCTACAGTTTTTCAAAGCGCCTAAAAGCAACAACGCGCCATTTTGGTGTATGGCTCCCCCATGTGGTTTATAAGCACACTTTTCTGTTATAAATGTCGTAAATATTGCTGCTGTATAAGCTTCCATGTGGGCATTGCAATACACGTGAATTTGTTGACTAGGCAGAAGCCGCAGTAATATCATCTCACTTCATAAACTGTGCATGTACTTAAGCACTTTTTTGGCTCCCGCGGGTTATACAACTGGGCTATACTAATAGTTCAAACTAGATTCTGAGGTACCAGTAGGTTGTTGGCTCCAAGCGTGCTAGCTGCATAGCAGCTAACTTGCAAACGTTTGCTACATAACACATGGGCAGTTACCCAAAACACAACGCAATTACGTGAATGTGTTTAGTAACCAACACAAATCATTTTCTGTAGTTATATTTTCCGAAACACTCTCGCGACCAGGCATTGTGCAAAAAAGCACTCGCTATGGGAATAGTGCCTCAGTAACTAAAGATACCGATATCATTAGTCTTTGTGCATGAACTAAGGAATCAGCAACTTTTACCATAAAACATTTATTGTGGTTTGGTAGTCATCATTTACAAGCATAACACTAAATTTGTGATGATGCACGATCATGCTACATAAGCTATTGAGACCCGGATACATTACGTTATCTCTGGTATACCTTACGGTTATAAATTGTGGGCCAATAAACAACCTGAGCACATCCCAATTACTAATAAGATCAAAAGTACAGGACAGTAAGAAAAAATGAAAATGTAAGACTTTAAATCCAGAAGCAGGAAGGCAGGTGAGGTCTTCATCTTTACAACCCTTTGCCTCTTGCAGCTCACCTCACCGAGTGTAAATCCGTCAGATATTAATTCGTGTCCGATCACTCTCTCTCTTTTCCTGTTTGTTTTATTTGCTGGCTCTGCTATGGTGATGGTTTGGAGACTGGTGTTGAACTAGATCCATTCCATTCTCTACCGCTTATCCGAACTACCTCGGGTCACGGGGAGCCTGCGCCTATCTCAGGAGTCATCGGGCATCAAGGCAGGATACTGGATGGAGTGCCAACCCATCGCAGGGCACACACACTCACTCATTCACTCAGGCACTCAGACCCTACGGACAATTTTTCCAGAGATGCCAATCAACCTACCATGCATGTCTTTGGACCAGGGGAGGAAAGCAGAGTACCCGGAGGAAACCCCCGAGGCACGGGGAGAACATGCAAACTCCACACACACAAGTCGGAAGCGGGAATCGAACCCCCAACCCTGGAGGTGTGAGGCGAACGTGCTAACCACTAAGCCACCGTGCCCCCCTTGAACTAGATCGTTTCGTCTTATTTTTAGCTATTGGCTAACTTCTCCAAGGCAACAAGTAAAAAGTATTGCGTTAAGCAGGGATTGGCGGGGCTTATACCGGCCCGAACACCAAAGTTACAAGTGCAATTTCAGCCGATAGGAGACTGCTTAGGTAGCAACGGCAGTTCTAATGTACAGAAATACAATATAATATACATAACTATGTTTCAGAGGTGTATAAATGCCATACATAATGAAGCCTTATTTTTTTATAACCTTAGAATGAGCTATTTCTATCTCCATACACCGCAGGTCCCCTTAAAAGGAAATTCGCCATGTTGTACAAAGCATGTCTCATAAATACGCTATCTCCTTCACCAAAGAAGTGAAAACATGATTACATCTTATGCTGTGTTCACACCAAACATGAAGCACCGTGTTGCTCTCTCTTTATTACTCGCCGGAATAGTTTGTTATTTTTGTGAGTGATGCGAAAACATAGAGCGAAGGGAGCGTCTTCACACATTGGGACAATTCAAACATTAGGTGTCAATGAGCTCTTTGTGTCAGCCCGCGTACTGCTTCGAAAGGGGAGGAGTGAGCCAATGGTTGCAATTGACCTATCGGTAAGCCCCGCCCCCCTTACAGTTGCTAACTCGCACAAGTGAACAGAGTTGGCAGCTGTCAGTGTGAAAATCTTGTCTGAAGTTGTTTTTGGTAGATTTTGGTACATCATCGTGGAGAATTCAAGTGGCACTTAAATATGCCTTGAAGGGAGATATAAATGATTTTAAAATAAATATGTTGACAACAAATTTAATTTGGAAGCAAGGTTTTACGGATCACAATGCAAGCAGGAAAAGCCTCATGTTACTGTCATCACGATCGCAGATGACAACATCTATCAACTGTTCATGAACCGCAGGGTTAATCTATAGGATTCAATTAATTTACATTAAACAAGTTGTAAAAGGGAGAGACTGAAATATAGACCTTCATATGACCTTAAATGTACATGTTGTGAGAACAGTTAGCTATTTAGGTATGTACTTTAGCAAGGATTAACTAATTTAACTAGTTTTTGCCAGAGATAAGATACTGAAGCATTAATATACATTTCAGGATGGTCTTCTCTGCATCTACTCTGTGCAGTGAGCGGCAGGGAGAAACATTGCGTTCATTTAACCATACCGCAGCTGAATTGCCAATGAGTGCAATATAGCGTTTCCCAAAACATGTCAGTGTATAGGAACATGATCATACTTCTCTAAATATGCAGTTTGTTTGCCAGCTCACATGCGATGCACGAGACAAATACAGTATATTGCCAAAATCATATCTTTTATGTGTACAATGATTTTGTCAGAGGATGTGTCAAAGAGGATTTTTGAAAGTGACTGCCGTTTAACATGTGGCACTAATGAATCGCTTTTATTTACTGTTATACACTTGTTTTTATGTCTGACAACAGAAAATGGAAATGAGAATGGCTTTATTGGGCACTCGGTTGTATTAAAATACAATATATGAATTTACATGTATATGAAATATATGAAGTTCCAGTCTGACTCTGAGCAGAAATGCGACTTAATGAAGTTTTCTGTGTGCTAATTAGTACGTCAAGAATCGATTCTGACACCATAACAGCTCTGGGAGGTTTGTTGTCCTCTGTGCCCGTTATTGGTTTTGATAATATTGGAACGTTTTTTTTAACCAGCAAGAATCACAAAGTACTATAGCATGTTCATATGTCTTAACTTGAAGAAGTCTGAGTTAATTTCCTGAATATCAGGATGCTCAAAGTGAAAGTGATAGAAAGAAAGGCTGTTAGTGCTGCCAAAAAGTGCTGTGATAGATCCTGTTAAGCTTGTGCAATTCAAGTAATTATTTTAAAGCGCCCATTCCCCGCGATGGATTTTTCAAACTTTAGTTAGTGTGTAATATTGCTATTATAGCATAAACAATACCTGCAAAAGGATAAAGCTCAAAGTTAAATACTAAGCGAGATATTGTCTTTAACAGAATTCACTTTTCAAGGACTACAGAGAATGGCTGGAATTGACTATAGCCCTCTACTTCCCGGGTACATGATGTCACTATTCAGAGTAGGGCTGAAACGATTCCTTGAGTAACTCGAGTAATTTGAATACAAAAAATCATCGAGGCAGTTTTTGTTGCCTCTGAGCTTTGTTTAATCCATTTAACAAAAGTACACATGGAGCACTGTGTTTCCCACGGACCGTTATTACTAACGCACAGCCTGCTAAACTCTATACATGTTACAGGGCTCTCAAGTCTCACGGAGATGCATTTTAGTCTATTAACACGCTCACTCGTATTTTGCATGGAGATAAATAACTTAAAATAAGTGATAGCTTATTGAAATGGTGAACTGCTATTTAACTTAGACAAATTTTACTAATAAAGGGCTTTTATTGAGATATCAGCAGATCACCCAACGCGTGTACTTTTCTGTAAATATGCACACAAGAATTGATAAGAGGAATTAAAATTGTAATCTCAAGTATCCAAGTACTATTTCTTTTGTTTCCATTCCGATTCCCAGCCTTTCCATTCCAAATTGGAATTGATTTTCGATTCCTAACCCTAGACGTGGTGATCATGTCCTAACGCCAAACAATCACGTTGTTAAAATCTTTTTTTAACTTAATTTACTGCCCCCTGTTTTACCCCACCACCATGGTTGCCGCCTTCAACCTAGTCAGCTCTGTCTATTGTCCTGCTCTGGTCACCACCCACTAAGATGCTGACTCCATCCTGGCCTCCGTGTCCAGCGCCTCTGCTCCACGCTCCTGGCCCACCTCTGCTCTATGTTGCAGGCCCAGCTCTAGTCCTCGGTCCAACCCCTGTTCACCTTAATGGGGCGGACCCTCCATATCCGCTACACAAACCTCCTCAATTTTTAGGGACTTGTATTGTTTCTGACATCTGGAGCCGCCCCTTAATGGGCATGTCTTGGTTATGTGTGGGTTTGTCATGTCTTTTATTTTGAAGTTTTAAAAGAAAATGTGCCCTAATTGTCTCATTTTCACAGGTGTGTCTTGTTAGTTTTAGTCCACTCTGTGTATAAGTCCCTCAAGTTAGTCCCTCAAGTTTCATTGTCCCTTGTCTAGCTTTATTTAGTGATTTTGTTTATGGTGTATGTGTAGTTCAAGTTATGTTTTATCAGTTCAAGTTTTATTTGTTTGTTTCATAAAACTGCACATGTGTTCCTAAAACTGGCCATCAGTGGATTCTTTACAACGATTTCAACGATTTCTTGTATATTAAGGTTATGTGGCCCAAACTTAACTCCACAAAGAATCAATAACTCTTGAATAGTTCTTATTTAATTGAAAACATTAATGAATGAATCATATAAATTGATATTAATATAAATTAAATATAAAATCAATTGTTCAAACTAAACACTGACCGGAAGTTAAATTCGGCCTAGGCGTGTCTATCCGGTGAAACCATCTATACTCTGTTATAATAGTCTATGTTCAAGTTATATATAATATAAACATAAATAAGTAAAATAATTCAATTGTAGTCATAGTCCCACATGGGAAGCTGTGAACATGTCATTGTGTTACTTGTGATGTCCTCTCATAATGCAGTATGGTTAGTGATTAAATAAAAAATATGTTTCATCTCATAATGCAGTGTGGTCAGTGATTAAATACAAATATATCTCAAGTACTTTAAGTGCCCGATGTTATACTTCCATGGTAATGGATGGAATATATCTGTATATATATATACACCATAGCATTATCTATTTCACATTAAATTTAAAAGAACATCTTGTTTCATGACACTTAAGGAGATAGTACTAGATTTTCATTCAACAAACTGAAGTGCTTGGTATTGAAAGGTTTTCGAAACCGATGGCTTGTAACTCTGCGCACAGGTGGATTGTCCTGTGTCTTAAATGGATGTCACTTCATTGAGTGGGGAAACTTGTTTCTGTGTGTGCCAAGGAAGGCTCAGAAAAACCATAAGCCTGCCAAGTTTATTTCATTCTATCATCAGCCGGTCGACCGAGCCAACTGAGTTTCAGATGGGTTACACACTTTCTCATTCATTTTTTCTGTCAACATCCTTTTTTGGCAACACAAACATTTTAAAATACTTCCTCAAAGGTTTGCAGTTTTTTCAAAATGTGTCTGTGCTGTGCTTTCTCTTGGCTGGTAGTCTTTTGGTTCCGATCCTTGCCAAGGTTTGACCTTCGTGTTGGGTGTGAGACAGACCCTCGTCATGTGACATTGAGTTCCACCAGTAAGCCCATGACCCTACATGGACTTAAATTGCCTTAGTATCAAATCAGAGACTTCATAGTCAAATTTTATGTTGTAATTTTAGACTGACTTATAAATAAATAAATAAATGAGGCGTGCACAAACAGGCAGCACTTTTCAGAGTTATTTACAATAGATTATCTGCTGTCTCTATCTTCCATCACTTTTATCTGTGATTCTCAGCTTTATTTATGCCCCTGTAAAACCCACTGGAACATCAATTTTACAAATATTTTTTTTTTGTGTCTTGTAGGATTGACATTGGACAGTACCAACATTTATAAGCGGATACGAATACTAGTCCACAAGTTTTAAGCCTGAATTAATATCTGATTTAAAGAAAAAATGCCAATTCTCTCATTATTTACTCACCCTCATGTCATTTCGAACTCTTATGACTTTCTTTATTCTACAGAACATACGAAAAATATATATTTTGAAGAAGGTTGGTAACCAACAACATTGGCCACCATTAACTTTTATTGTATGGACACAAAACCACTGGGGCATTTCTCAAAATATATTTTGTGTTCCACAAAAGGAAGTCATTCATGTTTTGAACAACATGAGGGTAAATAAATGAAAACTTTTAAATTTTAGGTTGAACTTTTCCTTTAAGTTACTGACATTAACTAATAACCACTGTTTTCGACCCTGCTTTTCTTTAGTTCGAGGTATGACACATATTTCTTGCATCATTGCATTAATACTTCATATCCTTGTATCACTATTTTTATTTGTTTGTGTTAATTAATATAATTTTGTACAGTTCAATAAGTGAAGAACCAGGTTGTCAAAAATACTGTGAAAAATGTGTTTATGTCAGGCGCTGAATGGGACTATAAAGTGAGAGATATAGAAAGTTCTAGCCATGATGTTATGACGCACTATATCATTCATTGTAATGTGTTTTGTCTTGTGTAGGTAGCTCGGCATATTTTCAGTGTCGACTTTTAAGACTAAATGTAATGGTACTTCTGATGTCCCCAGTGTTTTATAAAGTGCATTGCATTATTGTATATCAAGACATAAAGTGATCCAGATTTTTCCAGAGGCCTGCTCGATTCAGGCCCGTTGCCGCATACTGGTCAAGTTCTGCTGAAAGGTGCAAAGACATTCTAATAAAAAACGAACTTAGAGTATAGTCAGTTCAGATATTAAAGATGGACATAGCCAACACTCTGCTTCTTTTATTAACTATCTCAAATATATTGTGATGTCGCCTTGTTGTAAACTTGTTGTTCTTTCTGCCTCTTGCTGTCTCAGCCATTAATAACCTGGAGCAAAAGTGGACAAGCTCTTTACCAAAACAACTCTTTGTGTTTCTCTAATGGGTCTGCTATTTACAGCAGTTATGTCTCAAAGAGGAACAAGCACATCACTGTTGACTGGAGAAGATGAAAGCACAAATAACCGATAAATACTTACAGATTCTTGTTGGCATTTGTGTAAGTGTGCGTGTGTACGCCTGATCCATAAAACAGAGCAGGACTGGAAACAGCTGGCTGACTGTACCCTTATATACCCAACAACAACTCTGTGCCATGCGCTTTCAAAGCAAACTCCCTGCTTGCTGATTACTGCACTAACTGCATCAGTGCACTAACAACAGCATCCTGCGCTGCCTCCTTCTAAGCCCTTTGTTTTCCTACGCTCACTACTGGGACAGTGTGCCTGTTATTTAGTGGTGAAGTAGTGATTTCTCTCATGCTTTCTTGCTTTAGTGCTGGATCTGAATGGGTTTTCATGGGGTATATAGTGACCCACATGAAAGAAGGGTGTGGGATACACTGGAAGTTTTTTTTAAACAGGCAATTGCGTTCTGGTTGTGACATTGTATGTTATGCATGTGATAAAAAAGCCCAGTTTATTGAAACCCCTGCAATTTTCAGTCTTAGATTTCCAATAAAAAAGGGAAATAAACATGCGTTATGGAGTTGACAAAAAAGGACACCAGAGAAGAAAAGTAGGGCCCATAAATCTGCAGCGCATTAACTTTAACAAGATATTATTTAATGTATTTGAATTTAGTTCATTTTTTCCAACTGATTTTAATATTTTACGGTTGTTCATTATTTCTACAAATATTCTTTATTTTAGATTTAATTAAACGATTTTTCTATTTTACGGTTGTTCATTATTTATAAAATATATTTTTATTTTACTAACATTTTTAAAATGCAAGGAGTAGTTCAGACCAGTATTACAATTCTATTTGTTACAAAAAGTGTGAGGTTTTTTTAAAGGATTGTTGGGCCACTTGTTTCATACAATATAACTGAATGAGGACCAGGGCTGTCAAGATCCCATTTAATAAGTGTCAAGTATAATAAAATTGATCTAGCTACGTGACTCGTGCGATACATTCTGAGCCTTTAATTAACAGTCGTATGATAACCTGATGTGAGGAAAAGAAGATGATAGGGAGAGAGAAGAAAATATCTGCAAACAAATTTCCATCCATCCATCCATTTTCTACCGCTTATCCGAACTACCTCGGGTCACGGGGAGCCTGCGCCTATCTCAGGAGTCATCGGGCATCAAGGCAGGATACACCCTGGATGGAGTGCCAACCCATCGCAGGGCACAGCAAACAAATTTAACAAATGAATTTAATAATGATAAAAATATAAAGCTGAATATACTTGAGGTAGCATGAGTGGAAGCATTTATATTCTGTGTGTGCACCTGCATGCTCTATCTCACTCAAGAGTCAGTGCTAATCTGTCACAAACCCCATTTTTAAGAATTCACAACTAACGCATGCCCACCACAATAACTGTAAAAACAGCAATAACAGTTTGTACTGAACAGAAATGACTTCTCACAAAAGCCTTGTACCTTACCCAAAACATAACCCTACATAAACATAAAACACAACTTTTAACATTTCTCCTTTTCTGTTTCTAGTGTGTGTTTTATTTAAATTCCAATATTACACATTTTTGGAAAAATGTTCAATGAAACAAAAGCAGAAGTTGATATTCTATATTTTTACTCTTATCGCCTAATTTATATAGGATGCAGGGCTACATACACACCAGTGGCGATCGGTGCCTTCTCTTCAGGGGAAGCAGGAATTCAAAATAACTGTTCAGCGTTTCACGTGAACCTATGTGCATCACGCATCATGTCAAAATACGTGCCTGTGTTTATGCTTAAAGAGACACTTGCGTTCAGAAGACTCTTCACTCTGATTACACATGAGACTAAGCGAGTATATCGCAAACGCGAGCGTCTCTTTTAGCATAAAACCCTTTTGACGCGTCTCCAGCAGGCATGTTTTTTGACATGACACGCCACACACATGATGGGCTAAATATATGTTTGACAAGCTTCGCATTACTGCTTACCCTGAAGAGGAGTCACGGATCGCCAATGATACACACAGTGCTGAAAAATCACACCTATCACATTTTTTACAGTGTATTGCTAAGGCTGCACCTGTGTTCTCCAAATGTATGCTTTATATCAATTTAGTTCAGACACATAAAATAGAATTGACAAGTTTATTGCACAAACCTTACACATTAGTTCAGCAACTTTATTCTAAGATATAATAAGCTTGTTCCCTCTTGTTGGTGGTTTCTCCCAGTGGAAAACCCTGTGGTTCTCTTAAGATGCTGCTTTGTATTTGTGTTGGTGAGTTTGCTATATTTCTGTTTCACCGTCTGTGTATCTATTAGTCTTCAGACAGTATACTGTATTTCAGCCAGAGAATTCTTAAAGCTGTTTTGTTACGTAGGCTGCAAATGAGCACATGATTAGACAGAAACTGATATAAATAATGTCTATAGAAATTCAGATATCTCTCCGAAAACATCCCGATTTTTAGCGATCCTTTGTTTTTATCGAAGTATTTTTAAATATTAATACCTTCAACATCCTCCTAAAGGGCTCTAGAGTGCGACTAATTTGGTCGCACATGCAACCTTATTTTTCAATGGTGCGACTTAAAATTATCAGAGGTCGCACCGGTGCGACCAGCCGTTCGAGGGGCAAAAAAGTCTCCGCAACTCTGAAAGTCTTCCTGTGATTCAATAACAGACACACATTAGACCCATATCGTGGTCTAAACCAATCAATGATAGTGAAGGGCGGACCCCCCTCTGATTGGCTGTGGTCCAGATATTCCTGCACGTGTGTGTACCAGATGTCGCGTTAACTGAAAATTCTCTGTCATTGACGGATTTTTTAACCGTAACGGAAAAACCTGAAGGCCGTCCGTCATTTTGGCGGATTACAATGAGGGCAATTTGTAAATCCCCGTTTCCCTTCAGCGTTATATGTTCGCGAAGCGACCTGCGTGTTTTCACCCGTCTTTGTTACTGACTAGACATATGTTATGCGATCTGGGAAAACCCGTCGGATGTCGCACTGACTCCGCTGAGTTAACAGAGCTCCCGGTTTGCAGCACCAGGAGTTGTAGTGATAATGGCAGAGCTCTCGTTCTTTAAGTGTGCACTGCAACATTTTCATTACTTATATTTTATTCAAACGGTTTTGTACAGTATTTTTATAGACTTCAACACTAGGCTTTTTTAAATAAATTGTTAATAGAGTAAGTCTCTCACCACTGGAAATTGAGTTTTACTTGTGATACTGGACTGTTGTGCTTTTAAT
This sequence comes from Triplophysa bombifrons, assembly GCA_029783895.1. Lineage (NCBI taxonomy): Eukaryota > Metazoa > Chordata > Actinopteri > Cypriniformes > Nemacheilidae > Triplophysa > Triplophysa bombifrons. The sequence continues at coordinate 17,391,394 of CM056456.1, read as the reverse complement.
TTCATCATTGAACTTTAAACACGATTTACTCCAAATTCCGTTCCTGAACATCACAGCGCTTCAGCCGACATCAGCCATAACTTTTGTTACATACACAAGATATGAGCAAAATAAAATGTATTTTGCAAAGGGCTTGAATATGGTATCAAAAACTGTAACGGTTTATTGGGCATTCGGTTGTATTACAATATAACAAGTTCCGAGACGCCAGTACAGCGTGATGACATCACGAACATACAAATGACCACCTAACGCCACCTTGAACCATAGTGACGGGTAATAATAGACTATGACGGATTTTTTACGAGCATGTCAGTCAAAATGAAAAACTATGGAAGCCCGTTTCCGCCAGGGTTGGGAATTTTTTTTAGAATTAGTAAGTCATAATAATGACTTAGTATCTCATAATAATGAGATACTAAGTCGAAATTTCGACTTACTAAGTCATAATAATGAGATACTAAGTCGAAATTTCGACTTACTAAGTCATAATAATGAGATACTAAGTCGAAATGTCGACTTAGTAAGTCATAATAATGACTTAGTATCTCATAATAATGAGATACTAAGTCAAAATTTCGACTTACTAAGTCATAATAATGAGATACTAAGTCGAAATTTCGACTTAGTAAGTCATAATAATGACTTAGTATCTCATAATAATGAGATACTAAGTCGAAATTTCGACTTACTAAGTCATAATAATGAGATACTAAGTCGAAATTTCGACTTACTAAGTCATAATAATGAGATACTAAGTCGAAATTTCGAGTTAATAATGAGAAACTTTCTCAGAACAATGATGTCGTTTATGTATGGAAGCCCGTTTCCGCCAGGGTTGGGAATTTTTTTAGCATTAGTAAGTCATAATAATGACTTAGTATCTCATAATAATGAGTTACTAAGTCGAAATTTCGACTTACTAAGTCATAATAATGAGATACTAAGTCGAAATTTCGACTTACTAAGTCATAATAATGAGATACTAAGTCGAAATTTCGTTACATAAGTCGAATTTTTTTTTCGAATTAGTCGAATAAGTCAATTTTTTTTAGAATTAGTAAGTCATAATAATGACTTAGTATCTCATAATAATGAGATACTAAGTCGAAATTTCTACTTACTAAGTCATAATAAGTCGATACTAAGTCGAAATAAGTCGATACTAAGTCGAAATTTCGACTTACTAAGCCATAATAATGAGATACTAAGTCGAAATGAGAATTCTCACCTGTAAACAGTTTAAAATAACCTGAAAACATGAAATGATGGGCAACTTGACGAAAAGCTCTAATAGCGCAGCTTCTCTATTAGCGTTAATAGAGTAATAGGCTCTCTGATGACGTGTTTTACCATAATGACTTATATAAGCGCTCACTCGGATTTGTCCGCACTACAAACTGCAATCGTTAGTTTCGTTACTAACACGTCCAGTTAAGATGTGAAGCATAATCAGAACAATGTATCACAATCCTGAAAGACACTCATAAGAACAGTTTTGTTGTCAGGTTGTATTTACTCTATATGTTGGTCTGTTATTTGGTGTGAGATTAATTTGGGCGGAGTAGGAGCTTGTAAACGCGTCATATGCTTGTGAGTTGGCAACTCTCTGCTTTAATCCCAGTAACGTTACTTCTGTTATCATTTGACACAGAAATAATGATAGTGTGTATTTTGAAAAGACTGTTTGTGACGTCGTTACATACCTTGTAATAATAATTTTAACTTCTGCGGCACCAACAGCAAATACATTTACATTTAGTCATTTGGCAGACGCTTTTATCCAAAGCGACTTACAGTGCACTTATTACAGGGACAATCCCCCTGGATCAACATGGAGTAAAGTATCTTGCTCAAGGACACACTGGTGGTGGCTGCTCCGCGGTGTAAGTTAATAGATGCACGTGAATTGTTGATTTTCACTAATGAGATCGCGTGGGTGTTCGAATCGAGATCAGGATATTTTAACAATTAATCGTGCAGCTCTAATGGACATGGTCAGAAACAATGCTCAGGTAGGCCGTGGCATTTAAACGATGCCCAATTGGCACTAAGGGGCCTAAAGTGTGGCAAGAAAACATCCCCCACACCATTACACCACCACCATAATTGCATCAATGAGAAATTGAACAGGTGTTCCTAATAATCCTTTAGGTGAGTGTATATATCATGAACAGGAGTACTTACAAAGTTACTAACAGCCTTTCCATAAAAACTGATTCGTTCCAATTAAAACATGAAAACATGCTCTTAACATGCTGATTATTAATGTTATTAATATCATAAATGCTATATGCAGATACAACACGTTATGGTTTATAATCTGTAACAAACCTAAACAGTATATAGCAAACAGTAAACTGACTGACAGCTAAAAATACTTTATAACTGCTGCAGTTTCGTTTACTTAGGCACGACCACGTAGAATCAGAAATGATATGCCTCCATGTAAATAAGATAAATGACATAATGCTATTTAGTTGTTATATAGGAAACGTAACCTTAAATGACTTCTCTTGTGATCTGACGCTACATAAAAAATTGATTAACTTGACCTTCAAGGGGGGCGGGAAGTGCTGTTGGAGGGGCGGGGCGCCCCCCTAAGGTATGGGGAACACTAAATAAGCATAAATTGCACAAAAAACACCTTTTTCAAGGTTGTTTCAACAACTGCACTTACACACAGGTTGGCAAGTGCATCACAAGCATCTTTGTAGAGCCCCGCCCCAGAAAATCATCATGCTTTGTCAAGTGGCTCATTTTACTGGAAGGCGGGAATTCCTTTATAAGAGTGACCATTCCTTTCCGAGTAATGGCAGGAAATCTTGTTAATGTATAATATCTTTGGGCATCATACATGAGTAGATAGCAGACGTCAGAAGCACACATGACTGGTTATACTGGGTGAACAAGTAGGTGTGATTTAAATTCAGAGAGTTAGGTTATTGTCTTCAATTCCAAGGGCAGAGAGCTCCACCGCTCCCCATGAACCATACAAGACTTGCCACTCATTGATCATAGACAAAATCACACCCAGAAGTTAGGAGTATTAAAGTAAAGGTCTGATAATTCGGAGAGAAGAAGGAGCAAGGCCTTTGACTGACTTAAAGGTAAGCAGAAGTGACACAGGTAACTAATGGAGGTTAAATAACATGGGGTAATAAAAGCAGATCTACAAGTGTTTGCTACAAGAATAAGCTTTAAACTTACTATAGGACAACAAAATGATGAGCTTAAGCTTAATTAACATCAGTTATCTTGCTGCGCAACAGAAAAGTTGCAACTTTTTGTACTCTTGCTGTACTTTAAAGTGGGTGAATTTATAGATAAAACTTCATTGGCAATGGTGTTAACATGATGTTAGCTGGCTTCGGCACACCATTTCTCTCTAAATTCACCCTATTTAAAGCACTGCCCCTAAAAACATTAAAACTAAACTTAATTTAAAAAAATCTAGACTAATAGACAAGTCGTTATTGAATGACTTATTGACCATCTTTAACCATTTCTAATTTAAGACTTATTTTTCGCTTCCATAAGGGTCAAGCCTTTGTTGAAAATGTTTCTAAATGAGGTTAACTTCAGGCTCCAGTCCTGTGTCTGTATTGGTCCATGAGTGAACGGCAGGGGCTCTCTGCTTGCTGGTTTGAATGCGTGAATAGTGACAGAACAGCACAGGGCCTGTCAGTAAAGTACTTCCTCCATTTGCCCGTGAGAAGCATCTGCCTCATGCATGCTGCATAGTAATAATATGGGATCTTAAGCGGGCAGGTGAACAAGCTGCATTTTTATTAGTCTTTCATTTTGGGAGTCAGAGCTACAGAGTTTGAAAGTGAGTGAGATGAAGTGAGTGTCTATATAGGGCAAAGATAGACAGTGCTGTTGATAATATATTTTATTAAACTGTCATGGTCTTGATATGATATGTGAACACCAGATTGTGAGGGACAGTATGGATGGTAATATATTCAGAATATATTCAGAATGATTAAAAAAACTTTAATATAAACAACACATGTTTCTCAACTGTTTTAATGCACTTTTGTAATGCTTTCTGGTTTTGTGACTAAAGTACATAGAAGAAATGGTGTTTCCGAGTGTGGTTCATTCTATTCTCTCCTTTCTCTTTGGGGTTGAAAGTAGGGCTGGGTGATATGGCAAAAATGTAAACTCGATCATGTTTTTCTATATTGATCGATAACAATATTTATTTCGATGTATAATTCATTAAAACATGTGTTTTAATCTATAATAATCTATGTTAAATAATCTATTTTAAATACAGATTATTAACAAAACAATCTAACAAAAGTTAACTTTAAACCAGTTAAAATTAAAGTAAGTCATTGATTTTACCTAATAAGACATGTATTGTTGCAACAAAGAGGATACTAGGCCATAAACAACATGTACCAGTTCATTCAGTCCCATTTTGACTCAATTCACTCGTTAAGTAAAGGGAATGTTCATTTACTACATTCAACCAATGAAAGGGCTCCTTTACTGCGTACATTCGAACACTATTGGCTCAGCAACTGCGCACATGCCAAACGCTGCAATAATGTCTCGCTAGAGTAGTGGGATTCTTTCAAAAAGACATCTCACATAAACTGTTGTACACTTCTTTAATCATGCAAGCATGTTACATACAAGGTTCAATCTTTTAATGTGCAAACAAACTCACATCATTACATTTCTAATCTTTACAGGGCAGTGATGGTTTATTTCAAAAGCACCAGCTCATGTTAGCAGATATGTTAACGTTGGATATAAAAACGTTCATGCTTGAGTTTCGAAGTAACTCGTTTGCAGTTCTGCCTCAAGTTTGTTTTGTTTAACTGCCGATTGCGATGGAAAATAAGACACTTGAAAAAAACGCGTGATGACAACTCGAGGTTAGTTTCACTTTCGTTTTCGCTTCCAGTCATGTTTTTCTCCTCATGTCTAGTTATCTTTGCCAAGTGCAGTATGAAATGGACTTTGTACTTTGACGCACATGCTTAATGCTGCATGCTTGACTGACTGTAAAATAAATCCATATCGAGTCAAAATGCCAATAGCTTATCATTTTTATTGAAATAAGTTCTATCGGGATTCGATAGGATAGTGTTATCGGCCCAGCCCTAGTCGAAAGTGTTCTTAATAATAACTAATATATTTACCTACATTTTTATATTTATTACTGTGCATAAAATGTATAGTTATTCAAACTGCCTCAGTATGTTAGACATCTTGTTCCTCAATTAAGAAATGCAAAGTAATGTATATAATGTGCACGTATATTATACAAGAACTAGGGTTGTTCCGATTGACGATACTATCGTGTATCGACGATACTCGGACATATCGGCGATATCTGATTCATTAGACGATAGTTGGCTGTTTGCCAATATATGTTCCAAATTAATATTACAAACGCGTATTGCGCATTTCTTTGTGCAAGACAGCTTGCAATGTGAAATGCACGTGGCTTATGCTTTTCCTCACACCAGAGATAGTTTATAATGTGCACGGTTTGAGTTTTCTGCGCACGAGAGAGCTTGCGATGCGCGCGGCTCGGGCTGTTCCTTGCAGGAATTGCAATGCACTTGAGGGTATAAAACCAGCGCACAAGTTGTTCCCATTTGGCAAACAAGTAAGAACAGCGCACGCGGGCATCAATGACGCATTTGGATTAATGATATTGACTTACAGCAAGTTTACTTTCTCTCGTTTAAATAGTTGCGGTGAGAAGTAACAATGTTACCAACTGCACTGAACTTACACTCTGATAGAATGCTAATTTCAGTCACACATGAGCATTTTCTAGCCACGTAAACTTCTGATTTTGTTAAAAAATCCAGCTTGTCATAGAAAAATGCGTAAATTGCCCCCGCCTCTCGATACTATCGTGTATCGGTGATCCACATGCTGGCAATAGAACGATCTGACTATAGAGAATATCGCTCAACACTAACAAGAACACAGAGACAGGTTGAACATGTCTCACCTGTAAATCAAAACATCTCTCTGTCCCAGCCCATAAAGCCCCACCTTTCATTATAAAACAAAATTGCTTCATTTTGTAATGTTTTTCATTACAAAACATTGCATGAGAGTATTCAAAACCTCCAAATCTTTCGTAACAGCCTACAGTTTTGTGTAGCATTAACCTATACCTCTTTAGTTGTAAGATTGCCTTCTGTTTAAAAGATAAAATTAGGATAGAATTTTTTAGGTTTGCATAACATTATCCTTTTGTATTCTGTATCGCTTTCATTCTAAACATTTACAATGTGATAAACGACTGTTAGAGAAAATGCCTATGAGAGCAGTTTTATGAGTAGATCTCCTTATTTTCTGGGCTAAATGAATGGGCTCTACCATTGGAAAACATTAGTATTATCATTTACAATTATTATATAAAAACACGTATAAGGTGGAATAATCTATTGTTTCCGCTTTAACAATGCCTTTTATCTGCTAAAATTGAGAGAAGAGGACTCTAGGGTGGTTCTGAGTTTCATAACTAGAACCGTTTCTAGTGACAGTTTCTAGTGACATAACTAGAAACTGATCAGAAAGTTGTAACAGCCAGGAGGAAGTCTTTAATCTACAATAGAAGACTTGTATTTCAAGTCTACAACACACTGTTGCCTAGTATTAAAGGTTTTTCAAGTAAAAGAACATTCATTTTCATGTTTTAATATATCTGTATAAATTTCTTTTTTCTGATTAACACAGAGAAAGATATTTGGGAGAATGCTTGTAACCAAACATTTATTGGCCACCATTGTCTTCCATAGTAGTTTTTTTGAGTGAATTGTCCATTCAAAGCTATAGTACAGGGGACTGCCACAGAGGAATTGAATTGATTTTGTACATTCTTGACAGATGACTTTCAAAACCTACAAATATTTTCATAATTTTCCATCTTCATACCAACATGCTCCCTCTGGGAAATTCTCTAGAAAACCAACAAATTGGACACAACCAGCAAAGAGATGATTCCTTATGAGTTTATTGGGAATGAAGAATACAGCTTTGTTCTTCTGCATCCATAGCTACTAAAACCAGCTTTTTAAAGTGTCTGCTTGAAATCGTAGCCTGAGTTCAAGACATTTGAAGTAGGATTCTATTTCAAGCATCTAGGAGGGAGCAAATACTCCTTAAACTTTGAACAAAGCTCTTCTTCTGTTTCGGATCTCTTTGATGAAACCACACTGTGGGATGTATAGGACAGACATGGTGGATTGGCTGTCTGTGGCTTGAACACTGTTGCCCGATGTCGGTGTGTGTATGTGTCCTGCCACCCATATGGAGTGGAGCCACAGTGTCTCATCTCTGTGTGCGTTTTTTTTGTTTCTGTAAATGTTACTCATCATACACTTTGCTCCCCCCCTGAGGCTGATGTGTATTTAGATGAAAATGCATCAATGAATGGTCATTGTGTTTGTCAGTGCCGGTTTTCCGTCTTATTGGCACCAGTGCTTGTCGGCTGGTCAGCAGGTTTCAACCTGAACATTTCAGTGCTATAAAGAAAAAATTTATATTGTTGTTTCTGGTTCTGTTGACTTTAAGAGATTTGTCTTCATTAGGCCGTAACCACGGTTCAAATGATGTACATCATGTTGTTCACAGCGGTCTGATGCCACCAGCTGCTTTAATCTAGAAGCGAATGCATCGTTCATATGGTATTTTACGCAATAATACATTTTGATTGGCAGTCTCTTGTTATATCTCATTCTTGCATCCAGATTGCTGTCCACTTCCTGTCTTTGCTGTGTCCACAGATTGAAGATCACAGATGGTTTTCGATAGAAGTGCTCGCTTTACTTTAGCCTGTGTACACGTGCAACACTTTATTTGACGTCTCTCCTCATGTGCTAGCGAATATCATTTTGTCTGGCTGACGGTGGTTGTTAGCAGGTCTGAAAGGTCCTGGCCCAGGGTGAATGGTCCCATTTTGGCCTGTCGGCTACATGGTGAACGTTCCCTCGCTCCGTCCGCGGGGACGTGAAGGTCTGTATGCGAGCGTGTGCGGCGACATGGATTTCGAGCTCCTGCGCTGCAGCTGACTGCTGTAAATATTAGCTTTTCAAATGAATGTGGCCACCCTCAGATATTCAAAGGCAGAAATTGAGCAGCATGTTTTTTATTTAGTTGTCTGGCACCCTTTTCGAAACCAGCAGCAGACAGCTTGGTTACGTTCGACAAACATAAGGTAAGCGGGGCATTCAGCCTCCATCTTCGGGTGCTGGTGGTTTTGGACCGGGGTGAAGGGGTCTGTGAGACTTCTTCCAGAAGAGCAATGGGTTCAGCTCCATTACACATAAATATAAACAAATACCCGGCGAAGAGTTTCGAAAATAACAAGCTAATAAAGCTGCTCCCTCCCGATGGCACGTCATGAATTGATCCTCAGAGATCCAAAACCTTGCTGTGTTTGTTTATGAGCTTATTTATGGCACGGCTGGTCATGAGCATGTCTGACAGAAGTGGAATTCAAGGGTTTTACTTCAGTGTCCGCTTGTTTCTGAGTGCTTTTGTGTTTGAATTTTTGCACACCAAGTTCAAGTGTTCCTGTACATGTATTTATACAATCTGCTGAAGTGGAAATATTTTTAATGTCTGTTTTTGGCCTTTTTGACGATTTATAAATAGCGACAGTTTGAGAGACAAACGGACAGTAGAGAATGGAATTGGGATATTGTGCAAGCCAGATTTAAACTCAAAAAACCTGTATGAGCCCCCACACACAGCATGCACACTAATCTCAAGGTCACACCTTGTACGACGCTGCCAAGTGAACGTGTACCGATGTTTATAATGAAGGTGGAGACTTTGATGTCTTGTCAATTTTGCTGAGGTTTAGCAGGATCCTCCTGTGATGGGCAGGGTGTGTGCATGTGCTTCTGAGCATGCGTTCTTCTAGGAAGGGCTCAGTAATCCAGCGCCACCACAGGCATGATGAATATGAGGAGCCCCTGAAGAGTTGTGTAGAGCGCTGTCACATTTTCCACCCCAGCAGGTTGGATGAGAGATGGAGAGATGAAGGAAGAGAAGGAAAGAACATGGATGGTTATGGCGGTTAGAAGGAGCAGGAGAGGCCATCCACTTGTGTTGTTTGCACTTTTACCTCAACACTGGTTGCCACAAGTCATAACATTGAACCATCACTGCCATTCCATCTGTGCCTCCAAAATCAGCCATCCATCTCATTCCGATTTTTGGGAAGAAAGAGACATAATGGAGCCTTTGCTTTATATATATGGCAAAAGCAAATTTTCCCTTAAAGGTACAGTGTGTAGCATTTTGAAGGATTTATTTACCAAAATGTAATATATAATACAAAACTATGTTGTGAGTGGTGAAGAAAAACCTTACAAAATGAACAGAAATGTTTATATTACCTTACAATGAGCCATTTTATTTATATACACCGCGGGCACACCCTTACATGTAATTTATCAAATTGCACAGCCATGTTCCTATAGTAGCACTACACGGACAAACTGAGCGCGTTTCGTAAAAGGAAGGATGCACGGGACTATGTTCTTCTTCTTCGGCTATGTTTTGCAAAGGCAGCTTGCAAAGCCACTACATAGAAGGATTAGCAGAAGTAGAGAAAGAACAATAACATTTTCTTGTTGCGTTTTTTTATTAGAAATAGAAACGGTTCTTTGTTGCAGTAAGAAGTGAAATTTGCGCTAATGGCGGACCACACATACTCTGCACACGAGCCAATAGAGCGTCAATCTGTGTCGTCAAAGAGGAGAAAATACGATGCAGCAAGGCGAAGTCGAGACAAAAAACGGTAGAAAACCCGCATAAATATCGGCATGGTTCTTTTCAAAAAGGAGGGCATGATGCAGGAAACGGGTTTGCTAAGCGACGCCGAAGTTGTCAGCTTTCTGCTGGACCGGTAAGTTTGTCTAATTTCCGCAATATAAGTGAACTGTTTGTTTGATAGCTTTAGCTAACAGATGATTATGATCATCAAGAGAAGTAGCGTTTTTCCTTGTAAATTTTTAGTACTTTGTAATTGTATCATAAGTCCTTGTTGCATTGCCGTGTGCAAATCAAGTTAGAAATCATGTTTACAATCAGAATTTGCATAAACCGGGTGTAAGTTATATTATAATACTGCTTAGCTTCCACATCCTCTCTTGTGCGGTCCTCCCGGGTAACGTTAGCTCCTCTGCCTCTCCTCGCCCTGCCTGCATCTCCAACACCCCTACCTCTCCGCCCTCTCCCTCTTACTACCTGTGTAAAGTCCTCTGATTGACTCTGTGATGATGAGAAAAACGTCTGCTAAGACTTTCGCAGTTAGATTACACGGCTTTAGCATTAGCAAGCCGTTTCAATAGGTTGTAAATTACGAACCAAGTTACCGTGCCAAAAATGCTATGCAAAATAAGCGAATAAATCACTGACACAACAAGTCACAATAATATTCCCTATAACGATTAGAGTAAATGATGAATTAAGTCAATGTAATTAATTTATTTTTCTTTGTAAATAAACCTCGTCACTTGACTTGCAAAGATTACTCTCTGCTGTCTCAAACAACGACATCTCCATCCTGTGTAGGGTGACCACCTGCTAATAAGCCCAAGGGGGGACAAGGGGTATGTTTCTGAGGGACAATGTGGGACACTGCCTGGCGCAGCGGTGCCCCCACCCCCCGGACAGACTCACTGATAGTGGTTTACCCATTTCTAGCACATACCACCTTACATGGTATATTAATAATGCCCTATTCCCCTAAACATGTGTAATTGCTAATGTATGCTCATGAATAGGCCAGCCAATGTTTATTTTTTTTAAATAAAGATTCACAATATTTTGAACATTCAATGAATTGACAAATGCACTTCCACTTACGATTTACTTAAGCTATTTAATTTTCCCAGTCTTTCTTGTACCCACACCTTCTCTTTTTAATTAATGGCTCAGACCAGTGGCGTTGCTAGGCCGTTTTTAGGGGAGCTAAAGCCCCCCCCCTAAAGTTCTTGCTCAGCCCCCCCCCCCCTAAAATATTGTGTGTAATGTAATCTGTACAAGAATTCGAGATCGCCTTACAGGTCCCTTTAAAACTCTTATTATGAAAACGGCGTTAGGCTGCGTTATTTAGCGCATTCTTCAGTTCACACAGTATACATTGGAGTTAACGTCATTAGCAGAGTAACTTTACAAGGTGTGTTCATTAACATGACATCTACATTTTTGCCATTCTTTGTTATAAATGCATCTTAATATGATGTGGAGGCGATACAAGACCCTTTCCCATTCACTGTTTAAAAGTTTTATGTGCGTTTACCCCTCGTTAACTATTTGTTAACGTTACCTCAAGCAAAATAAAAGCACTAAACACCAATGACGGGATACTTCCACGATCAAGATGATATTGTAGCTCACAGAAAGTGTCATTAATGATGATGTACTATAGTTATGGAGAGTTGACGGTAGTTTTGACAGCTACGGAAAGAGGACGCGCAGATAGAGATACTGTAGTTCAGCCCGGTGCGGCAGTGTTATTCATTGATCTGAGTTCCGAGGAAATAAAAGTTTTTCAGACGCTTCAGTATTTTTATCATTAATTGAAAACATATTGTGGAGTTAATAGATGAACACGCAGTCCTGCAGAGAGAGTGACGGCGCTAGTGCTAATCAGAATGAATGGCTGGGAAACATATTAAGTTATTCTTACTAAATAATGATTCAGCAGTTGATTGTGACATTTATTTTATGGATTTGTGGCTGTTGTTGTCACTTTGAAATATAAATGTTGCAGATTGACCGATTAATGTGATATTCATTTGAATAACAATAATTTGTATTTATGCTTTTCTGCATATTCTTTCTTAATTATTTATTTTAGTAACGTATACAATATGTGGTGATTAGAGTGTGGCTTTCTCTCTCTATATATATCCTCATTGGAGGCTGAGCCCCCCTAATATTGAAAACCTAGAATCGCCGCTGTCTCAGACTCAGTCTCTTTCTCCATTTCAAATTGGAGCGCGCATCTAAAAGCTCCTTCCCAGTGTGTGCATGTGCGCGCGCTGTCAACAACGGAACAACCTAGTCAGCAGTTCAACTGATGGGTGGGTGTGGCAACAGTAGCGTGCTGAACTGTAAAGTAATGTTCATTTGGCTGCCTGGGGCTCGAGGATAAAGAGCGACCAACTTTTTTTTGAGCAAGCCTTGATTATGCGTGACACGGTCTCAATTTGCGGGACGCATGAATTGGGCTTCAAACGCTGTGCGCGCACGCGCTACGCGGGACGGGTGGTCACCCTAATCCTGTGTCTGTAACTTCAGTCTGTTGTTCGCCTGTGAGACGTAGATTGCAATTTCCTACATCGCCAATAGTGGCCTCTGATGAGAAGGACTACACTATTATTCCAAATGAATACAGAATAATTTAATTGTTACTTAAAAAAATATTTATATTAAAATGGATCACGCAAATAAAGAAAATAATTTTTACTCATCCTCATGTCATTCTAAACCTGTATGACTTTCTTTCTTCTGCAGAATACAAAATAAGATATTTTGAAGAATGTTGGTAACCAAAACTACATTGGCCCCCCCTTGACTTCCATTGTATGAACACAAAACCACTGAGACATTTCTCAAAGTATCTCTTTTTTTTCATATCGCTGCTGTCATTCTGAAACTTTGTATCTCCTTATTTTGTTATTTTATTTTTTGCCCCAAATTCTATTAATCACCCTTTAATGTTTGTCACTGGTATTTGTAAATATCTAAGCATAAAAAATATTAACATTGAATTTTAACATCAATTATTTTTTCAACTTCCTGAAAACCGAATTTGCACATCCAAGGCTTTGTATGGATGGCACCGATATATAGGTTTTGAACCACATGAAACTGAATTAATGAGGAAAGAATTTGTTTTTTGGATGAACTATTTTGGATGAATCACTTTAACTTATTTCACCTCAAATTTTCATTATATGATGTGAAGGTTTGGGGAAAATAAATAGTTCTGACATGAAACTATACGGCGCAGTCTTAAATTCTAAACCTATCGGACATAATAACTACTACACGGAGAAGTCATGCGATTGGTTCCCTCCGTATCAGCAGCCAATGAGCTTTCTGCGTTACGTTTAATTCTCTGCTAGTGATTGTTGCAGCATTGCAGCGCGTTTCAGAACCCTCCTCTTTCCACAGCCCCACTTGTATAGATCTACTACAAGGACCACGTAAGCTGTGTTTTATTCATATGTTATATGTGCAGCAGCAGCATTCCTTATATGCACACAGCAGCATGTTGTGGATATTGGCAGTAGCAAGTCTCTTTACTAGTTCCGTCCTCACAAGCAGCAACTGCAGCGTAGCAGATCTATTCCGCCGAGAATATATTAACCAAATATATTATATGTCATGCACACTACCATGCTTAACATTCAGAGAGTTGTAATGACAGAACTACACATAATTCTGATAATTTATCTATATTTAAAAAAAACTCCTTACATTTGAAACATTGGAAAACAATCATATACTTACTTTAATTAGCATGCCATTTGTTTTCAACCACACAACCATAATAAATTCCACACACTAGTAAGAACAATAAAAGCATCTCTCATATGTGCATTTTTTACTTGAAATAGATTTATGTTTATTGTTTAAATATTCACACACTACATCTAGAAAATATAAAAAAGTGGTCAATAAATGTTTTTTTTTCTAAAAATGTTAAAATCTCCCACAAACTAAAATAATTGCAACTTCCTTTTCATAAGTGTCATTATCCGGCTTATTTGTGATAATTGGAGTTTACTACTGCTCCCGGCCTACCCTAATGGAAAGTCACAATGAAGTGATGATGGTTTGGATATACTAGCTAAACTGGCATGCTCTACTGGGATATCCCAAATTGCCCTTCCTCAACTGGAAGCTTAAAAGAATTGACAGTTCATAGGCCACAGAGATGCTGAAGGTGTTGCGCCTGCTACAGCCGAATGCTTAGACGGCATGGAGGAAGTGTCACGGTTTACAAAGCTGTGCAAGCGCTAAATTTCCTGTGGAGCCTGACTCTTTCTCTCTCGCTAGAGTGTTGCAAAAGGGATTGAAGAGAAAGTGAAAAAATCTGCAGACTTGAGTCAGGGGGAGAGTGGCTTTTAGAAACAAATTCTATCTTGCATCTTTATAAGCCTCTTTTGTTCAGCCTTGATCTGTTAGTTTTCTTTGCAAACTTATGATCATAATCTACCTGTGAAGGAGGTCTAATGAACATCAAAAGCGCTTGTCAGATGTCTCTTGCTTTTTCTTTGCTCTTTGAGTCGCTTTCCTTCGGTCAGCTCAGTTCCACTCATTTTAATGTAGTTGTTAACAGCTTGCGGTGGAGCGGTTTGTGTGGCTTTGGTGTCGGTACGCTCGCAGGCTGCTGGGTAGCATCGGACTCGACGAATGAAGGATCACAGAACAGTCTCCCTGGCAAAGACTGAATGAGGGAACTGCGCTCTCTTAAGTAATCCATTTCTTACTCTCACACGCTCTCTCTCTCTGCTAAGCACGTGTCATTGGATAGTTGGCAGCAGTGATGTGTTGAGGGAAGCTTGTGATCGGTTTTAAGCAAATTTTAGAGTGATGTAGAAAGACTTTGTTAAGGACTTTGTAGTTCAGGAACACATTTTGAAACCCACATGACATTTGTGATATATTGACAGTGTCTGTATCCGTCAGTATATTGTTAGCAGTGTTATCAATTAGATTAGCAATTAGGATTTTGAAAGCAAACTATACCAGGGCTTATATTAGTATATATATTGTTTGGTAACAAAATAATGATGATTTATTAATATTATAAAAATACTATTACATCTTAAAATGTGATCGTTAACATGCTGTTTATACTTAATTTAATAACTATGCTTTTATTTATCAATATATTAATAAACATTTCATAACAACATGCAAGTCAAATGAACACCTATTGGATATCAGAGCCTTGCATCACTACTCATTTGCATAAAGTTAAACATTGTATAACTTTGTTGCATCACTAGTGGTCACTGTCATTCATGTCACATCAAATGTCATTCAAGATAAATGAGTTTGGTTGCTGAAAATCACTGTCAGTGGGAACAGTTGTTTTGTTTCTGGAATTTTAGACAAACTACTACATTTCTATTGTATGGTCTCTCTTTCTTTCGCTCACATTTCTTGGTCTCACCCCCTCTATTCAAGCTTCTCCTTTGTGTCTTTCACTTTCTGTTTTATTGCTCTTGGACTTTCTTTTTTCTCTGTTTCACTTTCTCAACCTCTTTTTCTGTCTCCGCAGGAGTCGGAGGATTCAGATCCGGAACATTCCCCCTCATCTGCAGTGGGAGGTAAGTGTGTAACCGCTGAGAGTGTGTGTGTTTGGTCTGGATTCTGCCTTATCCTCTGGGCTGCATCACGTCCTTTTATAACTGACAGTACACATTTCCCCACTTGAGGATTTTGCTTCTGTACACACACCTACACTTTGCAATCTGAGTGGCCAGTGCGTGTGAATCTGATTGTCAGTCCTGATGACATCATTTGGGAGGGGGGGCAAAGTGTGTGTATAACATATCATACCATTTACATTGCAGGTTTTGGATGGCCTTTTAGCAGAGTATGGTACTGTAGAAAATGTGGAACAAGGTAAAGACTTCACCTATAATATTGTCGTTGTCCTTTGAAACCTTGTATCTCCAAATTTGCTGTATTTTAGGAAAGGGAAAAAACACTGTACTTTTAAAATGATTAGATACTGTGTTGCTGCACTTTTTAATTATTTTTATTGGTTAGCTACTTGCAAAACCAAGTCACAATCATAAGGGGTGACAGATTATTATGACTTATGACAAATAATATATGGAGATACAATGTTTCAGAAGGACAACAGTGATATACACCTTCTTTATACATGTTTATAGTTGTATAGTTTAGGCTTAAATCTTTATGTGAATAAAAATGTCCATGGACTTTTCGTCTTATGTAAATACTCCATTTATGAAACAATATAGAGCCCTTTATGTTGGAGAAAAAACAGACCCCTGCTTATAACACATGTGCTGATATACCCACATGATGTTGTATATAATGACACACAGACTCTATGGGCTACAGAGACAGTGTGTGCATTCACATCACACGTTATTCAAACTTAAATCACATCAAGCCGTGCTGGTGAAGGAGACATCTCAGTTCGGGGGGTTCAGTAATTGCTTCACCAAAACAGAGAGAGAGGGAAGACATACGGGCAGGGCGTTATAGATTTGTGTGAATGAGAAGTCGCGGGGAGACAGTGCCTGAGAGGGATGAACTCAGTGCTCCGGCTAGAATGAACAGCGTGGCAGAGTGTGGCTTGAAGTGGGAGAGGGTGGCATGGCTCCAGATGTAATGTGTGTTTTTTTTGTGGCGTGGTAACATGAAGGTAAATGTAGGTGCCTGTGGTCTCTCTCATACGCAGCTGAGGCAGTCATCATTTACACCTGGTTTAAATGTGCGTCTCGTGTGACCACTTGTTGTCTGGAAGGGAGTGGCTATTGATTTAGAGACTTTATGAATCATGGGGATCAGTGGGCATGTGTCAGTTCAAATTATTGAGCCAAGAATGCTTAAAGAAATTTACTTTACTTTTAAACTTTAATGCATGAAGTATAACGGCCTCAGTCAAGATATTTCCCCATGTGTTTTCATTGCTCTTAAAGGGACAGTTTACCTAAAAATTCTGTCACCATTTACTCACCCTCAAGTTGTTCCAAATCTGTTTAATTTTGTTGGTCTGATGACAAAGAGAAAGATAAAGAATGCTACCATGGTAGGAAAAATTACAATAGTAGTCAAAAGTGCCCCAGAACTGTTTGCTTTCCTACAATCTTCAAAATATATTTTTGTGTTCAACAGAACAAAGAAATATATAAAGCAATTTTTCCTACTATAGTAGTCAATGGTGGCCAAGAACTGTTTGGTTACAAGCATTCTTCCAAATATCTTTCTCTGTGTTCATAGGAACATAAATTTATACAGATTTGGGTGGTGAGTAAATGAAGACAGAGTTTAATTTTTTTGATAAACTGTACCTTTATGACATATATCAATGTTCTTCATGACACTTCAGACAAAAAGTCAGGGCTCGTAGAAAACCCACGGTTTCCTGCTGAAATACAACATTGTTCTGACACATGGGCACTCATCTGATAAATAAGGATCTTTCTGACATGATTTGAAGGCACCTGTCTGTCATTTTTAGACTTGACATGATGGCGTGATGTTTCCTCATTGGTGAAGCTCATTGGTTCTTAGATTGATCGCACATCCGGATTTGTGGTTGTCTTCTTATATGAAGAATTGGATTTCTGCCCAGCCTGTCCCACTCTGCTTCCTCCAGACTGACTGTCTAGTCCACTAGACACACAACTCTGCATAATGCCACACCCACATTGTGTCAGAAGCGGCTTCTGGCTGTAAGTATTGAAATGACATTAAAGGATTCCTTGTAATGTGGCAAAAACATGCTTAGTTCATTAAGTGTCTTCATGGCTCAACCGGAAGAGCATGGCTCTGGCAAAGACAAGGTCACGTGTAGGATTTCCAGGGAACACACATACTGCACTGCATTCCTTATCTGCCAAATGCATAAAATAACAAATTTCATACTCTTTAGGGAATATACTTTAATGCCTGTCCTTTAACAGGTCCGGAGCTGTATGCTGGTGTGAGTTAGCAGGAGAAACGTTTGTAGCTGAATAAACAGTTGAAATGAAGTCCTTAATCTCATTGTTTGTGTATTTTGATGACATCTTTGATCTGTGGACATGAGGAGCGTTTTGTGCATTTCCTATGAAGAGCACATCTGGCTACAGCAAGGTATTCCTTGTTTATAGGCCGTCAAAGAAGTGGCTTTTCACAGCACTAGTGGGAAACAGCGTTTGTTTGTCTTTATGCACCTAATACAAAAGCACACAGCCACACATGCTTATGAATATGACTGAGCTACCACTTCTGAACATGAACTCTAACCATGCACTCTCTCTCTCTCACTTTGATTTACCCTGTCTCACTCTTTGCAGTTAACACTGATACAGAAACAGCTGTGGTGAATGTCACATACTCAACAAAAGAGGAAGCTAAAATGTAAGTGTATTAGCTTAGTTTACTCCTCATATCGAAGGGGGTCTTTTCTGTTTTGCAGTGCATTTTCATGTAATTGTATTGTGTAAAAAAATATTAAACTTACAATTTGGGGATTGAAATCATGTGTGATTTTTTCTAAAAGTTAATTTCATAATGGTTGAATTTGAAATCAGATGGCTACTTAGACTGAAAAAACTAAGAGAGTTAGTTATCATTGTTTTTTCACCCTCATATCATTCAAAACATGTACATCACTCTCTTCTGTTGAACACAAAATATTTTTTAGTGGTTATCTTTTAGAAATACAAATTTCTTAGGGGTTTGTGTCTATCCAGTGAAAGTCAATGGGGGTCAATGTTGTTTGGTTACCAACGCTCTTCAGAATTTCTTCTTTTCTGTTCTGCCGAAAAAGGAACGCCATACAGGTTTAGAATGACACGTAATCTAAATGATGAAAGAATTCGATATTTCATCAATTAGAAATATTCAATATATATTCATATTAAATGTTTTTTTTTTTTTTTTTTTTCTAATTAAATTACTTCAAGCACTTTGTTTTCTTGTAAAATACGCAAATAAACGTCCGTTCAAGACGGCTGTCTTTCACAACTCATTTACGCTCGTGACTGCATAGTTCCACCGAACTACGCGAGTCTCCGCACGCGCGCACACACATCATATAGTGCACAGACAATTTTTGACTGTCCAGTAGTTTACCTTCGTTGCTGCGTCTGCTCCGGGTATGTACAACATGCTAACTGTGATGCTAAACTCTGACACATGCTAAATTCATGTTGAAGTCGTTGACTATGTTTAAAACAAATGTAAATTCCATTCAACTTGAATAATTGTCTTACGTTAAAACTTTGGTCATTTAACTGAGGTAAAATAAAATTTAACACGACTTGAAAAATATTTGTGATATATATCTGATTGAGTTCTTTACTAACACAAAAAAGGGCAAATACTACATATACATATTTAGAGTAGAATTCACTCAAAAGATTTTTTATTTTTTATTGAAGTGGCAGCTAAAATCAACCCACTTCTTTTAGAATTACAAGATAAAGTTATTTTACATTTCACAAAAAAAAAAATAAAGCAACGATAGTTTCATAAACAAAAACAGACAAGAATAAAGTTGAAGTATTTTATTGTTATCTTAGACTTTTGTGAGAGTACAAAAATGAAAAAGTTCGATTAAGTGATTAAGTTTAGTTATATTCTATTAATATTTATACTTATTTTCAGCCACAGAGTTCTTCAATTTAAAAGTTATTTGGGCAAGAGAAGATTCTGTAATTGAATGCAGGTTGTAGAACTGTATTTAGGGAAATTGTAATGTTAAATCATTTATGTAATGATAATAAAAAAATATGAAAAAATGTGTATTGAAGTAAAGTTAATGTTTTTTTATATACTGTCAATTATAGTTTGTGGATATTAAATCGGAATCTGCAAAATCGGAATCGGCAGGTTTCACTTCAGATTTCCCAAATCGGAAATCAGAATCGGCAAAGAAAATTGTAATCGGTGCATCTCTAAAATATTGTTTCATTGGGAAATTAGTTTATGTTTTTTTTATGTCCATAATTTTTATTGTCTCCATAATATCTCATAACATCTAAAGTCTTGGCCCATATGACATCGTCTTTCAGGAATTTGCATCATCGTACTGTAGAAAAACAAAAGCACCAAGTATTATAGCGACTTCACACGGACGAGAAAGGCTATTCTATGCTTGACCAAGACATATGTTTACTTAAATTAAGTTAAATAAAAATATGGGGATAATTATTATTTAAAAGCTACACTGCTTCAAAAATACTGCACAAGTAATATGACCGTCCAAATAATTACAGCCTTTAAAGGGATACTTTACTATCAAATCAAAATTTATCCATGTTTTACTCACCCTAAATGCATCCTAACTGAATATGGTTTGCTTCAAGATGTCAACACCCATTCACTCCCATTCTACCGCTTGGAAGTAAAATGATACGTGGTATTATAACTCCAACTGCATTATTCTTCAACAAGAAAACTATATTCAGTTAAGATGCCTTGATGGTGAATAAAACATGGGAAAGTTGTATTTGCTAGTAAAGTATCCCTTTAATTAAATTGCGTCCTGTTGATAATTGTTCCCCTTTGTTTATTCAGAGCTGTAGAGAAGTTAACAGGACAGAAGTTTGAGGATTACTCCTTTAAAGTGTCTTATATTATGGATATGGATGCTGCTCCCCCTCTCCCTGTGACCCGGAATCGTCGGGGTGGAAGGTCATCACGGGAAGAGGACTCTCAGCCCGGCACCTCTGGAGGCTCCTTGGGGCACCGGCAGAAACAGCCAGACTTCCCCCTGCGTATGCTGGTGCCTACTCAGTTTGTGGGAGCCATTATTGGGAAGGAGGGACTCACAATCAAAAACATAACCAAACAAACACAGTCTAAGTAAGTGTGAGAATGTATTGATGGGACAAGCACAAATTCAAACACACTTGCTCAATAACATCCAATTTGCTATACACCATATGTTCATAATCAATAAGATTTTGAAGAATCACAAAATTTAGTGGAGATCAATCAGTTGATTTTGTGTTCTTTAAATCAGTGTTTACATTTTTAGGTAATGCTTTTCCTGTAGCTGTCGACAGATTTTAAAAGGCTGATGGCAATATCAAGAGTGTGGGATGGTCAATTTTGCCAAATGGCCACATTTTCTCACAGTTTTCGTTGTAATTTTGTTTTGCTTTATGTTTTTTTTTTATTTAGTACTGGCCAGAAGTAGTGATTAATATATTCCACAAGATTTATACGGGAATCATAACTTAACTTCTACAAATTATAGTATTTAAAGGCTTGCATACCCTTGGCTCATAACATGCATGTTACTACGTCGGTCGTCCTTAATGTGACCCTGAAACTGGGGATGCATTTGTCTTTTAACTAGTCGTGATGTATGTATGCCCAGGTTAAACGGCTTCTGAAATAAGAACAAATGTTGGCAGGACTTGATTTTAACCACCAGGAACTGATTGGATCTTTGGAAGTTGGGTGTTGCTAACAGTGACATATTTCTGGAGGGGATGGGCAAAAACAAGTCCCCAATAACCCTGTCCTAACATCAACCTGGAACATGAAGAGAACATGTTTCAAGGGAGGTTTATGTTTTTGATTAAGGATTATGAGGGCACATGAAATAAAAAATGTATAAGGTGCACAAAGAAATCGCTTATAAAAACACTACAATATTCTAGAAAGTATAAGAATAGTACATTTTGATTGCATCGTGAATAAAATTGCTATAATTGTATAGCCAGTGTGGTTGACAACAAGATAATAATTTTGCACAAGTCATTTTTAAGATTTTTTAAGAATTGAGTAAAATTATAAGTCTGGCTTTACAACAAAAGCTTAGACTTTCTAAAGTGAATTCAAAACAGCAGTGCATTTTGAATCTCTTTGTCTAAGCCACATTTGAAGACACCATGAAACAGATATTCACAGTTGTCATAGTGTGATCACACATCCTTTAAATTCCATATTAATGTGAAAAGTTAAGACATGAACCATAAACCTTGTCTACCCTAAGAGACGTGTCACAATCACCTCTATTATACTTGAACTTGTTAGGATGTAACAGAATTTGAAGAGCAGTAGACTGGTAAAAATAAAGTTTATCAGCCATAGTGATCGACACCGTCATTAATTTTGATAATCATGTCCTGACAGGGTGGACATTCATCGTAAGGAGAATGCGGGAGCTGCAGAGAAGCCCATCAGCATCCACTCCACACCTGAAGGCTGCTCGTCCGCGTGCCGCATGATCATGGACATCATGCAGAAAGAAGCAGATGACACGAAAGTGTAAGTCCAAGTCGTCATTTATCTCAAAGGGCTCTTTGTACATATCTCTGGTCTTACGGTCTTGCTTCTGTAGAACTGAAGAGATTCCTCTGAAGATTCTGGCTCACAACAGTCTGGTCGGAAGACTGATTGGGAAGGAGGGTAGGAACCTGAAGAAGATTGAAGAAGAGACAGAGACAAAGATAACCATCTCCTCGTAAGTGTCAGCTCAAGTCGATACCCTCCCGTAGCTGAAAATTAAAGGAACAGTTCACCCATAAAAAAAATTCTTCATGTACTCACCCTCAAGTTGTTCCAATGGTTGTTCAATGGGGGCCAAGAGCTGTTTGGTTACAAGCATTCTTCCATCCTTGTGTTCTTCAGAACAAAGCCATTTATACAGATTTGGAACAACTAAAGGGTGAGTTTAAAGATGCTTCTATAGATGGTAGTTGTACTGCTGTAATTGTGCATTAGGCCAGTCACATGATTATCATGGCCAAAATAATTCACGGTAAATACATTATTGTGTTATCTTTTTATTTGTTTGTGTTTATCTATACATGTTTCTACACATTGGGGGAAGCAAATGTTCCCACAATGATAGTAAAAATCTTAACCACCTACAATTGAATTCAAATTGATTAAAAAAACAACTGAATTATGTTTATTTAAAAATGAAAAGCTTCTGTGATGGTTAAAAGGTTTAGGAGAATACAGAATATACAGTTGGTGCAGTATAAAGTCATTATGTCTGAGGAAAACCCACACAAAGTATAAAAACCTAGTACACAAACCTGTGTGTTTTGGGCAATGAATCCCACTCATATGAGCGTAGGGAGGCAGAGAGAGAGTTGGTTACCATTGTGGGTTTGTTTAAAAGGTGCAAACCCACCACCTAGTGTACTATGTTTCAAGCATGTACTGGTACTTTTTAACACAATCATTGTTCAATCGTTGTTAATATTATCACTGTTATTGTCAATACCAGTACATTGTGACATTGTTACACTAAAGCTACTAATATCCAGGAGTTTTCTAAGATGGTGAACTGTTTTGCATTTTAGAAACCTCTCATTGAAAATCTTATAACTAAAGTTGTTTTGTAGACAAGCTATTGATATCCCAAGGTTAGTGTGTGTTTTAGTTTTCAGCTTGTCACCTGCTTGCTGTCTGCTGTCATTTTTCCCAGAAATAAAATGTGACTTAAAGTGAGTCACCCAATTAATTTCTGACCAGGTCCCCTTGGTGTCATTGCTTAGCTTCCTTGTAAAAACAGCTTCATTTAGTCATTAGTACCAACTCGAATAACTTTCTCATTACCCAGAATCCACCTTCTGGCTGGGCACTTGTGTTACCTCTGTGAAAACTCTTAGATCGCTGCTTCCTTCTTCCTTTATGCTTTGATTGTCACTTTGTTTATTGTGGTTTCTGCTTACAGTTTACAGGACTTAACTATTTATAACCCAGAGCGAACCATCATTGTCAAAGGGAGCATTGAGGCCTGTTGTGGGGCTGAAGTGGAGATCATGAGGAAGCTAAGGGAAGCCTACGAGAATGACATTGCTGCTATTAATGTAAGTGTCTTTGTTCTTATGAAACCATTGAGTGACAGTAAAAGTGATTTCCATCTAATTTGAAAACTCCGCTTTCGATGTAAAACTCAAAATAACACAGAAGAGATTCAGATCGAACGAGAGAAACATTGACAAGCTGCTTTGAACATTCCTAACAACAGTTAGATTGGAGTGAGTCAGAATTCTATAGATTGCGAGGCTCTTAGGTGGTTTGTTTGTTTGCTGGTGTTCACCTATTGACTATGTGTGTGTTTTTGGACGCTGACTCAATTTGTTCCACTGTGAACGCTCTGACACCACCATTCATACGACTTTAACGCTGTTTATACTAATGACTTCACTATCAATATGACATCATCCTGTGGCCGGGGACGCTGAAGCTTGAGACTGAAACTGAATGCTGTAACTATCGTTCTTCTGTACGTGGTGTTGCCCTGAGACTCCGTTCATCTTGAATGTGTCATTTATTGTGAGGAAAAGGCCTCAATCAGCTAGCCAGATCAAATGAAGCGCTTTCATTTATACTCAAACATGAGTCAGTCATCAATCAGGCGTACGGTAAATTATTCATCCTCTGATCAAGTGCTTTTCAGACAATTTCGGGTGTAACTGTGTGTCTGTCGAATCATGTAACCTTCTTTGCTGTCTCCATGAAAGAGACCCGTCGGATAAACCAGGTAGAGGAAAGCACAATGAGAAATGACCGATTTGATGAAACACCAGACTTATGAGGCCTTAAGTACTCTGTCATGAGTAAACAGTCTATAAACTTCTTATCTTCTAAGTGCCTTTCAGATAAAACGATGAAATGGGTCGATAGAGCCACCTAGCGTGACAATGGAGATATTACAATGCATTGCTACTTCATGTTATGGAAAACAGTGTCATTATGTTTGACTTTTTAGGATTTAATAACATCCATAAAATTATGATCCGCTTTTTTCATACTTTTTTGAATGTTTTTGAAATGCATTTACACATTACAGATTATTCAAGGTATACATTTTATATTTGTTAGTTACCTTGGGGTCAAACACAGGATCTTGGCGTTGATAGTGCAATGTCCCACCAAGTAAGAAATCAGAAGATATCTTTAATTCTCAAATGAGGGTTTGGGTCCGAAAAAAACACGATGGTTTGAGGTTTTAATCCATGATGTTGTTGCTTTCCCTTGCAGCAACAAACCAACCTTATCCCTGGGTTAAGCCTGAGTGCATTGGGCATATTTTCAACAGGCCTGTCTGTGTTGCCACCAGCTGCTGGGCCCAGAGGCATTCCACCTGTACCTCCAACCGGCTACAACCCTTTCCTCGTGAGTAAAATCCACAGTATGGACTTCATTGTGTAACTACACCATACTTAAATTGGCCAATTTACGGAATATATATTACTTGCCGGGTTGGACAGAGTTTGGAGTTGGCTTTTCAATTTAAGAGTTAGTTTTAAATTAAGATGTGTGAGTGAAAACTGAAATAAGAAAAGATCTTAATCTGATGTAAAACAAATAAATAAAAATTCTTTGGATTTTTCTCTGACTTTAAAAATGAATGTTTACACTGTGTCTACACCGGACTTGACACGATGCGGCGTCAATAAAACGCATTATGATGTTTTAGTTTTATTGTGTTAGTTAGCTGTACTTTTTAAAATCATTATTGCTTAATCAAAACAACCCAACTGCAGTTTCATGATGTTACTTGAAATGCCCAAAAACATTTTTTTTAAACTATTATGTTTTAGCAAATTAACTTTCTAAAGGTGTTATGATATTAGATTTCTATATATTATACGTATGTAATATTATAATATTATTTTCTATAATGTTTCTAAAAATACCCCATATGTTGTGTGTAAAAACTACACTCTACATGCTGATTTCTTCTAATTTCATTGAATTTAGTTCCATTTTAATTCTATTTAGTCAAATTTTGAATTATAATTCTGCATTGTGTTTGCTACCTCATTTCAAAGTCAGGAACTTTATTGAAATGTAAAATGCATTGTCAGTTTGGTTCCTCACGTAGCTCGCGTGTCAGTGACTGCTTACCTTAGTATGCAGGACACCTACTCAGTGTTGATTTGTGTTAGTCATGCAGCTGATGTGCATGCTGCAGGATTCCCTTGCATGTTCACAGATGAGTCAAACAGAACAGCTTATGGTTCATGGATGAACTAATGAAGGTAGAATAAGTGTTTGGGTGTGTGACATTGCACTCATTATCCTCACTAATATTGTACATATGAAGAGAGGTAATTTATGGGAAATTGTTGCAGCAGGGTTTTATAAATGCTTGTTTAATTTCTCTGTCTTGTTTTAATAATCAGAGTCAAATTTAGCTTTTAAGCAAACATTTCACAATGCAAAAGTTATATGTGCCGCACAAAGCTAACTGTATTGTAGTTCAGTACAATACGACAAAAAAACTGTGATGATGTCTTTTGTCACACCTCCCTGACTTAGGAAAAGTATAGTAAGCTTGCTACTGAAGAAAAACGATTCTGTTCAGACAGCTACTGTCATGCTACCAAGAGACTTCACACAGAAAATAGAAGTTACCATTTACACAACTGCACTCCCTTTTCACTTTCATTGTTTTAAAAAGAGCAAAAGAAAGAATTTCTACTACTGTGATAAAAAAGGTAATCAAGAGTTGATAACAATGTTGTGATGAACTGTAAATGTATACATTTATGTGTTTCAGGGTCACTCGTCACAGCTGGGTGGGCTGTACGGTGTACCACCTGCTAATGCCATTTCTCACCAGCCCACAGTGAGTACACACATCACATGACATCGACACACATATAATATAGATTCCGGTTCCGGGCCTGGATTTGCCAAAATACAGTACAAATACTGTGTAAGGGTTGACAAATAAAGTTTTTTTAAGGTTGATACCAATAAAAGTGGCTTAGGGACTATTTGTTTATTAAAATTTTAATAATAAAGTAATTTGTTACATTTTTATCTATTCACAATTTCATATCAAGCTTAGTAATATCATTAAATATTCATAACACACTAATATTATATCCTGTATATAGTTTTTTTTAAAGAATGTTGGAAAGATTAGCAATGCTGGAAAAATAACAAGACTGCACGTGTCTCAACTGCCATAGTCTCGGTAGATGCGGAGAATACAAACAATAATTTTAATAGGAATATGCTAGATACACTGAATGAACACGATAACACAAACGAGGACAGACTACAAAGGGGCAAACATAGAGAGTAAAAATACATAGTTCTGGTCATGACAGGTGTAACAAATCTCCATAAAAGGGAAGGAAGGAGTCGGGGAACCGGAAGACATTTTAAATAAAGTTTTAATATAAATAATAACAGCCGGCGGCCCCTCACGGACGACCGCCGGCGAAATAACATAAGCACAAATATAAATATAAATACAAATACAAATGTAAAACATGTTCGGGCCCGGTCCTCTCTCTTCGACGGTCCGGTCGCTCGTTCCTTTTATATGCTCCCAATCTCCTACGTGATTCGAGCCCGGTGTGCGCACAGCTGGCGCTCATTCACAATTACTCACCGGACTCGAACCACGGTCTCGCCCCGCCTACTCTACTACAATAGGATTGCTGACTGTTGCGGGAATTGCAGACCTGTGACAGATGCGGGAGTATGGAGGATTATGGGTGATGTAGTCAAGGGGGGAAATTGGAGGGACAGGCAGGAGAACAATAGAAACTGTCACAGTGTGGAGCAGAGCGAAATCATACAAAAACAGAACATAGTAAACAAACAGTGTGACAGTGTGTGGTATATGGTTATCTTGTTGATTTTGTTATAAATGTTCTTGAAAATAAAGATAAGTATATTGGCCTATTTTACTCTGGTAAAAGTTCCTCCAGTTTACAATCCAACAGCGGAGAAAAAGGCACTGCTCTTATAACTCCAGGTAACAAAACGCAGATCTGACCAGAATATTTGGCTTTGTTGTTTATAATGTTGATAATAAATAAAGTAAACGGGATTGATAGCTCCATGCTGACGGTTAAGATCCTAAAAACAAAGAAGGAGCCATTGTAGTGCTTGTTGTCCTGTTTATCACGTGACCGTCATCTGAGGAAGATATTTACTAGTTTTGCTGATCACTACCGTATATATTGTTTTCTTTGTCGTGTCATTGTAAGTGAATGTCTTATTTAGCTTTGCATTGCATTTGCCTCAACAGGCCTAAATAAAATCAAGTAAGGTTGTTAACTAAGGAATTAGTTAAGGAAAAGGAAAAACATCTTTGCAAATTTATTTACAGGCTATAACTTTAAGGCAACGACACTATTTGAACTTCTTAGGAGAAAAAAACAGGCTTTTGGGTGTGAAAAAATGCATCAGTCTTATGGTATGGCAAAATTCATCAAGATTAGTTGCGGTGAAATTTATTTTTTCATATCTGAAGTTGTTGAAAAAAGCCTTGGTTAATATATTTTTAACGAACGCATATGAATTTACAAAGAACAACTGCTCTGAACAAGTTATGGTAGCCTAATAAATAAATTTATATTAATAATTTAATATTACTTTGGTATTTTTATACCTAATATAAGTAATGTTAATGAATTCTGTGGCTCACCAGTTTTGAAGACATTTTAATATGGTGATGTGAACTGAGCATAACACGCGATCCGGGCAATCCGCCAGGGTATAAACTTAAAATATTTAAACTAGTGAAAAAAGATTTAGGAACACATACACATTTTTTTATATTTTCTGTATATTATAAAGTCATTAAAGACGAAGTGAATTGTCAATAAAATGGTACAATTCTCCTGTAGCGGTAGCTTAACCCTGTGGTTCACAGTTTTTTATTCTTATGAAAAATGTGAATATTCTGATAGCATTTTTAATTTTCCAAAAATGATTGCTGATCGAATATTCAAACATTTGTGCACATCCTTACTGGTGACGCTTGACAGCTTCTTTTTCATTTGAGACTCTCTAGTTGCTATGATACAGAATATTCCCCAAAATTATAGTGTTATACGTATCTGATTTTGCAGGTACTTTGCTTAATCAATTAATATGAATATTTCAACAGCCTAGAATGTTATCTGGCACAGAAATGGATATCAGAGACAGAAATATTAACTTCTGCATTGTTTTCTAGTCACAGATAGATTCTTTATTGAATGAATGAATGAGGCCTTTATATAGAGCTTTATCGTGTATTGCTGCACACCCAAAGCGCTTCACAATCATGTGAGGGGGGTATCTCCTCAACCACCACCAGTGTGCGGCATCCACCTGGATGATGCAATTAGCAGCCACAGTACAACTGCTCCAGTGCGCTCACCACACACTAGCTATAGGTGGAGAGGAGAGAGATGTACAGTCAATCCTGAGGCTGACGAATTTAAGGAGTTCATGATTGACAAGGGCCAGTGGAAGGAATCTGGCCAGGACACCAGGGTTACACCCCTACTCTTTTATGAGAAGTGCCATTGGATCTTTAATGACCACATGGAGTCAGGACCTCGGTTTAATTTCTTATCCGAAGGACGGTGCTTTTTTACAGTACAGTGTCCCCATCACTACTGGGGCATTAGGACCCAAACAGACCACAGGGTGAGCACCCCCTGCTGGTCTCAATAACACCTCTTACAGCAGCAACCTATAGCTTTCCCAGGAGGTCTCCCATCCAGCTACTGACCAGGCTCAGCCATGATGTCACTTTGATGTTATTGTCATTGCACTGGGTACAAACAATATACAGTGCTGTGAAAAAGTGTTTGCCCCTTCCTGGTTTTTTATTTTATTGCATATTCATCACATTTAAATGATTCAGATCATCAAACAAATTATAATATTAGACAAAGATTACCTGAGTTAATACATTTTTTTTTATTCATAAATATTTATTTATTAAAGGAAAAAAGCTATCCAAACCTACCTGGCCTTATCTTAAAAAGTAATTGCCCCCCACGGTTAAATCATGAATGAACTGTGAATAATTGTGTAATTCATCTTAATTTTATTTATCTACACCAAGGTCTGATTACTGCCAGACCTGTCAATATTGTACTTTAAAATATAACTGTAATTTTTTAATTGGGGTTAAATTAATAGTAAGTAAGAGTCTCATGTGGACATGAGTGTGTGTATTGCAATTGTTTCTTACATTCAGTAACAGATAAAAATGCTTCGTTTGTCACACGACATTAAGGTGAAAACAACATACAATTTATTTAAAATATACTGCATTTGAAAACAGAAATTGACAAATCCGCTTTGGAACTGAGTGCCACGTGTAGATGCTGATGTCCGATGCTGAAAATCTAAAAATGTTTCCCTCGTCCAGTAAAAAAGCTTTTCTTGATGTAATTTTGATAGATGACTAGTTACTTACCTAATAAAACCTCATGTAACACGAGTTAACCTGAAATGCTGTTAACTCCTAAATGAAAAAGCTCTCTGACATCTGCAGTTTATCACAAATGCCCAGAATCTAAACAATATATCTAGCCTCACTATGTCAGGCAGGTCAGGTGCTTTAGAAACAGATAAGAGCTTTGTGTTCTCAACTCAAGCTGTGTGATGAATTGTACGTGGTTGGTAAAACAAAATAGATGACATTTTGAATGTCCTAGGCCTCTGAAACGACCACTAATAGCAGATTTTAGCAACACATTCTCTTGAATAATCCATTTTATACATCACAAAAAAATTCTTTACAGATCATGTTAAAGATTTCATGCTCTCTTCACAGCAGGCTCCTGAACAGGAGGTGGTCTACCTCTTTATTCCAACTCAGGCTGTTGGTGCTATTATTGGCAAGAAAGGCCAACATATCAAACAACTGGCACGATTTGCAGGAGCATCTATTAAGGTAAGACTTCCTAGCTTTAAAAGTGCCATCGGTGTCATGATATATCTGTAAAAACAAAGATCCTTCGTTTTTGCCTGAATACATTTACATTTAGGCATTTGGCAGACGCTTTTATCCAAAGCGACTTACATTGCTTTATCCTATACATTTAACATAGGTATTTGCAATCCCCTAGGATCGAACCCACAACCTTGCGTTGTAAACGCAATGCTCTTACCACTGAGCTAAAGGAATGCTATCACCTCTTAGCTCAGTGAAAAACTTGTATATCCATCTCCATTGATAAGGTTCAATCAGGCGCAGATTTGGCGTACTGCCTCTGTGTGGGTGAACCAATCAGCCGTAATCGTCTCTCTGTTGATTCTGACAGCCCTGTGGGTTGCTGGGTTAATCAGCAGAGGTGAAATGGTTTACCACCTACAGTTCAGTGCTTGTGTGTACCGCAGTTCATCTCATGTCTAACAACATCTCTGAAAACGTTAATATAACGTGCGAGTGAATTGTAAGATGTCAATTTTCAAGTATAATTATGGTAATTCTCTGTATTGTTGAATTTGCGAAGCCCTGTAAACATACGCATTAGGCAAGTTAGACACTGTTAGCCTCAATGGAGGAAATCACTTATTTGTGGTCGTAGATTGCTTTTAAGAGTTTTACATTTTTATCAAATCAAAACAGTGACCACAGATCCATGAAACAAACCTAATCTGTAGAGTATTTTAAATAGTTTTACCTCCAAAGGGTACACTGCAGGTAAATATGATTTTAATGAGGATAAATAATAGTTTTGTCCACTGTCATAGTTCAGGTTTATCATTTTGGCGAGTTAGATGAACAGATTTATCCAGAATGCAAAATGCATTTTTATGAAGGTTGCAGCTACAGTATATGCAGAATATGTCATATTTGGAAGTCTGAAGCTGTCTTCTTGTTGTTGTTAACCTGCAGATTGCTCCAGCAGAGAGTCCGGATGTCACTGAGAGGATGGTTATCATCACTGGGCCACCAGAAGCTCAGTTTAAGGTAAAAAAAATCAAGAACAACAATCTGTCAGTACCAAAGAGCAATTAAGTACTACCAGTAGTATTATTTACATTTACTTTACATTTTGAATTTGTAACAGATCTTGGGTATTGTTTATAGAAATAATTATGCACAGAATCATGTGAATAAACTACCTTCAAAGATAGCTGTTAGCAGGCTAAGGGGGGATTTAAATTGTATTTTTTATTTATTCGTACTTTCTTTGCTCCTATACATTTTTAGGAATTGTAGTATCAAATCTATCATTTTTAATAAACAAAGCCCCAGAATAAATCTAATCAGTTTTGATTATAATGTTATATTACATCACTTATGTACAATGTTTGGCATGCCCGTTTCAGGCCCAGGGTCGGATATTTGGGAAGCTGAAAGAGGAGAATTTCTTTACTGCAAAAGAGGAAGTGAAGTTGGAGACACATATAAAAGTGCCGTCTTCTGCAGCCGGGAGAGTTATCGGGAAAGGTGGCAAAACGGTGAGAATACAATCGGATATAGGAGTATTGTAATTTTAAAGGTTTAGCGCAGTTAAAGCAAAGTTTCTGCCAATCTCATATTAATCTTGAGTACCTATAGAGTAGAATTGCATACAAAATAGTATTTGGTTTGATCACATTTATAAAAGATAGATACAGCGAAAACAGATGACCTCCTGGGGGTGTGCTGGGGTAGGAACTAAATCACGAGCACACTATACATCATCGCATTATCCCCACATAACTGTTGATTCCCTATACGTTTGTGTTGTTTACATTATACAAGTACACGCTGATAGCTAACAAAACATAGACATATGACTAAGTTTCACTTACCGTGTGCGGTACATGTCCAGGCTCTTTTAGCGCTGGAACTGCTCCACGAGCTGCAGGCCTTTTTGATACGTGGTCTTATTTTTTTATGTTAAGCTATGATAAATTTTCACCAAATCTGTAGCCCCCTGGATCCAGCTTGGGGCCCCTCAGGGGGCCACGACCCCCAGTTTGAGAATAGAGTAAAAGTGTGCTTAAATTTTCCCTGCAGTAATGAACACATGAAGATATACAGCAATTTTGGGAATCAATCAAATCATTCGATATTGATTTCCCAGAGATGATGAAATGTTATAATTAAAGAAAGTGGACACTGTTTATGAATTAATGTGGTGGCTGAAAGAGCTGATGCACATTTCCAGATGAAATTATGGAAATGTAATGTTGTCCTCATTAAAATGACAGTTTAGTAAACACCCGAGTCATTTTCTGTTACTTAACATTTTTTCTTAATTGAAACGACTGGAAACTTTAATGCTTAAAAAGTATTTGAAACCCTTTTTTAATACTATGACTAAATTTCACTAATTGTGTACTATAACTTCTACTAATTTTGTCTAGAACTCTGAAAAGGGCAGACTGATCGGACTCATTGTGACCCACGTCATTCTGGTTTAGTAAATATTTGATTAACTCCAGGACTGTTTGCCCAGGTGAATGGTCACACAGAATGGATCATTTGTAGAACAGTATTTGCCCTAAAACCTAAGTGCGGTAAATTTATTGAAGCTTGACCTTGATCTGGTTCTGCGTGTACCAATGAGCTAATGTGTCTGATGACTTTGGAACACTTTATCCGAACTGCCGTTGTGAGTGAAAGATAGTGATGTCATTAACTGTTTCATGTGAACCTGTTTCAGGTCAACGAGCTGCAGAACCTCACCAGCGCAGAGGTCATAGTGCCGCGGGACCAAACCCCAGATGAGAACGACGAGGTCTTTGTGAAAATCACTGGGCATTTCTTTGCCAGCCAGGTAAATCAAAAGCTGCTGTTATTCTTTAATTCTAGTTTGTTTTGCGTGGTAAAAACTCCTTGCATTTCCACTCAGGTCTGTTTAATTCATATTTTGTCTCATTTTGCTTTTACAAGGGTTTCATTTGACTGGCTGTAATTTTTCTTTTCTAAATATAAAGTGATTTTTGAGCGTAAATCGTCATATTTTCAGTATGCTTTGGTTGTGCTCTGGTCTTGCAGACTGCACAGAGGAAAATCAGGGAGATCATCCAGCAGGTGAAACAACAGGAGCAGAAGCACCAGCAGGGCACCTCCATGACACACCACTCCAAGTAACCGTCAGGGCAGCCCCAGCGGGCACCTGCCGATGAATGTAGCCCTCCCAACTGGAATCAGACTGGACGAAAGGGGACCGGCCAGGCAGACCAGCAGCCGCGGGATCAAAACCAAAGAACTTCTTTCAAGGGGAGATGATGGAGCCACAGGCAGAAGGGCTCTGAGTGTACTGCCAGCTTGGGGAGGGAGTGGGGGGTGGTTGGATGGAGTAAAATGAAAGTAAGACAGATGTTTTTTTTCTTGATAAAACAAACCCTGACTAAGAGATGACTGGGCATATGGGGATGTCTTTTGTCGACACAAAACGTCCCTGCGCAACAATTTCCTTAAACTTGTTAATTTAGGTTTAGTTTAGGCTTAACACACAGATAAGAAGCTCCATTAATGTGTTCACTGATGCATTTTGACTGAGTTGTGTTGTTTTCTTGGGTAGGTAAAGCATGGGTGTACACAAGCAGTCGGGACAGATATTTTTTCCTCGTATGTGGTCGAAATTAGATTGCGATTTCGATAATCCTGAGCACTATTCTCACCCATACACTAGAACAAATACTAAATTATCTTAAAGAGGAAGTTCGGTTATTTTTGTTTTGCACAAGCCATCAGACGAGTAGCGCACATGTGCATATCATTGTATTGGTAATGATGGGATGAGACGGTTAAATAAAAGATTGTTGTGTTTTGGGACACACCGTCTTTAAAAAACACCAGATGAGAAGGACCGGTGGATCATTATG
The DNA here is from genome assembly GCA_029783895.1 of Triplophysa bombifrons. Lineage (NCBI taxonomy): Eukaryota > Metazoa > Chordata > Actinopteri > Cypriniformes > Nemacheilidae > Triplophysa > Triplophysa bombifrons. The sequence goes on along the minus strand of CM056456.1, from coordinate 17,357,119 downwards.
AATCTTTAGCCTGTGTGTGCCAACAGATGGGGTTCATATCCCGTTGAAATATTTCTTACTGTGCATATCTTTCATTTCTAGCTTTTATCTCATTTATTAGCTGACAGCTTTAACACAAGAAAATGTTTTTTTTAAGTAACTGATGGCCGTTGAGGACGTTGGCGGCAGTCGGTTCAAGTGACTGGCCTTTATGTGGAGTAATGTTGTAGTTTCAATTGGGAGCACCTCTTGTTTGCTTTAGGGGTGTGTAAAGAATATAAAGCAGGAACTTGCAAAAGACAGCGCACCTTTAATGGTTTGGCAGAATCGTAAATAGCACGCGCACCGAATACTCTGCCTTAATCTGTGCTGAAAAAAAAAAAAAGATGGGCAACTCAAAATGTTTTCCGAGGAAGGGGGGGTGAGGAGGCACCATATAATCTGTGGTACACACACGACCGTGTTTGGCTTTAAACCTCTTTGTCAGGGAGCTTTTTAAACGGCATGACAGCTGTGAATGTACAAAACGCAGCCTTTTAGAAAGAACACCACCTTGTAATGTCAGTGAGCTAGTTGGTCAGCAAGATTTCAGTTATTTTTGTTTGTTTGTTTTGCAAAACTGATCGACTGTTTCAACAGTTTGCTGGACATGCAGGCATGGATGTATGCCTTTGTGCTTTATTGTCAATTTTATTGTTTTTACTCTTAATTTGACCATGGAAGCTTGTGGCCTTAAACGTCACCGGTCTATGACATCACAGACAGCTCCCTCACCCAATGAGAGCCAAGCCTCATCTTCCAGACGCAAAGGTTTATGCCAATACGCACAGCTTCCATTTGTGTGTATGCGTGTGTGTATATAGATATATATATAAAGAGAGAAATATTTATGAATCTATTTTTCCTATTTTGTGATGAGAGCTATTATTACGAAACAAACAAAAAACAGATTTTTTGGTGGAACACTGCCATGTAATTTTGAAGGGAAGTGTTTAATGTCTTGGAAGTAGACTATGAATATTGATAGTATACTAACCAACAGAACAGTAAGTGAATCACCACAACACTTTGATCAGAATGTGATTGGTGCGCATGTCAGTATTGTGATCTACCTCAGGCGTCAGGGTACCTCAGTCCAGTCTTTCATTTCCCTTTTTTCCACGTTTTGTATGCCTTGTAAACGGAACATTTTAAAACGTTTCTTTTCTTTTTTTTTATAATAAAAAGATCAAGAAAAAGAAGTAGTCTGAAGTCTTCAGGTCCGTCGAAAACAAAGGAATGGATCTTAAAGCATTCAGAACTGTACCCGAATTTACCACGTTTACTGGAGCTCTCGTCTGTGCTGACATTTATCGAATGTGTATTCGAGTCCATGTGACATGGACCAAAAAGAGGATTTACAGGGGTACCTACCTGCCTGAAAGGGATTGTTAATGTGGATACTGTGTACTGATTTTCAGATCAAAGATTAAAAAAAGATGAATATAATGTAATATGGCTTAGTTCAAACAATTGTCCTGGAGAAATTACATTGTCATATGTCTAAGCCAGCTTTCTCTTTACATTTTATATTAAAAACGAAAAGTACATATTCAGGAAATGCAGACCATATTTTTTTAATTCAAGTTTTTTTTAAATAAGGCCTTTCACATGAAACTCTACAGATGTAGATTGATAAAAATTGTAAAGAAAAAAATTAACAGTACAGAGTAGTCCATATACTGTCATGGTGTTAAAGTGTTTATCTGTGAAAATAAAACAAATGCAGTTATATTCGTAGCCTCAGATGTACTCAAAGTCAAAAGTGGATCTGTTGCCGGTTATACAATAACACATTCTGTAATGTCTGTAACCTCTCCAAGACTGAGGTGTTCGTCTCTTACTTGAGCTTAACAGAGAAGAATGCAAGTCAATGAAGAGAGCGGTTGTAGATTCAGGCAAGGCTGGTTTGCTTTGATACAGTAATTCACAATTACTCACCCAGTTGTCTGTGGACTGAACTGTCTGTTTTACTCCATACTTTTAGTTTTCCTAACCTTTCACTGTTTCTGGTAGGGGTGATACTCAGTTGACGTGTTACAATAGACCTGTGTAAATTGTTAGTATTTTGACTACACTGAAGCGACTCACATTACATTTACCCACAAAGAGTAGCACAGACATCAGGTGCTTGGGAGCATCGTTCGTTTTGTTAGCTAGGGAAGATTAGAGGTTTTTAGCAGATTAACCGCTATTCCTTATATTAGCCTAAATTATTTCCATGAAGGCCCGTGACTTGTGGATGTCTTCGCTTAAAATGATCTGGTAAACTTTGTAGTATGAGACATTCATTTCCCCTGAATTTAAGGTTTTCTGCTTAATCTCAGGTGTTTGCTCATTGATGGATTTCAGGTTGTGTAGCAGTATAACTCAGATAACTCGTAACTGTTAGTGTAACTTTAATAAGCCCCACGCTGTCGGTAGACTTCTATCTAACATTCTAAAGTGGTTCTTAACCTTTTCTTAAGAGTTTGTATTTCAGAGCTTCTTCAGGTGTGCATCGGTTGGTTTTTAACTTTATGGAAGCATTAGATGTTACATGCATTAACTAACATCACACTGTTATATTGTCTCTGTAGTCTGGTATTGAAGCTGTCTTGCTTTCCATTATGATATCCTGTAACATAACGCTAGGGAGAACCGAGGTCTTTGCATTATTTTTGAAGGCCAACAGGCATAGCTAATAAATCAAATGAATCAGGTCAGTTTAGGATTAGCCGTCGTTTGTAGTGTTGGCATGAATTATCATATTGGAACGATTGAGGTCCGCATTGTACCCTATATCTATTGGGGTGAAGGGACACTTTAATTAGGTGCTGTTCTGTGTTTCCTGATATTTGCCATAGGTTGATATTTTAGAATAGACACCAAAGGCACAGCTATAGTTGCTCACAGTATGACAGCACTGTTCTAGTTACATTTAACTTGGCGTGAGAGGAAAATCAGAGCGCTGCATGAGAAATCCACACGAATCATAGGCTGTGAAAATAACTCCTTTCTACATCCACGGCAGATCCATTCCTACGCAGCTCTCACGTTTGTTCATTTTGATGTGAAACATAGACTGGGCCCTTCACTGCCTGGCATATCCCCCCAGCTGCATTCTGGGTAGTGGGGGGCAGAGAACTGAGAGCTGATTTTATTTTTTTGCTAACAACCATGTTGTTTTGAAATGTAGGTGAACTGTACTGCTGATCAACATGGATTTAAGCAATAAAAAATGTTTCTAAAAAGCCTGTGTCCAAAGTAAATTTTGTCACACAATTGTTGGGTATGTTGTTGGGTAAACATACTGTCTTTCAGACAAGTTGACCCAAATTTTTTAATTCTGTAATAATTTACTTCACCCTTGTCATTTAAAATCACTATGACTTTCTTCTGTAGAACACAAAAGAAGACGAAAACTGTTGTTTTGTGATCATACAATCGAAGTCAATGGGGACCAAGATTTTTGGTTACCAACATTCATACAAAAACAGCATTTGAAATATTTACAAATGTATCATAGCTATAATGGACAAATACAGAAACGAATAGAAAAGATTCCAATAAAGTGCACATCTGATGCTTAGCCGAGCTTATACTAATAATAAACCGATGAAATGAGTGGAAAAGATAGTAATTAAATTAAATAATATCCAAACATTTATTTGCAATGTTGATTTTTGGTTACCCACATACACAACTTTAAACTGATTTACACATTCTGATCCAAACATTGCTAATGGCACAGGAACACAGAAAAGGAATCCTTTTAATTTATCGTCCACCTCTTTCACACAGTGGCGGCTCCAGACAATTTTGATTGGGGGGCAATGGGGGGTCTTGGTCATTTCAAGGGGGGTCTCATGAAAACCACATAAAAATACAGTGGACACGGCTAATAACTGCATATTACTGCTACTAAACAAATAAAACCAGATCCATGCACACTGTAAAAAAAATTACGACAGGCAAAAGAAAAAGCCGCGTCTTTTGACAGAATATTCCAGCCACTGGTACTGTTTGAACCTAGAGTAACTAAAACCCCTGGATGCTAGCTGCCCATGTGATCCAAAAGAACGACACGGTTATGATTTTAATTTAGGCTGACTTGGTTTCTCGGCTGGGCCATGGCTTAAATCCCCCGTTAAATCCATTCCATTTCAAATAACGTATGTGCAACATTAAGTTCAAAATGAAAATAAAAATTCAATTATATCAATTACATTTGTAGTCATAAAACCTGTGTAGGAACTCCCAAATGTAATTGATATAATTGAATTTTTATTTTCATTTTACACGTGAAAATGTTTTAATGTTGCACATACGTTATTTGAAATGTATATTTAGGTACACAATTGCATTGTCAATTTACATACTGCATTGCCATTTTGCATATTACATTGCAAATTGAATTTTGCAACACATATGCTTCCATATGCGAGTTGCTCCGGTCCCACCTCCTCATCCTCCAATTCCTCGGTGTCCTTTATTTCTAATTCTAGGATCAAGCAGGGCTCGCCCTCCACTGCAACGGTTATATTTTCAGTCCTATTTCCGTCTGCTGTCAATTTGTTTTTAGGTATGACGAAGCGATCCATTTTTAGCTTCAAGATATAAAGTGCGTTGCAGCACTTGCCACTTGCGGGCTCGCGGCAGCGCCTTGAACGCAATGACGCAAGGCGCAGCGGCAGCAACGTTCATGGGGCGTCGCAGTGATTCTTATGTTTATATTTTTTATATTTCGAATAAATTATGAATTATTATTGTTCTGCGTTGTTTGAAGAGGACCATTGTTAAATCTTTATCCCGGATATATATTTTTATATAAATTAAATATTTTTTAATCAGGGAGGGGGTGGGGGATCGAATGGGGGGTCAAGGCGTTTTTTGGGCGGGTCTTGAGACCCCGCAAGACCCCCCTGGCGCCGCCGTTGCTTTCACATAACATTGGCCTTTTTAAACGCTTTGACTGAGTTCTCACTCCACGGAGTTTGCAGATGATTTCATGATATGATATGTACAGCTTGGTGTGCTCAATTAACATTTACATGAATATTAAAAATGTCAAATATGAATATTTTCCCACTTCAGTGAGGTGGATCACTATTTAAAGTGGCAATCCGCAAGTTCTTTTCAGTAAAAATGAGCTAAAACCAATTATTGAGCAAGTACACGAAAGAACAGTGTTTAAAACGGTGTCTTTACCCTTGCTTGATTCACCACGGAAATCTTGTAATAATGGTTTATAATTTGCCCTGTCGGGTCGAGTATCCCGAGGATCCTTATTTGGTGTCTTTCGTCTATGCGTCATTTCGTCACATTTGTACACAGAACGAAGGGATCCGGCTGCTAGCCCGCATGTGGATGCGAGTAGTTTATATCATCATTATATCATCTGCCATCTTATCTGTGTTTATTATACGCTACTGCTGTGCAGTGAAGATTCTGACCGCTGCACTGTCACAGGCCACGACTCAAAACATCAGACTCATCCGCGCAGCTGAGCAGTGCCGAATCACAACTCGCGCAAAGAAATACCTCCGCACATCACCTGCAGTAGCAATTACAAACTGAGATGGCGACAAAGAGTCCAATCCTACGGACTTCCGTTTTAAAGCTAATTTAAAAGCACCAACATAAACCAAATCCACAAAATCAATATTATTACAGTTTGCATACAGAACAATAAAAACAATTATCTCTCAATTATCTGTATCTCCCTGTCCACAAATGTTATAACATAAACTGGGGACTAAAAAAGCACAGCCTCGACACAAAACCTGATTTCATTGCTCTTTATGGCTTGTGAAGAATATTAATGCCCACTCATATAAACTGAATGTGCAATGTACAGTAAGTGAAAGCTGATTAATATTAATATTTCCACATCTCTGTTGAATTGAACTTCGAATCAGGACTAAGATTTCAACAACAAATACACAAACTCAGAAACCTTTCTGAAAAGACAGCCAAACATTATTTACTCTTTTAAATCACTCACATGTATAAAGGTCAACAAATGGCACAGCAGCCAACATGTAAATTCAATTTTCATTTAATAAAAGCTTTAAAAGAGGCCACAGAAGAGATTGTCCAGTAATCCGTACAAGTTTTAATGCTCTTAAATGCAAACGATGGCCACCCATAATGCGGCTCTAAACAATGACCCCGCACTGTCTCTTATTTGTGCTTCTTGTCTTGGTTGAGTCCATTAGGCTTGAGGTCATGCAGGTGAAGATGTTGGCTACTGTATTTACGTATGAGAGCTCCCGGTAACAGTGCAACACAGGCAATAAGAAGCAACCGAAACACCACAGCCCAGGAGAACAAGTCATCCAGAGAGGAGATGTCAGACAGCATTGAGCCAGTATGGACACAGATGAAGTTGTATGGCATCAGGCCTGAGAGAAATTCAGATGTTATAAATCAATAAAATGAAAAGGAAGACTTCACATGTTAAAATTAATTTATATAATCAATTTAAATAATTAAAGCAATTTTATTTTACATTGAGTTAAGCTGCCATGTTGAGAGCACATGACTAGCCAAATAGTTTAAAGTTAACCGCGGTGTCACTATTCTTACACTTTCGCTTACAGAAATATTCCTAATGACTGACTGAATACTGCATTTTGCTTCATTGGCACCGGTTACTTTAGCTTTATAACTTGCAGTATCATTTCAAGACAACTGCCAGCACAATTTAAGATTACTAAATGCACTTTTATGACATTTAAATATGCATTTACCAATGAAAACAGCCATGAAGAAAAGAGTGACAGGAATGTTCAGTATTGGGGATGCCATGTTTAAGAACCAGTTTGGACTCATGGGAAAGAATCGCAGGAAAAGAAGGAAAAATAACAAACTACTTCGGTTTTCTTCAACCTAAAAAACAAAACATATTTTTTCAAATGGGATGGCATTTAGTTAAGCAGATTATAAAAAGTTTCTGACAATGTACGAGCCAGGACCAGCAGTGAGATAAGTAAATGATTAAAAAATATTTATTTTCATTACACACCTTCTTTTGCAGCATGGCCACTTTATCAGGGAAGAGTCTCACAATGTGCTGTTTGCCAAATGCCTGGGACAAGAGAAAACAGAGAGTGGCACCTACTGTAGTGAGAAGACAGGCCAGCAGAAGACCATACCATGTCCCGAACAAGGCCCCAGCCAAAATGTTCTGAAGACAAAAATAAATACATTAATATTTTTTTAATGTAGCTTTCAGTAAAGAACTTGTTTTGTAAACGCTGTATACTTACTAAAAAAGAAGAACCGGGTATGGCAAAAGCCTGCTTGTAGAGGTAGGCACTGCAGAAGAGTAACAGCACATAGCCAGTGTGCTCTGTCTTATAAAACTGCAACAGCACGGACATCTCCTTAAGTTCTTCCAGGTCTGATGGGAACTTCAACCTGGACCAAATAACGAGGACTTAATCGTACCTATTCATTATTATTGTAATGAACAAACACTCTGACAGAATGAAGACAACACATACAACAGAAGTGACTGCCGAATGCCAAATGAAGACAAGGATAAGATAGAGCATTCATTTTATTTTGACAATGCCTATCACTTCTATTTTTATGTTTTCTTTACTTTTTTTTTTTTTATTGGACTCCAATGTTAAATCAGTCCACATGAAAAAAAAACAGTGATGGTTACAAACGCTTTTAGAGAGGCAGACCTGAAGGATGAAGTCTCTTCACTTTGCTGGTTGTCATCTCCAGAAGATTTCTCCGTGTTTTCTTCATGACTGTGTTGAGGTAGCTGAGGTCCGGGGGGAAGATAAGATGACAGTATGTAAAGGTAGAGTGTAGTTGTCACTATCACAGCGATCAACCCAAGTAGCGAACGCATGACGGAGGAGATAGAGGGCGCAGTATCCCTTCTAGCCAAAACCCCACACTACCGTGGAGACAGCTACGGCCGGAAGTTGTACAAAATCTCGCCATGTAATTACAATAAATTACATTAACTAACGCCTACACCTAACGTTACCCCAACACTAAAACTAACCTTACAATACAAATGAATCAACTGTTTTTCAGCGTGACAAAAAATGCAGTATTGAAGAGCGCATGCCCAGTGTAGATAGCTGTATCCCTAGCTCCCTATTCAAACCTCTACCCACACTACCCTGGATCACTTCCGGGAACGTTTACGCACGTTGATTGGTGGCGTTCTTGTTGCGTCAACGAGTCACATTTATGAGCATGCGTTGGTTGATTGGCCAGTTGACTACCACCCACCAACAACACGTTTTATTCAGGAAATAAAATTATGCACAAAAGCTTCACAAATAAGTTAATAAATGAACTTAATGCACGATGACAAAACTACGTAAAATAAGGTCAATTTGTAATTTCTTGAAAACTTCCGTCACGACCAACTACGTAATGTATCACTTCATTAATATTCATGACCAAGCCGTGTTTGCTTTTCCTAGATTCGCTTAAAATATTCTTCCATCGGTGTTCACCATGAGTGGGACCCTTTTGTTTTATTTTTAAAGCAATGCCTCTACTCCTTCAAGCAGAAACATCTTTAAAGACTCGTAGAACATGCGACGATGTGTTCTTAAAGACACACGTTCACATAAAGAAGGAGTGGGTGGGGTGGTGTTGACGCACTTTGTTCGTAACAAAATAAGCGCTGCGCTCTGCAGGTATTTTACTCCCTCTATATTTTAATTCAGGTAACATAACAACACAGTTTAGGTCAAAACAATGGCCCGATATGAACTGGTTAAAGGATCATTAGCACTGATCACTCTTACCAACCCACCAGTCAATGCTTTGAGGTAAGTGCAATACGTTTGAAATCGTCACCTTTAAAACTAAATGCATTTGTTTTTGTGTCCTAACAATAAGCCATATTTTTTTATTGTAGGCTACGTACTTTGTATAGCTTAAAAACATTTGATTTTGCGCATTCTGCTGATTCTGATTCTGCTTAAAAATGTAACCCAACTTCCCAAGTAAATAATTAGTGAATCATTTTATAACTTTTTTTAGTACAAATATATTTTCCTGATGCATATGAAACGTGCTCAAATAACAGTAGGGTCAAGATTCAGGTTCTTTATTGTCAAAATGTGCTGTACTCTGCTAAAATTAAGTGTTTTTTCACGGCAACAAGCAATAAATGACAAAGAAAATAGAATGTAAAATATTACCCAAACCAGGAAAACGATAAAACTGAAAATACACCATACAAAAAGGAAATTGACAGTATGACTCCGAGTTTAAAAAATAGCAATGATACAAAACCATTAACAATAAAATTGTCAATGGGAAAATGGTTAACATTGCCAAACATTTGGTGGCAATGTTTGCAGGGCATGTAAATGTATACTCTTGAGTCTTGTAGGCTAATACAAAAAATCCCACTGAGACTTTACCCTAGTGGAACTTGACCTCGTATGTTAAATACAATCCCTATCTGTGTTGTTGTTCTGACTTGCGTAACTTAAACAGCCTCTTGTGATTTGTGTTGTCATATTGTAGACAGGACTTTTTGTCATTGTATGCATTAATTATTATGAACTTATTTATATTAATGATCTATACAAATCCTATCATATCTTCCTCTTTCTCTGTAGTTCTGCAGTACGTTATGGCATCACAGAGACAATTAAGCGTGCCCTGGGTGACCCAAAAGTGAAAGCTGTGGTGATATGTGGAGAGAATGAAAGATTCTGTGGCGGTAGGATTATGAAAAACACAATGAGTATCTTCAAGCTGAATATATGCTGTTCAGATATTAATAATAAATGTACACTAAAATGCATATGTTAAATACAATTCTTTCAATGATACTGTACGTTCTTTCTAGGTGCAGACATTCGGGAGTTTGCTGGACCTATGAGGGGACCTCCTTTGGTAATGTTGTTTGATGACATAGAAGCAGGAGAGAAGCCTGTGGTTGCTGCGATAGAGGGGATAGCACTCGGCGGGGGTTTTGAATTAGCTCTCGCCTGTCATTACCGTATTGCACACTCTAAGGTAAGCTATTTTACACAGTTTATTAAAGCGGCCCTTACACACACGGTTTCTGCCTATAGAGTAGTATTGCATACTTTGTATCTTTGAAGAGTATTTCGTTTGATCACATTTATAAAAGATAGGTACAGCAGATACTAAAGCAGATTGGCAACAAAACACAGACATCAATCTCACTCACCACATGTGGTTCATGTCTGGCATCTTTTAGTGCTGGGACGGCACTATATCAGTTTCAAACGATCTCCAAATCCAGCGTTATATCTAAAAACGTGACAGCACGTTTAACATTGTAAAGAAGTCTGAAGGCATGACACATCGTTGCAGCAGCCCTTTAACTTATGCATCATTCTTTGAATACATTTTGAGATTAAGGTTTGATGTTTCGCATAGTAAGGCAAGGTTGTTTTGTGGTTCATGCATTGGGTATATACCATATGTTGTGTTTTCCAGGCACGACTTGGACTTCCAGAGGTGACTTTGGGTCTTCTGCCAGCTGCTGGGGGAACACAGCGCCTTCCTAGGCTCATTGGCATTCCTGCTGCACTAGAACTGATCACCACTGGTAAATCATACACTTAACCTGTAGTCACACACCCACAGTTCATCTCATCATGAATTTGTGTACTACCGATGGAGTATTATTTTTTAAAGTATGTTTTTTTTAAAGAGTAGTGTTCAGTCATTGATTCAGAAAGGGTTTTCACAAAGTGTACATACATTTTCTAAACAGTATAGATAGCTACAATGAATCTCAAATGATCATCCTCATTTTGAAACATATTTTGTTTTCAGTAAAAAAAATACTGTTGTTTTGTCCCACCAGGGGTCAGCATTGTACATTGTTTCTGATTGCCTTATTCAGCCAGAATAACAGCATTCAGAAGGAACATGTCTGTCATCATTTATTCAATCTCATGTCATTTAAAACCTGTATGACTCTTTCACAAAAAAGATATGGAAGATGTAAAAAACCATATAAAATAGCACAAAAGTTCTATTCTTGCTTTATCCTGATTGATCCACTTTATTGTCTGTATCATAATCTATATTGAATTTGTATTTTAAGATATGCCCATTCTCTACAAAAATGTGGTGCATACACTATGTAAGCACTGTGTGAGAAATAAATTCACATTCACTGAAAATCTTGCCTTCCACTTAGCTTTCAAATAAAAAAATATAAATGTGACACAGGGGATGTTAAATCTATTTCAGATAAAGTATACTGTTCATTTAACACATAGGAGTTATTTTATAATCATTATGGAATTTCTTCACACCTTGTTATAGTATATTAGCCAGAAAAAAATTAAGTGAAGCACAAATCACATCAGTCATGCATCCAATACCTAATCCACAATCAATTATTGTTACAGGTCGTCATGTCTCTGCCCAGGAAGCTCTAAAGCTGGGTATTGTTGACCAGATCACAGATGAGAATGCGTGTAAGATGGCTGTGGAGTTTGCATTAAGAGCTGTAGGTATGTCACGGACATGCAGAGTAAGTGAAGTAGAATCCTCATTCAGGGAACATACCAGAGAAATCCTTTCTCAAAGAAGAAGGAATTAATGTTTCATATTCTTGTCATTGAGTTTCAGAGTAGTTAAATGCATTTGATCTTTCTTTTAAGATGTTTAAAAGGAAAAGCATTGTTAGAATATCAATGTTGACCCATTAGGTCAAAGGATTTCAATGTTTTTTTATATTTAACAGTCTGTGTTTTATTCCCTTTCATTATAATATAGCCTTTATAACATCTCAAACTGGTTAATAAGCAAGACAAATATATGTTTTTAAAAAATATTTAGGAACTAATTGCCCTTATTAGAATCTGTATTAAAACACTGGGCTTTTGTGGGTGACGTAAAGTCAAAAACAGTGTTCAGATTGTCTCTTGGAGTGTAGTGAATCATGGTCCACGGTACTTGGATTTCAGACTCCATCTCTGTAGCTTTAGAAAATGGATTCTTTACCGTTCATCTCCTTCAGTAATAAGGTGATATAAGAGCAATTAAACCAGAATCTCAAACCTATTTCTGCCAAATGATTGAGCTCTTGTAGATTCAATTCAATTCAGTTTTATTTAAATAGCGCTTTTCACAATGTTTCATTGTTGCAAAGCAGCTTTACAGGAAGAAAGACACTAAAAATAAATAAAAGTTAGTATTAGGATTAAAATAACAAGGGTCCAGGAGGGCAGAGAGAGAACAATAAACCTAGCTGCTGTTCATTTACTTATAAACAAGAGATAATTCCCAGATAATTGCTGAAAAGATGTGATTTTAATCTAGATTTAAATTGGGAAAGTGTGTCTGACCCTCAAATAGTATCAGGAAAGAAATTCCAGAGTTTAGGTGCTACATATGAGAAAGCTCTACCCACTTTGGTGGATTTAGTTTTTCTAGGTACTATGAGAAGTCCGGAGTTTTGTGATCATAGAGAGCGTGATGGGTTGTATGGTAATAGTAGCTCTGTTAGATAAGCGAGAGCTTAAGTGATAAGACGTACTTTATAGTCTATATACGGTACTTAATGGGTAGCCAGTGTAGGGATGATAAAATTTGTGTTATGTTGTCAAATTTTTCCAGATCTTGGAAGAACTCTAGCAGCTACATTTTTAACTAACTGTAATTTGTTTATTGATGATGCAGGACAACCTCTAAGTAGTGCATTACAATAATCAAGTCTTGAAGTCATAAATGCATGAATTAGTTTTTCTGCATCAGAAATACACAGAATATTTCTCAGATCTACAGTGAAGCTGTTCATTGACCTCAACAGAAGTGCTGAGGGGGGGTCTCCGTTGAGGGAAAGCCAAAGATTAGGGTGGCTATAGCAGAAGAAATACTGACTCAAGAAAATCATTCCCGCTGGGACTGAGGGAGCTAGATCCCTTATAATGTGGTTGTTGTGAGTGACACTCTTACAGAGAGATCAGGGTTCATATAAAGTCAGGATGAGCTTTGGAGGGAGATTTAAGATCGGCCACGCAGCTAATGCGCTCTCTGTAATCACATGCTGAGCGAAGATCAGCCCGGCCACATCCTGGCAACTAAATGGAATTGCGGAGCCCAGGTATGGCGGACAGCAGCCAAGTGTGCCTGCTTTAGTGACTAATGTTAAGTGGTTAACACATCTCTGAGGAAGTTAACAGATGATTCCACCTAAAATAAGCCCTCACAGAAAATATTTTACTCAATTTAATCGAGTTTTTTTTGTGCATGGTTAAGCAATAGCCTCCATGATAAACAACATGAATCTGATCCTAATAGGGTGCAACAGTGGAGTTTGTTTAGAAAAATGTTTATCTTTTCAAAAGACCCACCAGATGCTTCAAGGTTGCCAAGCAGTAAAATAGGCTTCCATATAGTACTGTATATAATTGCATATAGAAGTCATTTAATTTAGTTTAACGTTGTTGTTATTACCATATTCTGATTGTAGACCTTAACATAATTTAAAAGAAATATCAGCAAATCAGAAGGTGCTTTAAACATGGTTAAACAAATCAAGGTGGTCAAAAAGGACCACCTACTTTCATTAGTAAGAAGATGCCCACTAAAATGTCAGATTATTTAGTTTGATCACATTTATAAAAGATAGATACAGCTGTACGATTATTTCCCGAAAGCATACGGTCCATGTCCGACATCTTTTAGTGCTGGGACGTCTCCATATATCAGTTTCAAACGATCTCCAAATCCAGCGTTATGTCCACCGTTTATATAACACTCATCACCTAAATGCAGTGAACAAACAAACACCTGAACTTTGCAAAGCGCATGCTCTCTCTCTCTCTCTCTCTCTCTCTCTCTCCTGCATACAAGTGAAAGTGAAGTCTGCGCATGCTCCTTCTCCTGCTCTCCATGCTGCCACATGCTTTTCTGAGAGAATTGTCCAATAAGGGACTAAGAAAAATTGTTACGAACCAGTTTTATATGTTCGAGAAATACTTTCAGAAATCTGTACGATCGCTGGGGGAGGGTATCGAGCACAGAAATACTACGTAATACGAAAAGTTGACCATGTTAAGCATGAGAAGACTTAACATGCTTAACATGCTTAACCATGTTAAGCATGTCACGCATTCTGACATATTTACAACGTTAAACGTGCTGTTTAACATTGTAAATATGTCAGAATTCGTGACACACCGTTGCACCATCCCTTTAATGTATTTGACCCATACGGATATTTTTCAATAAAGTAACGCTAAAAGAATCTTTATACTGTATTATATTGTTGTGCTGGGGGGCACGGTGGCTTAGTGGTTAGCACGTTCGCCTCACACCTCCAGGGTTGGGGGTTCGATTCCCGCTTCCGACTTGTGTGTGTTTGGAGTTTGCATGTTCTCCCCGTGCCTCGGGGGTTTCCTCCGGGTACTCCGGTTTCCTCCCCTGGTCCAAAGACATGCATGGTAGGTTGATTGGCATCTCTGGAAAAATTGTCCGTAGGGTGTGAGTGCGTGAGTGAATGAGTGAGTGTGTGTGCCCTGCGATGGGTTGGCACTCCATCCAGGGTGTATCCTGCCTTGATGCCCGATGACTCCTGAGATAGGCGCAGGCTCCCCGTGACCCGAGGTAGTTCGGATAAGCGGTAGAGAATGGAATGGAATGGAATGGAATATTGTTGTGATTAAAATGTGCTAGAAACGGTTATTCACAGAGATACCATGTACGAACCATTTACTCACTTCATACTGAAGTCACTTCCTGCTCAGCTACTGTTCGGACGCTCTCGCTTACTGCTCCGCGCTTTGCTCTGTCGCTTTGACATTTTATCTCCTATTTCTTCTTTTATTTTATTTCCTTTTATCACCTAATTTTAACTTTAGCAAATCAGCACAGTGCTCATACGACAAAGTTTGGATTACTACAAAAACTGAGAATTCTTTTACCCGACCAGCTTACATTCCGGGAAAGGAAAACACAACTGCCCAAAGGATAAGAGAAAATGCCTCCTCTGGAATCTACTTGCTGCACAAACTGCCACAGACTTTTACAAAGGATTGCAGTTCTTGAAACAAAGTTACTTACGAGACCACCAAACCAGACGGAGCACACAACGGAGCTTCGTCATGGACACCCTCAGCATACCGGTGAGTCCCATGAAACTAGTGCTCCTCGACAGGTAGAGAAACAAGCCGATCGACTTACTAATCGATGGCACAAACAGGGAGCGAGACCCAAAGGCACTCGAGACATCAGACTGTCACGAGCATCACATATTACTGCAGTAGCATCCTCTACCCCAGATACAGCTCTGACAAGGATTGCAAACACTAGTCTCCTACCACCGCCTATACATCTTGAGAACAGATTTGAAGTGCTAATGAATGTAAATGAGGAATCCCCAAACGTGATGAATGTGATCGAACACAGACTGAATGGGCCAGTAGCTAACACTGATGCTAACTGGCGCTCAAGGTTGAGCAGACATCGGCACTCCGCTCAGAGAGCAGCAGAGCCCAGGACTCTGATAGTGGGGGACTCCATAATCAGAAACATTAGCGGCAGGGATACAACTACGTGCTGCCTTCCACAAGCAACAACTTCTGATGTTAACAGGGAACTTCCGAATATTCTGATGAAACATAAGACTGCAAATCGACTCATCATTCATGTGGGGAAGAATGATATTCATAAAGAGCAGTCAGAACTCCTTAAGAAGGATTTCAATGAACTTTTTGAAACACTTGAAAGACTGAAAGTTCAAACATTCATCAGTGGACCTCTCCCAGCAAGAGGAACAAACAGGTTTTCACGGTTACTTGGGCTAAATTCGTGGCTGCAAAAAACCTGCAATATAAAAGGAGTGAACTTCATTGACAATTTCAATCTTTTCTGGATTCAGAGACAACTCTTTCATCGGGATGGGCATCACCCAAACAAACTTGGTTCAATAGTGTTAAAGGATAATATTTACTTCTCCCTCAATCATCCTTCTGCAGTTTGTGCCAATCCACTCAATCTGAACGGCACACACACATCTGGACACAGTATGAATGACCATGGGACTTCACTTCAGCAGCAAAATGGACATGATAACACCACTCCACCACAACAACCTCTGCTCACGGACACAATCTCAGCTGAGCCCTGCCCACAGAGCTCATCACAGACAGACATATCAGAACTGCTTCAAGATTCAGCACCCAAGGATGACTTCCTGGAAAACAGCCAGGGAAGCCAGGACAGCATATCACAACCTCCGATAACAGCAGAGCAACGGGACCTTTCACCAGACACCTTTTCCCTCTCTCCAGCCTCGCCCCTTCTGTGCTTCTCACAGAAAATGGAAGAACTGGTGTATGCTGGAACCAGACTATCCCACTCTTTTGCTGCAAGCCCCCAGATAACAACCAAAAAAAGACAGGCTCCATTACCACCGACTTCGAAGCCTGCAGCAAAGCTTGCGGGCCCAGCTCGCCCTACCGCTCCTTTGAGAATTCTTCGGTCTCTGCCACAACGCCAGGCCCCACACCTTCCTTCATCTGCTCGAGGTGAACCGAAAACAACTGATACCAGCTCTCAGTGATGTGTGTCGGGTCCCCGTTTTGATAACAGTAACTTTCTCAAATGTTTACAGAACAAGCGGGAACCCAGTGTGCCTGCATCTTCCTCTATTGCTGTTCTATTACATGATAGAAAGTCTAAGGCCTTCAATAGCCGTACTGCAAACCTAACTAATCTGGTGCCTATTACACATCAAACTAATATTGCTGTGGGGAAAAGTAAGACTGTTAAGTTAGCACTCCTTAACATCCGCTCACTTAAAAATAAATCACTTCTAGTCAACGACTTAATAACCACAAACAATCTGGATTTTATGCTTCTGAATGAAACCTGGCTAGAAGACAGCTGCAGTGCAACAATCCTAAACGAAGCAGCCCCCCCTAACTTTACTTTTATGAGTGTCTGCAGAGCTGTTAAGAGAGGTGGGGGTCTAGCTGCTCTTTTTAAAGATATCTATCAATGTAAGCAAAAATCATTTGGGAATTACTTGTCTTTCGAATATCTGGGTATTGTGTTAAAAGGTGCTCCACGCATTTTACTTATCATTATTTACAGGCCTCCAAAATACTCTCCAGCCTTTGCTGAGGACTTTACAGAACTGTTATCGACAATTACCTCAGAGTTTGACTGTTTTGCCATTGCTGGAGATTTTAACATCCACATAGATAATGCAGAAACCAATATGGCAAAAGAAATCAATACTGTTTTAAAAACTTTTGATCTTACTCAGCATGTACATGCACCCACACACAATCGTGGGCACACTCTAGATTTACTTATCAGTAAGGGTCTAAACATTTCATCGATTGTTATCAAGGATTTAGCACTGTCTGATCATTTCTGTATTTTCTTTGATATATTGATCTCTCCTGCCACTGAAGCTAGATCTGTGTCTGTCAAGAAGAGATGCTTAAATGAGAACATTAGTGTACTATTTATGAAGGCTATATCCTTAACACCAAGCATATCTGCAGACTCTGTTGATTTTCTCCTTGATTCCTTTAACTCAAAAGTTAAAACTGTAATTGATGATATTGCTCCTGTGAAAGTCAGGAAGAAGAGTGGCAGACAAAAAGCACCTTGGAGAAACTCAACAGCAGTGCAAAATATGAAAAGAAAATGCAGAAAAGCAGAACGCATATGGCGGAAGACAAAACTTGTAGTCCATTATAACATCTACAAAGACAGCCTACATGCTTTTAATATGGAACTAGGCAAAGCTAGACAGACTTTCTTCTCAAATATTATAAACAGTAATTTAAACAACACACGCACTCTTTTTGCTACTGTAGAGAGACTGACAAACCCGCCAAACCAGATTCCCAGTGAAATGCTCTCAGACAACAAGTGCAGTGAGTTTGCTTCTTTCTTCTGTGAGAAAATCAATAATATCAGAAAGGTGATCAGGACATCCTTGAGTTGCCCTGGGGTTAGACAGATAATCAAACCACCTGAGAAAGTTGTTACTATGTCTGACTTCAAAGAAATTGATGGCACAATTTTGGAAGAAACCGTACAGCACCTTAAAACATCAACCTGTTCTCTTGACACACTTCCAACATCATTTTTCAAAAGTGTGTTAAACAGTTTAGAAGCAGATCTTCAAGAAGTGGTAAATGCCTCACTTCTCTCTGGGAGTTTTCCAAACTCCCTGAAAACTGCAGTTGTAAAGCCCCTCCTGAAAAAGAACAATCTGGATAAGACCATATTAAGCAGCTATAGACCGATCTCAAATCTTCCTTTCATAGGCAAGATCATTGAAAAAGTTGTCTTCAATCAGCTGAATAAATTCTTATGCGCGAATGGATACTTTGACAATTTTCAATCTGGTTTCCGACCACAGCACAGAGACAGCGCTCATAAAGATAATAAACGATATTCGCTTAAATATTCGCAAATTATCAGTGCTGATACTACTCGACCTCAGTGCTGCATTTGACACTGTCGATCATAACATACTTCTTGACAGGCTGGAAAACTGGGTGGGGCTTTCTGGGATAGTCCTAAAATGGTTCAGGTCATACTTAGATGGGAGAGGTTATTATGTGAGTATAGGAGATCATAAGTCTTGAGTGGACATCCATGACATGCGGAGTCCCTCAAGGCTCAATTCTTGCGCCAATCCTGTTCAACCTGTATATGCTCCCAATGAGCCAAATAATGAGAAAGAACAAAATTGCTTACCACAGCTATGCAGACGACACACAGATCTACTTAGCCCTATCGCCTAACGATTACAGCCCCATTGACTCCCTGTGCCAATGCATCGATGAAGTCAACAATTGGATGTGTCAAAACTTTCTTCAATTAAACAAAGACAAAACTGAAGTCATTGCATTTGGAAACAAAGATGAAGTTCTCAAGGTGAACGCATACCTTCACTCTAGGGGTCAAACAACTAAAAATCAAGTCAGGAATCTTGGTGTGACACTAGAGTCAGACCTTAGTTTCAGTAGTCATGTCAAAGCAATAACCAAATCAGCATACTACCATCTGAAAAATATTGCAAGAATTAGATGCTTTGTTTCCAGACAAGACTTAGAGAAATTTGTTCATGCTTTCATCACCAGCAGGGTGGATTACTGTAATGGACTCCTCACTGGCCTTCCCAAAAAGACCATTAGACAGTTGCAGCTCATACAGAACGCTGCCGCCATGATTCTGAGCAGAACTAGAAAATATGAACATATCACACCAGTCCTCAGGTCTTTACACTGGCTCCCAGTTAAATTTAGGATTGATTTTAAAGTATTATTACTGGTATATAAATCATTCAATGGCCTAGGACCTCAATACATTGCAGAGATGCTCAATGAATATAAACCCAACAGATCACTCAGATCACTAGGATCATATCAGCTAGAAATACCAAGGGTTCACTCAAAGCATGGCGAATCTGCTTTTAGCTATTATGCCAGCCGCAGCTGGAACCAGCTTCCAGAGGAGATCAGATGTGCTCCTACAATAGTCACTTTCAAATCCAGACTCAAAACGCATCTGTTTAGCTATGCATTTAATGAATGAGCACTGTGCCAATGTTCGTCCGACTGTCTGTACTGTACTGTATTTTATTTTTATAAACTGTTTTAATTACTCTTATTTCTTTTTATTATTTTAATTTCTTCTATGTAAAGCACTTTGAATTGCCACTGTGTATGAAATGTGCTATATAAATAAAATTGCCTTGCCTTGCCTTGCCTACTCAAAGCATTTCTTTTCAATCATTTCTTTCTTACTTTTGTATAACCTAAGACAGTGGTTTTTCAAACTTTTTAATTGTAAGGCCCCCTTTGTGTAGAGTGCGTCCCTTTGCAGCCCCTCAAATAAAGACTTGCAGTATTATCTTAAACTTAGAATTTAATTAAACCAAAAACAAATTAATTATTTTGGGTGGGTTTTTTTTTGTTTAATTGCATAAAATATTTGATACATTTCTATATTTCTTAAAATGCCACAAAATATGTGGCCCCTCTTTATCCATATTGGTTGTTTCAGGTGCTAACAGGCCCAAGTTTGAGAACAACTGATCTAAAGAAACACCTTTCACTACAAAAGAACCTTTGGAAAAAGAAAAGTACTTTACACGTTCTTTATGAACCCATTAAGCCAAAACTCATTTTTCTATAGCATCTGAAACACAGTTTTTTAAGAGTTTCATTAGCTTTTTAAAATGTGAGTATACTGTTTTGTACTTTTTATACATACTTACCTACCCTTCAAAATAAAAATTTGCCATGTTGATTTGGGTTATTGATTAAAGCTCTATTCATGAATATTATACAATGAATGTGAAATGCAATAGCAGTACCAAATGTGCTGAGTGGGTGGTCAATGTTGAGATAAATTGAACAATCTAGTCCATGTTATGTGTTCATTTTGTTTGCTTTTAATTAGGTGAAAAGACATGTGCGAAGTAATCAATATTGCTAACACTTTCTGTAGAATCCTGATCTCAGCTCTCGCAGATTTATCTTGTTTCCCAATTGCTGAAACATCTGCCACATGCACCTATCGGATCCCTATCAGGATCTGACCTGTCCTACTTACAATAAATCACAGCATTAGCCATCCAAGTCCTGCCCCCTGAATCACAGATTAAGCACAGATACATCTGTATAGTCCATTATTGCACTCATCAGACAGTTTTTTTTTATCATCATTGTACATTAATACACATCCATGGATGTAAATGCACCCAAAATTTAGCCAATATTTGTAGAATGAATTAAGCATGTAAAGAAAAGTAGATAGGAATGTCAGTTTCGGTTCCTTCTGGCCCTTTAAGACACATCAGAGTGACCCAGATTCCAGAGAGAGAGAGAGAGAGAGAGAGAGAGACAGAGAGAGAGATGAATCTAATGCAGTTAGAAGCTATGGTGAATCACGCACTGCCCTATACAATTCTTTCACTGAGACTTGGAGTTCAAGTGCTGGAAGCTGTGATAAATTCAGAAGAATAACATTTTGTTGGGCTGTTCTGTATGTGTGTGTTGGTTTGTGGATTTCTGTCTCCCTTTGGGAATTAATGAAAGAGTGCATGCCAGAGATGTGAACACAAAATAACTCAAGTACAAACGTACTGTTATATGAATCAAACACCAGCTTTAAATGTGCAGTTTTAGGACATTAAGTCTCAGTCTATAATATCTTTACCAGCTTTCCATGTAAACCTGTCAGTCAAATTGAAAACACACATTGAGCTGAGGGTCAAACTTTGTCTATTACAATCATTTTCATCTTGTATTGATTAATTTGAATTATTTTTGATTCTTTTCCAGCCAAACCATTGTCTTCCCGAAGAATAAGTACACTCACCATGCACTGCCCTCCAAATTTGGATGCCCTCTTTGAAGCAGTGACGATGCAGGTCCAAAAAAAGGCTCAGGGAATCATGGCACCATTGGCGTGTATTCAGGCAGTGAGGGCAGCTGCTACCCTACCTTACAGTAAGGGTATGAAGAGAGAGAGTGAACTGATGGCCTCTCTCTTTAGCTCCAGCCAGGCCCGGGCTCTTCAGTACTGCTTCTTTGCTCAGAGGACTGCTGGGAAATGGACTCTGCCTAGTGGAGTGCAATGGAGCAGCATAAAGCCCAGAGAGATCCAGAGGGCAGCCGTCATAGGTACTCAAAAGAATATGTGAATGAGGTCCAAAAATAAAAAAAATAGTTGTCATAATTTATTCACCCTCATGTGATTCAAAACTGTTATGAATATGACTCTTTCTTCTGTGAAACACAAAAGAAGATGGTGATTTTGTATCCATATAATGTAAGTCAATGGAGCCATTGTTGTTTGGCTACCAACATTCCTCAAAATGTCTTCTTTTGTGTTCTGCATGATGGAATGACAATTTATAATTTTTGTTCATCATTGACCACTTATTTATTGTCTTAGGTCTGGGCACTATGGGAAGGGGCATTGCTGTCTCCCTTGCACGTGTGGGGATTTCTATCATTGCTGTTGAGACAGAGAAGAAACTCTTGGAGACGGGTAGGCAGATGGTGATTGGTATGCTGGAGAGAGACGCTAAAAGACGGGGAGTAAATGCCTCCCTCAACCTCCTCCAATTCACCCTCAACTTACAGGACGTGAAGGCTGTGGACATTGTCATTGAAGCTGTCTTTGAAGACATGGCTCTTAAGAAACATCTTCTCCAAGATCTTTCAAAGGTGTGTGGACCAAGCACTTTGCTCTACACCAACACCTCTGGGCTGGATGTTGATGCATTGGCTGGTGTGACGGATAGACCACACATGGTAGCTGGGATGCACTTCTTTTCACCTGCACATGTGATGAAGCTCCTGGAGGTTGTCTGTGGGCCACGTTCTTCAAGTGAAACCATTGCCACAGCGATGAGCCTCGGTAAGAGAATGGGAAAGGTGTGTGTCGCCGTTGGAAACTGCCCTGGATTTGTTGGAAACCGCATGGTGAAGACTTACACAGATCAAGCCAACTTTCTTTTGGAGGAAGGGGCCACGCCTGAACAGGTTGACGGGGCTCTAGAGGAGTTTGGTTTTGCCATGGGTGTCTTCAGGATGTCTGACCTCGCAGGCCTTGATGTCGGTTGGAGAATCAGGAAGGAAACTGGGTTGACTGGACCAGATGTTGACCCAAAAGATCCCCCACGTAGATGCCAAGGGCGTAGGTACAGTCCGATTCCAGACATGCTCTGTGAGCAGGGCAGGATGGGCCAGAAGACAGGACGTGGGTGGTATGTGTATGATAAACCTGGGGGTAAGGAGGCAAAGCCAGACCCAATGATCCAAATCCTTCTTGAGGGCTACAGGGTGAGGCACGGAATCCAACCGCGGAATATCTCAAGTCAGGAAATAATCGAGCGATGCCTTTATGTCCTGGCCAATGAGGGCTTCCGTGTTCTGGAGGATGGCATTGCTGTTCAACCAGAGGATATCGATGTCATCTATCTGTTTGGTTATGGTTTCCCGAGGCACAGAGGTGGGCCCATGTTCTATGCCAACATGGTGGGCTTGGGAAGAGTGCTAGATAGGTTGGAGCATTATCATCATGCCCATCCAGATGTGCCTCACTTGGAACCCAGTCAGCTGCTGAAGAAACTTGTTGCTTGTGGCAGTCCTCCTATTCAAAAATGGAAAGAGCATATCAAAACAATGCACAGCCATCTTTAAGGTAACTGTAGTGGAGTAGGCAGGGCGAGACCGTGATTCGAGACCGGTGCGCGCACAGCTGGCGCACATTATCACATCACTCACCGGCCTCGAATCACGGTCTCGCCCCGCCTACTCCACTACAGTAACCATCATTCAAAATACAGTAATTAAGTTTGATGAAATCTTACACTTGTTGTTAATAAAGACTGCACTTTTTTAACCCTGTACCCTGTCTCATGTATCATTATTTCAGGCCTGAATGGGTTTTAATGTTCTTTGTTAGCATCTCTCAGAAGCTGTCCATTAAGGTATGTATTTTCTCAAGAGGTCACAAAACAATAAGTGATGAGAGTTGTTGTCAGAATCAAAAGCATTTTGAGAGCAGCATGAGTCATACACTAGAGACTTCCTTTAGAAAAAAAATGCTTTATTATATACAGATTTCTACTGTATAAAAGATACTGAATGCTAACAATTTCAAGGTCATAGGTTTTATTTCCTGGAAAGTTTCAGACCAGTGTATCAAAGTTGTTAATGTTTAGCTAAGACTGTCTGCTTGAACTTTTATTTATTTAATATTTTAATAATATCCTTTCTTCTCTTTTTTTGCCTCTGTAAATCATTCATTATCAACCAATTTTATTTGCTTATCCTGTTTGCATCATGTAAAGATACTTAGTATTTACCTGTTTCTTTAGTTTGATGACTGAATGGCTCAGTAGAATGTTCAGTTTGAGAAGAGACTTCTTTATTACTTTGGCTTTGACTGGGTGTGTGAGGTATAGTGTGACATATGTTTCTGGGAGGGGTAAGTTAATTGCTATGGCATCCAAGCTGCTCCAATTAGTTTGAGGCCCTTTAATTAAATGCTGCTAAACCTCTCAGTTCACCCTGTTTGAACGGTGTCCAAGGAAGGCATGGAAATTAAACCACAAAGGCCAAATAATTTTTTCAGTATTTTCTTCAAATTAAAGATTAGATTTCCTTGTTATTATTAGATTAGCAAATCCTCAGGGGTGTATTTGTACAATATTCCATGACCTTTTAAAAGACCCTTTAGGTTAGATTATAACATCATGTATTCTATCAAATACTGTATGAGGTGTATGGTACAAAACGGACAAAAAAAACTTTTAAGGTATTTATTGGACAAAATTATTTGACAAACCACAGCATAACAGGGAATTAGGGTTTTATTCTAATATACAAAAAGGCTTAAATGAAATAAACATACATGGACTACAGTTTTTTTGTTGGTCTTCTCTTGAAGTAATATTTTATAGTCATTCTTTATAAATATCATATGTGATTTTTTTGGCCAAGGCTCATTACATTCTCAAAGCTCATCTTCATGTTCAAACTCCAAACAATGCAAAATATATAATGCATCTTTAATAAAATATTTAAAAACTTGTTCGAGATTGGTCATCATTTTTGACCACTGAGAGAAAGTATTTTTATGCCAGATGTAATAAATAGGTGGACTACACTTTATAAAGGGTAAAATAAAGTTTATATTAGTAAGAGATTAACGATTTAATAACATTAATATAATATGATATTAATGATCATATGAATGACCTGTCCTACAATGTAATGATGGGAAAACACTGTACTGAGGGGATAATAGCGCCGTTTGCTGGACATCTAGTGTGAGAGCAGATGTGTGCAGTATGAGAGACTGTTAGAGAGGGACTCGGTTAGTCAGTCAGCGAACAGCACTCAGACGGGCAGCATCATCCGCCGCGACGCTTTTCCGGGCTCGGCTTTCACTAGGCGTTGCTTTTACTGATCTCCAAATAGCGGAATGTCTGATACGTGCACGTATTTTACCGCCCAAGGATCCAGCTGTTGTTTTAAACTCAATTTATAGGCCCGTCTTGAACATTTATAAAACCCCAAGGATTACCCACACCGAGAAGCGATGTACCAGTTTTGTATGGAAAATACCATTCTTCATCTTTATCACGACTAAAAGGTTTTGGTTTGGATGAAGTTTAATGCAGATGTTGCTCCACACAGGACAATAACTGAGCGCTTGAGCCTGAATTAGGTGAGTACAAGCAAACTGCCGTATATATTCAGATTCTTATATCATTACGCGGTTGGTTATTTTTTTTATGTAGTCATATTTTACATTAGCCTCCATTCTACATAACAGTGTCTTAAATTCATGTCTCATATATAACAATCGCAGTATTCAAGTTAGTAAATATTAACACTGTAAAGCTAGAAGTTTATTTGTATTTCAACATACTTACTATGTGGAGTACAGTTTCTATTTTTAAATATATATTTTATCTCTTAACACTTATTTAAGACAATTTTTACTTCATTTTACATTTTTACAATTTAAGACTTTACTGTCAGTTTTTTGTGTTAACTGGGTGGTGCCCTATTATGACGTGTCTATAACTTCGCTTTCAGAGAGTAAATGAATCATGGCTTACACAGGAGCTCAGAAACCTCTGAAAAGTGAGAAGTTAGATGAAGCTCAAGCTTTGGCCAAAAGCTGTGCGGGCCGCCCAGACTTTCTCCCCTGTGATGGATTGTCCATCTGCGCTACACACAGCCATGGAAAGTGTTTCAAACTGCACTGGTGCTGTCATTTGGGCTGGTGTCACTGTAAGTTTCCGACCTCAGAGAATAAGACATTTCACTCCATTCTAAACATATTTTAAGCCACTAAAGATGTGCAGAATACTCTAAAATGTTGAGTATATCATTACAATGTGTTATTTATCTTCAATAAACAAAAGGATAGAGATGTAATTAGAATTATTTGTGTCACTGTTTGACCAAACAAGCTACAGAAATACTTGCAGTACATATCAATAATGTCTCTTAAAAAATATGGTTATTGGCACAAATTATTTTCTTGTGTTGAATCTGTGCTTCAAACTCTGATGACATGAATCTGTACTTCATTGCTCTGATGACATAGCCAGATTTCATATTTGTTCTCACAGCTGTTTCAGAAACATTTATGAACCTATGTTTGCGTCAGAAACTGCTGTCTGGTATTGCATGGATGCTTTTTTCCGTATTCTGTCAGCATTATGTGGCTTCAGTTGTACCCCGAGCATAAGCTAGAGAATTTCTTAGTAAGCAAGATGGGTAAGCCATGAATATCTCACTACAAATACCCCACCAGCATTTCGAGTGTGACATTGCCCTTGCGTTACCATGAGGTTAACCTTTACTGTTGACTTTATCAAAGCAGACATGCTCCCCTTGAACCCAGTTTTCACCTCTGTATTTTTCTATATTCTTTGTTTGATTTTACAATGTTTTAGCATGTACTGTTAATAGGAAGTGTCAGCTCTGCTGCTTTAACAGGATGTTTACTTTCCCCAGTTCTTTGGTCTTGTGTGACTGACGTCATATCCCAAGTGTTTCATTATGCTAAAAGGAGGAATATGAAAACACTAAACTCTTTTTAGAACTGTGTGAACCGCTTAAAAAACATGTAATGCTCATTCAGGTTCAGTCACCGAATAATGAATTGTTTTCGATAACAGCACTTTTTGTTTATATTTATCTATATTTTTCTGGCTAGTTTTTGGAACATTTTATTGCTCAGAGGGTTGCTCAGCATGAGATTTAAATTCTCTGTTGTTTCATTTAACTATCAACATATTCTCGGATGTTTTTATAAAATTACTTAGAAATAAAAATAAATATATGACGTTTATGGAGGTGTAAAACGAAGGAAGATTGTAGAGGTAAAATAATCTAGATTTGGGTATACTCTTAAAAATAAAGGATCTTAAAAGGTTATTGACAGCAATGCCATAAAAAGAAACATTTTTGGTTCCACAAAGAACCAGTCAAAGGTTATTTAAAGAACCATCTCTTTAATAATCGGAAATAATCTGAAGAACCTTTTTGCGCAACCTTTTGTGAAACAGAAAGGTTCTTCAGATGTTAAAGGACATGGAACCATCGAAGAACCTTTAGAAGCACCTTTTCATAAGAGTAGTCATATTGAAATAATTCACAAAATGTGACTTTTGAATTCAGACTAGACAACTCTGAGCTCAGTTTGTGAGTTTGTTGACATCTCTTCTGAAACTTCTGGAGGCATTTGTGAAATTTCTGTCTATTTTTATTCGGAAGAGACCCAGGAGGGTTTAGTAAAAAAAACCAGTTTCTCTCCATTGAATCTCACTGATGTCTTGGAGAAACAATTGAGATACTAAAGAGCTCTCATCTGTGATATTCCTTTCTTATTTGAGCTATTAAAGATAGTCTGTTATCCTAATAAATCATTTTATTCCATAATTTCAAATCGGTTTAAAGACACAGTGATGCATCTCCTTTTTTAAGACTAATTCATCATTTATTTTTGTATGCAATGCATTGTGCTATATTGAAACTAAACCATGTTGTACAGTATATTTTTGACATGCTCACAGCCATTTTTATTTATTTGGTCTTGTATGTATAGTGATGCGGTTATTGTTATAGAGACAGCCTATTATTGTAACATTTGCTCATGGTTTATCAGCAAGCACGCTTCTGTTGTGATAACTATTGACCAGTGTGCTATTGTGAAAAGCAGAAAATGTAGCGTGAAATGATAGAAAAACCCAATCAAACCGCTGTGTATTGTTTAGGGTGCATATATACTGCTGGATAATTTATGGCTAAAATCATTTGTTCAATTCAGTTATTAGAAACCATAGGCTCTTAAAAATATACCAAGCACAAACAATTAAAGCTTTTCACAATGTGATACGATGAAACACTCAATTGTCAAGTCCCTCTCTATGTGTGACTCAGTACCAGGTGAAACGCTCACCATTTTCTCTCAGATCTTTCCGTTTAATGGAGATGTGCGATTGCATAGATGCCTTTTTCATGGGCAAACTCTGCACTTGTCTTTGTTGTTGAGAGTTCTTTGTTCAAGCCTGCAATGAATGCACCAGCCCACGGATGGATCCTAAAGCTTAAAGGGATAGTTCACCAAAAATTAAAAATCTTTCATTTATTCACCCTCATGTCATCACAATTCTGTATGACTTTTTTCTTCAGAACACAAAATAAGATATTTTGAAGAGTGCTGGTAACCTAACAACACGTTCCACCATTATCTTCCATTGCATGGACTCAAAACCACAGAGACAGTTCTCAAAATATCTTATTTTGTGTTCCACTGAAGATAGAGTCGTATACAGGTTTTTAAAGACATGAGGGTGAATAAATGATGACAGGATTTTTATTTTGGGGTGAACTATCCCAACTTGTCAATGCAAGATAGTTGAATGTTTCAAAACAACTGAACAACATCCTTTATAAATGTCTAATCTGACGTGCTTCTATTTCTGTTCTGGAAAAGTATAGTCTATACTGTGTTGTCTTGACTTCTCTTGACTGTGATGGGAATTCCAATAGGACGACACACTGTTTCTTCTACATTGTGATAATTTATTAATGTTAGTCAGCACTGCCTGCACACCTAACAGAAAGCTTTGCTTCATCTAGTCCCGCTCTGAGCGATTCCAGGGAAGACTGCAGAGACTGCGCTCCAGGTGTGTACCTGCTACGTTGTGATGTTACGTGGCCATGTGTGAAACGTGGAGAAGGAGTCCTCCTGGCTTCTGGCACTGTGCCTGCAGCTCCAGCTGTCAGACATTGGTTTCCTCTGTGAACTCGGTTCTGGCTTGGAGATCCGGCTTTTTGTCTGACACTTTTATAAAACAAAGAACTGAAAGCAGCAGTATTTAAATGAATGGCAGACTGTACAAGTGGAACCTCTATTGTTGATTGCACATGAAGAAAGCATACAGAAATAATTCAGTTCTGCTCGGTCGGGACAATCCCACCCTTGCCGTTTCCTTCCTTTGCACTCTCCGCAAGATCGCATTAGAGTGTTATAGGTTTGTTGACTAATGGTGGCCGTCGTGCACTAATTGTGTGAATATTTGCTATTACATGTACAAATTTAATCATGCACGTGTCCATGTTTATCTATGAATTTCTACACACAAATAAGAAAACATCATCTACAGTATAAATTGGCTGTATTTCATAGCAGTGGTTCTCAACCGCTTTGGTTCAGGACCCAGTTTACATTGTGTCTTTTGATCGGAGGCCCAGCAGAGTACCAGAAATGATTATTGTACAAAATTGAGTTTCAAATGGCTCCATGCTGTCACCTGTCAACAATTCAATGCTCATAATACAATGTGGTCGGCACAAACCATGTTTATCCTTGTTGCAAGTGAAACAGTATTGTAGGCTGGGTTATGTCTCTTTCTGCTGTATAGTTTTTAAGGATAAAGCATATATTTTCCTTATCTTGAGCAATTTATTATGCAACACGTATTCACAGTTATATGGTTATATTGTATAGGAAACTTTGTACTTAGCATATTTTTTCAGAACAGAATTTGGGGTCACAACCCACTAGTCGAAAGCCTTTCTTTCAGGCTGTCCCTACAGGATAACAAGAAAAATATCAAAAAAATTCTTTGTGGCTTCGACATCTGCATCTTCAGTATTCAGCACAGTTTTGTGCTTAGACATGAGGATGATTATGATCAACAACTGAAATTATTCATGCATTTTTTTTCATCCTGAATTTTTTTTGGGTGGAAAGCACAATTTTTGTTTCCACACTCATTTCTGGCCTTGAGCAGCAAGTTTAAACTAACCAAGATAAGATACACCAACTGCCTGAAGTCAAACAGTATTCTTAAGCCAAAAGCCAATGTGAAATATTTGACAGAAGCTTACTGCATTCTTAATTATTCAATATAAATCTGTACTGGGGAAGCAAATGGGATTGGGCTAGTGTTCATATTTTATTTCCGTAGAGCTGGCTTCTGTATTATTTAGTCATTTTAAGTATGTGTTAGAGAGAAAGATTTTAAAGTGAAGCCATGTATGCTGGTTTTTGAAATGTAATGCATTTTAACTGGATTTTTCGTCTAATTCTATATAAAGCACATAGAATTATTTTTAATTTGGTTATCTCAGCTTGAATTTTTATAAAGCTTTTGTCAATTCCCACAAATAAGTGCACACAATAGTCTGAGCACTTTGAAGTGGGGTGACAGTCTTGTTTAACTTCTATTTGTATGTGCCAGAGAGATGAGAGTCTTGCTGTCAAAGGCCATGAGCGAGTTAGCGGATGTTTATCTGGGACTTAGATAACAGCGGATTAGTGTTGTCATACTGTGGATGTCCTGATCACACCCCGCTTGCATTCTGCCAGATGTGTGGAACGGAAATTGTGCCGTTTATCTTCTCAAGACTTGTCTGGGGACAGTTGGATACTTTTTTGAGATGGTCCAAGAAATAGCAGTCAGACTGCTGCACAGGCACAGAGAGACCCAGAACAATGGCCTTGTCCCAAATTTCACATTTGGATGTGATTTTCAAATTTGCATGTTGGGTAAACGTCTGCTGTTGAAGGTCGCATTGATGGTACATACTGTAGCACCCATAAGGGGGGGGAATTGTGAGCTTCCTTCTGAATCATAAAATGACAAATGGGACGTACAAAGTGTCTCTGTCATAATGGATGTACAAGAGAGGGATAGAACCAAAAGATCTGCCTTAATGACAGATGTAATGCTCTTCAGCCATGTATGCTTCAGCTATGTATGCTGTGTAATTAATATTTGAATGGAACTTGAAAACAAGACTTTCATTGGTTGTTGTATTTAATAGTAGATACACATTTTAACAATAAAGGTGCTTAAAAGGTTCTTCACAGCGATGCCATAGAAGAACCATTTTGGTTCCACAAAGAACAATTCAGTCAATGGTTCTTTAAAGAATATATATACCAAACATATGTTTTTTATTATTATTCAGAACATAACTACATTTGAATTTTCTAACTAGGGAAACATTACCTCTACATAACCCTGGCCCTGTTTGTGCAATCACTATTGCTGGTAGCAACTTGACACCCTGTCCATAGTTTCGAGCTAGCACTTTGTCTCAGGGTTTGAAGCAACAATGTTTTCCCTTTAAACATTGTTCCACCTGAAGATGTTGTTGCACTTGAACAGTGTGCTTTGTTTTCTGGGGTTTAAAAAGATCCAAATGGGTGCGAAGCTGTCTTTTGAAGATAGTAAGTTGCAGGAAACACCTTGGTCATGGCATGGGCGTTGTTTCTGTAAGAGAGGAGAAAAGTATTGAGGCATTGATTCTGTGATACTTTACCCTGTGTCGACTTAAGAGCTTGCTTCGTTACTTGAACAAACCGCTCAGCCAGGCCTTTAGTGGACAGGTAATAAGGAAGTTGATCGGATATGTTAAATTCCATTGGACTTCATGAACACCTCAAACTCCTCCAAGACCAGCTGAGCCCTATTGTCACTGACCAGTTGCTGTGGCAGGCCAAAACGCCCACAAATTAAACGAAAAGCTTCCACTCTTTTCACTGATGAAGTGCTCTTCATTACCTCAACCTCTGGCCATTTGCTATGGGCATCAAGAAGAACTAAAAACATATGTTCTTCCAATGGCCCTGCAAAATCAATATGGACTTTTACCCACGGTTCCTCAGGCCATTGCCACACAGCTTCTTATATGCACTTCATGCTTTGCTTTTTCCTCAATCTCTGAGGACATCCGAACAGCCCTGCAGTGCCCCGAATGAAATTCCTCCAGTACGCGTTTTCTCAGTGGTGGCGGAATGATGACTCTTGAGACCCAGAGTAGACATCCAGCCTAAAAAAACATTAATTCCTCAGGGACCCTTGAAGGCTTTGAGAGGGGTGACATTTCTCTCATTTCACCTCTGAGCACAAGATTTACCACCTTGGACATTACTGGATGTGTACGTGTGTGCTTTTTTACCTGAGCTGCTGTTACGGGTGATCTGTCAACCCCCTTGAAGTAGAAAATGTCTGTCTTTGCTGGTTCTGGATGTGTCGTGGGCAATGGAAGCAGAGAGAGCTGATCTGCATTGGCATGATGTTCTGATCTTCTATACCTAATATCGTATGAAGGGATGCCCAAATGCGGGCCAAAAATGGGAGCGAGAGGTCGATGATCAGTAATGAGCGCGAATCGTCTGCCAAACAAGAATTGATGAATTTGTTGTACTCCAAACATCCCTGTGTGGGTCACAATGGAGAGAAGTTCTGGAAGTATGCCTGACACAAGTCACTGAACCGTTGATGAGAACAGAAAAGAGATCCTCAATCAGAGGTATGAGGACTGCTCCAGAGTCAGAACCAGATTTACTGTCACCTTAAAATCTCTGCATAATCGAAGGGAGCCGTCTTTCTTTATGACCGTCATGATTGGCACGAACTACTCACTCGTGTGTACTAGTCTCAAAACCTCTGCCTTCACAAGTCTCTCTAATTCAGCTTTAACCTTGGGTTTCATTGCATATTGGCAATTCCAGTGTTATGGATGTGACATTTTGCGTTACTGACGTGACATAAAACTGCTCAGAGAATGTTTTTGTTACGAATATATTGAACCATTTTGTGTATATTTTACTAAACATCAGAAAAATATAAGTCTATGTCCAAATTTTCTATTTTAAAAAGGCAAATAAACAGGCTGCTACAAAAAAGGATACCGATTTCGGGAGAAGACCAATTTTTTGGACCAATTTTTTGCATTTTAATCTGTGAATTAAAATGCACAATCCTGACGCAACAATACCCATGCCTCTTTATAGAACATAAAATACTTACTTTATTTTACTTTTCATGTGTCCCTTTAGGGATGTGACACTCTTGAAAATGGCACTTTCCTGACTATGAATCACCAAATGTTGATATCTGTGCTGTTATTATAGTAAAAACTTGGAAATCATAGTAAATTGACATTTTCATGGAATTCCCCACATGGCACAGGTCGGGCTTTCAAACAAGTATGCCTTTCATACTGCCTAGTTCATCACTGAGCACATCTGAGTACTTGTTTAGAATCTCTTGGAGTTTTGTGCTTTCGCTGACCAGACGGAGCTCTTGCCAATTCATTTTAATATTTTCCAGCCAAGTCCTTCTTATGTTGTGTTCAGACCAAACGCGAATGGCGTGTCAAGCGCGAGTGATTTACATGTTAAGTCAATGCAAAGACGCGATAGACCTACTTGCGGTGCGAATCGCGCGAATGAGGCGGCGCGAATGAGGCGGCGCGAATGACGTGAATCGCGCGAATGAGGCGGCGCGAATGGCGCGAATTGAGCGAATTGCGCGAATGACGCGAATTGAGCGTTCGCGTGATTCGCGCGAGTTGAAAAATCTGAACTTTGGCGAAAATTCGCGTCGCGTTAACCAATCAGGAGCTTGCTCTAGCAGTCAGGTGATTATGATGTTGCGAGGGGAGGCAGACATCTCAAACAACAATGGAGGACAAAATCATCGATGCTTTATGTGGATACCTGGAGCTGTACGATACATCTTACTTTTATCGAAACTGAAATAAAAAGGATCTTGCTTGGAAGAAAGTGAGTGAGGAGGTCGGACAATCTGGCAAGTTGTCAAAAACGATCTTTACACAATTTAAGCAATTTATCTATACGGGACTGGAGACGGCTGGCAGAAGCCCCTCCCATGACGCGAATTCGCGTCCGCAATAAAGTGAATTTGACCCGCGAATGAAGCGAATTTGACGCGCGAATGAAGCGAGTAAAATGAAATGTTCATGCGTCCAACTACGCGCGAATAGCGCGATTTATTCGAGCAATTTGCGTTTGGTCTGAACACAACATTAGCAAAGCTGGATGGTTTCCCCGATAACGTACAGAGGCAGTTTTCTCTTCTGCATATTTATTTCAACTGTCACCTTGATAACACCCTTTACAGGAACTATCTCTCCTGTGTAGGTCTTCAGTTTACTGTTAGATGGCTGAGGTGTGAGATGTGTAAAAGATTGCTTCTTTAAATTTTGTCTCCATTGCTCAGCTGATTCATCACAGGGCCCAATGCTGCCGATTAATCCAGCCATTGTTATTCTCACTTGCGATTCCTTTCCATTTTACTTGATCCGGGGTCCATAATCAGCTGCCCTTCAAGTGAAGACTGCTCATCTATGCATTCACCCTCGTGCTCCATCATGGAGAACAGCGTGATTGGGGTGGGAAACTTACCCTGGGAAGATCATATCCTGAAACATTAGCTAACGTTCAAAACAACAAAACGTATGATACGAAAGATTCTCGTTGCCAATTATGTTACGTATTTCTGTTATTTTATTAGAAATACCATGAAAGGGACGGGACTACATGTTAATCAGGGGCTTGCCATCTTTAATGCATCTTTGGATGGCCCAACCACCATTCATGGAAATTATGTACAAATAAAGTATCACAGGATGGCATAAGTAAAAGCAAATGGTTCAATTCGCGTTTCATAAATACACAACACATCTCTTTCTCTCTTTTTTATAATCTATAGAACCTTTCTTCACCACAAAGAACCTTTTGTGAAACAGAAAGGTACTCCAGATGTTAAAGGTTCTTTATGGAACCAGAAGGTTCTTCTATGGCATATTTTTTAATAGTGTAATGGACACATTCTACTAATAGTTTGTAGTGGAATTTTTTCCTTTTAGTAATGTAAAACATTTGAGCACATTAGCATATTATCATCACCAGCATTTACATATAAAAGCCTATAAAAACTTTAATAACTTGGCAGAAACATTATGACCCTTTTCACATACAAGTTTGCAACATATTAGGACATTTTAACATGTTAACTTATAGAAAGTCGTCTTACATATAGATTAGCTCAGTGAAGAGAGGGAAAAATGTTCAAAACAAATATAATACAAGTTAACTATTTTGGGATCAAATAAAATGCTACAAAATGTAGGATTTCTGATGTCTACTTTAATTTATTGTGTGAGCGTTTCGCCTATTGCTGCGCTGTAAAACTGCCTTCACAGGATTAAAGCATAACCTTCTATTTGGTTAATTCATTTTTATCTCTCTGACTGTATGTGCACATGTTTTAGTGGCTTGGGTCTATTATATAATGAAATACATTTGAAAATATTATATTTCTGACATGCAATCTGAACATTGAAGCCAATGAGTTCATTGGCATGTAAATGTCTCACTGTATAGTATGTTTTAATGAAAACAGGAAATACTTTAAAGAAAGATGATGAAATTTCCAGAGGCTGATATCAATACAGCAACACACTGCAAGCTTACTGAACCTATCAAAGCATCCTCTGACTTTTAATTTAATTTGTTTAAAACTACAATGCCTATATTAATACAATTTTAAGCATCTACATTTCCTTACGTTTTCATTTACTGCCTTTTTAATACTGATGTTTGTGTTTGGTTTCTGGTAGATATGCAGGTTAAATCTGCCCTGACTTTGTTTTTACAGGTAAATACGTATACCAACCCATGACCAATGTTGGGCTACTACCCAGCACCTCTGTGCCGGCCGCTCCATCCGACTGCACAAACACCATCGATCTTTCCATCTCCCTGATGGAACGTTTTCTCCGCATCTCCCCCTGCTTCCTGCCTCCACCATGTCCGGAGTCCCCAAAGTACTGCAACATTGCTGAACTATTTATTGATGATTACATCGTCAAACGCATCAATGGCAAGATGTGCTACGTTCAACGGCCCCCAGTGCATCAGGAGGCTCCTCCTACCCCACCTCAGAGAAATCCGGTTTCCCAGAAGGAACGAGAAGAGAAACTGACTGTTGTTGATACGGTTAAAGGACCTAAAATGGGCCACTGCTCTTCTCCTTCCAGCTCAGAGGATTCAGGGATCAATGCTCTAGAAGGGCACTATCTAGAGTCCTGTGAGGAAGAATCTGAGGAAGACGATGAGCTTAGCATGGATGGAAACTCCAGTCCAGGAAGTCTGTGGGACCAGGATGAGTGCACCCTATTGTCCCCATCCAAATCCGTGGTGGAAATTATTGAAAATATTGAAACCACTGTGTGACACCATTCACTTTCTAGACTGAATATTTACTCTTTCTATTATTTTAAAATCTCTCTCTCTCTTTGTAAAGAGTTATTGTGTTTAATGAAATATTGTACGTAGAGGAAATAATATAAATACACTGCTACACTTTACAGTAGTCTTTTTACAGGTTACAGGAGTTTACCAAATCGCTGTTTACCTTAATCCACACTAATCCTCCTTATTACACCTCATATGTTTCAACATTTGAGGTTGAACAGCACTGTGCACAACCTTTATAACTGCTATTAGCTGAGACAGCTGACTTTAGGTTAACTATAAAATACTTCAAAAGAGAAAAGACATAAATTCGGTGATTCAGAACTGTAATTTTCATTCTTTTGTTAGGGGAAGAGTTACAGTCATACTGTACAGTGCATTTAAGGTATATAATTTATCATTGAGTGTTGTGTTTCTTGGGAGGCAAAACCCTTGACCAGTGGACAGGTTTAGTCAGAGAGTAAGCAATGAAGACAAGGATCCTGTAGTCCATTTTGAAGTTCACCATTGAATGTTGCTGTTGGTTCATCCTGTAGTTTGGTGAGCAGAAGGCTTTTCTGCTCTTTGAAAATGTAATAGTTCGCTCTGAGTGCGTTAACACGACCGGCCTTTTAAAATGCTGACTTACATAAGAGCACGCAAAGCCCTCTGCAGTGCTATTAAGAGACATCATGCTATATTTTTTTTATCAAGGCTAATCCTATTTAAAAACAAAGAACAAATTACACTGAATGCAAATTATCTTCATTGTACTCAATTTAATTGTGTGGCTGTGATTGTTAAATTATTTAGGTCTCTTTAACCAAAGTTTCCTGGTAAAGGGTTCTTTTAAGATGCTTTATTATCTTAAAGGGATAGTTTACTCCAAAAAGAACATTATTTCATAATTTTCTCACTCTTTTGTCATTTTAAATTTGTATGACTTTGTTTCGATGGCGATACCCATTCACTTCTATTGTACTGACACAAAACCTTGGGTAGCGCCGTTGTTCGTTTACCAAAGAAAGACATACAGGTTTATAATGACAAAAGGGTAAGGGTTAGTTTTGTTCAGTTTTGGGTAAACTAAATACTCTGCTTTGATGATTTAGTCTTTTGTTGTTATAACTCTTAATTTTCATTCTATCACTTAAAATGTTTATCCTTGTCGCGTTCATGATTTAATATATTAAAAGTTCATATAGTCCACACATACCTCTCTAAAATGATTTATTCCCTCGTTGCAGGATACTGCCTTGGTTTATGATAATCATGAATTTTAATTTAAAATTAAATGTTTTCCAGATGGAAATCAAGCAGCCAGCTGGCTTTATACAATCGCTTTCAAACCGATAAATTATCATTTCTATCATTCATGTCAAATCTGGTGAAATTGGAATGCAAGGGTCATGTTATTTTAACGCACTTACTACAGTATAAGTATATCAGTCAGTATAAAAAATCGTAGGAATCTGGCAGCCTGATTTAGCCTGAATCGCGATTATTCGTAACTTTTTTACGAGGTGGCATAGTGTTAAGTCATGCAATATGTATCATACAAAAATGTTACTGGCGTGTAAGCAAAATGTACTAAAACGTACAAATGACATTGTATGAATTGAAATGAATTAGACACTAGTTACGAATTGCCATGAGATTGTGATGCATAAACTGTTTCGATTCATCTCGTAAAATCAAAGTCACCCCCTGTACAGTACAGCTTGATTCATACTTCAATGCAAGTTTATAAGCTTTCTTGAAGTTATACATTGTCTGCCAGGTGAAAATCTAAGTTGCTTGAAAATAGAAAAATCTATAGATTTAAAGATTCACGAATACTACATTTCTCCACCAATACCCATTGAGTGATTATCTGTCCAGACCGATTCTGAAGATTAAATTAATATTTCTTAGCTTTCTGAATGTTATTAATTAATATAATGACTATTAATATTGATCATAAAATTAGTGATGTTTCTTAAAGGTATAGTTCACCAACAAATTAAAATTCTGTCATCATTTACTCACCGTCAGATTAATCCAAACCTAGTAAAATTTCTTTGTTCTGCAGAACACAAGGGCAGATATTTGAAAGAATGTCAGTAACCTAACAGGTCTCGTCCCTCATTGACTCCAATAGCATTTATTTTCCCTACTATGGCGGTAAATGGGGGATGACATTTGGTTACTGACATTCTTCCACATATTCCAAATAGATGAAAATGTAAAAATTTTATGTAAAATATCTAAAGACATCACATTTGAAGCAACATTTCAGTCACCCTACACCCTGCACTTTTCTACACTAGTTTCGAGCTGCATATACAGTAGACCAAATGGAGCTTGTGATGTGTTTCAATCTTCTCCCTTGAGACTTCCAGGATCCGAACATCTCTTTCAGTAAACAACTGATTGATTTCTTCTCCTACTTGGTGTCATATTTCTGCAGCATATTTCTGTATAGCTGTCTCTTACACTGCATATCTAAGACAGCACTGCAGAGCTACTCAATCTGCGACTGTGTGTACAGTAACCATCTTTGGTTGTGACTGAATGACATTAATTAGACTGAAAAAATACACTCAATATTTTTTGACATTTACTACCCCCCAAGTGAAATTTCTTTGTGGAGAACGAAAAATAACCTCAGTGCAAAATGGCGGGTTTAATTTGAACACATAATCCTCTAAAAATATACATTTTTAATATATACTGTGTACACAGAGTCAATTCAACCCACGTCTTATGACACTGTACTTCTCAAGGTCACATGAGCAGACGCTCACCAAACAACCTACTTATTTTCACAAGGGCAATCTCTCCGTTTCAGTAATAATATCTCCCTGATTGAAGTAAATCAAGCCTCTAGGATGAAACCTCACCAATAGTTCACCTGATAAACGGCTGCCAGTCTACGGTCCATGTACAGACCTTTGAGGGAGATCTGGGTCTGATAAGCTCCGTAAATGTCTGTGAGTCACCCTGCTGGGTCCACCGCTGCGCTTGCCCTGTAAAATATTCATTGCTTTTCTCTGCTTCTCAAAGATTGTTTTAAGTGTTTGATTTTTTATCTTTTTATTTTACATGGCTCTCAATTCAGACTAACCTTTCACAAACAGAGCTTTTTTAAAGAAAACAGATGCTGGGTCAAGGCAGATGCTGGATCAAGACGCAGGTAAAACTTACAATATATATCACTAGAAATAATATCGCTATTGTTTGGATGGGTGCTGTGCAAATTGATGGGATTTGTATGGCCAGTGTGCGGTTGATTTTTGGCTCATGCATTGGCAGTGAGACAGAAGTTTATTACTGTGTGTGGGTGTGTGTCTTTGCTTGTTATTGTGGGTGGTAATACATATATAGTAGTGTGAGTCATAGGTGTCTAGATGGTAATGACTTCACTGTTCAGACTATAAATATGATTTAGGTAATAGATTTGAAGTGTTACTTCCTGTCAAACCTTCTATTCACTAAAGGCTGAAGTGTTATGACCCTGAAGCATTGTGAATAACTTTGAAGGAAAATATCACAATAAATACTGATGCTTTCATCTCCCAATCCCCAATTCTGACTTTTATAATCCACTTACATGTTCACTGGCTCATAGCAAGTACTTTAATGCTGTAATAATCCTTTTCATCTTCTACAAGTTCGATGAAGAAGAAATAAAAAAAAATCTCAGTTTATAGAATATAAGGGATAGTTCACTCAAACATGAAAATTTGGTTATCATTTATGGTTGACATTTCAAACCTGTAATTCTTTTACAGAACACAAAAGAAAATATTTTAAAGAATTTTGGTAACCGAACAACGGAGGTACCCATTCACTTCTACACTCTGAAAGAAATTGGTTCTATATAGCACTTAAATTGGTTCTTGGCTCGTAATCACGGGGGAACCACTTTTAGTGCTATATAGAACCATATATTGTGCTTCAGTAATTCTTTGGGATGACTGAGGTGCTGTACAGAACCACTGAAGAACCATAAAGGGGCTTGATAGGTTCTTCATATAGTTGCTATAAAACACCTCGGTCACCCCAATGAACCTCTAAAGAACCACTGAATATAGCACTAAAAGTGGTGCCCCTATGATTATGGGAAAATAACCACTTTAAGTGCTATATAGCAACATTTTTTAAGAGTACGGACACAAAACCAAAGCAAGTGAATGGGTTACCCATTAATTCCTAATATGCAAGATACACCCATTATTCATCAACAGTTTTGCTCTAGAGAAATTAACTTTAATATCCGAGGACAAACTGTAAAATGGCACAAATGACTTAAAGGGGTCATATGGCACAAATACGTGTTTGTCTTTGGTGTTTTATAAGTTGATCATTCATGTATTAGACATGTAAAAAATTGCTAAAAGAAGCGAATGCTCACCCAGACCTGCCTGAAACGCATTGTGTAAACACACCCCCACACACACCCCCACAACTCTACATCAGCTCGTGGTATGATTTGACTAAGACCGCCCAAATGTATACACAAGTAGGTGGGCGTACCTGTCAGTACAATTGCTTTGGAACCTTATGTTCCAAATATGGTAAGAAGCGTTACATATCCGTCACATGCTTGTATTTGACCAATCACTATGCACTGGTTAACTGGCCAATTGTAGCACGCCTCGCTTTTAAGAGAGATGAGCTTTGTTAAAAATCTGTGCGTTTCAGAGAGGCAGGGCAAATAGGAGATTCAAACTTGCCCGGTCTGTGGAAAATACAGCCTATTTGAACCTTAAATTGTGTACACACATTGCATTACATCTCAAACAAATGATAATATTCGTTTTAGCAGTCTCATTTGACCCCTTTATATTCAAATGAAAGCAGACGTGTTTTGATGCTTAATTTTAGTGGCTGCGTGCTTGTGATGGACGAACCACTCAGAGAATAACAGTCCGCAGATGTGCAGTGTGCAGATTTATATTGTTTCTGTAGTTAAAGGAGACCCACAATACAATGATAAAATGAAGAATACTTACTGGGCTACTACTATAAAAGCATGGGTTTGTATTTAGCTTAGAAAGCAATGTTTACAATCATGTGCTGTCTTCATTGATGTATAGCCATATTAAGAACCACTTGATTGTATATATGAAATTATTGTACATTTTCCAAAAGCCTGAGCAGTTTAGATGAAGAAAAATCAGTACTGTGCATGTGTGTGTATGTGTGTGTGTAAAATGTGTGAAGTCTGGATGTCACACTGCTGTATGCTAGTGAATACAGTTGTATTTCTCAGTGTAGGTCTATTTAAAAAAAACTATCTCTGTATGCGCATATGACTTGAATTCATAAAATGTATATAAATGATTATATAATTTAATTATTATACAAAATAATATAATTATTGTCTGGGAAAAGTAGAAAGGTCATTTAAAACACAATGGCATTTTGTGGGTGTATATGGGGAATGTTATCACAATGTAACCATTCACATTTAACTTTTCAAAGACAATATAAACTACAAATCAAGAAGGAAGAACACAATTGAAAGGTAATATGCAAAACTATCAAACTCCATGTTACCAATATTGTGACAAAAAATGAGCCTTGCAATTCAATTATGAAATTGAAAGAAAAAATAAAACATATGATCATCCTTCACAGCTTTGAAGCAGGTGTTTGAAACCAACAGACCAAACACTGCTAG
This sequence comes from Triplophysa bombifrons, assembly GCA_029783895.1. Classification (NCBI taxonomy): domain Eukaryota; kingdom Metazoa; phylum Chordata; class Actinopteri; order Cypriniformes; family Nemacheilidae; genus Triplophysa; species Triplophysa bombifrons. Next base: position 17,315,382 of record CM056456.1, on the reverse strand, counting down.
AACATTTTTTTTGTAATTGGACTTTAAACCTTATCATTACTGATATATAGCCTTCATGACATCTAGCCTCGGTCTTCCCCGCTGTGCATGTATTCACCTCATGTATTCATGAAAGCGCTCTGCAAATACAGTTTGTCTTGAAACTGCACATCAGAACATAAAATTGCTATACAGCATGCAAATGTGAAGCAGTCACACCATTTCACTGGTACTTCTGTAGTCCTCTCTCTCTCTCTTTTTTCCATACTCCTCTAATTACATCTCGTATCTGAAACTTAGCAATTTTCTCCTTCATTCAATATATGGAAATGAAATGGTATGAAAACCCGTCGACCAGCGTCAAACTCCCGAGGGAGTTGAATGTGGCTTACTCATTTGTGTTTGAATGGATGAGTGCAGCGGGGGGACTGTGGGATGGGCTGGGCTGCCAAACACGGCCATGGTGATGAAGTGGCATGTAAATGGGGTTGGAGACGCTATAGATGAGAGCTCAGCAGATGGTTTTCCACATCACAGGGACGCGTGCCACCCCGACCTGGAATATGGCACACCAGGCGGCTCTCCCCTCTCATCACATCTCAAGCTCAGGGCTATTATCATGAGAAGGAGTGGCATGTTCACAGGCGGAGAATACTGATGGGCTTTGTGCTGCTAAGTGAAAGGCCATTGTGGCTGGATTTAGTTTTTTTTATTGATGCACTGAAAGCTTGTTTTGTTTATTGTGCTTTCATTGTCATATGTGGATTAAATCAAGCATGTGGTTGTTCAAAAATGCCACAAATCTAGTCAAAGTACAAGCCAACAACTGATTACGCTGGAGAAACCGTGTGGGTTAGGTGATAGAAAGCAGTGAACAATTGCTCTGTGAGATCTGTTAATGAGCAGTTTTTTTAGTTAAACCATTTTCAGCATCTCAGCAGTTCTCTACAGTCTTGTAATCATGCAATGTTAATGATTTTTAGGATTTTCAAATAAATGTGAGAATGAAAGCCCACGGCAAGATCTTCTGAGCTATAATTGCAACAGAATTGCACAAAAATAGAAAAATAACAATAGTGCAGCCATGACTGATTAGTATGTATGTTGCAAGAATTTATTAAATAGAACTCAGTTCTATTGTCTACAGTCTACACCACCCTATCTGTTTGTTTCAGACTCATTGACTTTTTGCATCAGAAAAAAATGGGACTATTCTGACTTATGTCAGACAGTAATCAGGAAAGCATCCTATGGGACAGGGACAAATTGTCTGTACCTGTTTGCTCTCTTCAATGGAGCAAGCATCTGTCAAGCTGAAGAGACGGTGGACACAAGCATATATGAACAGTCACTTAATCTCCAGCGTTTCACAAGAATCCTAATGAACACTGAAAGACAGAGTGGCAGATGATTACCTTCACACCACACTTTCCATCTCTCCATCTATTCCCTCTCATGTTTGTCTCCGTACGCCCCTTTGTCTAAGATGGCATTTAAGCTGCATCTGAAAACCTTAAAGCGTAATTACAAAGACTGTTTAATGCTACTCAGATGCATCATAAATACATTTACACAACAATTACAGTTACAGGAGAACATTGTGAGAGTATGGTTTTAAATATTAAACTAATTCAGACCAGAACAAATGCAACTTCAAAACCTCATCCTCTTGTTAGGCCTGATGTCAAGCACCACCCTATATGGTTTGTCATACGGTTTCCGTGGTCCAATCGCTCCAATCAGATGCCATAGGAAAATAACAAAAATCCTAATATAGACTCATGGCATGATGTAAACTGCCGAATACACCCCATCTTTCATCATAACGAAATCACAAATGGCCACGTTGCAATTCCTTTTTTATAAATTATAAAAATATTGTCAGAGATTTCATAAGCCTGGAGACTGAAGTGTACACTGAGATTGTAAACGTTTAGATTAAATGTGTGATATGAATAAACAGTGCTCATAAATGGCTGTTTTGTATACTCCATTGAAATGAGTAGAGGCTAGGACCCAGAAACAGTATTCCTTACGTCCTGTGACAAGGCATACTTTGTCATGCTATACACGATAACCGGCATGTCTGATATGCATTTGCTTTGGCTGATTTGACATGTTTTGTTAAATTAATATTGTAATATATTGTAAGAGCCACAATTTGTCATTACTCCATGTTTTTTGCAGATTATACAATATGGTGTATAATATATGCAAATGCTCACCCCTGAATCGCCTCGTGTAACCACACCCCTACAAATCAACGTCAGTTCGTGGGATGATTTGACTAAGGCCGCCCAAATGTATATGCAAGTAAGGTGGGCGTACCTGTCAGGACAATTGTTTGGAACCTGATGTTCCAAATATGGTAAGAGGCGTTACATTTCTGTCACACGCTTGCAGTATTTGACCAATCACTATGCACTGGTTAAATGGCCAATCAAAGCACACCTCGCTATTCAGAATGATGAGCTTTGTAAAATATCTGCGCGTTTCAGAGAGGCAGGGCAAAGAGGAGATACAAACATGCACGTTATGGGGAAAATACAGGATTTTTTAAAGGCACAGTTGTTGTTTTACAGTGGCCACTAGCGTTGTATAATAGATTTGCAACAAATCGCTCAGTCCAAATACAACGGTGGCCACCATAGTACAAAAAGATGTCGTTCTCATCTGGGCATTAGAAAGACTGAAGAAAGAACAATGTCTTATTTATTACATAAAATAAAAGGTCTGGATTTTAAGGATAAAAATAAGGATAAAAGTCAGGCAGGAGCTAGGACCTGAGCTGATATTATAAAGACTTTCCAGCAGAGATGCATTAGGACCTGCGGTACTAAGGCTTTTAGCAGAGATACTCAAAGATATCTAATGGAGACACTTTCCAGCAGAGAGATGTTAGAGAGAAAGATTGTCTTAAAATCACCCCTGAGGAGGTTGCTTTTATTTGGATAAGTATGTTAGTGACTTTTTCGTCTGTTTTTTAGAACCAATATATGTTGTTGTTTTTGTTCTAATATAAGCTGTGTGACGGAGCAGTTTGAGCATCATCGTTTATCTGGAACCACTTCAATATTGTACTCGTCCCGATAGAGATCGAGGGTGCATTGGCGCTAAAACTGTGGAGAGATTGCGTTTTACTCTCTTACTCAATGATGAATAGACTTACATTTAAAGGTTGAGTAGGCAATCCTGTCCAGAAACGTTTTTTTTTGTCATGCTGGTTGGAAGTTTCTTAACATCCTGATAGCAATCAATAAGTAAAGCAAAACATTGGTATTTTTATTATAATATATCTTATGTGAAAGGCATAGGGTCACAGTAATGTTTTCACACCGATGATTGTGACTTGACTTCACTGGAACCGATCCAACTGCTTCAGGCCTGTGCACGTGATTATGTGTGTTGGAAGAGGTGTGTCTTTGGATGGCGAAAGGGAGGGATCGTATGATTGCACTGCTAGCAGGCAAACGTTAGCATTTTCCAAAAAATCTACTCTGCCTTTAATCCGCGGGTCACATGCGTTCCGAACCGTAGAGTACAATCCGTACGGGTCCCGGATCATCCGCGATCCGTTACACCACTATACTGCCGAGGAGAGGAAGAGGAAACGTGCGTTGTAGAGTTGTTTGTCCATTTAGGGACAAAACAAGGCAGCGAATTCAATGTATGCATGGCCGTTCCGTATGTAGATATAAACAGCTTATTCTAAGGTATTACAAACATAACGGTTCATTATGTAAGGTCTTTATACAACTCTGAAGAAATAGTTTTGTATATTATATTGCATTTCTGTTCCTCCCAGTAGGCTACTGTTCCTTTAAATTTAAATAGTGGAAACACATTGCATTACATCTAAAACAAATGATAATTTTCGTTTTAGCCATGTTTTATACCCCATTAAGCTCCAAAAAGGTAATTTAATGATGTGTTTCAATTTTGGAGCAATGCCATTTTAGTGTTTTTTCCCATTTATTTGTAGATAAATTACTCAAGCTGGAATCATGCTCTTACGGCTTGGCAGCTGTACAGGAAAAACAAAAACGTATTAAAAGTAATATGGAATAGTATAGAAAATCAAATACATGTATATGTACATGCAAGAATAAACAGGCATTGTATACTTAGTTATGTTACAAAGTACAAAACAGACCGTATGGTATAATTGCAAGTGTTACTAAAGATTATATATATTTATAGAGAGAAACATTAGAAAGATTAAGATACAGAGAGATATCGCAATAATATCATGCATCAACATTAGCATTAATGGTAAAAAGTAGTATCATATTAAAAGGAATATGATTGAAGTGCCCTAAATATATTGTAAAAGTAAAAATAGTGAGAAAATTGGATGGATTGCCACTTCAAATATAATTTGCTCAACATGGCAATTATTTTCTTACACCTATATTTTGCTTTAGAATATATTTATTAACTTAGTGGATTTGTTTGGGTTACTTTTAGGATGTTTTTTATGACGAATGTGTCATATTTGAGTCATTATGAGTCATTTGATTCCTGTGTTAGTAAAATAAAAAGATCAGCAATTTATTAAAAAATATATTGCCTTGTGTTAAGCTGAAAAAAGATCTACACAGTACATGATGGCATGAGGGTGAGTAGATTCTGACTTAATTTTTGGTGAACTATTCCTTCAACAATGGCAAAAATGGCTTTTATAAACCTTCCTGCTTTATTCTCTGTTAAAACTTTCTCATGCTAACTTTCAAACATTTTATTGCTCATTTAGTGAAATCCAAAATAATCAAAATATTTAAATTATACATCATTAAAAAGTGAAAATTCCAAAACAGACTGCATTAAGTTGTACCACTCAGCAATTTTGTGTTTTGTGTTTCTTGTCTAAATAATTGTCAGATTTGGTGTAAATCTCCCTCATCTCAGTGAAGCCAGCAGCATCACTTTGAAAGCTGAACAGCACTTTCTTATTAAGCTTGTCCGCTTATTAAAATTTTCATGGAATTTCTCGTTTGTCAGCAGCTAAGGGCTTCATATTGTAGAGAGAAAGTCTGGTTGGGCTTTGGAGGGCCTGTCTGAGGCAAGACGATGTATGTTTTCTGCACAGACAGCTGAAGTTGCAGGTCAGTTCAGTGAATTTAATGAAATGCATGTGCTATAAAACTCATGACACAGTGCTTGGCACCGCAGCCCCCCACTTCTCCCTGCACATCCAAATCCCATAACCACATGACTAATCCTTTAAATAGTAGACAGGAGAATATATAAGGTCTATATATGTGGAGGAGTTGATAACCATTAGAATTTTTTTCAAACTCATAAGAAAAATGTCACATTTTAGAGTGATGGTTAATTTGGATTCTTTGAGATCCTTTAAAGACAAATTCAATTCAATTCAGTTAAAGTTTATTTATGTAGCGCTTTTCACAATGTGCATTGTTCCAAAGCAGCTTTACAGGAGCCAACAGGAAAAACAGAAAAGGTAAAACACAGCACAGTGCATGGCATTTATAGAACAAGCAAGACCATTCTAATAAATAATATCTAATTATTAAATAAATAAATGCAGTCTCCCGGTGAGCAAGGCAAAACTGCCATGTTGTGGCGAGGAACCCAAACTCCAATGATTGATTAATGGAGAAAAAAAAACCTCGGGAGAAACCAGGATCAGCCGGGAGGGCCAGATCCCCTCTGTCGTGTCATAGCAGCACTCAGTGACCCAGACCAAAAGCCACAGAGCAAATATCCACGTGGAAGAGGGAGAGCCCACCAATCGCAACCCAGAAAGTCCAACTCGCCGAAAACCATGCAGGTCCAACCCTGTCCCACTCCACGATCGACACCAGAAAACAGAGGAACAACCAGGGAAAATAGTAATGGCATGTTGTAACTTTATTCCTCTGTTGTCCGACATCGACCACAAAACAAGACCAAACCAGACCCACACAGCCCCAACAATTAAAATCCCCCCAACGAGCCTCCCCACTACCCACAAACACCCACCCAGCAACCTCCAATCAGGGCCACTTAATGCAGCTATAACTTCAAACTGCTGACATGTGATGTAAGTAGCATTAAATATGCTACTTATTTAACAAATATTAAGTTGTTAATTAAAAAAGCTATCTGCAATATATTTTGTGCAATATTAGCTTCTTTTTACCTTGATTTCTAGTATGTTTTTCTTTTCTACATGCTAAAGCATATTTTCTTTAGGTCCCCATGGTGTTAAACAGTATCAATTCTCCATTATAGATTTTTCTGTATAATTCTCTTTTTTCCCCTCCTGAAATGATCATGTAGTTTGATTTGAATTACACTTAAAAGTCTTAACATCAGTCTGATATCCCTGGTATTCTTAATTTACAAAGTGACTAATTCTTATGAATGTACAAAAATGTGTTATTATTTAAAAAACATCACTGAAGCTCCACCCCTACACTCTTAAAAATACAGATCCTTAAACAGTTCTTCACAGTGGTGCCATAGAATAACTATTTTTGGTTCCACGAAGAACCATTCAGTCAAAGGTTTTTCTAAAGAACCATCTCTTTATTTCTTATTTATCATCTTAAGAACCTTTTTTTCGCCACAAAGAACCTTTTGTGAAACAGAAAAGTTCTTCAGATGTTAAAGGTTCTTTATGGAACCTTCTTTTATTGCATCTAAGAAAATTTTAAAGCACCTTTTTTAAGAGTGTAACCCCAGCTTTAAACCTAACCATCACTGTTAAATGCAAATGGTACTAAAATGTACGACTGAGATTGATTGTCATGAGAATGTGTTAGTATAACCAACATACAGTTGAAAGAAAAAGTATGTGAACCCTTTGGGCTTACTTGGATTTCTTCATAAATTGGTCATAAAATGTGTTCTGATCTTCATCGAAGTCACAACAATAGAGAAACACAGTCTGCTTAAACTAATACCGCACAAACATTATATGTTTTCATGTTTTTATTGAAAACAACATGTAAACATTCATAGTGCAGGGTGGAAAAAGTATGTGAACCTTTGGGTTTAATAACTGGTTGACCCTCCTTTGGCAGAAATAACCTCAACCAAAAGTTTCCTATAGTTGCAGATCAGACCTGCACAACGCTCAGGAGAAATTTTGGACCATTCCTCTTTACAAAAGTGTTTCAGTTCTGCAATATTCTTGGGATGTCTGGTGTGAATCACTCTCTTGAGGTCATGCCACAGCATCTCAATTGGGTTGAGCTCAGGACTCTGACTGGGGCACTCCAGAAGGCGTATTTTCTTCTGTTGAAGCCATTCTGTTGTTGATTTACTTCTATGCTTTGGGTCGTTGTCCTGTTGCATCGTCCATCCTCTGTTAAGCTTCAGTTGGCGGACAGATGGTCTTAAGTTTTCCTGCAAAATGTCTTGATAAACTTTGGAATTCATTTTCCATCAATGACAGTAATCCGTCCAGGGCCTGAGGCAGAAAAGCAGCCCCAAACCATGATGCCCCCCCACCATATTTCACAGTTGGGATGAGGTTTTGATGTTGGTGTGCTGTGCCTTTTGTTCTCCACACATAGCGTTGTGTGTTCTTTCCAAACAACTCAATTTTGGTTTCATCTGTCCACAGAATAGACTTTTTACTACTAAACTCGGACAAAACAGAAGTGTTACTTACGGGACCGAAAACCGCTATACGTAACAACCAAGAATACTACTTAACGATTGACGGATGCTCCATAAAATCCTCGTCGTCAGCTAAGAATCTTGCCGTTGTATTCGATAGTACTCTGTCATTTGAAAGCCATGTCGCCAACACCTGTAAAATTGCATTTTTCCATTTTAAGAATATATCTAAACTACGTCATATGCTGTCGATGTCAGATGCAGAGAAATTAATTCATGCATTCATGACATCAAGACTAGATTACTGTAATGCACTTCTAGGTGGTTGCCCTGCAGGCCTATTACAAAAACTGCAACTGGTTCAAAACGCGGCAGCTCGAGTTCTTACACGTACTAAAAAGTATGAGCATATAACCCCGGTTCTTTCAACCTTGCACTGGTTACCTATAAAACATCGCATTAACTTTAAGATCTTGCTTATTACCTATAAAGCCCTGCATGGTCTAGCGCCGCAGTATTTAAATGAACTTCTATTGTATTACAGACCTCCACGTGCATTACGCTCTCAGGAGTCCTGTCAGTTGGTAATACCTAGAATTTCAAAATCAAGTGCAGGTGGTAGATCCTTTTCTTATCTAGCGCCTAAACTGTGGAATATTCTTCCCTGCAATGTCCGGGAGGCAGACACACTCTGTCAGTTTAAATCTAGACTAAAGACGCATCTTTTTAATCTTGCATACACTACACTTCCATAATATTAATCCTCAGAGGATTTAGGCTGCATTATTTAGATCAACCGGAACCAGGAACACATCCAACAACAAATGATGTACTTGTTGCATCAAAGAGTGCAGAACAGTACTCTACTCTCAGCCAGTCTTGTCTCTTTGTTCCAAGGTTACCGCAGGAGGCAGTTCATGCCCAGACCTGATGGCAGAGCTGAGAATGGGAAGCGGTGACCTGACAAGAGCTGAGATGATAGAGCTGGATAAAGGACGTGGCAACTTTGATTTTCCTACAACATTTCAAATGCTATTAGATTGTTAATGATAATCTTAAATCTACCATTTACCTTATTAAGCTTATTTTTTATTTTATTTTTTTATTTAGCCTTGTTGTGCAAGCACTGTTGTGCTTGTGCAGAGGCAGCAGCTTTTGCCAGAGGGGAACTGGAATCCCCCGGTCGGGCCTGGGTTCCCCTGAGTTTTTTTTTCTCGATTAGAGTTTTGGGTTCCTCGCCACCGTTTGCATATTGTTTTGCACTATCTGCCTGGCTGGGGGGGGCTGCTTTAGAATTCAGAAATTAGAAATAATGAATATATAAGAATTTATAGTCCGTTTAATATTTGACCTGTGGTTCTCTCTCTCCTTTATCTCAAATGTGTCCTTTCACTGTCCTTTTGTGCGAGTGTGTTTGTGTGTGTGTGTTTGTGAGTGTGTTTGTGTGTGTGCATCTATGTCAATGTGTGTAAGTATGTATGCATATTGTGTGTGTGGAGCATTTGTATGTCTGTCTTTTGTTGTTTTCCATCTTTTTCTTGTTTTTACAGGTATATGCCTTTAGTTGTTTTACTTGTAATCTATTGTGTCTCATGTACAGCTGCTTTGTAACAATGAAAATTGTAAAAAGCGCTATATAAATAAAGTTGAGTTGAGAATGTTTTGCCAGTAGTGCTGTGGAACATCCAGGTGCTCTTTTGCAAACTTCGAAAGTGCTGCAATTTTTTTTTTGGACAGCAATGGCTTCCTCCGTGGTGTCCTCCCATGAAGTCCATTCTTGTTTAATGTTTTCCTTATTGTAGATTTGTCAACAAAAATGTTAGCATGTGCCAGAGATTTCTGTAAGTGTTTAGCTGACACTCTAGGATTCTTCTTCACCTCATTGAGCATTCTGCGCTGTGCTCTTGCAGTCATCTTTACAGGACGACCACGCCTAGGGAGTGTAGCAACAGTGCTGAACTTTCTCCATTTGTAGACAATCTGTCTTACCGTGGACACATGGACATCAAGGCTTTCAGATATACTTTTGTAGCCCTTTCCAGCTTTATGCAAGACAACAATTCTTGATCGTAGGTCTTCTGAGAGCTCTTTTGTGCGAGGCACGGTTCACATCAGACAACGCTTCTTCAGAACAGCAAACGCAAAACTGGTGTGTGTTTTTTATTGGACAGGCCAGCTTTAATCAACACATCCAATCTCATCACATTGATTAGACCCCAGGTTGGCTGACTCCTGGCTCCAATTAGCTCTTGGAGAAGTCATTAGCCTAGGGTTTCACATACTTTTTCCACCCTGCACTATGAATGTTTACATCTTGTGTTCAATAAAAACATGAAAACATATAATGTTTGTGCAGTATTAGTTTAAGCAGACTGTGTTTCTCTATTGTTGTGACTTAGATGAAGATCAGAACACATTTTATGACCAATTTATGAAGAAATCCAAGTAAGCCCAAAGGGTTCACATACTTTTTCTTTCAACTGTATGTACATGCAAATGTTTAAACATAGAAATAAGAATTATAGTCCAGAAACATACCTATGCTTTGTCCTTTTTTTAGATAGCATTAGATCAGTTTGCGTCAAATTAAGGTAAAAAGTTTTTTGGTTAGTTTTATAACTAAATAGGTTGTACAGTCTGTACAGGGGTTCTCAAACTTTTTCATTGTGTAGAGTACATCACCAAATAAACTTTAAATCTTAAACTTAGAATTTTAATTTAACCAAAATCTTATTAGGTATACAATGCTGGAACATCAATGGTTGGTGGTCTTTTTTTCTGATGTTTCATTGTATAAAATCTATGATTAAATGTCTATATTTCATAAAATGCCAGCAAATTTGTAGCCCCCAGTTTGATAACCACTGGTCTATATATTTAAATTGAATTATTTTAGCATGAATAATTTTAACACAAATACTAGCTTTACTGCAATCTTTCACATGTACAGTATGAGCCTGATTCAAAACTTATACTGGCCATTCACACACTGTTACACAATCTTATTTATCTGTCTAAGCAAGAAGACTATCAGCACTCTTAAGAACTATCAGCACTATCAGTTTCCAGTTGGTGTCTGGCCCATTTCTGAATACAATCACAGTAATCCCACAGAGATATTCTGATCTTGTACAACTGGCCAAAAACAGTCTGCTTCACAGAATCCAGATGGATGTTGCCGTGCTAGTGAGACTCTGCAGGATCAGGCCGCTTTGATACCCCAGGGTTCTTTTGGGCTGTTGAGCCTGAATAGAACAAAATTGCATGTTGAGTCGTAATGAGGCAGATTTAAAAGCGATCTCTAAATCAGATGGATTTTCAGGGGTTTTGTATGATCTTCAGGACATTTCTTTATGGTTTGATTAGTATCATGATAAACGAGATCATTTTGATCAAATCGAACACTTTCAAATTCTTTCTTTGGATTTTCATTTCATCATTTGTTGTGTTTATGAAGTTATTGTAATGTGATTTATTTTTTTGTCATCAGTCATCCGTGTCTATTAGAAAATAGAAATATTAACTTAAAGAGGTTATCAGGGTTCAGCTTAACATGCTTGTCTTTGTCCTTAAATTGTTAGACTATATTGAAAACACTACCCTCTATCCTTCAACAAAAGGTTTATATTTCCATGTACTGTCATGTTGCTCTGAATGTGACCTCTTTAAGGTGACATGTGAAATGACTGTACCTCTTGCATCATCAAACCGGTTGGCAAAAATATAACTGAACATTTCCAGAGATATTTACTTTCCAGATGGTTCAGTCAAACACAGAGTTGGTTTTCGCCTTTGGTACAGTTTAGCAGAGTAATGTTTGGATACTGATGCAGTTTTCAAATATTTATATTACAATTTACCTTGAATTGTAAGTTGAAATAAATAGTGGAGTGAAAAAGTTGGGAAAATGCACAATTTCTGCAAGTAAGAGAAAAAACAACATACATCACCCAATGATTTGGAGGCAGTGATCTTTGTCACATTTCAAAACTGCAGCTTATTGACATACAGTATTGCTATATTTAGATTTCAAATGCATGCACTTTGCCGTTTTATCCTTGTAGCTACACTATGGATGGTTTAACAGAAATGTATTACAGCTGCAATCCATAACTTTTTTCATATAAATAAACCAAAAACAGTACAGTACATAAACAATCAGTGTTAAAAATGGTCTCCTTATTGAACAATACATTTTAAGCTGTCAGGTCGAATTTTGAAGGATTGTTTTTCAACACGCACGAAGCTAAGTACACAAAGAACCTGCAATTTTATGTTGGAGGCTAAAAGCTCTATATTTTCAACTGAAACTCCATCCATTTCCAGTCTTACATACTGTATAGAGCATAATGAATTTATTGACCTTGTTTTGAAAAAGCAACTATACAGAAGACATCCACCATGTGTGTTTTATGACTGCAGAGCAGCAGACCACCACCATTTTGGCTATTTAGGGTAGGTCATTAAAAAGTGACCATAGTACAAAACAGCATCTCTATATGCATGTGTAGAGCTAATAAAGGTTTACACTGGTTGTTAAAGCACTGTGGGCTGGGTGTTGTTTGGCAGATGAACCCCCAGAGGACCGGCAGATCCCTGCTAGTTCAGCCCTATCAAGTGTTTCTGTTCCACACATCTTTCCAATTGCTGGCAGCTTCCACAAATGAGACCCATGGGGAGAAGAGAAGACCAATGAAGCAGCGTGGAGACGTGTGAATGGACGTTGTGCTGCGGATAGGACATTTTCACAGAAAAAGTGAACAAAGGGCTCAAAGCTTTCAGTTTCACAGCAGGTGGACACAGGTGGCGTATGGAGGCTCATCTATTCCGTTTGTTTTACTGATGAATGAATTCTCACATTGGCCTGGAGACAGTTAAATGAAGCTGAGTTAAATGACAAGCATGTCCATCCATGGCTTACCGCCTGCTGACAGGCAGCACTTTTGCTGTCAATGCTGTAGGGAAAAACTTGCATGCTAGTCTTTCCTCAATAACAAAATATTTGGCCAATATGGTTTAATCAGAAATAACTAGAATTATTCAACACCATTATGTATTGACCTAAGATTTTTATGGCTTGATTCTCCATTGCAGTTTTTTGAATCTCTGTTAAGCTACATTCAGGCTTGTCAAATCACAATTTTTTTACACCTGCTCCCCTCTGCCCACTGTAGCACACTGTAGCCGAGAGCCACTGACTTTATTCAGCAACACACACGTATACAGTACACTCTGAAATATATATATTTTTTTCTCACCTGTTTGGTTTCTCCTTCGTGAGCTGAGTATATTAGCCTATTCTGGTGAAACATTGTTGTATATTAGGCTCAATAAAGAATAGCTGAAGGCTAGTGTGTGAGAGAGAGAGAGAAAACTGGCAGGAGAAGATGATTCTGGAGTTGTGGGGCTGAAGCAGATGGGCCTTCATCTCTGCATGTTCCTTTGATGATATTTTCCATCTTGTGAGAATTTTTGAGATTCAACCAAGCTGCCTACTAAACGGTCATGCAGATGGCACTGTACTCTCCTTCGTTGTCTCTCTGTCTCTTTCTCTCTCTCTGTATGTATTCCCAGTAGTTTGCTAAATCTGACAAAAAATCACCTTAACTGGATTATGATTACTAAATTAAGTTTTGACACTTAAACACATTTTCCCATTGTTACCAATCTTCCGGCAACCCTCTACCATTTAATGAGACCATTTTTGTTGCCCAGATTGAGGGGTGAATAGTCGTGCTCAGACTTATGTCAGGGATAGATAGAAAAAAACATGCTTGCATTTCCTTCTGCTTTGGACTGAGCGTTGACTTTGTGCAGTGCTCTGGGACATGGAACACCAAAACTAGTTTTGTTCATCTCAAAGTTATATTGAGGCTTTGTGCCATATTGCAGTTGTGCTGATATTCAGTACAACAGCACTTTTGCTGGTGTGAAATGCTTTATTAAACAATTGAAGTGCTTGATATGCAAAGAAGATGAAACATTTGTGTTTCTCTTTGTGACAAGAACATACTGTAGGATTACAACGCAGCTGCTCTCTGAGTCTTTCTGAGTGTAATTGAGAAGGATCCCCATTAAATTGGATTTTGTGCGGTTATTAGCATACAATTACGTGTTTGCTTATTGAAGAGACTACACTCTCAAGCCTGTTCATGATGCAAAATTCATAAGCATTCCCATTCAGGCCTGATATAAGTATGTCATAAAAACCATACTTGTCTTCTTATATAACTTTGCTATTAATATTGCACACTGCACAATTTCACTAGTGAGTTTAAAGGAAAAGTGTGTAATTTTTGCACTACAACAAGCAACACAAAATGTATTTATCTGCCACCAGCCACCAAGGGTTGATCAAATGGACTCTTTGCATAAGCATTGTGACGGACTTCCGACGTTGTCAGAAGTCTGGATATCAGTTTACAGTTTACTTTCGCACACATGTGGGCATTTCTAAAACGACTTTACATGCAGAAGTTATATGGACATTCATACAGGAGAAAATCCTTAACGTGTGATTTTTCAGTTTATCCATGAAATGAGAGTTCATTTTTGACAGCGACTAGTATTTATTACAAGTAAATGTCGTTGTTTAGGTATGTTAAGTTTTTTTTAATTATTATTTAGTAGACACTTTTATCCAGCGACTTAAAAGTAGGAAAGCATATAAACATTTTGTCAACAAGCTAAACATGTCGTTCGATAACAAGGCCTTGCTACTAGGAGGATTAAAGCTGAAGTAAGCAAGGGAGAGAATGAACAAAAAGGGTTTTTTTAGACACAAGACATCATTGTTGGGCACGTTACTTTTAAAAAGTAATTTGTATAGTTACTTGTTAACTACTTGCTTCTAACAAATAATTTGTTACTTCTAACAAACATCTAACAGGTAGTAATTGAGTAAGTAACTGAGTACCATCATTATAAAAGTAACTAATTAACAGGGAACGCAACTATTGCGTCACCTATTAAAAAAAATATATATTTCAAATAATTTGGATGCCCCCAATTTTAAATATGTTAAATGAAGGAAATGGACACTAAATTGAAAAAATTATTTGTGCAAAACATTGTATACTTATCTACACAATGTTAATGTTGCTGTGAGTCAATGTGAGAGACGCCTGTCAAATGCAATATTTTTTATATCAATAGTAAATATTATCATTACTATAGTGGAACAATAAAACACAATAGAACAGTTCAGAAATGTTAGTATTTGTTGCAAATATAACAAATAAGTCTAAACAAAGGTTCTTCTTCTAAAGACACTGCATTGGTTTGAAGACTGGCCCTTAGAGAATTGCAGTAGTCCAGTCTTGATATGATGGTTCACAGTGTCAAACGCAGCAGAGAGATCAAGCAGAATCAGGACAGATGACAAGGAATAAGCCCATGCCTGCCGTATTTTTTCGATGACAGAGAGGAGAGCAGTCTCCTTAAAATATCCTTTCTTGAATGTTGACTGTCCAGAAGGTCGTGCTGTGAGAGATAGGGAGAGAGTTGGATAAATACTACCCTTTCGAGGGCCTTGGAAAGGCAGGAGGAAGGGAGATTGGTCTGTAATTGCTGACCACTGAGGGGTCGAGTGTTGGTTTCTTGAGTAGCGTTGTTACCAGGCTTTGTTTAAACGTGTTGGGGACAGAACCGGTGGTGATGGTGATGTTTATTATGTCTGCAAATTGAGGCAGTAGAGACGGAGAGATAGCCTGTAGGAGGTGGGAAGAGATCGGGTCAAGGGGACATGTAGTAGGTCGGGTGGAAAGGAGAATTTTGGAGACATCAGTCTCCGAAAGGGTAGAGAAAGAAGGGAGTTGAAGTCTGCCTTGTTGACTGATGGCTGGCAGTTCCAGAGCCCTACAGCCAGACAAGCAGACTGTGGAGGGCTACTGCAGAGTGACCGAAGATGGTGCTGAGGTCTCTGCTGTGTACATTCGTAAGTACATCTACGGTGGGCAGTTTGTATATACTGGAAACACATGTATGTAGCAAAAAAAAAAAACATACAATAGGAAAGTAAGGACAAAGTCCATTGTTTTGGCAAACTTTGTATCATATTTGTATGCTGAGGTCTTGGGTCTGTCCAAACACATACAACTTTTACAGTAAATGTGCAACAAGTGAGACTGAAAAATGCCCATGTCAATATACTTGGCACACAAAAATACACTAACATAAACACTGGTTCAGAATTATATCTGTGGAAATGTTTTCAACAATTCATCACATTCAGGAGCCCACACCCACACAGAGCTACAGTGTGTGCACACTGGAGTCCCCACAACCACTATTACTGTAGTTATAATAGTAAATGCACAATTAAGCTTTAACAGACCTGAATTTCTTGCTTTAATGAAACAAAGTATGATTTAAAGTTTGTATTTGTCTGTATTCGTCATCTGCTGGATGGTATCTATGGCTTACATTTTTATGCATGTTTGTATCTCACGCAGTGTGCAGTAACTTGGATTTTGAAATATAACAATGAGATAAAATAAAAACAATGAGTGAAGTAAAATAAAAAAGGTTGATACCGAAGATAATCATTAATGCAAATACATTTTATTATCAGATTTTAACCAAAAATCTGTATATATATGCATCAGTGGGTTCGGTAAACAAACAGCAGATGGTCTGAAACTTTGACAAATCCTCCTTAAACTTGCGCCATATTCATAAAATGAAGGTATTAAAAGATTCACTCCATGTTTCCTTTATTCCCATATATTATCATTTCAATTACTGCCCTTTCCGCTCCAATAAGCACGAAGAGCTAAATGCCGTTTGACCAGCAGCGCTGATGCCTGCAGACAGAGGGGTCATCTGAGCCACTAAAAGCCTTTCCGGTCTCTCCTGACAGCCTAAAGAAACTACAGTCACAACAGCAGATATGTTAAAGACAAGAAACAAGCAGTCCCTGAAATAACTATATATTTAGACTCTTGCGTAATATGCTTTTAACAAAAAAAGGAAAAACACAGACTGAATGCAATTTTAAAGCAGATAGGCAAGGAGAAAAACTAATAGAGTTAAGTACTTAATCTTCTCTGCTCCTGTTTCGTGTGAAGGGCATAAAGAGGAACTAAAACACAAATCGGTCCTTTAGGATTATGGTACAAGGCTGCTAAACAAAGCAAGTGAAGCCGGCCTGACTGGACTTGTAGTTGAGTGCATAAGGGCTAAAATGATTCTTCAATCTAATTGAAGTTGCATTAGGATATATATGACGTAGAATGAAATCTAATGGAAACTTCCTGTGCGAAAATATTTTTTATCCACATTAACCAAAACCAACATGGTCTGTTATTTTTCTTATTATTGTCATGATATTATAAAAAACTGCAATTCCTCAAAATAATTGGTTGGCACACTTTAATCCCTAATTTCCAGTGTTTCATTTCAAGTCAAATGGCTCTTGAGCTGCCAGCAAGAAGGAGCATTCTTGTTTTAGTACACAAGAACAGAAGTATGCTTTAGAAAAATTGACTGAGGATTTGCCTGAGCTTCTTCGTGAGATATAACATAAAAGGGACAATTCACCCAAAAATGATTTTTTAGTTGTTCTAAAACTGCATTTATTTACTGATATTTTGATATATTCACATTTTTGGCTTCATATTTGAACTCTATTAAAAAAGCTCAATTAAAAGTGGCTATTCTTGTTGTTTTTGTGTGTTCTTCTAGGACCTTTGCTATGACAAAGGGTCCTTGAATTGGAAATGTTTCATACCACTTGCTATGTGAATCAGGCAACCTTATTTTTTCTTTTCTATTTTTGGTTGTCAGTTCATTGCTAAATATAATGCTGCAAGCATAACATTAATGTCAAACTTATTTTTGTAAACCACTGAAAGCAAGGGCACGTGTCACTCAGCAGACACATTCTGATGATTGCTTCGGGTGATTTCAAGTTATAATCAGAAACTTCACTGCTTAATATGTACATTCTTTAATAAGGTTTAATATGTGAATTCCTATGGTGTTGAACTGTGGAGGATTCAATCAGGGCTGTCTGGGGTCATGCTGTGCATCTGCTTGCAGCTGTTACCATAAGTGAGTGTGTGGTCGACTGAGGCATACTGGACTTGATATCCCTCCTCTTTGTTTCCTTTCATTTGACTTGTGAGTAAGGGTACAGGATGTAAACAGGTCAGAGAGACCCTGATGGAATAATTGGATTTCATTTCTACCACTTTTCTGATAAATGTGCCAACTCCATACAATTCTTAACTCAAGTATTTCTTAGCTCTTGTTGCTGTTCTGTTTTTTAATAAAAAAGATCAGAAAAGCAGCTCCCCTGCACTTTATTTAGGTTTTTTTCTCAAATAAACCAATATATGGAGACAGCAGAGCCAGCAGCTTGGTCACAACGCTTTGAACGTTTAGGCTTAAAGCCACTCTGTTTTCCAGACTCTATTAATCAACCATGTTAGCACTGGCTTTGTTACAGAGTGAGAGAACTGATGATCAACCAGAGATGTATAAAACCAAACAGTCCAAAAAATTTACAAACAGAAATAATTCACTTCAATGTTGCTTGTTTATGTAGGAATGACATAAAACCTACAAATACAAGTATAAAAAAATGCAAGAGTTAAGATTTAAAGCCTCCCGAAAGCAATCCATGCGTGAACACACCTATCAAATGTTTGAAATAAATATAATGCTTATTTATGTTCACAATTTCAAGATTTTTGAATTTAGGATCTGACACTATTGACTCAATGTTTAATTCCCAATGGCTTTCATACAACAACCCTACAATTGATTTCTATTTTTGTTGTTTTTGTGATCACTGTTATTTGTTGCGTGGTGATGTTTAGAGCACATCATGTAACTCTAAACGCTTTGTGTTGTTGAAATTTGTATGTGAGTCTTGAGTTGAGGTCTATGCAACTAAAAAATTCTATATAATATCTAGCTTTACAAGATGATATCTTCTAAAGCCAATATTTCAGAGTTCATGTCATATTAATATAAAATAATGTTGCTAATCGATCATTTGGTGATAAAAAGATCTGTAGTTGACATGACAGGATTGGTGCAAAAATCTGTTGGCAATTAACACACCAATAAACAATGAGAGCATTCTCATTGAGAGCAAAATAATGAGAGCAAAATAATTAAGACCGAGAGAGGCCTAAAATGTTAATGCATCATGTTGCCTTAATTTCCCTTTCCTCTTTTTACCTTTCTCAACAATTTCATGTTAACATTGCAAACTTCTATTATTGGCAAGTTACCTCAAAAGATGTAGAAATTCTAGATCATCGTTCAACCCAAAATGTTGTGACAAGAAAATAACCCTACGCTATAACTTGATCTGTTGTTGAGATTATATGTTATTAACATTATTGAAAGTAATTTATAGTCCTGGGTATCTTAACAAAAAATTCTGTATCAAAACCTTGCCATACCAGATCAAAATGACTGAAGATTCAGATTTCATGACCACAGTTTGCTTTCTTGTTTTTATTTTTCTTGTCCAATGTTTTAAAAAAATTCCAAATATAAAACCAAACTCGTTTCCTAGAGAATATCAGCAATGCTGTGTTTTCATTTCAATGGTAGTGGCTGTCATAGCAGGTACATCCACTGAGGAATATGTAAATCAAACACAGACAACTGAAAGTTTTCCATATGCTCTTTATTGTCCATCGCATCAGTACTAAACTGCTAATGAAAAATTGGACGGCAGTAGGCAGGCCCGGATTAAGAATGCAAGGCTGAATGTACATTATCCCTTACTTAACAAACATTAAGTCGAATATTAAGTATAAGTAGCCTATACTTCTTAAGCCTGTATACCTGTATTACGACATCATAATATTTGTTTGTATGAAAACATTTTGCAATGTATGTAAAAGCACTGTGGATTATCTAATAATGAAAGCTAAATATTGATAAAGTAAGGCAATTAAACCTTATCAGAAAAAGTACTGGCCGCAGATAGAGTCCTTGTCGTTGGTGACTTTAACATCCATGTAGATAACGATACAGATGCCTTAGGAATGGCCTTCAAAGACACTCTTAACTCCATGGGTGTTAGTCAACATGTGTCAGGATCCATTCACCTTCGTAATCACACTTTTGATTTAATACTGTTTAATACTGTCTAAAATACGGTATAAATGTGGACGACGTTGAAATCCTTCAGCAGAGTGAAGACATTTCGTATCATTATCTAATATTATGTTTGCTTCACTGGTCTATGGCTGCAAATCAAACTCCTTGTTACAAATATGGTAGTACAATTACTTCAACTACCAAAGATGAATTTCTTGATAATCTGCCTGAATTGTCTCAAATCTCTAGCATGAAAAATAATAGTGAAGATCTTGATATTACTATTGAAAATTTTAACTCCACCTTCTCAGAAACACTAGACACAGTTGCTCCTATTCGTTTAAAGAAGATTAAAAAAGGAAGCACAACACTGTGGTATAAAGAACACACTCAGGCTCTAAAGAAAGTGACCCGGAAAATGGAGCGCAACTTTAAGAAAACTTATTAGAGGTATTTCGTACAGCATGGAAGGATGGAACTCGAAAATACAGGAAAGCCATAAAACAGTAGCAATAGCAATAAAAAACGAGGTGTCAAATTCTTATTACTGAATTTGGACAAAACAGAAGTGTTACTTATTGGACCGAAAACCGCCATACATAACGACCAAGAATACTGCTTAACTATTGATGGATGCTCCATAAAACCCTCATCGTCAGGTAAGAATCTTTGCTTTCTTTTCAATAGTAATCTGTCATTATAGAGCAGTGTCACCAACACCTGTAAAATTGCGTTTTTCCATTTTAAGAATATATCTAAACAACGACATATGCTGTCACTGTCAGATGCAGAGAAGTGAATAATGCATTCATAACATCAAGACTGGATTACTGTAATGCACCGTTAGGTGTTTGCCCTGCAGGTTTATTACAAAAACTCCAACTGGTCTAAAACGCGGCAGCTCGAGTTCTTACATGTACAAAAAAGTATGAGCATACTAGCCCGGTTCTGTCAACTTGCACTGGTTACCTATAAAACATTGCATTAACTTTAAGATCTTGCTTATTACCTATAAAGCCCTACATGGTTTAGCTCCACAGTATTTGAGCGAACTTCTATTGTATTACAGTCCTCCACCTCGCTGTCAGTTGGTAATACCTAGAATTTCAAAATCAAGTGCAGGTGGTAGATCCATTTCCTATCTAGCGCCTAAACTTTGGAATAGTCTTCCCTGCACTGTCTGAGGCAGACACATTCTGTCAGTTTAAATCTAGACTAAAGACGCATCTTTGTAATCTTGCATACACTACACTTCCATTATACACATCCTCTGAGGGTTTAGGTGGCATTAATTAGATCAACCGAAACCAGGAACCCCTTCAAAAATAACTTTTGTACTTGTTGCATCAAAGAGTGCAGAACAGTACTCTACTATCAGCCAGTCTTCTCTCATTGTTCCAAGGTTACCGCAGGATGCAGTTCATTCCCAGACCTGATGGCAGTGCGGAGAATGGGTAGCTGTGACCTGACAAGATCTGAGATGAAGGATAAAGGCTCAGAGCAACTGTCATGTCAATGTGCATGTCTTATTGAGAGTTATCTTTCCTTTAGGGCATTTTTGCAGTGGTTGAATGATCCCACATTCAACTGCTCTCATCATCAAAACACAAAAGTTTAAAATGTCATCGGTGTGTTAGTGATGTGTTACCAGGTGGTATTTACAAGCCTTTATTTATTTTACTTTGCTAAAGCATATCTTCATTGAATAAAGAAAAGGTTCCTTTAAGAGTGAAGATGACGTCATTGCATGCATGAGCAACACAGACAGAGAGAGGAGGAGTGTTTGGAATGGGATTCTGCCTTCTGAGAATCTGAGATTTTGGGTGTTTGCGTGGAATTGCGTAGATGATTTGGAATGTGTGTGATAGCACAAAGCTAAAAAGTTCACATGTGCATCTTAGGGCGGATCTTGTGGCTTAACCACCAGATTGGCTTGTGTGAAGAGATATATTGATTTCAAAAAGTTGCCACTATTGCTATTGTTTTTGTTGCATTAAGGCGTATATTTTATTTGTTCCCAATTGCACACCAAAGAGATAACTGGAATTACTGTCATCCTTATTTGCCTTTTGAGAATATCCCAGAGCTGTTCTCTAGAGTATTTGATTCTCCTTCTTACACACAAAAATATCATACATTAAAAGATAATCAATTAAGGAATAAACAAAGATCCTTATCATAGTTGTTGGTCCTGTGTGTCAATTCCCAGTGGCCACAAATTTGATACCAGGAGTGGGGTTATTCCAAGTTGTGAGAATCAAGCTATTTTTATTGTGTGTGCAATGTAAAATACAAAGCTACAATGCAAGGGCAGGGCAGTCGTGGCCTAATGGTTAGAGAGTCTGACTCGATTCTCAGTGTCGGCAGGTATCAACTGAGGTGCCCTTGAGCAAGGCACCTTAGCCCTACCTGCTCCCCGGGTGCTAAGGTGATAGCTGCCCACTGCTCCGGGTGTTCGTGTGTTCACTATTTGCTGTGCGTGTGTTCACTTCTCTTTGGATAGGTCAAATGCATCACATTTCGGGTATGGGTCACAATATCTGACTAATAGGTAACTTTCAAAGAGAGTGACAAATAGTCGTGGAGCATCACCAAGATCCAGCTAGAGCTCATTGGCCACAGACTTCGAAGGGACTCTGAGAACTGTTAAATCACAAGGACATCAAACGCTCCTTTTAATGACTGAGTTTTTACAATGTCAAACACAGATGATGTTCGGGGTGTCCGCACAAATTATAGAATTGCAAATTAAGCATGATGAAGCAATGGCAGCAATTTCAACGTTGAATCAGATATCTTATGTCTATGAGAGATGGGCAGAGCACACCATTTTGTGGTGATATCAAGAGGGATGGTATTGTAGATCAGTCAACGAGTTTATGGAGGAAATTGAGGAAATTGAGCGTGTGTTGCGGGCTTGACATCAATTTGACCAGGAGCAGTATGATTTTGTTATATCTCTTTTAAGAGGGACAGCCCTGAAAGAGATATAATTCTATCTAGTAACACTGAAGATGATGTTAGTGAGTTGCTTGAGTAACTCAGGGAAACATTAAGAGACAGACACAGTACACCTCCGCTCTTACACAGCTTCTACAGTCGTAGACAAATCGAAGGGGAAAATCTGAGAGATTTCTTGCATGCTTTGGCACAAGATCTCAGTTTGGTTATGAAATGTTCCCCCAATGCAGTAGCAAATGAGGGTGTGGCATTACAGAATCAATTCATCGATATACTTCTCCGAGACACTTCATGCAAGTTTGTGTGAGACCACCCTAGATGTACAATGACTAATGTACGCAAAGAAGCACAACTGTTGTTGGTAGAAGAGCCCTCCGTTAGTTTGAAGGCAACTAAGTCCCGGCGCAGTAGTAACATGGCCCAATGGTCAGTCTAAGGGTACAAGAAACAAAGGCGGTTACCTTAGAGGATGTCCTTGTAGTGGTCGCCGAGCAAGAAGAGGGAGCGAGCATGATCAAGATCAATTAAGATTATTGTTAAGGAAGTACATTGATGCATTTGCTGTAGATGATAAAGAAATAGGTTATACGGACAAGGTCAAACACGAAATTCACTTGACTGACGAAGAGCCTGTCACACAGCCCTACGGTTGAATCCCACCCAATCAGTCCTAGTAAAGGGAAAGAGCACAACTAAAAGCTGACCAGGAAAGGAGTAACAAAAGAGAGTAACAGTGCCTATGCATCGCCAATATGCTGGTACACAAGTCTGATGGTTATATTAGGCTATGTGTAGATTACCGTTAACTAAATCGGAAAACTAAGATAGATGCAATTTAAAAATTGTCAACGCTGTGTTATCACCAAGTTACCACAGCCAAAAGTGCAACCTCCCATGAAAGCCTACTTGGGTTCTAGGCCGTTGGAGGTAACTGCAGTGGATTATACACAGTGTTAGAACCAGCGTCAGATGGTAGAGAGGACATACTTGTTATTTCCGACATCTAACGCAAGCAGATCAAAAAGCAAATACGAGATCAAAAAGCAAATACTACAGCTTACGTGCTACTCTGTGGATGGTTCATAAAGAATGGTGTACCCGAGATCAGGGCCGCAACTTGTGAAGTGAAGTCGTAGCTGAACTTTGTAAGCTGTACGGAGTGAAAAAGAGCCGTACTACACATTTATGTAGTGCTTTTCACAATGAGTATTGTTCCAAAGCAGCTTTACAGAAGCAAATAAGAAAAACTGACAAAAACAGAAAGGTAAAACACAGCACAGTGCAAGGTGTTAATAGACCAAGCAAGATCATTCTTACAAAGAATATCTAATACATAAATAAGTGCAGTCTCCCGGTGAGCGAGCCAACACTGCCCTGCTGTGGCGAGGAACCCAATCTCCAATGATGAATAAGGAGAGAAAAAAAACTTGGGAGAAACCAGGCTCAGCCGAGAGGGCCAGATCTCCCCTGACGTGTCGTAGCTGCACTCAGTGACCCCGACCAAAAGCCACTGAGTGAACGTCCATGAAGAACAGGGAGAGCCCACCAGCAGCGACCCAGGAAGCCCCACCCACTGAGACCGTGCAGGTCCAACCGCGATCAACACCAGACAACAGAGGAACAACCAGAAAAAAAATTGTAATGGCATAATGTAACTTTATTCCTCTGTTGTCCGACATTGATCACAAAACAAGAACCAAACCAGACCCACACAGCCCCAACAAATGAAAGCCCCCAAACCACAACCAACAGCACAGTTTACGTGCTACGTATGAGAAAGCTCTACCCCATTTGGTGGATTTAGTTATTCTAGGTGTTATCAAGAGTCTTTAGAGAGCGTGATGGGTTGTAATGTAATAGAAGCTCTGTTATGTAGGTAGGGGATAAATTGTTTAAGGTTTTATAAGTAAGTAACATAACTTTAGAGTCAATACGTTACTTGATGGGAAACCAGTGAAGGGATGATAAATTTGGGGTTATGTGATAGTGCTTTCTTGACCTGGTTAGAACTCTGGCAGCTGAATTCTGAACTAATTATAGTTTGTTTATTGATGATGCAGGACACAGGAATCACTACTTAGAGAAGGAATAATCTGGTCTTGATGAGATATATAGCTAAGTACCATTTGCATAACTGTGGAAGCTAATTCCATGTTTCTAATAATGTTGCCAAGAGGTAGCATGCATATGGAAAAACCAAGGGTCCTAAAACGGATCCCAGAGATAATCCATAGTTAACTTGCGTTAGATTTGACGATTCCCAATTTAAATGGACAATTGATATCTTTCTGATAAGTAGGATCTGAACCATTCTAGTTCCTGTCTGTGAATACCGGAATAATTGTGTAAATGATCTAAAATGATTATATGGTCTACAGCACAGGTGTCAAACTTAGTTCCTGGAGTGCCGCAGCTCTACACAGTTTAGGTCCAACCCTAATCAAACACACCTGATTCAGCTAATCAACATCTTCAGGATTACTAGAAACTTCCAAGCAGGTGTGGTTAAGAGCTGGTTGGAGCTAAACTGTGCAGAGCTGCGGCCCTCCAGGAACTGAGTTTGACACCCCTGGTCTACAGGATCGAATGCAGCACTAAGTTCAAGCAGGACAAGGAGTTAGATGCTACCTTAATCAGATGCTATCAGCAGGTCGTTTGTAATTTTAACGAGCGCATTTTCAGTGCTATGATGCAGTCTAAAGCATGACTGAATTTATTTGTGTATGTGATTATTTTGTAAGAAAAAGCACAACTGAGTTGACACTACTTTTTCTAGTATTTTAGAAAAGTAAGGGAGATCTGAAATCGGTCTATAGCTTCCAAGTTATTGGGGTCGAAGTTTTTTTTTGATAATAGGCTTAATGATGACCATCCTAAAGGGTCCTGGGACATGGCTTACATTTATTGACGAGTTGATAATGGGCTTAATAGCAACAGGTAGTAACTCTTTTTTTATAATTTACTTGAAATGGGGTCTAATAAGCATGTTGTAGGTTTGGATGTTGCAATAACAATTGGAGGTTGGGTATGTTTTCGACTTTCTCTGTTGGGTTTGTTTCCATTTGCGCTCCAGTTTCCACGTTTTTCTTTTAAGGGCACGAGTGGTGCTATTGTACCATGGTGATATGATTTTATCTATTTTTGACCTAATGTGTGCGACCGCTTCTAATGTGTTGGAGAAAATAGTGCCCATTGTAACAGTTCACGGATGAAGGACGATGCCACAGGTGGTGAATGAAGGAAAACGGGTTAAATAAACAAGCAGGAACCAGGAACAAAAAGGGTAATCCACAAAATAATATGATCCACAGGCAAATCCACAAAAAGGGTAAGTAGTCCACTGAACAAAGTACAAACACAAGCAAGAAAATCAAGGAAACAAGGTGACAATAGCAAAACATCCACAGAACACGATGACATAGAATAACTTCCAAGGGAACAAAGGTTTGGAGGAACAAGGTAAACAATAACTTACAACTTGACTAATTTACAACAAGACCTGACAAAACAGAATGGGCAAAGGAGAGTACTTGTAGTGTCCAGATAAAGAGGATGATGGGGTGCAGGTGACAGTCAATAATGACTAACAGGTGCATATGTCAATGAGGGACTCGTGAGGGAGCGTGGGGGAAGAACATCCTCTGGCAAAAACTGAGAAAACAAACTAGGGACCATCGGAAGTGTCACACCCATGTTGCTGGTCATCGAGCGATTCTATATTTATTGGTAAGGTTATTAAAGGAGTGTCGTGATTCCGCTATCATGTCATGTGTATTCTTGGTCTTGCAGGGGAGTCATGGCATAGCCTTAGGGTTTTGTGTGAGAAGGACATGGCTTTGTTTATATATTGGCTGGCCATGTGCTTTCTCATGTCTCGTCTGTGTTTCCCGGCATCTCGTTTCCTCGTTAACTTTTCCTGAGTGTTTAATCCCTGTCACCTGGTCCCTATTAGTTATCCTTTGTCTGTTTCCCCTTTAAATTGTCCTCATGTTTCATTGTCCTGTGCTTGTTCGTTTTGTATCATGTCCTAGTCGTGTCTTGCCTGTCCTGCACATATCTGTGGATATCTTACCTTGCCTTTTGTGACGTTGTGTCGGTCTGCTTTAGTTTAGTTTTTGCCCCCTTGTGGGAAGTCTTTTGTTTCTTGTTTTGTTATTTAGTATTATTTTAGTCTTGCTGTTGTTTCCCCATCGTGGGCTTTTGTTTTGCCTATTTGTAATAAAGTCTCTTTGTTAACTTCACAGCTGCTGTCTGCATCTGGGTTCTTCCAACGCGCAAACCGTGACAAGGAGTTAGATCTGGCAAGTTCTTTACAAAACTATCTTTAGTAGTTGAGGTAATTATTCTACCCTGTCGATAATGAGGCATACGGTTGATTTCTGCGTTGCGCAGTGTGCATTTTATAAGGTGGTGATAGGTGACATCGTCAATTTGAATTATAATTTCTATATTGGTTAGATCGGCTCCGTTAGATATAATCAAGTCTACTATATGATTAAATCGATGAGTGTTACTCCAAAAGAGTGCAGTAGCTCTGTAAACGCAGCTGTTAATGCATCATTAGCACTATCTATGTGGATATTAAAATCTCAGACATCAGTATTTTATCAACGTTAACCAATAGGTCCTGCAAGTCCTTAATGAAATTTAGTGTAGGGCCTAGGGGGTCTATACACAGTAGCCAATGTAAGAGGATGCAATGGCTTTTTAATTTTGTTTGTAACAATTGTGTTCAACGTAAGCACTTCAAATGATTTAATTGTATGCCCTGTTCTCTGAGTTACGGTAAGAAAGTCTATAAAGATTGTTGCGACACCACAACCTCGACCAACCGGATTTGGCTCATGCATATAACAGTAGCTTGGTAGGGAAGACTCATTTAGGCCGTAAAAATAATTAGGTTTAAGCCAGGTTTCGGTAAGGCAGAGTACATCAAAACTGTTGTCTTTGATCATTTAATTTACAACAACTGATTTGAATTAAGTGATCTATATTAAGTAGCCCAAATTTTATGAGTTGGTTTTCCCATGAGTTTGGTTTTCAGGTTTAATCATGATAAGGTTTTTTCTTTGACTTTCACCTAAATTATTATTTTGTTTTATTATTCGGGGGACAGGCACAGTCTCTATGCATTTGGAAGCAGTAACATTTTTAGGAGTTGAGTGAGAGGCACAAAGACTATGTGTCATGACCAAATACAAGAGACCCAAATGCGGGGTAAGAATACTTTTATTAGAGGAGTACACTCAATAATACGGACAGTATCTTAAGGAGAAGATTGTCAACAGGAGTGTGAGTATGGAGTGGAAAATAACCCGTGTAGGGAAAACCTAAGGAAACACGGGGGCGGGGAGAATGATGCAGACACTTAGCACACGGACAGCGGGTAACTAACCCCGTGCCCGACAATGACAATAACAACCCTACCTGGATTGTGACACTAGTAGTTTTTACTTACTAGTCAAATGGTGCATAAATCCAAGTATGCAAAATAACTATAACTATTATAACTATTAATAACTAATAATTAATGATTAATTCATTATAATATAACTATTGCATACTTTGCCTGCGGAAAATAAATGCTGGTGGCCAGAATGTCTACCAGAATTGGCTTATGCGCATAATGCAACACCTCACACGACCACTGGGTATTTATTGTTTGGTGTCGAGAGCTACCTGCTAGATATCCTCCTAGGCAGTGAGGGGGTTTATGGCTTTCTTCTCAATGATGTATAGGCAAGGCAAGGCAAGGCAATTTTATTTATATAGCACATTTCATACACAGTGGCAATTCAAAGTGCTTTACATAGAAGAAATTAAAATAATAAAAAGAAATAAGAGTAATTAAAACAGTTTATAAAAATAAAATACAGTACAGTACAGACAGTCGGACGAACATTGGCACAGTGCTCATTCATTAAATGCATAGCTAAACAGATGCGTTTTGAGTCTGGATTTGAAAGTGACTATTGTAGGAGCACATCTGATCTCCTCTGGAAGCTGGTTCCAGCTGCGGCTGGCATAATAGCTAAAAGCAGATTCGCCATGCTTTGAGTGAACCCTTGGTATTTCTAGCTGATATGATCCTAGTGATCTGAGTGATCTGTTGGGTTTATATTCATTGAGCATCTCTGCAATGTATTGAGGTCCTAGGCCATTGAATGATTTATATACCAGTAATAATACTTTAAAATCAATCCTAAATTTAACTGGGAGCCAGTGTAAAGACCTGAGGACTGGTGTGATATGTTCATATTTTCTAGTTCTGCTCAGAGTCCTGGCGGCAGCGTTCTGTATGAGCTGCAACTGTCTAATGGTCTTTTTGGGAAGGCCAGTGAGGAGTCCATTACAGTAATCCACCCTGCTGGTGATGAAAGCATGAACAAGTTTCTCTAAGTATTGTCTGGAAACAAAGCATCTAATTCTTGCAATATTTTTCAGATGGTAGTATGCTGATTTGGTTATTGCTTTGACATGACTACTGAAACTAAGGTCTGACTCTAGTGTCACACCAAGATTCCTGACTTGATTTTTAGTTGTTTGACCCCTAGAGTGAAGGTATGCGTTCACCTTGAGAACTTCATCTTTGTTTCCAAATGCAATGACTTCAGTTTTGTCTTTGTTTAATTGAAGAAAGTTTTGACACATCCAATTGTTGACTTCATCGATGCATTGGCACAGGGAGTCAATGGGGCTGTAATCGTTAGGCGATAGGGCTAAGTAGATCTGTGTGTGTTGTCTGCATAGCTGTGGTAAGCAATTTTGTTCTTTCTCATTATTTGGCTCATTGGGAGCATATACAGGTTGAACAGGATTGGCGCAAGAATTGAGCCTTGAGGGACTCCGCATGTCATGGATGTCCACTCAGACTTATGATCTCCTATACTCACATAATAACCTCTCCCATCTAAGTATGACCTGAACCATTTTAGGACTATCCCAGAGAGCCCCACCCAGTTTTCCAGCCTGTCAAGAAGTATGTTATGATCGACAGTGTCAAATGCAGCACTGAGGTCGAGTAGTATCAGCACTGATAATTTGCCTGAATCAGTATTTAAGCGAATATCGTTTATTATCTTTATGAGCGCTGTCTCTGTGCTGTGATGTGGTCGGAAACCAGATTGAAAATTGTCAAAGTATCCATTCGCGCATAAGAATTTATTCAGCTGATTGAAGACAACTTTTTCAATGATCTTGCCTATGAAAGGAAGATTTGAGATCGGTCTATAGCTGCTTAATATGGTCTTATCCAGATTGTTTTTTTTCAGGAGGGGCTTTACAACTGCAGTTTTCAGGGAGTTTGGAAAACTCCCAGAGAGAAGTGAGGCATTTACCACTTCTAGAAGATCTGCTTCTAAACTGTTTAACACACTTTTGAAAAATGATGTGGGAAGTGTGTCAAGAGAACAGGTTGATGTTTTAAGGTGCTGTACGGTTTCTTCCAAAATTGTGCCATCAATTTCTTTGAAGTCAGACATAGTAACAACTTTCTCAGGTGGTTTGATTATCTGTCTAACCCCAGGGCAACTCAAGGATGTGCTGATCACCTTTCTGATATTATTGATTTTCTCACAGAAGAAAGAAGCAAACTCACTGCACTTGTTGTCTGAGAGCATTTCACTGGGAATCTGGTTTGGCGGGTTTGTCAGTCTCTCTACAGTAGCAAAAAGAGTGCGTGTGTTGTTTAAATTACTGTTTATAATATTTGAGAAGAAAGTCTGTCTAGCTTTGCCTAGTTCCATATTAAAAGCATGTAGGCTGTCTTTGTAGATGTTATAATGGACTACAAGTTTTGTCTTCCGCCATATGCGTTCTGCTTTTCTGCATTTTCTTTTCATATTTTGCACTGCTGTTGAGTTTCTCCAAGGTGCTTTTTGTCTGCCACTCTTCTTCCTGACTTTCACAGGAGCAATATCATCAATTACAGTATAGGGGTCCCCATGGGGTCCCCTTGAATAATGAATAGAAAACACTATGATGTCACAAGATTTTTATAACTTGTGGATTCAACTTTACAGGAATCAATTGGATATTTCCATGTCAATACTTCATTTATTTCATTACTCTGTCTTGGACATCATGTAATGTGCAGCAGGTGATGAAATGCGTTTGATGTGATGCGTCTTTACATATGGCCATGTCTTTAAAGCGTATATTTCCGTCTGTAAAATGACAACAACACGAAGCTAAACACGAAGACAAGATGGCATGTGTTTTTGAACTATTTTCAAAGTCTTATTTAGTTTTGCCAAATTATGCATGTACAGATTTACAAAATTCTGTATTTATCAAATTGCAGTATTCATATTAATTATGTAAAACTTTAATTTTCTAATTCTAAAGCAGCCTCCCAGCCAGAAAAATGTTGTGCAAACGGTGGCAAGGAATCCAAACTCCAATCGAGAAAAAAAAGAGAACCCAGGCCCAACCAGGGGACTCCAGTTCCCCTCTGGCAAAAGCTGCTGCCTCTGCACAAGCTCGACAGTGCGTGCATAACAAGGCTAAATAAAAATAAATAAAGTAACTAATAAGGTAAATTATAGATTTAAGATTATCATTAATAATCTAATAGCATTTGAAATTTTGTAGTGAAGACATGTCAAGTTGCAGCGTCCTTCTTTATCCACCTCTATCATCTCAGCTCTTGTCGGGTCGCCGCTTCCCATTTTCCACTTTGCCATCAGGTCTGGGCATGAACTGCATCCAGCTCGCTGTGGTAACCTTGGAACAATGAGACAAGACTAGCTGAGAGTAGAGTACTATTTTGCACTCTTTGATGCAACAAGTACATCAGCCTAAGCCCTCAGAAGATTTATATTATGGAAGTGTAGTGTATTCAAGATTAAAACAATTCATCTTTAGTCTAAATTTCAACTGACAGTTTGTCTGCCTCCCGGACAGTACAGGGAACACTATTTAAAAGTTTAGGCGTTGGATAGGAAAAGTTTCCACCACCTGCACTTAATTTTGAAATTCTAGGTATTACCAACTGACAGGATGCCTTAGAGCATAATGCACATGAAGGACTGTAATACAAGAGAAGTTCACTCAAGTACTGAGGAGCTAAACCATGTAGGCTTTATAGGTAATGAGCAAGATTTTAAAGTAAAAAAAAATTAAAGCAAGTTTTTGTAATAAAGCTGTAGGGGGACCACCTAACAGTGCATTAGAGTAATCTAGTCTTGATGTCATGAATGCATGAATTAACATCTCTACATCTGACAGCGACAGCATAAGAAGTTAAGATATATTACTAAGATGGAAAAACAAAATTTTACAATTTGTTGGCGACATGTCTCTCAAATGACAAATTACTTTTGAATGAAATTCCAAGATTCTTTGCTGACAACGAGGGTTTTATGGAACATCCGTCAATAATTAAGCAGTATTCTGTTATGTAGGGCGGTTTTCGCACCAATAAGTAACACTTCTGTTTTGTCTGAGTTCAGAATAAAAAATTTGTTACTCATCCAGTTTTTATATTGACTATGCATTCCTTTATTCCACGGAACTGCTTTTTTATGAGGCTTTGAGGAAATATAAAGTGAGTATCATCAGCCATCAGCATAGGAGTGAAAGCTAACTCCATGTCGCTTTATTAGAGGTAGGATAATGGTAGCATAAAGGTAGTATAATGCGAGGAGCAGAGGCCCTATGACTGTGCCTGTGGTACATCGTACCGGGCTTGCGATTCTTGACAAATTGAAAACGGTCTGAAAAATAAGATTTGTTTTCAAAGCTATTCCCTTAAAGCCGACGAAATTTTTGAGTCTTTGTAGAAATGTGCCTTGGTCAATGGTGTCGAATACAGCACTATGGTATAGCAGCACCAATAATGAGATACAACCGCCAGTAGCAGATAATTTGTAAGTCTGATCATAGCAGTCTCTGTACTGTTACATGCTCTAAATCCAGACTGGAATTCATCATTGATGTCATTCCTTTGGAGAAAGGAACATACAGTTGAAAGAAAAAGTATGTGAGCCCTTTGGGCTTACTTGGATTTCTTCATAAATTGGTCATAAAATGTGTTCTGATCTTCATCTAAGTCACAACAATAGAGAATAGTCTGCTTAAAGTAATACCGCACAAACATTATATGATTTCATGTTTTTATTGAACACAACATGTAAACATTCATAGTGCAGGGTGGAAAAAGTATGCAAAACCCTAGGCTAATGACTTCTCCAAGAGCTAATTGGAGCCAGGAGTCAGCCAACCTGGGGTCCAATCAATGTGATGAGATTGGATGTGTTGATTAAAGCTGGCCTGTCCAATAAAAAACACACACCAGTTTTGAGTTTGCTGTTCTGAAGAAGCGTTGTCTGATGTGAACCATGCCTCGCACAAAAGAGCTCTCAGAAGACCTACGATCAAGAATTGTTGACTTACATAAAGCTGGAAAGGGCTACAAAAGTATATCTAAAAGCCTTGATGTCCATGTGTCCACGGTAAATCAGATTGTCTACAAATGGAGAAAGTTCAGCACTGTTGCTACACTCCCTAGGCGTGGTCGTCCTGTAAAGATGACTGCAAGAGCACAGCGCAGAATGCTCAATGAGGTGAAGAAGAATCCTAGAGTGTCAGCTAAACACTTACAGAAATCTCTGGCACATGCTAACATTTTTGTTGACAAATCTACAATAAGGAAAACATTAAACAAGAATGGACTTCATGGGAGGACATCACGGAGGAAGCCACTGCTGTCCAAAAAAAACATTGCAGCACGTTTGAAGTTTGCAAAAGAGCACCTGGATGTTCCACAGCACTGCTGGCAAAACATTCTGTGGACAGATAAAACCAAAATTGAGTAGTTTGGAAAGAACACACAACGCTATGTGTGGAGAACAAAAGGCACAGCACACCAACATCAAAACCTCATCCCAACTGTGAAATATGGTGGAGGGGGCATCAAGGTTTGGGGCTGCTTTGCTGCCTCAGGCCCTGGACGGATTACTGTCATCGATGGAAAAATGAATTCCAAAGTTTATCAAGACATTTTGCAGGAAAACTTAAGACCGTCTGTCCGCTAACTGAAGCTTAATAGAGGATGGACGATGCAACAGGACAACGACCCAAAGCATAGAAGTAAATCAACAACAGAATGGCTTCAACAGAAGAAAATACGCCTTCTGGAGTGGCCCAGTCAGAGTCCTGACCTCAACCCGATTGAGATGCTGTGGCATGACCTCAAGAGAGCGATTCACACCAGACATCCCAAGAATATTGCTGAACTGAAACACTTTTGTAAAGAGGAATGGTCCAAAATTTCTCCTGACCGTTGTGCAGGTCTGATCTGCAACTATAGGAAACGTTTGGTTGAGGTTATTGCTGCCAAAGGAGGGTCAACCAGTTATTAAACCCAAAGGTTCACATACTTTTTCCACCCTGCACTATGAATGTTTACATGTTGTGTTCAATAAAAACATGAAAACATATAATGTTTGTGCGGTATTAGTTTAAGCAGACTGTGTTTCTCTATTGTTGTGACTTAGATGAAGATCGAAACACATTTTATGACCAATTTATGAAGAAATCCAAGTAAGCCCAAATGGTTCACATACTTTTTCTTTTAACTGTAATTGAGTTGAAACTACTTTTTCCAGATTTTTTGATATGAAAGGTAAATTCGATATAGGCCTGTAGTTCCCTAGTTCTCTTGGGGATGAGTTAGGGTTTTTTGACAAGGGGCCTTATAAACAGCCACCTTATATGCTTGACGCACATGTCATATATGTCAGAGATTAGTTAATAATAATAAGAAGAGGATCTACAATTTCTGTCAGCATCTCTTTCAGTAGATTTGTAGGTATAGGGTCTAGCATGCATGTTTGCTGACTTGGATGATCTATTGATTTTAAACAGTTCATCGTGATCTACGGTAGAAAATAATTGCAATTTCTCCTTAGGGGTGCTGTAGTTAGTTTTTTTCAGCGGGTCTCATTTCTGGTTGCATTGTTATAATTTTTCTCAAATATCTTAGATTTTTTTGTGAAGTAGTCGTTAAATAATGTCCAGAATCTGAAGTAGCTGCCAATTAGTTTTTTGTTAATTTAGTAAATGTGTTAAATAAAAACCTAAGGTTGTGCTGATTTTCTTCTATTAGTGATGAAAAGTAGGAGAATCCTGTATTTTTGAATACTATCCTTCCATGCTGTACGAAATACCTCCAATTTATTTTTCTTAAAGTTCGCTCTATTTTAAGGGCCGCTTTCTTTAGAGCCTGTGTGTGTTCATTATACCACAGTGTTGGGCTGCCATTTTTAATCTTCGTTAAACGCAGAGAACCAACTGTGTCTAGCGTTTCCGAGAAAGTGGGGTTAAAATTGTCAATTGTAATGTCAAGATCTTCAACATAATTTCTCATTAAAGAGATTAGAGACAATTCAGGCAGATTATTGAGAAACGCATCTTTGGTATTTATTGTCCTGCCATATTTTTATCAAGGAGTTTGATTTGCAGCCATAGGCCAATGAAACAAACATAATACCAGATAAGGATCCAAAATGTCTTCACTCTGCTTTAGGATTTTAAAGTCGTCCACAATTATATGGAAGTATATTGGTTGCTATATTCAATTGTAATGCAATATGCAAAATAGCAATGCAGTATGTAAAATGACAATGCGACTGTGTATCTAAATATACATTTCAAATAACATATGTGCAACATTAAGTGCAAAATGAAAATAAAAATTCAATTATATCAATTACACTTGTCTGTTCCTACACTAGTTTTAATGTTATTTAAATGGATATTTTAACGCTCTTTAAGTTGCAAAATTAAAATGAAAATGCATTCCCCGGATTGATTATATATGTTTAAGATAGTCAAGCAAAACTGTAGCAAAAATAAAATTCTGATGTAATTTTCCCTAAATGCATTAACATTAACAGGTTGAACATTTGAGATTGCATTGTAGTGACTGGATCATTGAGAAGAAAGCCATAAACCCCCTCACTCCCTTTTGTCCTGGTTTCTAGATACTATCATCAAAAGACCATAGCAAACCTGGCTCCAGAGATCTGGTTTTAGTTTTTGAACTCACACCGAGAGTGTGATAACACTTTGGTTTCTCTGTAGGATATGTACGACTCCTAAGCTTCAAAGCATTGATGAGAATTTAACATCTTAGGCAAACCAGAGAAACTTCTCAAACACATGTGATTTAAACTATCCTTTTCTATAAATGTATCGAAATGTCTAGGTTGTGTGTTGGCGCTCGTGCCATTTTAAATAGTCTGTAACTGATAGATATACAAGTTTTGATTTAGGGTTCATTTGATGTATTCATACGTTGGGATGATTCACAGTTCTGCCTTGCATGTTTCATATTTTACTACTCCTCTTTGAATTCCCTATATGATGAGCTATGTTAAAAAAACAGGATGTAGCAGGATGTGGTTGGTCGTTTATGGATACTTCCCGCTAGGAGGTGTGAATTCAATTCAATTAAAGTTTATTTATAAAGCGCTTTTCACAATATGCATTGTTCCAAAGCAGCTTTACAGGGGCAAACAGGAAAAACAGAAAAGGTAAAACACAGCACAGTGCATGGTGTTTATAGAACAAGCAAGATCATTCTAATAAATAATATCAAATAAATAAATAAATGCAGTCTCCGGGGGGACCGCTCTTCTTACGTCGCTAACTCGGTTAGCTGGATTTGATTGTTGACGATTCATAGCAACAGGTCCGTAAGCTTGAACCTGCTCGGGAGCAGGCTTACTTCATGTAAACAGGATTAGATTTCGGCTTTATAACAGGAGGAGATAGGTAAGTCTGTCGCAGCCATGTCTTGTCCATTTTTACGACAGCAACCTGTTGCGGAAGGTGCAAGAATAATTCGCAGAGCTTTTCGAATTAATCACTTATTGCGGGATAGATAGGATCCTTTAGCACAGTGCGATAGCGTCATTGTTGAGAGATACCGTTTTTCTCGTGAGGGTGTTATTTACATCATTCATTTGTTGGAACCACATATTACGTGTTCAACACGGAGGAGCCGGGCTTTAACAACAGCACAGACTGTGTGCATTGGCCTGAGATTCTTTGCGAGTGGCACTTTCCTTTATACTATTGGAGATGCAGAGAACTTGGTGAAAAGTACTGTCTGTCGTGCCATTCGGAAAGTTTACCTGGCGCTCAAGCAGTTTTAGGGATTTTTGTGGTATTTCCAAGCCACTTAAGACCACAGGTTGTAAAGCAGGATTTTTTGCTATCGCAGGTACATTTATAATTGTTAATGACATGCAATCATGACCATACTGTGACGGGTGGAGAGACGACACACACACAACAAGCAGTTTTCTTAACCCCGGCAGGGTAATTTATTAGAAGTGAAATATGGAGTGCTAGGTGCAAGGTCCGGTGGTTAGTGGATGCCAGGCGTGGGAGTGCTAGTTCTGGGAATGCTTCTTCCAGTTCCGCGTGATCTCCGTGCCAAATGCTAATCCGTCCACCGTGCAAACGTGTCTTCAAAGTGGGTTCCCGTGAGAGCTGCCGATCGTCAATCCTCCGAGCCTGGGGAACAGAAGACATCAATGTTAGCTGTGGCTTGCATGGGAGTATAAGCTCCCCGTGTCTTCTGTTCTGCTGGCTTTTATGCTCCTTTAATTGTTGCCTTGACGATCGGCAGCTGTGTCTCATCTGTTTCCCTGGCGACGCTGATTGCGCAAGGGGTGACTCGCCACACCCCGCCCCCCCTAAGCGTCGACCTGGGGCATCGGGACCATCCTCGACCATCCGACCTAGATGGGTGTGGGGGGAAAGGGGCTTCACCTGACCGGGACGTCCAACCTGACTAGAGTCTCGACAGACCGTTGGCATTGCCATTGGATACTCCAGCCCTGTGTACCACAATAAAGTGGAAGTCCTGGAGCGTCAGAAACCACCGAGTTACTCGGGCGTTGGTGTCCTTGGCCTTTGCCATCCACTGCAAGGGGGCGTGATCTGTAACGAGGGTGAAGCTTCTCCCGAGCAGGTAGTATCTGAGCTCCAGGACTGCCCACTTTATAGCTAGAGCCTCCTTCTCTACGGTTGCGTATCGAGACTCAGCGGGGGTGAGCCTCCTACTGATGTACACAATGGGATGTTCGCCACAATACCAATAAGTATGACTAACAGTATGTGTCCTTCAGGCTTCCCTAACGTGATTGGTGCCATAGACTGCACACACGTCCCCATCAAGGCCCCACCAGGCCCCAATGAGGGGGATTTTGTGAACCGAAAGGGGGTTCACAGTGTAAATATGCAGGTAAATTACGATTACCATTTACAATATTCCTGATTAGTAATATATTACTTGAAAAAAAATATGCAGTTGACTGATTAAAATCTCTTAGATGGTGTATGACTCTATGCTCCATATCACCAATGTGGAAGCAAAATGGCCAGGATCAGTGCATGACTCAAGCATTTTCAGAGAGTCACATTTATGCACATTATATGAATGTGGTAATGGAACATACATTTCAAGCTCAAAGTATTATACACAGTATTATGCTGAGCCAAACAGAACTGCATTTTTCCATTATACAGGGGATTTTGACGGGATCCTGCTTGGAGACAGGGGCTATGCCTGCAGGCAGTATTTTATGACGCCCTTCCCTGAGCCAAACGCTGGACCTCAAACCCGTTACAATGCAGCTCTAGCCAGGATAAGGGCACGCATTGAAATGACCTTTGGGCAACTAAAGGGAAGATTTCAGTGTCTGAAAAGTCTGAGGGTTGCACCTGACAGGGCCTGTGACATAATTGTTGCATGTGCCATATTGCATAACATTGCCACCATCAGAAAGGAAAAGACCCCTGTGGTGGGGGTGCAGCCTGATGATGACCTCCAGCTAGTGCACTTGGACCAACCTAGCGGCAGAGCTGCACGGGACAGAATTGTGGAACACCATTTTTGAATATAAAAAAAGACAAGACAAATATGCTTAGTTCCTTGAGTTTTATTGAAAATATTCTTTATAAAGAAAAGCCAGCAAGTCATCTTTTGCCTGCAATAAGAGATAGTTATGTTAAGTCAGAAATACTACTATGTCTGAAATAGTATATTAGCAAAGCAACTCTATCTCCAGTGCAATTTTTCTCTTTTTCAAGTTATCGAGTTCTATTTCTCCTCTTAATTTCTCTTTTTTCAACTCAAAATACTCAATTTTCTGTTTAAGATGCTGTTTACATAACGACGGATGTCACCCTGTGTAATTTCGTGAAAAAAAAGGTCAAAACATGTCTCATGCAACAAAAGTAAAAGTACAACACTGCCCCACCTATGTATCAGCAGTTCTTTGTGCAGACTGTTCTGGAAGCCTTTCTGTAGGCCTTTCTCTAGGTGTGGACTCCTGCAACTCATGTTGCAGACAGAAAGAATAGGTACACAAGTATATACAAATTAAGGTAAAGTTATTTATGCACTTACAGGTTCTTCCTCCAGAGGACAATATGAGAGGGTTTCTTCACTGTCCTGTGCAATGGAAATAAATGGGTATTACAAAGTGTTGCACTCTTTCCTTTTGATGTAAAAGTTAGAAAAACACAACTTGCTGCATATGCTTCAGCCACCACTTGCTTGGGAACAGGTCAAAGTGTTGGTGTATTGTCTAAAACTGCACAAAAGAGGGGGGACATAATGTCATTACAATTAACTACACTGTAAACAAAATTGTGATTAATAACTCATGGCAACATATTTTATATGAACTAAAAGTTTAAAAGTTTTCACTTTCACAAACATTTCAAATGACTGTACCAGCCATTTGGATTATACTTCATTTAATGCAGCAACAAACCATTTTACAGTGTACTAAGAGAATTGAAAGCTCATTTAGCCTACCAGTAATGAAGATGTGGCTGCTACTGATCCATGGCTTTGGGTCTAAGGAAGAGCTGCCCCCAGGGATGGCCTCCACAATGGGTCGGTTTGAATTCAACCCAAGGGCCAGCTCTTCTGCTGGGGTATATTGTGGGAGTGCAGGACCACCACCTGTTTTTTTTCTTTCAGCCTTTTTCTTGGTGGCCGTTATAGACAAACACATCATTTAACAGTGGCTTTTAAAAAGGGGAAAAAAGTGGCTTTTTAAAATAAGGACTGTATAAGAAGTAAAGGCTACCATTTTGTAGAATATTTTTGTACTTCACTTTTACTTGTTCCCATGTTCAAGTGGGTCCCGTGGTGGCTCTGACATAAAAGAACAAAGTTTATGAAAAAAAAAAAAATGCACAAATACATACAGTAGAAAGTGATAGAAACATCTAACATGGACACCACTTACGCATTTATTTTGTCTGCTACTTTTTGCCAGCCCTCTCTCCTAGCTTTTGCAGACTTTGACGTGTTCCCTGGTGTTTTCATAAAATCTTCATATTCGGCATAACCTTCCATTAAAAGTTCTTGTTCTGCTTGGGAGAAAAACTGGGCGCGTTCTTTAGCCATGCTGAACAGCCAACAACAGCGTTGCTGATCATTGTTTCTACAGTCGTGGCCAAAAGTTTTGAGAATTACATATATATTTGTTTTCAAAAAGTTTGCTGCTAAACTGCTTTTAGATCTTTGTTTCAGTTGTTTCTGTGATGTACTGAAATATAATTACAAGCACTTCACACGTTTCGAAGGCTTTTATCGACAATTACATGACATTTATGCAAAGAGTCAGTATTTGCAGTGTTGGCCCTTCTTTTTCAGGACCTCTGCAATTCGACTGGGCATGCTCTCAATCAACTTCTGGGCCAAATCCTGACTGATGGCAACCCATTCTTTCATAATAACTTCTTGGAGTTTGTCAGAATTAGTGGGTTTTTGTTTGTTCACCCGCCTTTTGAGGATTGACCACAAATTCTCAATGGGATTAAGATCTGGGGAGTTTCCAGGACATGAACCAAAAATTTCAACATTTGGGTCCCCGAGCCACTTAGTTATCACTTTTGCCTTATGGTGGTGCACGATGGTGCTCCATCGTGCTGGAAAATGCATTGTTCTTCACCAAACTGTTGTTGGATTGTTGGAAGAAGTTGCTGTTGGAGGGTGTTTTGGTACTATTTTTTATTCATGGCTGTGTTTTTGGGCAGAATTGTGAGTGAGCCCACTCCCTTGGATGAGAAGCAACCCCACACATGAATGGTGTTAGGATGCTTTACTGTTGGCATGACACAGAACTGATGGTATGGCTCACCTTTTCTTCTCCGGACAAGCCTTTTTACAGATGCCCCAAACAATCGGAAAGGGGCTTCATCGGAGAATATGACTTTGCCCCAGTCCTCAGCAGTCCATTCACTATACTTTCTGCAGAAGATCAATCTGTCCCTTGTGGCGAACCACAAGTATTATGTTTATTATGAGACATTCACCAGGGTACTGTACCTTTAAGGGAGGGAGGAGTCAGTTTAGTGATGTTCCGGTTTTTACGTGTGTGGTTGTTTTGATCTCACTCGCTGTTCGGCGCGAGATATATTAAAGTGGATATTAAACTGACTCGACGCATCTTCGTCTCTTGTCTCCTCGTTTCTTGCTCTCCACAATTGGTGACCCCGACGCGTGTTGGATACGGCTGACTTATGTCACAACACGAAGGTAGTGAAAATGCGGCTGCTAGCGGCGCTGCTAACGTTGGTGCTACCTGCGCCGCCACCGTAAAATTACCAGACTTTTGGCAGCACAACCCACGGGCGTGGTTTCAGCATATCGAGGCTCAGTTTCAGCTGAGAGAAATAACGCAGGACGTTACGAAATATTTCCACGTGGTAGCAGCACTGGATGCCTCGACCACAGCCAGGGCTATGGCGCTGTTAGAGGCTCCTCCGGTTGACCAAAAATACGACGCACTCAAAACACGGCCCGCCGACAGCGTGAGGACGGTTGGTGTTATTACCATTCCAGGTTTGGGGCCAAGGCCAAGCAGTGTCGCCAACCTTGCAGTTTCAGAGCCCAGGGAAAAGCCAGGGCTGGCGCTCATTAACAGCTATGGGCACTGGCCGTGACTGCAAGCTGTTATTCATCACTGACACCTTGTCTGGCCGGCGGCTGCTGGTTGATTCTGGGGCTCAACGCAGCATCCTGCCGGCGACAGCTGTGGACACTATGGTTGGCGGGCACGGCCCCCCGATGGACGCTGCCAACGGCACACCCATTCGTACCTATGGTACAAGGTATGTGGAAGTGTGTTTCGGCGGGCGGCGTTTCGGCTGGGATTTTGTAATGGCCGCCGTGTCTAAGTCACTCCTGGGGGCAGATTTCCTTTGCGCTTACAGTCTGTTGGTGGATGTTACAAACTGCCGGCTAATCGACGCCCTGTCTTTTGCTTCATACCCCTGCACGCTTGGAGGGGTGGGGGCGCTTTGTCTGTCGAA
This sequence comes from Triplophysa bombifrons, assembly GCA_029783895.1. Taxonomy (NCBI): domain Eukaryota; kingdom Metazoa; phylum Chordata; class Actinopteri; order Cypriniformes; family Nemacheilidae; genus Triplophysa; species Triplophysa bombifrons. The sequence continues at coordinate 17,273,454 of CM056456.1, read as the reverse complement.
CACGCTTGCTACCGGGGACTTGTATCAACGCCTGCTATCTGAGTTCCCTGATATCACCACGCCCACTTTTTCATCGGCGGTGGCTAAGCATGGCGTGGAGCACTACTTCACCACGGTTGGCCCCCCAGTCTATGCACGGGCCCGGCGCCTCGACTCAGCCAAGCTTGCGATCGCCAGGGAGGAGTTCGCTACCATGGAGCACCTCGGCATCGTGCGCCGCTCTAACAGCCCGTGGGCCTCCCCCCTACACATGGTGACCAAGGCTGATGGCGGTTGGCGTCCCTGTGGTGATTTCCGTCGCCTGAACAACGCCACCACTCCCGACCGGTACCCAGTGCCGCACATACAGGACTTCTCCGCTCACCTAGCTGGTGCCACCATCTTTTCCAAGGTGGACTGTCCATCCACAGGATGTCCCAAAGACAGCAGTCATCACACCCTTTGGCCTTTTTGAATTCCTTCGGATGCCTTTCGGTCTCAAGGGCGCAGCGCAGACGTTTCAGCGCCTCATGGACTCTGTGTTGAGGGACATGCCATTCTTATTTGTTTACTTGGACGACATTCTCGTGGCCAGCGCGTCCGCAGACGCCCACCTGACGCATCTCAGGCAGCTATTCGGCCGACTCAATGAGCATGGTCTCATCCTCAACCCGGCTAAGTGTGAGTTTGGCCGGTCATCATTACTTTCCTCGGCCACCACTTCACCCCGCAAGGGGCCGTTCCCCTCCCTGCCAAGGTGGACACCATTGCCAGTTTCCCACGTCCACGGACTGTGAAGTCCTTGCAGGAGTTTCTGGGTATGGTGAACTTCTACAACCGTTTCCTTCCCCATGCGGCTCAACTCATGCGACCCTTATACGGCGCCTTGCGGGGTTGGAGGCCGGCGGACGTGTTGGATTGGTCCCCAGAGATGACTCATGCCTTTGATGCTGCCAAAACCGCCCTGGCCAACACTGCTCTACTGGCGCACCCGTCTCCGACCGCCCCTGTTGCTCTTACTTCGGACGCTTCTGATTACGCCGTGGGGGCTGTGTGTGAACAGTGGGTGGGTGGAGCCTGGCAGCCGCTGGCCTTTTTCAGCAGGAAGCTCCGTGACAACGAGAGGAAATACAGCACCTTTGACAGGGAGCTCCTGGGTCTTTTCCTCGCCACCCGTCATTTCCGTTTCTTGTTAGAGGGCCGGCGTTTCACTGCTTTCATTGACCACAAACCGCTGACGTTTGCAATGGCGAAGTCTTCGGAACCATGGTCTGGTCGACAGCAGCGTCAGCTCTCTGCCATCTCCGAATTTACCACTGACATTCAGCATGTGGCCGGTAAAGACAATTTCGTTGCAGACTGCCTTTCCCGGGCTGTTGCTGGGTCCGTCCATTTAGGCCTTGACTACGCTACGATGGCTGTGGATCAGACCACGGACGCTGAGGTGCAAGCCTACAGGACGGCCCCCACGGCGTTGCTCATGGAGGATGTGGTTTTTGACACGGCCAACGCTACACTCCTCTGCGATGTCTCCACTGGACAACCGCGCCCTATGGTACCTGCTGGCTGGAGGCGTAAGGTTTTTGACGCCATCCACAGCCTTTCCCACCCAGGGGTGAAGGCCTCTACAAAGCTGGTGGGGGCCAAGTTTGTCTGGCCAGGCCTGCGGAGGGACGTCAGGGCCTGGGCGGCTGCCTGCGTGGCGTGCCAGCGAGCAAAGGTGACCCGGCATACAAAGGCCCATTTGGCACCGTTCAAAGTGCCAGAGAGACGTTTTGATCATGTGAATGTGGATCTGGTGGGCCCACTTCCCCCCTCCCGTGGTTACACCTACCTCCTTACCATGGTGGACAGGACCACCAGATGGCCTGAAGTGGTTCCCCTGTCTTCAATTACTTCAGCTGATGTGGCCCGGGCATTCATTATGGCTTGGGTGGCCCGTTTTGGCACACCATCCGACCTCTCCTCGGACCGAGGTCCACAGTTCACATCGGAGCTTTGGACTGCGGTCGCTGAGGTCCTGGGGGTGAAGGTCCACCGTACCACGGCCTATAACCCACAGAGCAATGGACTTTGTGAGCGGTTTCATCGCGACATGAAGGCCGCGCTAAGGGCCAGCCTTACGAGCTGCGACTGGGCTGATCGCCTCCCATGGGTCATGCTTGGCCTTCGCTCTGCGCCAAAAGAAGATCTTCAAGCCTCATCGGCCGAGCTTGTGTACGGACAGCCTTTGCGCGTTCCAGGGGAATTTCTTCCTGATGCCGCGGCCCGGTGGTCGGTGGCCTCTCATCGTGCTGGGGCCCGGGACATTGCTGATGCTTTTGTTCCCATTCCCACATCTCACCATGGCCTCCCAAAGTCCTACGTGCCCAAGGATTTACTGTCGGCCAAGTATGTTTTCATCCGCCACGATGGCCATCGTACCCCGCTGCAGCCCCCCTACGATGGACCCTTCCGTGTCCTGGTGGGGGGGTCTAAGAACTTCGTTGTGGATATGGGGGGCAGGCCTGAGCGGGTGGCGATAGACCGTCTCAAGCCTGCTCATCTTGATATTGGTGCACCACTTCAGCTTGCCCAGCCTCCACGGCGAGGGCACTCCCCTTCGGCAGCCTCGGCCCCTGCCCTGCCCCTGGCCCTTCGCCCTTCTCCTGTTAAGCGAAGCCGTTATGGCCGCCTTATTTGCCCCACTGTACGTTGACTTTCCTAAAAACTGTCAAATCTGTTCTGTTTTGTTATTATGTATAGAGTCCTATGTTTTATTAAGGGTGAATTCTGGGGGGGCCTGTGTGGCGAACCACAAGTATTATGTTTATTATGAGACATTCACCAGGGTACTGTACCTTTAAGGGAGGGAGGAGTCAGTTTAGTGATGTTCCGGTTTTTACGTGTGTGGTTGTTTTGATCTCACTCGCTGTTCGGCGCGAGATATATTAAAGTGGATATTAAACTGACTCGACGCATCTTCGTCTCTTGTCTCCTCATTTCTTGTTCTCCACACCCTGATGTTTTTTTTGGAGAGAAGTGGCTTCTTTGCTGTCCTTCTTGACACCAGGCCATCTTCCAAAAGTCTTCGCCTCACTGTGCGTGCAGATGCGCTCACACCTGCCTGCTGCCATTCCTGAGCAAGCTCTGCAGATCCCGCAGCTGAATCCTCTTTAGGAGACGATCCTGGCGCTTGCTGGACTATCTTGGACGCCCTGAAGCCTTCTTTACAAGAATTAAACCTCTTTCCTTGAAGTTCTTGATGAACCTATAAATTGTTGATTAAGGTGCAATCTTAGTAGCCACAATATTCTTGCCTGTGAAGCCATTTTTATGCAACGCCATGATGGCTGCACGCGTTTCTTTGCAGGTCAGAGAGGCGTGTCCTCGCTACAAACCTTAAAGGGGTTTGTTGGTAGCCGTGCGGACCCACACTGCGCTGCTGTTTTGTTTTGTTTAGTTTTAGTTGTGCTTTGTTTTTGTTGTTTTGCTTTATATTGTTTTGCGTTGATTTTGTTTTACTGATACCATCTGAAGCGTTATACCGTTGTCTTTCTCATTGTTCCTCTTCCTTTGACTATGCAATGATCAATAGATCTAATATATTTTCCTGTTCTGTTAGTAGTTCATGAGAGAGCAGCGCAATTAGCGGCCCGTGCATGAAGCTGGACATATGGTATGGGGTTCTTATTCCTTCTATTGCTGTGATTGGAATGCCGTGATTTTTACGTGTGTCTATTAGTTTGGTTGGGTGAGGCACTATGGAGCGTGGGGTTTAACCTTAACCATATGAGCAACCTTCTTCGGCCGTTGTCTTCCGCTCTCTACATACCAGGCTTGCTATGAGAACATTGATCACCTTACAACTGATTGCGAGTAACTGAAAGGTATCTGTAATTAATTGTTTCTTAGTGTCTCATGACTGTTCAATTCAATTCAATTCAAGTTTATTTATATAGCGCTTTTCACAATGTGTATTGTTTCAAAGCAGCTTTACAGGGGCAAACAGGAAAAACAGAAAAGTTAAAACACAGCACAGTGCATGGTATTTATACAACGAGTAAGATCATTCTAATAAATAATATCTAATTTCTAAATAAATAAATAAATGAATGAATGCAGTCTCCCGGTGAGCAGGCCAACACTGCCCTGCTGTGGCGAGGAACCCAAACTCCAATGATTGATTAATGGAGAAAAAAACCTCGGGAGAAACCAGGCTCTGCCGGGAGGGCCAGATCCCCTCTGACGTGTCATAGCTTCACTCAAACTGGTGACATGTGATTTAAGTTTAGCATTTAATACCAAATATTGTAACTTCAGCATTAATAAGACAAATAGTCCGTCTTTGCTCTTGGTTGGGGATGTAGTGGTCTGAGCTGGGATGGTCCGATGGTCATATTTCTCTTGGCTGGTGGTGGAATTGCCTTAGATGGAGCTGGGATGGTCAGTCAGTCTGCAGCTGTAGCTGGCGTGATCTCAAATTGGGGATGGGCATCTGTCGGTCGTCTGGACATGGTGGAACTTCTTCCTACCTCGGGATGGGCATCCCGAGGCAGAGGCGGAAAGAGAATAAAGAGAATAATTAGCGTAGCTGCTGTTCATTAACTATGCATTAAGTGAAAGCTTGGCTGAAAAGATGTGTCTTTAATCTAGATTTAAATTGGGAGAGTGTGTCTGACCCTCGAATAGTATCAGGAAGGCTATTCCAGAGTTTAGGTGCTACGTATGAGAAAGCTCGTCCCCCTTTGGTGGATTTTGTTATTCTAGGTGTTGTCAAAAGTCCTAAGTTTTGAGATCTTAGGGAGCGTGATGGGTTGTAACGTGATAAAAGCTTGGTTAAGAAAGTAGGTGCTAAACCGTTCAGGGCTTTGTAAGTAATTAAAAGAATTTTAAAATCAATACAATACTTAATGGGTAGCCAGTGAAGCGATGATAAAACTGGGGTTATGTGATCGTATTTTCTTGACCTAGTAAGAACTCTGGCAGCTGCATTCTGAACTAACTGTAGTTTGTTTATCGATGATACAGGACAACCACTAAGTAGAGGATTACAATAGCCAAGCCGTGAGGTCACAAATGCATGAATAAGCTTTTCTGCGTCTGCAACACATAAACTATTTTGTAATTTGGCAACATTTCTAAGGTGGAAGAAGGCTGTTTTTGTGATATTTGAGATGTGATTTTTAAATGACAGGTTGCCGTCTAATATAACGCCTAGGTCTTTAACAATATTTGTTGGAGTAGCAGTGCAGCCTTCAATTTGCAGGCTGTAATCGGAGATATTCTGTTTACTTAATTTTGGTGCTATAAGTAATATTTCTGTTTTGCTAGAGTTTAAAAGGAAGAAATTATTAGTCATCCAATGTTTTATGTCCTCGATGCACTCTGCCAGTTTGGATAGCTTAAATGAATCATTTGGTCTTGATGAGATATATAGCTGAGTATCATCTGCATAACAGTGGAAGCTAATTTCTAATAATGTTGCCTAGGGGCAGCATGTATATGGAGAAAAGCAAGGGTCCTAAAACCGATCCCTGAGGTAATCCATAATTTACTTGCGTAAGATTTGACGATTTCCCATTTAAATGGACGTATTAATATCTGTCTGTTAAGTAAGATCTGAACCATTTCAGTGCCTGTCCCTGAATACCGATATAATTGTGTAAACGATCTAGTAGTATTTTATGGTCTACAGTATCGAAAGCAGCACTAAGGTCAAGCAGGACTAAGAGTGAGATGTTACCTTTATCTGAAGCAATAAGGAGGTCATTTGTAATTCTAACGAGCGCAGTTTCAGTGCTGTGAAAAGCCAGACTGAAACTTTTCGTGCATGTCATTATTTTGTAGGAAGGTACACAGTTGAGTTGACACTACTTTTTCTAGTATTTTAGACAAGTACGGGAGATTTGAAATCGGTCTATAGCTTCTAAGTTCATTGGGGTCTAAGTTTGTTTTTTTGATAAGAGGCTTAATTACAGCCAGCTTAAAGGGACCTGGGACATGTCCTAGATTAATTGATGAGTTGATGATGTTACAAATGGGCTCAATTACAGCAGGTAGTAACTCTTTTAATAAAGTAGTCAGAATGGGGTCTAATAAGCATGTCGTCAGTTTGGATGATGCAATAACTTTAATTAATTCTTCCTGATTTATCGGAGAAAAACACTCTAGCTTTCTTTTTGGGTGACGGTTGAAACTAATTCTTCCGACACACTTGGAGGTTTGGTTTTAGCTATGTTGTTTCGTATTATTTCGATTTTCTCTGCAAAAAAATGCATGAATTCATTGCTACCAAGGTGCGGCGGAATACCCAGGTCAGGTGGAGTCTGTTTGTTTGTTAGTTTAGCAATTGTACTAAATAAAAACATTGGATTGTTTTTGTTATTTTCTATGAGGTTACGGAAGTGCTCGGCTTTTGCTGCTTTTAGTGCCTTTTTGTAACAGCTTGCACTCTCTTTCCATGCAATTTTAAAAACCTCTAATTGGGTTTGTTTCCATTTTCGCTCCAGTTAACGAGTTTCTCTTTTTAGGGCGCGAGTGTTGTTAGTATACCATGGTGCTATGATCTTTTCATTAATCCTTTTTGACTTCATAGGTGCGACTGCTTCTAATGCATTAGAGAAAATGGTGCCCATGTTGCTGGTCATGTCATCGAGCGATTCTATATTTGTTGGCAAGGTTATTAAAGGAGTCAGATCTGGCAGGTTCCTTATCTTTAGTAGGTGAGGTATTGTTCTACCCTGTCGATAACGAGATATACAACAGATTTCTGCAGTGTGCAGTGTACATGTTATAAGATGGTGATCGGAAACATCGTCACTTTGAGGTATAATATCGATATTGGTTAGATCCGCTCTGTGAGATATAATCAAATCTAGTGTTGCCGTTTGCCGTCTCATTGCCGTTTTGGCAATTCTTTTAGAAGAATAAATTTAAACTTGACTTATACATGTGTCTTCATCCTTCCGGGTCACTGTGAACTTGTGCGCCCTTAGTGGTCTGGGTGCTTATGTCCTGGGGAGATGGTCCCTAGATGGCATAGTTGGCTACTTTAAACACTAAAAGAAACTGCCTGCTGGTCACAATAGCATGCATCATACTATGTCCATAACTAAGTTTAGGTATTAAATGCAAACTGACCATACTGTCAGAGCTATGCAAATGAGGCGACATGAGAAACAAAGGAACTTTTCTGGCCCACTTATCACTTTCATGGCATTGGCCCACAGACCACCTGGGGGCAGGCCAGGTATGGATTTAAAACAACATCACCGATCCACATTGTATACTTTGGGATTAGGAATTGGAAGGGAAAAGAAAGAGGATGCGGAGGAAAAGCTTGGGGCTCCCCTCGTTTCAACAGGACTGCATTCTGAAACCATTCAAGATTTCCATCCACGCACATACGGATATTGGTCCAACACCGAGATTGCAAGTATCCGATTATATATATAGAATAGCTGCGTTAAGAGCATGCCTCTTTGTTAAAGATGATTTTATTGGTTTCCAGACATGTTATACCTGCCTCGCGGCCATGACCTCTCTCTCACTCTCTCTCTCTCTGTGCTTCCTAGCACGTTTGTGTTTCATGTATTTGTTTGTGTTTATGCGATCATCATTTATGTTACCATGTAGAGTAGAGTTTAATAAAAAAACATGAAGGCATTTGTGATGGGTTTTGTGTGCTCACGCTCACAAAGGGGTCATTTAAACTGTGTTTTGATCTATGCTACCTCTGCTCTTAATTCTGTTTGGTAAAGTCACGTTTCTCATGGTCATGAGATAACATTAGTGTATAAAATCATTGATGCATTTGCTAGATGAATACATATAGAACTTTTATCACTATAGGCCTACTGCTAATCAGAAATTTTAAAATATGTATGTGTAATGACGATTATTATATGTATTTTCCTAAACTAGGAAAATACAGCTAAACTAATTCCTTGACTGAAATTGACGTTTTAAATAACTAATTTCATGGATGTGGTCTTGATAGATCTGGTGGAGAATCATATTTGGTGAGGTAAACTCATCGCTAAAAATCGCTACAGCATTTTCATTTACACACAGCGCGTTGAGTGTTGCAAAATTCAATGTGGACTTGACAATGCATTTCGATCTGACCACGGCCCCTCCCCGATACAGCGTCATTGCGTGAAGGCGGAGTTCGAGACTGTAATCCCAATGGTTGAGTGATGTTTTGTCCTGCGACAACGCCGTTCTCACAGTCACAAGTTTCCCAGCTGTGGGGGATTTCAACCGGAACTGAGCTGTATGGGCTAAACATGCTCGCATGCAAAGTGTTTTCTATGGTTCTTACTATACAGATTGGATGTGAGACTTTAATTCTAAAATCTTCTCTGTCAGCCTAGCAAATAAAACCCTCACAGCTGACAGAGAAGTATAAGATAAACATATGACATGAGGTGCAACTAACAATGATAGGAATAGAAGCCATAACTCACTGGTTTGAAGAGCAATTCTGACTTACCAAGGTTGCCCGATGAATCATAGTATGTACTCTTAAAAAGAGAAACAGTTAGCAAGCGAACACGCTGAAGCTATGCTAACCGCGTTAAGTTAACTATCAATTCTGGTTTAGAATCTTCAAATAAATAAAAAGAACCAGGTTGTTGAGTGTAGAAGGGTTCGTATATTTGGAAGGAAGGAAGGAAGGAAATAGGGTCGGCGTGGCTGGTAAGAATATTTTTATTGGCAAAGCACAAAACATAAAGCAAAAGTAAATAATATATAAACTATGGCCTCCTGGCACATAAGACTCCTTTAATTCGTTTCCGGTATTCCTCTCGTGCTTGTCGCTTCTTCCTCGTCCTCAGCCAAACTCTCTCTCTCTCGAACCTCCCCTCGTGTTGGCTTTTATCCTCTTCGCGCCAATCACTGTAATTACAGACAGGTGTTTACAATCGGCCTTTGACCTACTTATTTCCCGCCGATTTCCTGTCTCTCTCTCACCAGACTCCGCTAGACCACGCCCCCCTTGCCACATTGAGATATCAGGATAAGTTAGCAACGACAGTGATAAGTAACAATAATAAAATGCACTTATATTAAAACCAAGTGCAAGTACAAGGATACAAACAAACTAACATACTATATTTTATAAACACGTTTCTAACTTCAATAACATTTAAAGGAAATGACCTATACTCACAAAAACAGTTCCACAGTTCATGTGGTATAATGCACACCTTTTACATTTTTGATATTTATTACAATAAACTAAGATATGTAAATATTGCTGTGTATTTCACTAATGTATGGAATTGGTTCATACACAAAATATACCATTATTTAAAGCTCAACAGCATTTACAGGGAATGACTTACAGATCCAACAGTGTTCATGTGAGTCTATTTATACCCTATTTATCATTTTTTATTTTTGTTAATCACTCATTTGGTTTGTATGAACACACCACATTTGCATATTAATGACAGAAGGTTTTTTGTCTTTCAGTTTTTATTTATTTAAGTGTGTTCATTGATTTATTATGTTTTATTTATTATAGTTTACAGTTATGTTTTTCTAAATTCAAAGGGCCGCAAAGCCAGGTGTTTTCTGCAATGTTAAAATAGTCAGTGGTATCCCCAGAATGTGTCTGTAAAATTTCAGCTCAAAATACAACACATATCTATTATTACAACAATAGAAAACGTGCCGTTTTTATGTGTGTCTCTTTAGATGCAAAGATTGTGGACGACCTGGATAATTTTTCTTAAGATCAGTGTACAGTCTAATGATCATGACAACAATAAGCCCTTAAACAGCAGGACTAAATACAGCTGAAAGAAAAAGTATGTGAACCCTTTGGGCTTACTTGGATTTCTTCATAAATTGGTCATAAAATGTGTTCTGATCTTCATCTAATTCACAACTATCGAGAAACACAGTCTGCTTAAACTAATACCGCACAAACATTATATGTTTTCATGTTTTTATTGAACACAACATGTAAACATTCATAGTGCAGGGTGGAAAAAGTATGTGAACCTTTGGGTTTAATAACTGGTTGACCCTCGTTTGGCAGCAATAACCTCAAACGTTTCCTATAGTTGCAGATCAGACCTGCACAACGGTCAGGAGAAATTTTGGACCATTCCTCTTTACAAAAGTGTTTCAGTTCAGCAATATTCTTGGGATCTCAGGTGTGAATCGCTCTCTTGAGGTCATGCCACAGCATCTCAATCGGGTTGAGGTCAGGACTCTGACTGGGCCACTCCAGAAGAGGTATTTTCTTCTGTTGAAGCCATTCTGTTGTTGATTTACTTCTATGCTTTGGGTCGTTGTCCTGTTGCATCGTCCATCCTCTGTTAAGCTTCAGTTGGCGGACAGATGGTCTTAAGTTTTCCTGCAAAATGTCTTGATAAACTTTGGAATTCATTTTTCCATCGATGACAGTAATCCGTCCAGGGCCTCAGGCAGCAAAGCAGCCCCAAACAATGATGCCCCCTCCACCATATTTCACAGTTGGGATGAGGTTTTGATGTTGGTGTACTGTGCCTTTTGTTCTCCACACATAGCGTTGTATGTTCTTTCCAAACAACTCAATTTTGGTTTCATCTGTCCACAGAATGTTTTGCCAGTAGTGCTGTGGAACATCCAGGTGCTCTTTTGCAAACTTCAAACGTGCTGCAGTGTTTTTTTTGGACAGCAGTGGCTTCCTCCGTGGTGTCCTCCCATGAAGTCCATTCTTGTTTAATGTTTTCCTTATTGTAGATTTGTCAACAAAAATGTTAGCATGTGCCAGAGATTTCTGTAAGTGTTTAGCTGACACTCTAGGATTCTTCTTCACCTCATTGAGCATTCTGCGACCACGCCTAGGGAGTGTAGCAACAGTGGTGAATTTTCTCCATTTGTAGACAATCTGTCTTACCGTGGACACATGGACATCAAGGCTTTTATATATACTTTTGTAGCCCTTTCCAGCTTTATGTAAGTCAACAATTCTTGATTGTGGGTCTTCTGAGAGCTCTTTTGTGCGAGGCATGGTTCACATCAAACAACGCTTCTTCAGAACAGCAAACTCAAAACTGGTGTGTGTTTTTTATTGGACAGGCCAGCTTTAATCGACACATCCAATCTCATCACATTGATTGGACCCCAGGTTGGCTAACTCCTGGCTCCAATTAGCTCTTGGAGAAGTCATTAGCCTAGGGTTTCACATACTTTTTCCACCCTGCACTATGAATGTTTACATTTTGTGTTCAATAAAAACATGAAAACATATAATGTTTGTGCGGTATTAGTTTAAGCAGACAGTGTTTCTCGATTGTTGTGACTTAGATGAAGATCAGAACACATTTTATGACCAATTTATGAAGAAATCCAAGTAAGCCCAAAGGGTTCACATACTTTTTCTTTCAACTGTATAAAAACTGTCATTGATTGTTTCCGTAACATCATACTGTATTAAGAAGTTGGGGCGTCTAAACATTTGCACTGGGCTATTTTTAGAAATGATGTTATTATTCTTTAGTGTGAACTTTGTTATCATTTCTTTAGTGAAATAACTTGTTCAGGGCTGGGCTAAATTAAAAATAAACCTTCCAATTGGACAATTCTCCCGGAAAAGCATGCAGCACGGCCACATGAGAGCAAGGAGAGCAGTGGAAGGAGCATGCGCAGACATCACTTTCAGCTTTGTAAGCAGGATAGAGAGAGCATGTCTGCTATCTAGACAGGATGAGGAGATCCTGAGTAGGCTACTCCCTTCTGTGGGTGCCTATAAATGGCGCCTCTTCTCGTTCTGGTGTCTCTCTCAACGAGAAGGCCCATGGAGGTGCTCGATTGGGATCGTGTTGTCCTTCTTACAAGAGAGACTGGAGACTAACATCTCCCCCTCCACACTGAATGTGTATGTTGTTGTTATCGCCACTCGTCACGACTCAGTTGATGGAAAGTCTCTAGGGCAGCACAACCTGGTCACCAGGTTCCTAAACGCCGTGAGAAGGCAGAATCTGCCGGCGGAGCGTATGCCTGCGAAAGCACCTTCCCACCCTCCAGTAGGTTGGGTCAGTGTGCAATCTACCTCCTTTCTTACCCAACCACATGGTTAAGAACAGGCATTCCATCCATCACTAAGCAAGCACCCCTGGGGGTCGGCTGGGCAGAGCACCCTTCCCCCTTAGGCCGGGAGAACATATGAACTATCACAGATAGCTCTAACCGGACCCCCTGGGTAGGAAGTGGCCTCTGCAGCGCATCCCTAATTAAGGCAGTCGCACTCACCCGGTGTAAACCTGATCCAGACGGCCTCTTGCCAGTAGAGAGCTAAGGCCTCCGTCTGTGAAAGGTTACCGGTCAGGGTGTACCCATATTTCTCCAAGAAAGCACTGGGACCCCCGACCATCACACTGGAAGGTTACAGTTTCACGACAGCCTCTTGCTGACATGCCCAGGCCTCGTGCTGACACGCCCAGGCCTGCTACGGTCGCTTCGCTAGAGATTGTGACACGATACAATGTCGAGAGACCGACAGAAAGGGAACCTAATGGAGGGAACGAGACGTTGTGGTCCTTATGCCACAACACTTATCGTCCTCTCGACACAATGTCTCGTGCCCTCCATCAGGGAACTGAGGTTACAGACATAACCGAGATGTTATCAAACCTCTGTGGAAATACTTCTTAGATGAAGCTAGATGAAGTGAAAAGATAGCACAATCCATCTGGCTTACGTCTTTTTGACGTCTGCAATACATAGTTCGCTCATCTGCAAAACGCCTCGGAGATGTCTGCACACCTTCAATACGTCTGCTAAGGATCTGGAGATCTATAAAACATCTGTTTAAAAAGATCTGCTAAACATCTTAGAAAGAGCAGCTTTACATCCATTCTAAATCATAAACATCTTACAGACATCTAGATGTCTATATGACGTCTGACAGCAGACATCTCCGAGACGTATTACAGATGAGCAAACTATGTCTTGTAGATGTCTTGAAGATGTAAATGCAAACGTCAAATAGACGTAAGCCAGATGTATGTGTGTTATCAGGGAAAAGATTTGACATTCTATTGATTTGTGCTTGTTGGAAGCCTATAAGAGATACTGGAATTATTGTCATTATTTGCCTTTAGTGATACTGTTGGTTTTGAGAGGATATCCCAGAGCTATTCTCTTGAGTGTTTGATTCACCTTACAGCCAAAAATGTTATACATTAAAACATAACAAATTAAGGAATAAACAAAGATCCCAATCAGAGTTGTTGGTCCTGTGTGTCAATTCCCAGTGGCCAAATTTGCTTGCAGTAATTCTTCTCAATGACAATAATTGATGAGCTAGTATTCTTGGTTGTCACTGTTATCAAAGAAGGATAAAATCAAATAATTTTTGTACTGTTACCCTGGTTATGGGCACTGCCTGAGAGTGTACATTTGTTTTGTGTGAGTGTGGATGTGGATGTGTGTGTGTCGTAACCATCACTGATTGCTGTAATTAGGGTGGCCACAGCTGCCTGTTGGGAAATCCTGCAGACATGAAAGGGATTTAACAGTCTTTAATAATCAGAAATCTTCTTATTCAGTGATATCTTAAGGAATATTTTACATTCATCCTTACAAGTATAGAATAGAATAGAATAGAATAGAATAGAATAGAATAGAATAGAATAGCAAAGCATAGCATAGAATAGAATACAGTAGACATATCTCAAGGGATCTTTCAGATAAATCAGGTGATTTCATGCTTCCAAAAGACAATGCTGCTATTAACGCTCAGAACAGAAACCATTTACAGTAACCTTAAACCCCCTTTATACAATACTTAAAAGATGGAATGGCTCCACATGTTTGTTATGTTAACAACAAAACCTTTTCTGCATTTATTGGCAGGATTGTTATAAGTACTTTTAAATAAGAGGGTAAAGAACCAAGTGTGTGAATTTCTATATTATACAGAAATCATGTTGAACTGTAGTGTTGGCTGGAGTGCAATTACCCGACTCAGAAGTTTTGAGCCTCTTAAAGTCTTGAAGAGGATAATGAGTTAAGAAGATGGCAGAAGCTCACAGAGTAATAAGAGCAAGTACTGGGACTCAATCGCTGGGTTAAAGAGTGCAAAACAGGGTCACAAAGTTTACGTCTTCCATTAACAAGCTCCATTATCAGCACAAATGCACACAGGCTCAACAAATTACATGACTGGTCTGTGGACCTTAAAGACGTGAGGAAACAATGTGATCAGGGGCCTGATTACCTTGCACATTGCACCAATACCTCAAAATTATATAACTCTGTAATGAAAATAATTTTATAATGGATCAGACAAAGCAAACTACATCTTCTTTCTGTGATCAAAAAGAATAACAGGCCATTATTTGCCTTTTTCATAAGTCTTAAATGAGTGCACAGTCCCCACGGAGAGAGATCACATTGTGTTCATATCTGTCAAATGCCCCTCCACACCAGCACTAATCCTACTTAAAGACTTCATGGATTAAGAGCAGCTTTTAGCGATAATATGCCCAGGGACTAGTTTCACTTGTTCATTCCCATTTTGGTGACTTTGGAATTTCTGAATGATGTTCACAAACCATCATTCATCATGTTGTTAACTTCAAAATATATTCTTTTGTGTTTTCTTCGGTTTGTATTATCTTTAATAATACAAAATAAGCCTGTCTTAAACATTTCGATCTTTTATCAGTCATGTGTAATATTTTTTTGCTGCAGAAATCTAATCCAGCTCCTGACCAACAGTTAACAAGAATGTGTGAAATGTCCCCATGTGAAGATGAGAAAAGTCCTCTAGGTTGAAATTGGAGTCACAGCGGACTGATTTCACTGAACTGTAAAATAGGATGTAAGATAGCAGCAAACTGTAGCCTCAAGGTATTACACCTTATTCTGAATTTTACTTGATGGGCACACCTGGAGCACAGGCTCAGATGGGAAAATCTGCCCGTGGCATTAAGATAGAGACGCTCCTCTATGGTGAGAGGGGGACAGGGGTCAGTTTTATAGCTTTTAAACCATCTTAATAATGTTTATTAAAATATATGCATGTAATATCAGAATGATGCCAGGTCTTTGGTTTAAATAGACTCTTATAGGCATTTTGAAAAGCTTGAAATTGAATTTTGAGTGAGATGCTAACTTTTTTATTTTACCCTTCATAAGAACATTTGTAATAGCGTTTAATTGCATTAACTCTGTTGTGGGAAACAATTGTCAGGAAAAACAAGGGATTATTCAACTATACAGAAATCCTAGAACAGCTGTGTTTAAGTGGTATAAATAGATTTTTTATAGTTTCTTTACAGTTTTGTTACGGTCAATTTTGTAAGCCAGATATCTGACTTTCTGTGATATTACCCTTATTGAGACCTGTTCTTTATATATATATATACATAAAATGTAAAAATATATTTTACAGAAGTTTACTGGAACTTTTTACAGATTTTTTACATATAATTGTACAATTTGTATAATTTACAGTATTTGTCTTATTTTACAGTGGTAAGCATTTAGAAACGCATGCAGTTATTCTTATATAGTTTTATGTACAATTGAAAGAGGAGAAGGAGAAAGCACACCTAAAGAGTAACATTGTGTTATTTCCTGTGCAAAAGCTGGTGTTTGTCCATTTTTGTCCATTTTTGTATTTGGATGTCTGCACTGGACAATTAAAGTACTATAGAAAATAGTTGTCTGTTGTAGTATTTGGATGTCTGCACTAGAAAATGAAAGTACTATAGAAAATTCGCTGTGTGTGCAAGCACACTTGGCAAAAAATGTTTTTCTGAATCTGATTAATTTTTTATTTGCATTCCCTTGTTAACTCAATCCTTTCATCTGCATTAAAGCTTGTATTGAAGCAACTAAAATGTATACAAATACAACACGCACATCCTCTTCAATGTATGTAAATCTATGCAAAGGACATTTTATGATTTAAATTCGCAGGTGTTTCACAAAGCCCTCTTCATTGCTTGCCCACATTACCATGTGCACCCATTACATTCTGCATTCATGTGCTCTTGTATTCTCAGAAGAGAGGACAGCGCTCTTGTTTTTCTGCCCTGTGCAGCTGAAGAATGCAGAGATTAGACCGAAACCTATCAGTATGTTTAGTTGGCTTCTCCATTGGGCACAGAACTAACTGCTTAAATTAATATTTACTTAAATAAAGAAAACATGGTTAACTGAAGCAATAGGTTGATACTTAGTGAATTTGGTAGATTTTGAGAGTTAGAACTGCAATGTGTGATATTAATGAGGATATATTGATTGAAACGCTGTATAATATAACAACGTCTTCAGAGGTGTATAAAGCCCTTAAAGCGTTATGTTTTTATTACTTTAGAATGAGCTGTTTCTATCTACACTGCGGGTCCACTTGCATGGAGTTCGTTATGTTGTTCTATTCCTTAAATGGACAAACTGCTCTACAGAGTCAGTCAGAGTTTCGTAAGCATGTTATCTCCTTCGGCAAAGATGTGAAAAAGCGACGTCATCTTTGTCTTGTGTCAGCCACTGTGGTGCTTTGAAAGGGAGGCTAGATGGCGCAAAATTTCACAAACTGGACCTTTAATCAAAACAAAATAGGTTTTTAGAATGTATAGCACCGATAACATCATAAAAAATGACATAAAATACTAACATTAGATTATAATAAGATTACTTAAGGTTTTCAGTTATGAAAATTGTCATAGTGCACTTGCAGCCCAATCCAAGTATGATTCCCGTCACAAGGATCTTTTACCAGTCCCATAACCCTGTCTTCAACCAAATCTTTCTGTTTCCACCGTCCTATCAAATGAAAGGAAAAAGCAACCCTCCAGCTTTTTGCACGTGTATTTACACGCAACATGTGAACGGCATTGACATTTCTATGATAAAACCGTTATCAAACTGTAACAAGGTTCAATTAAAAGGAAGGAGACGGGAACCGGCAAACATTTAAACAGTTAATCAAAATAATAACAAAGTAAAAAGACAGCCGGCAGCCCCTCACGGACGACTGCCGGCGAATAAAACAAACCACAACTAAAATCCAGGCCTGGTCCTCTCTCCTCGACGGTCCAGTCGCTCTCCTGTGAACTTCCTGTTAAAACTCATATCTTGGTTATCCATCGTCCCCCAGGTCAGCTTGGACAATTCTTTGAGGAGTTGGATAGGCTTCTGTCATCATTTCCCAAGGAGGGTACTCCTCTGGTGGTACTTGGAGACTTCAACATCCACATTGAAAAGCTACAGGCTGCCGATTTCAACAACCTGACTTCGTCGTTTGACCTCAAGCGAGTTCCCACTTCAGCAACCCATAAGTCTGGTAATCAAATAGATCTTATTTACACAAGACACTGCTCCCCTCATCACTCCCAAGTCACACCGCTGCACACGTCAAGTCATTTCCTCATCACTCTTGATCTCGAAAGACACTACATATGCCTCCGCACTGGTCTCCTTCGCAGCCTACGAACACTCTCTCCCTCCCGCTTATCCTCTGCGGTCTCCACCACGCTCACTCACTCTGAACACCTCTCTCTCTTGGATACTAACAATGCCACCGACACTCTTTGCTCAACACTAACCTCCTGCTTAGACAGTTTATGCCCTCTACATCTATGCCATCTTGTACATCCCCTTGGCCCCCTGGTTATCTGATGTTCGTTGTGAGCATCATGCCGCGCTCAGGTCTGCTGAGAGAAAGTGGAAAGCTAAAATTATCTAATGAACCTACTGACCTCAGTCTCTATTTGTCTCTCCTCTCTTCTTTCTCTGCTGATGTCTCCTCTGCAAAAAAACAGTACTACCACACTAAAATCAACAACTCGCCTGACTCTCCTACTCTCTTTAAAACCTTCTCTGCTCTTCTTTGACCGCCTGCCCCCTCACCTACATCTGACTTAACGGCGAATGATTTTGCATCTTTCTTCGTAAAGAAAACGACCACCATCAGCAGTCAGTTCTCTATGGCGCCCTCTTTCTCTCTCCTATCTCAAGATGATGTCTCCAAGGTCATGTCTTCTAACCACCCAACAAGCATGACCTGATTTTGTTCCTGGGTCAACATGGGAGGCCCTTCACCTCCAACGGTTCAACCAATCAGCATCATCACGTGACTTCATTTAGTTTGAGAGACGATTTTTGTGCAGCGCCGGTTTCTGAATTTCGCCTTACAAGATACAATGCTTCACATTCTTTTAGTGCAAGCAAGGTAAGGTTATAACTTTATAGCGTTGCATTTTAGATGCGTCCCTGTTCAGCATAAGGTATCTTGTTGTTTTATAATTTTATCATGGGTTGTTTACTGATGCTAGCAATCGCTTAGACTGCCCATATGAGGCGTTAATCGTCCAAACAATTTTCTATCGCATCTCAATTTCACGATTTATTAACAAGTAACGCCAACATTAGCTAAATTCCCGTATGAGATGTAAATCTGCATTCGAACCCGTAACTGTTTAGCCGCACAGTCCGAGAGATATTTTTATCAGATATTTTTATTTATTCTGGGTTATCCTAGTCTGCCCGGGTTGTTCCGCGAAGACATCCTGGAACTGACTGACCAGGGATTGAAGATCTTTTTTTTGGACGGGGGACAGCTGTTCTCCCATTTGAACCACCAATGTCTCTGTTGCTGCGAAAGCCGCAATCTGGGTTGGGGAGGCAATCCATTTCTTTAGCAGGTTGATATGATACAGCTGTTCCTCCCTTCCCCGCCCTGGCTGACGGACACGGTAGTTGACCGGCCCCACCTTCTCCACGATGGTGTAGGGTCCTTTCCATGACGCCAGGAATTTTGACGTAGATGTGGGCGTCAGTAGTAACACTCTATCTCCTGTCTGGAATTCCCTGGGCTGTGTGTGCCGGTCATAGCACCGCTGCTGGGGCGCTGGGCCTCTATGAGGTGTTCTTTCACGATTGGCATCACCCGGTCTATGCAAGCCTGCATTTGCTGGACGTGCTTGATCACGCTAAGATGGGGTGCCGGCTTTTGTTCCCAGGCGTCTCTGGCCACATACTGATGGCCACGGGGTTGTTGGCCAAAGAGAAGTTCAAAGGGGGTGAACCCTGTAGACGCTTGGGGCACCTCCCGGATTCCGGAGAGTGCATACGGCAGCAAGAGGTCCCAGTCACGCCTATCCTCTGCCACTACTCGACGGAGCATCCTCTTTACGGTTTGGTTGAATCTTTCTACCAGCTCGTTGGTTTGGGGGTGGTAAACGGATGTCCTGAGCTGTTTTACCTTCAGTAAGTGGCAGAGGTCCGCCATCTGCCAGGACATAAATGGGGTTCCCTGGTCAGTCAGGACCTCCGTGGGGATGCCTACCCGGCTGAAAAACAGGAACAACTCCTTAGCGATTGCCTTGGCAGTGGCCTTCCGTGACGGTATCGCCTCTGGGTATCTGGTGGCGTAGTCCATGATGACTAGAATGTGCTCATGGCCCCGGACAGACTTCGGTAGCGGCCCTACCAGGTCCATCCCAATGCGCTCAAAGGGCACCGCGATTACTGGGAGGTGGATGAGTGGGCTGGGAGGGGGCCGCTGGGGTGACATGTCAAGCAGCCCTGACAGAATTTCTTCACCTCGGCTTCGAGGCCGGGCCAGTGAAACCTGTCCCTGATGCGTTGGGCGGTATTCGCTTCCCCCAGATGACCTGCCATCGGGTGGGTGTGTGCCAACTCTAAAATTGTCGCCGTCTTGGCCTTGGACACTAACAATACAAGTTTCAACTACCGCTGTTGCATGACCACCAACTCTGCCAGGTGTTTTTTTTATAAATAAATAAATAAAATATTAATAATAATACTCTGTACGAATCCAGGGATTCGTCACGTGGCTCCCATAAGCGTCCGGCTTATGGGGGGTCCATCGCTTCCGTGGGTCGATCGGCAGCTCTATCCACTGGTAAGGGGGAGAACGGTGCTGCCTGGTCACTCCTCGTCTGAGCCTGAAACCACATCAGAGATTAACGTGAGTGTTCGGGTCTTTCGGGAGACGTTGCTCACCTCCACTCTGATGGCTCCGGTTTTTATAGCCGGCCATGATAGAACGAGATGATCGGCAGGTGTGCCACTCTAATTTCCCCCAGAAAAAACAGTTGTGTTTCATGAGGCTTCGAGGGAATATAAATTTGAGTATCATCAGCATAACAGTGAAAGCTAAGTCCGTGTCATTTGATTATATCTCCTAGAGGAAGCACAAATAGGGGGTTCGTGGAAAAAAGCCTCTTGAAAATGCCAGCCATTTGACGCACAGTCTTGCGATGGATCGTAGTGTGAAAAAACCTGACACGTAGCGCATATCTAAATGACGAAGTGGACATTTCACCTTACCCTGTGGTAAGACCACTTTTAAATCTGCTGGCCACGGATAGCGGGTGTGAGGACACCACTGGGGGTGCCCTCGCGCCATGGCACCCCTCGAAGACCCCAAAGACCCCTGTCCACGAACAGCATATGCGTCCCTCACAGGTTTATCCCATGTAAGTCGGCTTACCCACTTGTCCTCCAACTTCATATGAGTCCCACGATTCATTTGTTTTCTTGGGAGGCGGGTACGAGCTTACTGCCCATGGGTGCCAGCTACCACGAAACCACTATTTGTCCACTGATCAACTATGGGTGTCAATTTGACCTTCGACCCCCCTGACCCATCCATGGCCACGCCCCCGACCACCAAACCACTGTTTGGCAGCTTCCCAACTACTTTTACCAGAACCTGGTTTTTGACGCTCGGGACTGACATATGTTTGTCTGAGGGGGCGTGGCCATCGAGTTTTGTCGTTTTTTAAAACAAAATATAATATTTACACGTTTAAAATGCCCCTTCTGTGCAATGTCCACCAAGCACTTATTCCTGGCCCATTCTACAAACTGCACGTGGACAACATCACATTCAACGTAGTAGATACCAGAATTTAAGTCAAACTCATCATTTTACCAGTTGTTTCTAACATACGTGTGTCCAAAAGAGTGTTCTCAAACACACTTGGAAATAAATAAATCCATATGAAACGTTGTTAAAAAGCAATCCATTTTCCAGTCTGTTCTAACTAGAAACTGCATCCATTTTCTAGTATGTTTGCATTGCCTGTCCACGTGTGGTTTATGTGAGTGGACCACGTGTATTAAGTTGGTGGACATAATGCTTTTTAACAATATTTAAAGTGTATGTATTCATTTCTAGTTGTCAGGAACAAAGCTTTTCAGTGAGAACACTCTTTTAGACACACACGGGTTAGGAAACAGCTCGTAAAATGTTCAGTTTTGACAAAAATCGGGTATCTCATATGTTGAAGGTCAGGGTGGAAACAAAGGTCCAGAAGACAAGGTTCCTAAGGTCGGAGGCCATCGAGCCTTTGCAGTGACCACTGTCACGGACCCTCAAATCAGGCCCAGCAGTTTAGAGTCCGTGGCTTCTTCTTAAAGGGTTTAAAAGTGGATGAGTACATAGCTAAAACAGGCCTCGTTTCTGAGTCTCTGCCATTGAAAGCATAGGGCCTTTTCATTTACATTAAAAATGTTACAAAATACTTCTGGAGGACCAAGACTTTTGCCCTTTCGGTATGTCTCTCGGGGGACCGGCACGCAAGTGCACGTGAGGTTTTGGGATCGTCGGACACTCCGGCGGCCTTGCGGGAGAAGTCCTGGAGCAATTTATTTGTATGGGCCACGTGTATTAAGTTGGTGGACAACCCACTTATTAGCAAAAATTTACCTTTATATTCATTTAAATGCATCAACTACCACATCATTCAGTCAGTGCACTTTATTAGACACACATATGTTAGCAACAACTTGTAGAACGCTCAGTTTGGCCTCAAATGTCTAATTAGGGAGAAAAACGTAAGTCAGTGACGCGTGTTTACTGCATGCGTTGTGCATAGAGCAGAATGTCATGCGTGCGCACTTTGCATGCGTCACTGCATGTGTGATGCATTGAGCAGATCGAAAGACATGTGTCACTGCATGCATCGTGCATATTGCAGTCAGTGACGGGTGCACGCTGCACGTGTTGTGAATAGAGCAGAATGTCATGCATGCGTCACTGCATGCGCGCTCTGTATGCGTCACTGCATGTGTGATGCATTGAGCAGATCGAAAGACATGCGTGCGCTGTATGCGTCACTGAATGCATCCTGCATATAAGAGACCGTGACGCATGCACACGCTTAAGTAACCACACGTGCATGCGTCACGCATATAGCATATAGACATGAGCGACCGTCCATCATCCACCGATCGTCCAGAGAAGCCGGGCGACTTTGTGACTTTGTTTACGGGTCAAAAGGTCAAAATAGGGAGAGTCGTCCACGAAAACGCATTGGCATAGATTATAGGTGGACGCGCTCCCGTTGGGAAACGATAGGCCGAAGGGTATGGACATTTTAGATTATTGTTGTCTAGAAGCCCCCATTTATGCCCCAAATGTCTAAGTTCTTAGATTTCTTTTCTGAAAAATCCCCCCTCCACCACCTCTGAAAGCTTCAAAAGGCTGTTGAGGGTTATATGAGAGAGAAGGCAGTGTGAGTAATCTTGTGATTGGGTGCAAAAAACATTTTCTAAACCTCTAGGGCGATGTGCTCTCGGTATGTGGTCGGGGGCCACTAGACGGGCCAGAATCTAGAATATGGGACCCCTCGGA
Organism: Triplophysa bombifrons; assembly: GCA_029783895.1. Lineage (NCBI taxonomy): Eukaryota > Metazoa > Chordata > Actinopteri > Cypriniformes > Nemacheilidae > Triplophysa > Triplophysa bombifrons. The sequence continues at coordinate 17,250,875 of CM056456.1, read as the reverse complement.
CCTTTCTGGAAATTTCCTCGTATAGCTTATTTGCATGGGTATTCCATAGCGGTTTCGTGGTCGTGACCCGACAGGGTCAACCGATCCAAAACCGGGTCACATGCAACCGTCCATCATCCACCTATCATGCGGAAAAGCCGGGCGACATTGTGACTTTGTTTAGGTGTCAAAAGGTCAAAATAGGGAGTGTCGTCCACGAAGCACTTAATGAAAACGCATTGGCATATATGGTAGATGGAAGCCCTCCCGTTGGGAAACGACAGGCCGAAGGGTCTCGACATTTTAGATTATATTTGTCTAGAAGCCCCACATTTATACCCCAAATGTCCAAAGGTCTTAGACCTTTTCTTAAAAAATCCACCTCCCCAACACTAAACCTTCATAATGCTGTTGAGAGTTATATGAGAGAGAAGGCTGTGTGCTTAATCTTGTGATTGGGTACAAAAAACATTTTCTAAACCTCTAGGGCGATGTGCTCTCGGTATGTGGTCGGGGGCCACTAGACGGGCCAGAATCTAGAATATGGGACCCCTCGGACCTTTCTGGAAATTTCCTCGTATAGCTTATTTGCATGGGTATTCCATAGCGGTTTCGTGGTCGTGACCCGACAGGGTCAACCGATCCAAAACCGGGTCACATGCAACCGTCCATCATCCACCTATCATGCGGAAAAGCCGGGCGACATTGTGACTTTGTTTAGGTGTCAAAAGGTCAAAATAGGGAGTGTCGTCCACGAAGCACTTAATGAAAACGCATTGGCATATATGGTAGGTGGACGCCCTCCCGTTGGGAAACGATAGGCCGAAGGGTCTCGACATTTTAGATTATTTTTGTCTAGAAGCCCCCCATTTATACCCCAAATGTCCAAAGGTCTTAGACCTTTTCTTAAAAGATCCACCTCCCCAACACTAAACCTTCATAATGCTGTTGAGAGTTATATGAGAGAGAAGGTTGTGTGCTTAATCTTGTGATTGGGTACAAAAAACATTTCCTAATCGTCTAGGGTGATGTGCTCTCGGTATGTTGTCGGGGGCCACCAGACGGGCCAGAATCTAGAATATGGGACCCCTCGGATCTTTCTGGAAATTTCCTCGTATAGCTTATTTGCATGGGTATTCCATAGCGGTTTCGTGGTCGTGACCCCGACAGGGTCAACCGATCCAAAACCGGGTCACATGCAACCGTCCATCATCCACCTGTCGTGCGGAAAAGCCGGGCGACATTGTGACTTTGTTTAGGTGTCAAAAGGTCAAAATAGGGAGTGTCGTCCACGAAGCACTTAATGAAAACGCATTGGCATATATGGTAGGTGGAAGCCCTCCCGTTGGGAAACGATAGGCCGAAGGGTCTCGACATTTTAGATTATTTTTGTCTAGAAGCCCCCCATTTATACCCCAAATGTCCAAAGGTCTTAGACCTTTTGTTAAAAAATCCACCTCCCCAACACTAAACCTTCATAATGCTGTTGAGAGTTATATGAGAGAGAAGGCTGTGTGCTTAATCTTGTGATTGGGTACAAAAAACATTTCCTAATCGTCTAGGGTGATGTGCTCTCGGTATGTTGTCGGGGGCCACCAGACGGGCCAGAATCTAGAATATGGGACCCCTCGGACCTTTCTGGAAATTTCCTCGTATAGCTTATTTGAATGGCTAGTCCATAGCGGTTTCGTGGACGTGACCCCGACAGGGTCAACCGATCCAAAACCGGGTCACAAGCAACCGTCCATCATCCACCTGTCGTGCGGAAAAGCCGGGTGACTTTGCGACTTTGTTTAGGGGTCAAAAGGTCAAAACAGGGAGGGTGTATGCGTCATTGAATGCGTGCATGCGTCACCGAATGCATCATGCGTGGAGCCGGTCGTGTCGCATGCACGCGTTGTATGCGTCAATGAAACCCCCATGCGTAGAGCAGACCCTGACACATCCACGTGCTGTTATAGCATGCGATGCATGCGTCGCTGCTATAGCATGCGTCGCTGTTATAGCATGCGCTGCATGCGTCGCAGTCTGCATCGTGCATAGAGCAGGCCGTGACGCATGCACGCGTTGTATGCGTCAATGAAACCCTCATGCATAGAGCAGACCGTGACACATCCACGTGCTGTTATAGCATGCGCTGCATGCGTCGCAGTCTGCATCGTGCATAGAGCAGGCCGTGACGCATGCACGCACTTTAATAACAGTGCGTGTATACGTCAGTGAATGCATAGAGCAGACCATGGGAAGGTGTTCCATGAAAATGTAATGTACACAAGGACAGTTTCCACAAAGGCCCTCGGGGTCCCGAGAGACCCCAAACATCACAGTCACTTGCGTCACAGTCCCACAAGCGACATACTGAAAGGACAAATGCGTGGGTGCCCGAAAAGTATTTTATTTCATTTTTTATGTATTGCTCTGCAGCCCATTCATTTCAATGGACGATGCTTGAATATGAGGCCTTAAAAATAAAAGATGCTAACTAAATAGTCAAAATGAGCATTTAATGACTTGATACCAACATATATGTGAACAATATAGTGTGCTCATTGAATAATGTGGTTTTTGAAACAAAGAAATTAATATTTTTTAGTTAAACATTGTTAATAAGTGTTATGTCCACCAACTCACTTTACTATAAATTGCAGGTGGACATTTTTCAATTTTCGCCAAGTCATCCAGGAAGTGACCACCTGCAATTTATATGAATGGACCACGTGTAGTGAGTTGGTGGACAACCACTTTTAGGGCATAATTCAGTCTTCTGTGAAATGATACTAACATATGTATGTCTAATAAAGTGTACTAAGGGAATAATGTGGTTCTTTAATCGTATATATGTGAATACATTGGACAAAAAAGTAATTATCAAGAAAAACTACAAAGCACTTCAAATATGGCAACCAGGAAGTGTCCACCTGCAATTTATATGAATGGACCACATGTAGTGAGTTCGTGGAAATGCATTTTTAAGCATAATTAAGCATAATTAAGCATTCTGTGAGTTTATGCTAACATATGTATGTCTATATCAGTGTACCAACAGACTAACAGGGTCTATAATGCATATAGATTATTATAAAGTGTGTCCACGAACTTCATATGTGTGGCCCATTAACATAAATTGTAGGTGGACACTTGCCCCGTTTTTCACTAAGTCATACAGGAAGTGTCCACCTGCAGTTTATGTGATGGACCACGTGTAGTGAGTTCGTGGAAATGCATTTTTTAAGCATAAATAAGCATTCTGTGAGTTGCTGCTAACATATGTATGTCCATATAAGTGTACTAACAGACTAACAGGGTCGTTAATGCATATAGATTACTATAAAGGGTGTCCACGAACTTAATACGTGTGGCCCATTACTATAAATTGTAGGTGGACATGACCACTAATATACTATGCCCAATACTATAAACTCCATGTGGACATGTCCACCTACAATTTGTGTGAATGGACCACGTGTAGTGAGTTCGTGGAAATTCATTTTTATGCATAATAAAGCATAAATAAGCATTCTGTGAGTTGCTGCTAACATATGTATGTCTATATAAGTCTACTAACAAACTAACAGGGTCTATAATGCATATAGATTATTATATAGTGTGTCCACGAACTGCATATGTGGGGTCCATTAAAATAAATTGTAGGTGGACATTTGCCCCGTTTTTCACTAAGTCATACAGGAAGTGTCCACATGCAGTTTATATAATGGACCACGTGTAGTGAGTTCGTGGAAATGCATTTTTTAAGTATATATAGGCATTCTGTGAGTTGCTGCTAACATATGTATGTCTATATAAGTGTACAAACAGACTAACAGGGTCGTTAATGCATATAGATTACTATAAAGTGTGTCCACGAACTTAATATGTGTGTCCCATTAACATAAATTGTAGGTGGACATTTGCCCCGTTTTTCACTAAGTCATACAGGAAGTGTCCACCTGCAATTTATATAATGGACCACGTGTAGGGAGTTCGTGGAAATGCATTTTTTAAGCATAAATAAGCATTCTGTGAGTTGCTTTTAACATATGTATGTCTATATAAGTGTACTAACAGACTAACAGGGTCGTTAATGCATATAGATTACTATAAAGGGTGTCCACGAACTTAATACGTGTGGCCCATTACTATAAATTGTAGGTGGACATGACCACTAATATACTATGCCCAATACTATAAACTCCATGTGGACATGTCCACCTACAATTTGTGTGAATGGACCACGTGTAGTGAGTTCGTGGAAATTCATTTTTATGCATAATAAAGCATAAATAAGCATTCTGTGAGTTGCTGCTAACATATGTATGTCTATATAAGTGTATTAACAGACTAACAGGGTCTATAATGCATATAGATTACTATAAAGTGTGTCCACGAACTTAATATGTGTGGCCCATTAACATAAATTGTAGGTGGACATTTGCCCCGTTTTTCACTAAGTCATACAGGAAGTGTCCACCTGCAATTTATATAATGGACCACGTGTAGTGAGTTCGTGGAAATTCATTTTTAAGCATAATTAAGCATAAATAAGCATTCTGTGAGTTGCTGCTAACATATGTATGTCTATATAAGTGTATTAACAGACTAACAGGGTCTATAATGCATATAGATTATTATAAAGTGTGTCCACGAACTTCATATGTGTGGACTACTACTGTAATCTGCAGGTGGAAATGACCACATGTAGTTTATTTGTATGGACTAGGCATATTAGGTAGGTGGACAACCACCTTTTGGGGGTTTGTCCGCCAAGTTAATATGCTATACCCATTGCTATAAACTGCAGGTGGACATGACCACCTGCAATTTATATAATGGACCACGTGTAGTGAGTTCGTGGAAATGCATTTTTTAAGTATATATAGGCATTCTGTGAGTTGCTGCTAACATATGTATGTCTATATAAGTGTATTAACAGACTAACAGGGTCCATAATGCATATAGATTATTTTATAGTGTGTCCACGAACTGCATATGTGGGGTCCATTAACATAAATTGTAGGTGGACATTTGCCCCGTTTTTCACTAAGTCATACAGGAAGTGTCCACCTGCAATTTATATAATGGACCACGTGTAGTGAGTTCGTGGAAATTCATTTTTAAGCATAATTAAGCATAAATAAGCATTCTGTGAGTTGCTGCTAACATATGTATGTCTATATAAGTGTACCAACATACTAACAGGGTCTATAATGCATATAGATTCCTATAAAGTGTGTCCACCAACTGCATATGTGTGGACTATTCTCATAAACTGCAGGTGGACATTTGCCCCGTTTTTCACTAAGTCATACAGGAAATGTCCACCTGCAATTTATATAATGGGCCACGTGTAGTGAGTTCGTGGAAATTCATTTTTATGCATAATAAAGCATAAATAAGCATTCTGTGAGTTGCTGCTAACATATGTATGTCTATATAAGTGTATTAACAGACTAACAGGGTCTATAATGCATATAGATTATTATAAAGTGTGTCCACGAACTTCATATGTGTGGACTACTACTGTAATCTGCAGGTGGAAATGACCACATGTAGTTTATTTGTATGGACTAGGCATATTAGGTTGGTGGACAACCACCTTTTGGGGGTTTGTCCACCAAGTTAATATGCTATACCCATTGCTATAAACTGCAGGTGGACATGACCACCTGCAATTTATATGAATGGACCACGTGTAGTGAGTTCGTGGAAGTTCATTTTTTAAGCATATATAAACATTCTGTGAGTTGCTGCTAACATATGTATGTCTATATAAGTGTACCAACAGACTAACAGGGTCTATAATGCATATAGATTCCTATAAAGTGTGTCCACCAACTGCATATGTGTGGACTATTCTCATAAACTGCAGGTGGACATTTGCCCCGTTTTTCACTAAGTCATACAGGAAGTGTCCACATGCAGTTTATATAATGGACCACGTGTAGTGAGTTCGTGGAAATGCATTTTTTAAGTATATATAGGCATTCTGTGAGTTGCTGCTAACATATGTATGTCTATATAAGTGTACTAACAGACTAACAGGGTCGTTAATACATATAGATTACTTTAAAGTGTGTCCACGAACTTAATATGTGTGGCCCATTAACATAAATTGTAGGTGGACATTTGCCCCGTTTTTCACTAAGTCATACAGGAAGTGTCCACCTGCAATTTATATAATGGGCCACGTGTAGTGAGTTCGTGGAAATTTATTTTTATGCATAATAAAGCATAAATAAGCATTCTGTGAGTTGCTGCTAACATATGTATGTCTATATAAGTGTACCAACAGACTAACAGGGTCTATAATGCATATAGATTCCTATAAAGTGTGTCCACCAACTGCATATGTGTGGACTATTCTCATAAACTGCAGGTGGACATTTGCCCCGTTTTTCACTAAGTCATACAGGAAGTGTCCACCTGCAATTTATATAATGGGCCACGTGTAGTGAGTTCGTGGAAATTCATTTTTATGCATAATAAAGCATAAATAAGCATTCTGTGAGTTGCTGCTAACATATGTATGTCTATATAAGTGTACTAACAGACTAACAGGGTCGTTAATGCATATAGATTACTTTAAAGTGTGTCCACGAACTTAATATGTGTGGCCCATTAACATAAATTGTAGGTGGACATGACCACTAATATACTATGCCCAATACTATAAACTCATTGTGGACATGTCCACCTACAATTTGTGTGAATGGACCACGTGTAGTGAGTTCGTGGAAATTCATTTTTATGCATAATAAAGCATAAATAAGCATTCTGTGAGTTGCTGCTAACATATGTATGTCTATATAAGTGTACTAACAGACTAACAGGGTCTATAATGCATATAGATTACTATAAAGTGTGTCCACGAACTTAATATGTGTGGGGCATTAACATAAATTGTAGGTGGACATTTGCCCCGTTTTTCACTAAGTCATACAGGAAGTGTCCACCTGCAATTTATATAATGGACCACGTGTAGTGAGTTCGTGGAAATTCATTTTTATGCATAATAAAGCATAAATAAGCATTCTGTGAGTTGCTGCTAACATATGTATGTCTATATAAGTGTACCAACAGACTAACAGGGTCTATAATGCATATAGATTCCTATAAAGTGTGTCCACCAACTGCATATGTGTGGACTATTCTCATAAACTGCAGGTGGACATTTGCCCCGTTTTTCACTAAGTCATACAGGAAGTGTCCACATGCAGTTTATATAATGGACCACGTGTAGTGAGTTCGTGGAAATGCATTTTTTAAGTATATATAGGCATTCTGTGAGTTGCTGCTAACATATGTATGTCTATATAAGTGTACTAACAGACTAACAGGGTCGTTAATGCATATAGATTACTTTAAAGTGTGTCCACGAACTTAATATGTGTGGCCCATTCACATAAATTGTAGGTGGACATTTGCCCCGTTTTTCACTAAGTCATACAGGAAGTGTCCACCTGCAATTTATATAATGGGCCACGTGTAGTGAGTTCGTGGAAATTCATTTTTATGCATAATAAAGCATAAATAAGCATTCTGTGAGTTGCTGCTAACATATGTATGTCTATATAAGTGTACCAACAGACTAACAGGGTCTATAATGCATATAGATTATTATAAAGTGTGTCCACGAACTTCATATGTGTGGACTACTACTTCAATCTGCAGGTGGAAATGACCACATGTAGTTTATTTGTATGGACTAGGCATATTAGGTTGGTGGACAACCACCTTTTGGGGGTTTGTCCACCAAGTTAATATGCCAAACCCATTGCTATAAACTGCAGGTGGACATGACCACCTGCAATTTATATGAATAGACCACGTGTAGTGAGTTCGTGGAAGTTCATTTTTTAAGCATATATAAACATTCTGTGAGTTGCTGCTAACATATGTTTGTCTATTTAAGTGTACTAACAGACTAACAGGGTCCATAATGCATATAGATTATTATATAGTGTGTCCACGAACTGCATATGTGTGGTTCATTAAAATAAATTGTAGGTGGACATTTGCCCCGTTTTTCACTACGTCATACAGGAAGTGTCCACCTGCAGTTTATATAATAGACCACGTGTATTAAGTTGGTGGACAACCACATTTTTAGGGCATATTTCAGACTTCTATGAGTTGATGATAACATATGTATGTCTAATAAAGTGTACTAAGGGAATAAGGTGGTTCTTTAATCATATAGATGAATAAATTGGACAAAAAAAGTAATTTTCAAGAAAAACTACAAAGGACTACAAATATGGCAACCAGGAAGTGTCCACCTGCAATTTATATGAATGGACCACATGTAGTGAGTTCGTGGAAATGCATTTTTTAAGCATAAATAAGCATTCTGTGAGTTGCTGCTAACATATGTATGTCTATATAAGTGTACTAACAGACTAACAGGGTCGTTAATGCATATAGATTACTTTAAAGTGTGTCCACGAACTTAATATGTGTGGCCCATTAACATAAATTGTAGGTGGACATTTGCCCCGTTTTTCACTAAGTCATACAGGAAGTGTCCACCTGCAATTTATATAATGGACCACGTGTAGGGAGTTCGTGGAAATGCATTTTTTAAGCATAAATAAGCATTCTGTGAGTTGCTTTTAACATATGTATGTCTATATAAGTGTACTAACAGACTAACAGGGTCGTTAATGCATATAGATTACTGTAAAGGGTGTCCACGAACTTAATACGTGTGGCCAATTACTATAAATTGTAGGTGGACATGACCACTAATATACTATGCCCAATACTATAAACTCCATGTGGACATGTCCACCTACAATTTGTGTGAATGGACCACGTGTAGTGAGTTCGTGGAAATTCATTTTTATGCATAATAAAGCATAAATAAGCATTCTGTGAGTTGCTGCTAACATATGTATGTCTATATAAGTCTACTAACAAACTAACAGGGTCTATAATGCATATAGATTATTATATAGTGTGTCCACGAACTGCATATGTGGGGTCCATTAAAATAAATTGTAGGTGGACATTTGCCCCGTTTTTCACTAAGTCATACAGGAAGTGTCCACATGCAGTTTATATAATGGACCACGTGTAGTGAGTTCGTGGAAATGCTTTTTTTAAGTATATATAGGCATTCTGTGAGTTGCTGCTAACATATGTATGTCTATATAAGTGTACTAACAGACTAACAGGGTCGTTAATGCATATAGATTACTATAAAGTGTGTCCACGAACTTAATATGTGTGGCCCATTAACATAAATTGTAGGTGAACATTTGCCCCGTTTTTCACTAAGTCATACAGGAAGTGTCCACCTGCAATTTATATAATGGACCACGTGTAGTGAGTTCGTGGAAATTCATTTTTAAGCATAATTAAGCATAAATAAGCATTCTGTGAGTTGCTGCTAACATATGTATGTCTATATAAGTGTATTAACAGACTAACAGGGTCTATAATGCATATAGATTATTATAAAGTGTGTCCACGAACTTCATATGTGTGGACTACTACTGTAATCTGCAGGTGGAAATGACCACATGTAGTTTATTTGTATGGACTAGGCATATTAGGTAGGTGGACAACCACCTTTTGGGGGTTTGTCCGCCAAGTTAATATGCTATACCCATTGCTATAAACTGCAGGTGGACATGACCACCTGCAATTTATATAATGGACCACGTGTAGTGAGTTCGTGGAAATGCATTTTTTAAGTATATATAGGCATTCTGTGAGTTGCTGCTAACATATGTATGTCTATATAAGTGTATTAACAGACTAACAGGGTCCATAATGCATATAGATTATTTTATAGTGTGTCCACGAACTGCATATGTGGGGTCCATTAACATAAATTGTAGGTGGACATTTGCCCCGTTTTTCACTAAGTCATACAGGAAGTGTCCACCTGCAATTTATATAATGGACCACGTGTAGTGAGTTCGTGGAAATTCATTTTTAAGCATAATTAAGCATAAATAAGCATTCTGTGAGTTGCTGCTAACATATGTATGTCTATATAAGTGTACCAACATACTAACAGGGTCTATAATGCATATAGATTCCTATAAAGTGTGTCCACCAACTGCATATGTGTGGACTATTCTCATAAACTGCAGGTGGACATTTGCCCCGTTTTTCACTAAGTCATACAGGAAGTGTCCACATGCAGTTTATATAATGGACCACGTGTAGTGAGTTCGTGGAAATGCATTTTTTAAGTATATATAGGCATTCTGTGAGTTGCTGCTAACATATGTATGTCTATATAAGTGTACTAACAGACTAACAGGGTCGTTAATGCATATAGATTACTTTAAAGTGTGTCCACGAACTTAATATGTGTGGCCCATTCACATAAATTGTAGGTGGACATTTGCCCCGTTTTTCACTAAGTCATACAGGAAGTGTCCACCTGCAATTTATATAATGGGCCACGTGTAGTGAGTTCGTGGAAATTCATTTTTATGCATAATAAAGCATAAATAAGCATTCTGTGAGTTGCTGCTAACATATGTATGTCTATATAAGTGTACCAACAGACTAACAGGGTCTATAATGCATATAGATTATTATAAAGTGTGTCCACGAACTTCATATGTGTGGACTACTACTTCAATCTGCAGGTGGAAATGACCACATGTAGTTTATTTGTATGGACTAGGCATATTAGGTTGGTGGACAACCACCTTTTGGGGGTTTGTCCACCAAGTTAATATGCCAAACCCATTGCTATAAACTGCAGGTGGACATGACCACCTGCAATTTATATGAATAGACCACGTGTAGTGAGTTCGTGGAAGTTCATTTTTTAAGCATATATAAACATTCTGTGAGTTGCTGCTAACATATGTTTGTCTATTTAAGTGTACTAACAGACTAACAGGGTCCATAATGCATATAGATTATTATATAGTGTGTCCACGAACTGCATATGTGTGGTTCATTAAAATAAATTGTAGGTGGACATTTGCCCCGTTTTTCACTACGTCATACAGGAAGTGTCCACCTGCAGTTTATATAATAGACCACGTGTATTAAGTTGGTGGACAACCACATTTTTAGGGCATATTTCAGACTTCTATGAGTTGATGATAACATATGTATGTCTAATAAAGTGTACTAAGGGAATAAGGTGGTTCTTTAATCATATAGATGAATAAATTGGACAAAAAAAGTAATTTTCAAGAAAAACTACAAAGGACTACAAATATGGCAACCAGGAAGTGTCCACCTGCAATTTATATGAATGGACCACATGTAGTGAGTTCGTGGAAATGCATTTTTTAAGCATAAATAAGCATTCTGTGAGTTGCTGCTAACATATGTATGTCTATATAAGTGTACTAACAGACTAACAGGGTCGTTAATGCATATAGATTACTTTAAAGTGTGTCCACGAACTTAATATGTGTGGCCCATTAACATAAATTGTAGGTGGACATTTGCCCCGTTTTTCACTAAGTCATACAGGAAGTGTCCACCTGCAATTTATATAATGGACCACGTGTAGGGAGTTCGTGGAAATGCATTTTTTAAGCATAAATAAGCATTCTGTGAGTTGCTTTTAACATATGTATGTCTATATAAGTGTACTAACAGACTAACAGGGTCGTTAATGCATATAGATTACTGTAAAGGGTGTCCACGAACTTAATACGTGTGGCCAATTACTATAAATTGTAGGTGGACATGACCACTAATATACTATGCCCAATACTATAAACTCCATGTGGACATGTCCACCTACAATTTGTGTGAATGGACCACGTGTAGTGAGTTCGTGGAAATTCATTTTTATGCATAATAAAGCATAAATAAGCATTCTGTGAGTTGCTGCTAACATATGTATGTCTATATAAGTCTACTAACAAACTAACAGGGTCTATAATGCATATAGATTATTATATAGTGTGTCCACGAACTGCATATGTGGGGTCCATTAAAATAAATTGTAGGTGGACATTTGCCCCGTTTTTCACTAAGTCATACAGGAAGTGTCCACATGCAGTTTATATAATGGACCACGTGTAGTGAGTTCGTGGAAATGCTTTTTTTAAGTATATATAGGCATTCTGTGAGTTGCTGCTAACATATGTATGTCTATATAAGTGTACTAACAGACTAACAGGGTCGTTAATGCATATAGATTACTATAAAGTGTGTCCACGAACTTAATATGTGTGGCCCATTAACATAAATTGTAGGTGAACATTTGCCCCGTTTTTCACTAAGTCATACAGGAAGTGTCCACCTGCAATTTATATAATGGACCACGTGTAGTGAGTTCGTGGAAATTCATTTTTAAGCATAATTAAGCATAAATAAGCATTCTGTGAGTTGCTGCTAACATATGTATGTCTATATAAGTGTATTAACAGACTAACAGGGTCTATAATGCATATAGATTATTATAAAGTGTGTCCACGAACTTCATATGTGTGGACTACTACTGTAATCTGCAGGTGGAAATGACCACATGTAGTTTATTTGTATGGACTAGGCATATTAGGTAGGTGGACAACCACCTTTTGGGGGTTTGTCCGCCAAGTTAATATGCTATACCCATTGCTATAAACTGCAGGTGGACATGACCACCTGCAATTTATATAATGGACCACGTGTAGTGAGTTCGTGGAAATGCATTTTTTAAGTATATATAGGCATTCTGTGAGTTGCTGCTAACATATGTATGTCTATATAAGTGTATTAACAGACTAACAGGGTCCATAATGCATATAGATTATTTTATAGTGTGTCCACGAACTGCATATGTGGGGTCCATTAACATAAATTGTAGGTGGACATTTGCCCCGTTTTTCACTAAGTCATACAGGAAGTGTCCACCTGCAATTTATATAATGGACCACGTGTAGTGAGTTCGTGGAAATTCATTTTTAAGCATAATTAAGCATAAATAAGCATTCTGTGAGTTGCTGCTAACATATGTATGTCTATATAAGTGTACCAACATACTAACAGGGTCTATAATGCATATAGATTCCTATAAAGTGTGTCCACCAACTGCATATGTGTGGACTATTCTCATAAACTGCAGGTGGAAATGACCACATGTAGTTTATTTGTATGGACTAGGCATATTAGGTTGGTGGACAACCAACTTTTGGGGGTTTGTCCACCAAGTTAATATGCTATACCCATTGCTATAAACTGCAGGTGGACATGACCACCTGCAATTTATATGAATGGACCACGTGTAGTGAGTTCGTGGAAGTTCATTTTTTAAGCATATATAAACATTCTGTGAGTTGCTGCTAACATATGTATGTCTATATAAGTGTACCAACAGACTAACAGGGTCTATAATGCATATAGATTCCTATAAAGTGTGTCCACCAACTGCATATGTGTGGACTATTCTCATAAACTGCAGGTGGACATTTGCCCCGTTTTTCACTAAGTCATACAGGAAGTGTCCACATGCAGTTTATATAATGGACCACGTGTAGTGAGTTCGTGGAAATGCATTTTTTAAGTATATATAGGCATTCTGTGAGTTGCTGCTAACATATGTATGTCTATATAAGTGTACTAACAGACTAACAGGGTCGTTAATACATATAGATTACTTTAAAGTGTGTCCACGAACTTAATATGTGTGGCCCATTAACATAAATTGTAGGTGGACATTTGCCCCGTTTTTCACTAAGTCATACAGGAAGTGTCCACCTGCAATTTATATAATGGGCCACGTGTAGTGAGTTCGTGGAAATTTATTTTTATGCATAATAAAGCATAAATAAGCATTCTGTGAGTTGCTGCTAACATATGTATGTCTATATAAGTGTACCAACAGACTAACAGGGTCTATAATGCATATAGATTATTATAAAGTGTGTCCACGAACTTCATATGTGTGGACTACTACTGTAATCTGCAGGTGGAAATGACCACATGTAGTTTATTTGTATGGACTAGGCATATTAGGTTGGTGGACAACCACCTTTTGGGGGTTTGTCCACCAAGTTAATATGCCAAACCCATTGCTATAAACTGCAGGTGGACATGACCACCTGCAATTTATATGAATAGACCACGTGTAGTGAGTTCGTGGAAGTTCATTTTTTAAGCATATATAAACATTCTGTGAGTTGCTGCTAACATATGTTTGTCTATTTAAGTGTACTAACAGACTAACAGGGTCCATAATGCATATAGATTATTATATAGTGTGTCCACGAACTGCATATGTGTGGTTCATTAAAATAAATTGTAGGTGGACATTTGCCCCGTTTTTCACTAAGTCATACAGGAAGTGTCCACCTGCAGTTTATATAATAGACCACGTGTATTAAGTTGGTGGACAACCACATTTTTAGGGCATATTTCAGACTTCTATGAGTTGATGATAACATATGTATGTCTAATAAAGTGTACTAAGGGAATAAGGTGGTTCTTTAATCATATAGATGAATAAATTGGACAAAAAAAGTAATTTTCAAGAAAAACTACAAAGGACTACAAATATGGCAACCAGGAAGTGTCCACCTGCAATTTATATGAATGGACCACATGTAGTGAGTTCGTGGAAATGCATTTTTTAAGCATAAATAAGCATTCTGTGAGTTGCTGCTAACATATGTATGTCTATATAAGTGTACTAACAGACTAACAGGGTCGTTAATGCATATAGATTACTTTAAAGTGTGTCCACGAACTTAATATGTGTGGCCCATTAACATAAATTGTAGGTGGACATGACCACTAATATACTATGCCCAATACTATAAACTCATTGTGGACATGTCCACCTACAATTTGTGTGAATGGACCACGTGTAGTGAGTTCGTGGAAATTCATTTTTATGCATAATAAAGCATAAATAAGCATTCTGTGAGTTGCTGCTAACATATGTATGTCTATATAAGTGTACTAACAGACTAACAGGGTCTATAATGCATATAGATTACTATAAAGTGTGTCCACGAACTTAATATGTGTGGGGCATTAACATAAATTGTAGGTGGACATTTGCCCCGTTTTTCACTAAGTCATACAGGAAGTGTCCACCTGCAATTTATATAATGGACCACGTGTAGTGAGTTCGTGGAAATTCATTTTTATGCATAATAAAGCATAAATAAGCATTCTGTGAGTTGCTGCTAACATATGTATGTCTATATAAGTGTACTAACAGACTAACAGGGTCTATAATGCATATAGATTACTATAAAGTGTGTCCACGAAC
Organism: Triplophysa bombifrons; assembly: GCA_029783895.1. Lineage (NCBI taxonomy): Eukaryota > Metazoa > Chordata > Actinopteri > Cypriniformes > Nemacheilidae > Triplophysa > Triplophysa bombifrons. Next base: position 17,235,706 of record CM056456.1, on the reverse strand, counting down.
TGCATATGTGGGGTCCATTAAAATAAATTGTAGGTGGACATTTGCCCCGTTTTTCACTAAGTCATACAGGAAGTGTCCACCTGCAATTTATATAATGGACCACGTGTAGTGAGTTCGTGGAAATTCATTTTTATGCATAATAAAGCATAAATAAGCATTCTGTGAGTTGCTGCTAACATATGTATGTCTATATAAGTGTACTAACAGACTAACAGGGTCTATAATGCATATAGATTACTATAAAGTGTGTCCACGAACTGCATATGTGGGGTCCATTAAAATAAATTGTAGGTGGACATTTGCCCCGTTTTTCATTAAGTCATACAGGAAGTGTCCACATGCAGTTTATATAATGGACCACGTGTAGTGAGTTCGTGGAAATGCATTTTTTAAGTATATATAGGCATTCTGTGAGTTGCTGCTAACATATGTATGTCTATTAAGGTGTACCAACTGACTAACAGGGTCCATAATGCATATAGATTATTCTAAAGTGTGTCCACGAACTTAATACGTGTGGCCCATTAAAATAAATTGCAGGTGGACAAGCCAAAATTAGTTTGCAAGTGGACAAATAGTGCTTCCGTGGTACGGGGGGGGGGGCGGGGGTCGACCCTGGTGGTCACCTGACCACTTTGGCAAAAGTAGTTGGTTAGTGGACAAATAGTGCTTCCGTGGTACGGGGGGGGTTGGGGGTCGACCCTGGTGGTCACCTGACCACTTTGGCAAAAGTAGTTGGTTAGTGGACAAATAGTGCTTTGGTGGTACAGGGGGCGTGTCAGGGGGCGTCGCCCGCCAAAAGAGGGACCAATCAGTGAGAGGAATTGGGGTCCCAGGACCACTTGCCAAAGATAGTTGGGAAGTGGGACAAATATCACGTTCGTGGACACTCGGGGGAAGCACAGAACGCCCACCCCTGGACTATGGCCATGGAACGAGCCCCATTCATTTTAGTTGGGCCGTGGACGGTCCTTGCGCCCCCTGGTGGAAGAGTGCCGAAGCGCAGCATATGGCCTCTTCGCTTGGCGCGCCTCCCGTGCGGACCCCCTTGGGCGGGGGTCCGATATTTCGCCTCAGGTCCGCTCGGGGCGGTCCCCCCTTCGGTTGACCCCGACGTCGGACCCCCGAAAAATCTGGGGTCTTCCCCGCGCAGCGTCCGCGAAACCATTTCCACGAGCCTGTTAGCCTATTGACGATGTGGACTGCTCGCAAAAGTTTGGGACTTCTATGAGGTAGCATGTATTATGCGAAGAGCAGAGGCCCGAAGACTGAGCCCTGTGGTACACCGTACTGGACTTGCAATTCGCCTGACACCTCATTGCTACAAATTGAAAACGGTCAGATAAATAAGACTTAAACCATTTCAAGGCTATTCCCTTACTGCCAACGTATTTTCTGAGTCTATGTAGGAGTGTGCTGTGCTCAATGGTGTCGAATGCAGCACTAAGGTCTAGCAGCACCAATAACGAGATACAACCTCGGTCAGACGCAAAAAGCAGATATATTGTAACTCTGATCAAAGCAGTCTCTGTACTGTGACATGCTCTAAATGCGGACTTGAATTCTTCATGACAAGGAGCATAAATGAGTTGAAACTTTAGATCAACTTCCAGAACTTTAGATATGAAATGTAGATTCCATATAGGTTTTTTTGACAAGGGGCTTTATAACAGCCACCTTATATGCTTTAGGCACATGTCATAACGCAGAGATGAGTTAATAATACTAAGAAGAGGATCCATAATATCTGGGAGCATTTCTTTCAGTAGATTTGTAGGTATAGGGTCTAACATGCATGTTTTTGATTTAGATGATCTAATGATTTTAGATAGTTTATCTTGATCTACGGTGGAAAGTAATTGTAATTTCTCTTTAGGGGTGCTGTAGTTAGCTTGTTTAGCAAGTTTCACTGCTATAATATTTTCTCTAAAATCTTGGATTTTACTTGTGAAGTATTTCATAAATTCATCACCGTTATGCTGATATCACTTATGATTTTTTATTTTTTATTTATCCACTTTGTTCAATAAAAACCTAGGGTTGTGCTGGTTTTCTTCTATAAGTGATGAAAAGTAGGCAGATCTAGACGTTTTTTCGGCTTTCCTGTATTTTCAAGTACTTTCCTTCCATGCTGTAGAAATACCTCTAATTTAAGTTTTCTTAGTTGCGTTAAATTTTTGGGCCATTTGCTTAAGTGTCTGATTGTGTTCATTATACCATGTGTGTTAGGCTGCCATTTTAATTTTCTTTAAACGCAGAGGATCAACGGTGTCTAGCGTTTCAGAGAAGGTAGAGTAAAAATTTTCAATGGTAATATCAAGATCTTCAACGTTATTTGGCATGCTAGAGATTTGAGACAATTCAGGCAGATAATCGAGAAACGCATCTTTGGTAGTTGAAGTAATTGTTCTACCATATTTGTAACAAGGAGTTTGATTTGCAGCCATAGGCCAATGAAGCAAACATAATACTGTCATGACTTTCACAGAGGAGACAGAGACTCAGTTGCGGGTAATGAACATTTCTTGAAGGACAATAAATAGAATGTGTAAAACGCCAAGAACCACCAACACCATCGAGCAAAACCATGAGATTCCATGACCCAACGGCACTTACGGGAGAATCGACAGGATAAAACACCAAGGGAGAATCTTTCAAGTAACCGCCTCAGTCAAAACCCAACCTAGAAACAGGAGGGGAGAGAGAGAAGACAATGAGCAAACCAGGTTAGAGTCATCAGAGAAACGAGACAGAAGAGAAAAAAGATAAGACACTGATTAGCACCGGTGAGAAGACTGAAACAATAATGAGAAGACAACAGGGTAACGAGGGGGCAGAGTTACACCAAACTTACAGGAAAAGCACATGGCAGGCTGCAACCCATACCATGTGCTCAACAGGAGACAAAAGATTGACAAGAGTGAAAACAAAGACACACTAGACAGGAACCCTGACAAATACCAGATAATGATCCGAAATGTCTTCACTCTGCTGAAGGATTTTAACGTCGTCCACATTTATAGACAGTATTAAATCTAAAGTATGCTCACGGAGGTGAGTGGGTCCTGACACATGTTGACTAACGCCCAGGGAGTTAAGAGTGTGTTTGAAGGCCATTCTCAGGCATCTGTATCGTTATCTACACGGACGATAAAGTCACCAACGACAAGGACTCTATCTGCGGCCAGTACTAATTCTGATAAGGACCCACCAAATTCTAAAACAAAATCTGTGTTGTGCCCAGAAGGCCTTTATACAATAGCTAGAATTAATTTAAAAAATGTTTTATCCTTAGTGTTAGGTGTTGATACATGAAGTACCATGACTTCAAAATAATTTTATTTAGAGTTAGTCTTCTGGGAGATGCTAAAAGAGTTATTGTAAAGTGCTATGACACCTCCCCCTCTGCCTTTTAGACGAGGCTCGTGTTTATAAAAATACTCTTGGGGGACAAATTTATTTAAAGTAATATAATCATCTGGTTCTAGAGATGTTTTTGTCAAACAGAGCATGTCTATTTTATGATCTGTTATCATACCGTTAACAAAAACTGCTTTATTAGAGAGAGATCTAATATTTAGCAATCCGAGGCATAACAGTTGATTATCTGTATTTTGTTCATGTTTAATTTGTCTAACGTTTATCAAATAATTGATCAAAGTTTTACGCATTATTTTATGTTTGCTAATCCGGAAGACAGAGACAGTCTCTATTTTTTTATGTTTGGGAGAAGGGATTATTACATGTTGTACATTTTGTGTATTTCGCGACGTGATATGGTAAACAGAGAGTTGGTTAAGCCATTCAGTCTGCTCCCTTACCCGGGCCCCAGTGAGTAAAGCTTTAGCATGATTATGACTTTGTACCATATTTCTAGACATGGAGCCCATCTCGTTTCAGCAGGTCAGGTCTGCCCTCAAAACTCTTCCAGTTATTTATAAAAACGTTATCATTCTGCAGGCACCACGCAGACACCCAGCCATTTAATGGTTATAATCTTCTATAAATCTCATCACCACAATAAGCAGTGAGTCAGAGAATATTACAGTGTCTGACATCGTGAATGCAAGCTCAAACACCTCTTAAAAATTATCTTTGGTGATCTCCGATTGACGTAGTCGAACATCAGTTGTGCCGACGTGAAAAACAATCTTACTAAATTTACGATATGCCTTAGCCAGCATATTTAAATTTGACTTGATGCTAGGCACTCTGGCTCCTGGTAAACATTTGACTATGGTGGCTGGTGCCTCTTTGTTAACACTCCTAACAATAGAATCATCGATAACTAGGGGACTTTCAGCAGGTTTCTTGGTCGATGCGTCACTTTGTGGGCTAAACCTGTTCAAGATTGTAACCAGAACAATTGAGTGATGTTTTGTCCTGCGAATACGGCGTATCACAAGTTTTCCAGCTGTGGCGGATTTTCAGCCGGAACCAAGCTGTTTACGCTAATGTTGCTCGCTGCATTGATCGCATATAAAACCCTGAGAGCTGACAGAGAAGGCAAAGCAAAACATATGACATTAGGTGCAAGTAACAATAATAGGAATAGAAGCCATAACTAATCGGGTTTGAAGACTAATTCCGATTTACCAAGGTTGCTCGATGTATCATTGTATATATGCTTTAACACTGGCTTTGAATGTTCTATTTAGCCTGTGACTGACTTAGCTCCCTTCGCTATCATATGCTATCGTCTTCCTCCTGTATATACGGTACATGTACGCCAATTCAGACTGTTGATAAATATTACTTACATCGCCAGCTTTGCCTCGTTCAGACTGGCCCAGGATGATAAAGCACTCCGGCTTGAAATGATTCGCGCAAACAAGCAAGTTTTTACTTTACTTTCTGTGGGATTTCCACTAAAAATAAAATAAATCCACTCTTGTCTCTTCCGAGGTTAGGACCGACTGCATTGCATGTTGTCCAAGAACTTTAGCCGTGACGTCACGTACACTGCTGTCACATGTGAAAACAACAATGGAGGCAGCGCCGTGGGTGGAATTGTGTAGATTAAGGGGTGGTAATATTATGATAAGACCCTGCGTCTACGTCACACCACTTTAAATGTGATTCAAATGGCCAGTAGGCGGTCATTTTTTGGTGTAAGTGAATCATTCAACCAACTCGTCCAAAACAGCAGATTCATTTAAGTAAGAAGCAAGTTGGTGCATCCCAAATCGCACAATTACGCACTATTCTACGCCATTTTGTAGTAAAAATAGTGTGAGTAATGCGTTCAAATTGAAAATTCTTAAAAAAGAAGTGCACTTAAAGGACCCGAATGAGGCACATTTTCAACCGAAAAATGAAGTGTGGAACTGTGGACACCTAACATACTCAACGGTTGCAGTTTTGTTTACATCGCGGAAGTGATTTCAGACGCTGCTCAAGGAAAACTCTCCTGAAGAGTGATAACGCTTTTCAATCTGGTGATGACTAAAGTATTGCTAGGCAAAACAGATGAAAATAACATTAAATATACAATGCATACATTTATTTTTCCAAACCATTCTGCAGTGTGATTGACGTCATCTGTGCTCGCCTGGGAAACCGATATACTTCCAGTTAGTATAAAACCTTTTAGTATTCCATTTGGGACTATACTACTAAGATTCATACACTACATGGTTGAGTGCACAGTGCATAGTTTAAGTGCATAGTGTAAAGTATTTCATTTGTAGACACAACCAGTGTCTTGATGAATGACTCACTGAGTCATTATCTCGTCCGAGTCATTCAAAACAGGAAGGCGGGACGGGAGCCATGAGGCGGGGCCGGTGGCGTGAGTGATAGTTGGAATCAGCTGTGCGCACACCGTTCCCGCATATCTCACGGAGGAAATCAGGAGCATAAGAGGACGAGCCACGGGACTGCTGATGAGAGAGGACACGGCCCGGACATGTTTAAGTTTGTATTTATGTTCTTATGGCCAGCAGTCGACCATGAGGTGGCTTCTGGCCTTTCACTTCCTTGTAATTGTTTGTTTAATTTTCGATTAAACTTTATTTAAATGTTCGCCAGTTCCCGCCTCCTTCCTTCCCAACTTTGAACTGTGTTACTTTGGTGCCGAAACTCTGGAGAATGCCTGAGCGGATACCCCAGCGGCTGCTCGAAGCGGTGGTGATGGAACGAGATGAATCGGCTGGGACGGAGAGCTCGCTGCCGTGCTCCTGGGCCGAGGTGGGGTGGCGACCGTCCAGGAGGTAGCGGAGGAGTCGTCGCCGTTGGCCGTGAGCCAGAATACTGCTGCCAACAGCCATGACGTTGAGGAGCAGGAAACGTGGGGACTCGCTACCAGCTGCCATAAGTCAGAGAAGCCATCGCCGGCTACCAGGGGGTGGAGGAGGATCGAGCTGTCCACCGAGCATCCAGTACCACCACATGGCACAGCGAGAAAGAGCCTCTCGGCTGGCTGAGGACCGAGCTACAGTGTGTCGGGGTACCGAGCCTAATTATTTTTTTCCCTCCCCTCTCTCGTCCCTGTCGCTCCTGGTGCTTCCGTCTCCGTTCTCTCGTCTCATAGGTGCATATCCCCCAGGCGCTACGGACGCCGAGATTGGTACCCCCCTGGCTGTAAGGTGCAATGGGGTTATGTGGTGAGGAAGGATGGACGGGAGCCGTGAGGCAGGGCCGGTGGCGTGAGTGATATTTGGAATCAGCTGTGCGCACACTGGTCCCGCATATCTCACGGAGGAATTCTGGAGCATGAGAGGACGAGCGATGGGACTGCTGACGAGAGAGGGCCGGGCCCGGACATGTTTAAGTTTGTATTTATGTTCTTATGGCCGGCAGTTGACCGTGAGGTGGCTACCGGCCTTTTACTTCTGTGTTTTTGTTTGTTTATATTTTTATTCAACTTTCCCCGGTTCCCGCCTCCTTCCTTCCAAACTTTGAACTGTGTTACAAACGTTGATGCGCATATGCAACATAAATTACGCCACTACCGTTCTAAAAACAGAGCGGTTTCACAGATATTTTGAAGCTTTAGGCAAGACAAGGCAAGTTTATTTATATAGCACATTTCATACACAAGGGCAATTCAAAGTGCTTTTCATATCATGATTGACAGATAGACATAAGACGTATCTTTAAAATGCAAATGATTTAAGATCACATATACTTTAGATTTTAAGAAACAATAAAACAGCAATAAAATGTATTAAATATTTGAGTGTACTGTATATATAAAAATAAATTAGAAATAGAAATGCAGTTTATGTAAACCAGCACGTTGCTAAGGTTGCGAATGCACAGCTAAACAAGTATGTTTTTAATCTGGATTTAAAAGTAGCTTCTTTTGGTGAACGTCTCATGTCTTCTGGAAACAGATTCCAGCTACGGGTGGCATAATTGCTAAAGGCTGACTCGCCTTGTTTTGAGTGAACCCTTGTTATCTCTTACTGACTTGATCCTGATGATCTGAGAAGTCTGTTTGGTTTATATTCAATGAGCATTTCTGGGATGCACTTAGGTCCTAGACCATTAAGTGATTTATAGACAATTAATAATACTTTGAAGTTGATAGTAACTAAAGTAACTAGTAACCAGTGTTAGGACCTGAGGATTGGAGTTATATTCTCTGATTTTTTTTCTCAGAATCCTGTAAGCAGCGTTCTCTATGAGCTGCAGCTGTCTGTTGGTCGTTTTGAGAAGACCTGTAAGGAGTCCATTACAGTAATCCACCCTGCTGTTGATGAAATCATGATGTAGCCTCTTGATGCTACTGTAGACGGGGGAGCCCTAACGGGGGAGAGGATGAGGACGATTCTAAGGGCCCTTGTTTCATTAGAACCGGTGTGCATGTGCGTTTCCCCTTAAGACGTATGCGGTGTGTGTCCCTTAAAAAGACATTAGTGGATCATTCAAAGAAGCGGCACTGGCGCTGCAGCGCTTCACACTTCTGTATATCGACATGGCGCAGTGGCAGACAAAATCAGGATATCAAAAGAGAAAAGAGAAACAATAGAGAGAAGAGAGGTCGAGACAAGGAAGAAAACTAGTCACCCGTTATTGAAAAACAAGGTGATTTACGTTCCCTGTTTTGTGATATGGTCCTATAAGCTGTTATAATTAACAAAAACTATAAATTCTATCAGTTACACACCCCAAGGTCTTGAAACACAATATGCAAATGAATTATTTTTATGTATTCGAGAATCGAGTTGATTGTGATGAGCTTTAGAAAGACAGAAACGCAACAAAGGCTTAACTAGTCCATTTAAGTATTTTAAAGCTTCTCACCTTGCAACAGCTTTAAGAAATCAATCAAAATGTATGTTGTAATCTGCTATAGTTATCCTCTTCGTTTCTTTTAACCTATAAACTGTCAGAGCCCTTTTTGAGTCTACACATGAAAAGGCATGTTGGAACTAAGATGGCGGAAACTCATAAATTCTTTGGAATACAGACATACGGTCTCGTGTGAAAAAGGAAAAGTAGCTGATTATTGCTAAAAAAACAAATCACACACACACACAAAAAAGAAAATTAATCTACCTCAAATCCATAATGTGTCAGGAAAGACTAAATAGTGTTGCCATTCTGTCTAGTGAACAAGATTTAGCAAGATTTCAAAGATCTAATCAAAGATTTGCTGAGAGAAAAACATGGCGATTGGCACTTTAAGAATAAGAAGTTACCAGAAGTTGACAGCTTTTATAGACTTCCAGGCAGTTTTAACAGTGTCTGAAAGAGAGAGGATACAGCTTTAACTTGTAGATCGCCTATTTCTTAAATAGAGGTCAGTGGTTTTAAAAGATAATGTTTGTATGTGTCATTTCACTGAAGACCCCTTAAAGACGACATAACACTGAAAAAGTCATAAGTAATGCGTAGACACCGGAAATGCCACAGTGGATTCTTTTAGGCGTCCAGCCCAGATTTCAAAGCCGACCTCAGCTGTGCCATCAGAGGTGTGATAATTAGACCTCCTCCTGTAATATGTCTGTTAATAAGGCTAGGAATGGCATGCTGGGTGAGTGGGCTGATTTTGAGGCGGTCTCCTATGGTGACCACTCTAGTGATGGGAAAACAGCTTCACACCATCACATTACACTGTCAGGATAATAAGCAGCAGACTACTGTTTGTCGTAATGGCTCTATTTATGCGATACGAAGCTGTTAAAATCTATTTATTGGCTAATGGCGGATTTTTTGATTGGTTGGGTTGTTGTTGGAGCCTCATTGGTATAGAAAGGCCTGGACACAAATTCCTTCATACAGACAGATTCTTCACACAAAAACATGAAGGAGTAATCAACCATTATTAACCACTTGCGTACCAACGACTCCAACAGTCTTTTCCAAAGTGCACCAACAGAAGAGCTGCTGAACTTCTTTCACCCACCTGCACTGACATTAATGAGCTCACCACCCACCAACCCGGACAAATCATACAATGTCCTCATTACTTTTCCCCAGACTTCATACTCCATGGAAGACAGAATTCATTCTTCAGCCATGAGGGGCCAGAACTTTCCGCTAGAACAAAATACAACAAATGGTTCCAAACCTGAAATCCAACTGAATGAACCAGGTGTCAAACCACTGGGCTGTATAAGCACATATTTGTCTGAAAAAACACTTAATGGGGTTTTAAGCATTTCCTCCTGGCCTGCATTAAGCACTTTACTGTAACATGCGGTCTCTTGTGACTTTTTGCATTATTAAAATACTCTAGAACTTTTATTTCTCACCACACAGCCAGAGCTGGAGAAAAATAGTTCATGTAATGTCACCAGAGCACCAGCCTGTTCAATTATAGACTCTGTCCCCATGGAGAAACCCAGGGTTAGGTGCCTTGCTCCAGGGTGTGTAGCTCATAGACTGCCCCTTGCAGTGTTAAAACCAGTTTTCTTTAGCATGGATTTTTAAATAAATTGCTTGCAAAAAAACAAGAGAAAATCTGTCATTATTTAATTGCAAACAGTCTTTGAAGTCATAGCTTTTAGCTTCAAGGCAGTCTGTAGAGCTAGCTTCATGTTGTGACATACCTGCAGGACCAGATCTGGTCAGTTATCAATATATTTTTTTATTTATTAATATTTTCTTGTCCCATTTTCTATCACATATTTGTGTCCTGAAGGCCCTTATCTTTTACTGTGAGAAAGTTCTGAAGACCTAACCAAGAATTACCTTATATAATTAAGTCTAATTGTCAGCATATTCTATTTTGATTTTTCTTTCAGAAATGTGTTTATTTTGTAATTGTGATAGCAAAAGCAAAGGAAATTATTGTTTTATTTATATTTATACACTACTTTTAGGATAACACGACAGATGTGAGGGTGACCTTAATCATCTTACCATGGCAGTGTTCGCTACTCTGAAGGATTGAGAACTTCACAAACCACCTGCTGACATTGGCATTGCGATCGAGAGATTCAAGTTTTGAATCAGTTACATCATTTTGTGCCCTGATTCTGCGTATGATGTACATTATCAACCTGGTTTATCTACAATTCCTTCAAATCCCTTTTGAGGTGTTCCTGAAAGTACTCTTTTAGCTTGATCTGCAAGATCCATGAGATACATTTATTAAACTAGACATGTGTACAGTTACATTTAGTCATTTAGCAGATGCTTTTTTCCAAAGCGACTTAAAGAGAGTTCATGGAGCCATAAAGCAATATGTCCTACAGGAGGAATAATACAATAGGTGCTAATACCAAGTTACTAGTATCAACAAAAGCCAGAACAATACCTGTTGCGAGAAAGAGAGAGGGTTGGTTTTTTGTGTACACGTGTACATTTCATCATCATTAATGCAGGTTCAGTGTAATCCACTGAAGAGTCATTGAACTTCTGATGTTTCAGTTATTTTTTGTTTGTAAGCCTGTCAAGATGTAGGTTTGAATGTGTATGTCTTGTACGAATGTGTAAGTGAATGTCCAGATTAATGAAAATACTATCAGTTTTTTGAATAAATGAATTAATGTCAATAAATATTTTTCTAGCATTTTCAGGAAAATAAATAATTTGCAAATAATAAAAATGGTACTTTTAGCAATATTAGGTTTGGAATTATAAGGTTTTTACTTGCAGGCAATGAAATAAAATTATTTGAGGAAAATGTATACGTTTAAGTTGAAATGCAGGAAAATTAAATAAGATTAATGTAAATTGTAGGGTTGAATGAACGCAAACAATTAAAGTGCAACTGACCTAGGAAAATTAAGTTGAAAAAAAACGATTAAAGGTCTGATGAACTGGACTTGTTTATTGTTTTATACTGTTATATGAGGTCTACTTATGATGTTCACATGGTTTTTAGATCCAAAAACATAAAAATCAATAAGTAACAGATTATTTTCTACGAAGGTTTTGAGGCCAGCTCTACAAACGCTCGATTTTAATGGCCGTGCCACATTGAAGACTTTATAAGGAAACACCCACTGCTTTGATTGGATAGCAGTTTGCGTAGTTGGAGCCTTCTGTGAATTTGGTTAGAGACGTAACGTTAAGTTACACATTAGCACCATTCTGTGGCGAACCACAAGTATTATGTTTATTATGAGACATTCACCAGGGTACTGTACCTTTAAGGGAGGGAGGAGTCAGTTTAGTGTTGTTCCGGTTTTTACGTGTGTGGTTGTTTTGATCTCACTCGCTGTTCGGCGCGAGATATATTAAAGTGGATATTAAACTGACTCGACGCATCTTCGTCTCTTGTCTCCTCGTTTCTTGTTCTCCACAATTGGTGACCCCGACGCGTGTTGGATACGGCTGACTTATGTCACAACACGAAGGTAGTGAAAATGCGGCTGCTAGCGGCGCTGCTAGCGGCGCTGCTAACGTTGGTGCTACCTGCACCGCCACCGTAAAATTACCGGACTTTTGGCAGCACAACCCACGGCCGTGGTTTCAGCATATCGAGGCTCAGTTTCAGCTGAGAGGAATAACGCAGGACGTTACGAAATATTTCCACGTGGTAGCAGCACTGGATGCCTCGACCACAGCCAGGGCTATGGCGCTGTTAGAGGCTCCTCCGGTTGACCAAAAATACGACGCACTCAAAACATTCCTCTTGAAACTTACTTGGACGACATTCTTTTGAACTGTCGGAGCTGGAGAAAGCAGACCGCCTGCTGTCTCTGAACGGCCTTGGCGACAGCAAGCCTTCCGAGTTAATGGAGAGGATGCTAGCTGTACTGGGCGCCGCGGATCCTTCTTTCCTTTTTGCCCACATTTTTCTGCGGCAGCTCCCAATACCTGTGCGCACCGCGCTGGCCAGTTCCAGCCTCCCTTCCTCGAGAGACTACCGGGCGCTGGCTGTGGAGGCAGACAGGATTTTTATGGCCCACAGGCAGCAGTTTGTCCATGCACTGTAGCCTCCCCAGCACGCCGCTGCCCCGTTTGTCCCCACGGAGGATGACCTGGACACTGCAGCTGCCGTGACGGCCCACCGACAGCGTGAGGACGGTTGGTGTTATTACCATTCCAGGATTGGGGCCAAGGCCAAGCAGTGTCGCCAACCTTGCAGTTTCAGAGCCCAGGGAAAAGCCAGGGCTGGCGCTCATTAACAGCTATGGGCGCTGGCCGTGACTGCAAGCTGTTATTCATCACTGACACCTTGTCTGGCCGGCGGCTGCTGGTTGATTCTGGGGCTCAACGCAGCATCCTGCCGGCGACAGCTGTGGACACTATGGTTGGCGGGCACGGCCCCCCGATGGACGCTGCCAACGGCACACCCATTCGTACCTATGGTACAAGGTATGTGGAAGTGTGTTTCGGCGGGCGGCGTTTCGGCTGGGATTTTGTAATGGCCGCCGTGTCTACGTCACTCCTGGGGGCAGATTTCCTTTGAGCTTACAGTCTGTTGGTGGATGTTACAAACTGCCGCCTAATCGACGCCCTGTCTTTTGCTTCATACCCCTGCACGCTTGGAGGGGTGGGGGCGCTTTGTCTGTCGAACACGCTTGCTACCGGGGACTTGTATCAACGCCTGCTATCTGAGTTCCCTGATATCACCACGCCCACTTTTTCATCGGCGGTGGCTAAGCATGGCATGGAGCACTACATCACCACGGTTGGCCCCCCAGTCTATGCACGGGCCCGGCGCCTCGAATCAGCCAAGCTTGCGATCGCCAGGGAGGAGTTCGCTACCATGGAGCACCTCGGCATCGTGCGCCGCTCTAACAGCCCATGGGCATCCCCCCCGCCTTTCGGCCTCAAGGGCGCAGCGCAGACGTTTCAGCGCCTCATGGACTCTGTGTTGAGGGACATGCCATTCTTATTTGTTTACTTGGACGACATTCTCGTGGCCAGCGCGTCCGCAGACGCCCACCTGACGCATCTCAGGCAGCTCTTCGGCCGACTCAATGAGCATGGTCTCATCCTCAACCCGGCTAAGTGTGAGTTTGGCCGGTCATCCATTACTTTCCTCGGCCACCACGTCACCCCGCAAGGGGCCGTTCCCCTCCCTGCCAAGGTGGACACCATCGCCAGTTTCCCACGTCCACGGACTGTGAAGTCCTTGCAGGAGTTTCTGGGTATGGTGAACTTCTACAACCGTTTCCTTCCCCATGCGGCTCAACTCATGCGACCCTTATACGGCGCCTTGCGGGGTTGGAGGCCGGCGGACGTGTTGGATTAGTCCCCAGAGATGACTCATGCCTTTGATGCTGCCAAAACCGCCCTGGCCAACACTGCTCTACTGGCGCACCCGTCTCCGACCGCCCCTGTTGCTCTTACTTCGGACGCTTCTGATTACGCCGTGGGGGCTGTGTGTGAACAGTGGGTGGGTGGAGCCTGGCAGCCGCTGGCCTTTTTCAGCAGGAAGCTCCGTGACAAGAATACAGCACCTTTGACAGGGAGCTCCTGGGTCTTTTCCTCGCCACCCGTCATTTCCGTTTCTTGTTAGAGGGCCGGCGTTTCACTGCTTTCGTTGACCACAAACCGCTGACGTTTGCAATGGCGAAGTCTTCGGAACCATGGTCTGGTCGACAGCAGCGTCAGCTCTCTGCCATCTCCGAATTTACCACTGACATTCAGCATGTGGCCGGTAAAGACAATTTCGTTGCAGACTGCCTTTCCCGGGCTGTTGCTGGGTCCGTCCATTTAGGCCTTGACTACGCTACGATGGCTGTGGATCAGACCACGGACGCTGAGGTGCAAGCCTACAGGACGGCCCCCACGGCGTTGCTCATGGAGGATGTGTTTTTTGACACGGCCAACGCTACACTCCTCTGCGATGTCTCCACTGGACAACCGCGCCCTATGGTACCTGCTGGCTGGAGGCGTAAGGTTTTTGACGCCATCCACAGCCTTTCCCACCCAGGGGTGAAGGCCTCTACAAAGCTGGTGGGGGCCAAGTTTGTCTGGCCAGGCCTGCGGAGGGACGTCAGGGCCTGGGCGGCTGCCTGCGTGGCGTGCCAGCGAGCAAAGGTGACCCGGCATACCAAGGCCCCTTTGGCACCGTTCAAAGTGCCAGAGAGACGTTTTGATCATGTGAATGTGGATCTGGTGGGCCCACTTCCCCCCTCCCGTGGTTACACCTACCTCCTCACCATGGTGGACAGGACCACCAGATGGCCTGAAGTGGTTCCCCTGTCTTCAATTACTTCAGCTGATGTGGCCCGGGCATTCATTATGGCTTGGGTGGCCCGTTTTGGCACACCATCCGACCTCTCCTCGGACCGAGGTCCACAGTTCACATCGGAGCTTTGGACTGCGGTCGCTGAGGTCCTGGGGGTGAAGGTCCACCGTACCACGGCCTATAACCCACAGAGCAATGGACTTTGTGAGCGGTTTCATCGCGACATGAAGGCCGCGCTAAGGGCCAGCCTTACGAGCTGCGACTGGGCTGATCGCCTCCCATGGGTCATGCTTGGCCTTCGCTCTGCGCCAAAAGAAGATCTTCAAGCCTCATCTGCCGAGCTTGTGTACGGACAGTCTTTGCGCGTTCCGGGGGAATTTCTTCCTGATGCCGCGGCCCGGTGGTCGGTGGCCTCTCATCGTGCTGGGGCCCGGGACATTGCTGATGCTTTTGTTCCCATTCCCACATCTCACCATGGCCTCCCAAAGTCCTACGTGCCCAAGGATTTACTGTCGGCCAAGTATGTTTTCATCCGCCACGATGGCCATCGTACCCCGCTGCAGCCCCCCTAAGATGGACCCTTCCGTGTCCTGGTGGGGGGGTCTAAGAACTTCGTTGTGGATATGGGGGGCAGGCCTGAGCGGGTGGCGATAGACCGTCTCAAGCCTGCTCATCTTGATATTGGTGCACCACTTCAGCTTGCCCAGCCTCCACGGCGAATTAATATTATCTGGAGACCTCCTGTGATTTATAAACTACCCCCAACATCAGTATTTCATGTGAGGCATTCGCATGGGATGATTTTACTCAAATTAACTGATTTATTTCCCGGATGTGATGGCAAGCTTTGCATATAGTTTGTATGGCCTATACATGCTGTGACGGGGTATGAGACACGACACACACAAAATGACGGTGCAAGCAACCCCAGTGGGGAATTTATTAAGCAACTTAAAATAACGTGTTTAAAAGGTGACATCCGGGTTGTCTCCCACCTGGGAAGCACTCTCGGACGGCTGGGCAGCATCCACTGTCGGCTAGGTAGCTCGGTCGGGCGGCTGGGCAGCTGTCTCTGGCGGGCAGCTGTTCAGCACTCACTGGCAGCTGGGCAGCACTCTCGGTCGGTTATGCAGCACTTTCTGCCGGCTGGGATCGTCCCTCCACTCTCCGCCCTTGATCTCTCTCTCGCTCTCTCCTCTTCGTCGTCCTCGCGCTCTCCGCATTGGACACGGAAAAGAGAGCGTGTCCGTCCTTCGATGGACCCAGGAAACACGTAAGTGAAGTCTCTCAGTGCTCACATTCTCCACCAGTTGTGACGGGGTATGAGACACGACACACACAGAATGACAGTGCAAGCAACCCCAGTGGGGAATTTTTTATACAACTTAAAATAACGTGTCCAAAAGGTGACACCCGGGGTGCTCGTGGATTGTGATCCGCCAGTCCGTGCTCATGTAGTTGGGTCTTTTCCGTGTCTCCCTCGCTGTCCCCTCACTCTCTCTTGCTGGGGGTCAAACAGGCACAACGGTAGGTGCGACAAGAAATAGGACCCAGAGCGCTGGGACGCAGCACGCAGCTTTTATGCCGTTTCCCAGTCGACGCTGATCCCGGATCTGCGCCTCGCCTGACATGCATTGTGTTCAATGATATATGATCGTACCTGTCAGCATTGGAGACCAGTGATCCCAAACCGGAAAAAAGATCACCATGATCGCGGGTCGCAAATGTTACTAGAGTTTCAATGATAAATAAACAAACAAACAGGAGACTCCCGGTAATTTATGGATATCACCCAGCACCGATAATCACTCTCAGCTGCTCCCCAATTATCTTCCCACTATTTTAGCCACTGCTGTCCCAGTGTTCAGCGTGGCAATGTATTTTGTTGTTTTGAGCTTTGTGTGATATTCTATGCTTGGTTTCTTGTCTCTGCGTTTCTCAAGGCAGGATTGAATCTCCACAGCTCTTCCCAGGGAGGCGGTAACTGAGAGAGCCGTTTTGGACCATTTTCCTGGACGTTTTTTTGTCTCTAATATTACTGTAAGAAGATTCAAGATATGGAAGGAAGGAGGCGGGAACCGGCAAACGTTTAAACAAAGATTTAATATAAATAATAACAGCCGGCGGCCCCTCACGGCCGACCGCCAGCGAACAAAACATAAATACAAAACACAAGAACATAAATATAAACTTAACATGTGTCCGGGCCCGGTCCTCTCTCTTCGACTGTCTGGTCGCTCGGTCTCTTATATGCTCCCAATCTCCTACGTGATTCGAGCCTGGTGTGCGCACAGCTGGTGCTCATTAACAATTACTCACCGGTCTCGAACCACGGTCTCGCCCCGCATACTCCACTACAATTACCTTGTGGATTTCAGCATTCTCTCGCCCTACTGGAGTAACCAGTTACTTTTCGTTTTGTATGTGCTGCTTCCAGGCGTACCCTGTTGCCTCGTTTCACATTGGGATTACCTTTTGTCTGTTTTGTGGAAAAACTTTCTGTTTAACTCTTACCTGCATCTGAGTCCTTTTCACCAGCCATCACAATATGAGCCCACCAAATCACAGAGATTCCGATCCCCACGGGCTTAAGATCACAGACAACTTCTGCAATTAATACAAATGACTAGAGGTCCCCAGGTAATACAAATCTCTTGTGAATAGTGCTAAGGACACATCAAACGATCTCTAACAAAGCATAGTGACGCATAGTGCAAAAATGTTTTACTCACATAAGATTGATGCGCCATTACTGTCAGATCCAATATTGAAGGCACAGCACTTCTTTTTTTAATTTTAAACTCACCACAAATTCAATGTCGACCTGTGCCTTGTTCACGAAGGAATCCTCTGAGAAAGGAAATGAACTAACGCTCCATGTTTACATGATTTTTGCGTGAATACGATTCCCTCTTATATGACCAAAGCTCAGGTTAAAATTGTGATTTTAATACATGCATCCTTTAAGTTGAACCAACTGTTAGTTTTTTACAGTGGCTGTCTGTGAACAAGTCTGGAAGTAATTAAATGTTGTGATCTTAGTTTTGTCGTGGTTTTGTGTCTTGTGTGAGTGTATGTTTTGATTTGTCGAACTCATGGGGAGCCGTTTTGAAAGCTCTTTACGTGTTCGGTGTCTACGTCACTTGCCCCGCCCCAGTATCTCCCCGCCTGGCTTTCCCCTCACCGGGTTTCCATCACCTCATCATCTGCACTCCTGTAGCTCGTACTGATTAGTAGCCTCTCCTCATTATTATTCATCTGTAGTTCATTTCCCATTGTTTAGGTCCCCTCTATTTAATCCCTCTTGTCCTCTCATCTTATGTCAGACCGTTGCGTGTTTTGCCAGCTCTGTCTGCCACAGTCTAGTGCCACTAGATCAGTAAGTCTTGTCTTAGCCTTTAGCTTTCCTAGCCTCTGTCTAGTTTTGCCAAGTCTCCAGTGCCTAGTCTCGTCTCCGTCAAGTTTCCTGTGATTACCCCCCCTAGTTCCTGTTGGCGTCTCGGACCTCCTGTCTGGACAGTTATCTCTATAAAATTCAGTGATTACCTGCTATTGAGTCTCTTAACTTTCTGTTTTCCACCAACGTAATGACAGTTAAATTCCCCCATAAAGACATGAGCATGCTTCTATAGCTACAAAAAACTCCTTCACTACTTGCAAATTCAGAGTATTCAGATTTTTAAAGCAATTAAAAAAAGAAATAGCCGTTAAATTTCTAGGCTCTGTTTCTCTTCTCCATTCCTTTTAAAAGCACGTAATCCTGAGAGAGGAAATGCATTATGCATTATGTATAATATTTCAGATCAGATAAAGACTCGCAAGGGACTCTGCAGCAAAATCAACCAGAACAAATAAACAGATACAAAGAGAATGACCAGTTCAAGATCATTCATAACCAAACTAGTGCACAGACAATTTTGTGATTTATAAAATGATCTAACAGAATTCAGTATACATGCACAGCTGTATATTGCTTATAGATAAAACAATCAACGGTAACATTTGTTACACAATGCGAGGTAGAACAATAATATCATATTGGGATATTAAATTTAGATGTATTCTATGATAATTGACATTCATATTTGCAGCCATTGGAACTGAGTTATATTTGCTCTGTACTGTAGGTTATAACCCATAACAGCCCTATTTTAATTATGTTGACACACTAGGCTCCACCACGTATTTTCTGCTCACTGAGGTCAGTGACAGGTAGTTGAGTCTTCCAAACTAAAACGTTCTTCAGGGAAGTGTTTAGCCTAACTTCTGGGTGCTTGCAAATGTTGCACTCATCTTAAAAGCATTACTCATCATTGTTCTTTAAACTCCTTAAAATAAGATTATGAACATCTTGTTTTATTTACTCACCAAAGCTAATTTTCGGTCACATTTCACACTTGGCGAGTGTTCATTTTACACATTGTCAATATTCCGACGTTTCGTCTGAAATGAAGGTCTGACATTTAAAGCTCACCCATATGAAATGTCATATTATTGACCTTCTTTGTTCAAGCGCTTTTTGAGGAAGAAACTTCTCTGATTCAGCTTCTCTTGAGTGGAGCCTCTTGACATCTGCCGTTCATCAGTGCATTAAAGTGCAGAATTAAATTACCACAATTACCATGTGATATTTGACTGCTTATGTTGTTTCTGAGAAACACGGGCTGATTGATGAAAGCTGATTGCTGCTCTTAAAGCAGAAGGGCGCTATTGCCAAAGGCCAGGAAGGTGGGAGTGAAGTATTCAGGAAAGCCGGACAGACCCTCTTGAGAGAAACAGAGTGTTCCTCTGTCCACCTACACACACGTCAGCCTTAAAGGCAGTCAAAGAGAGCAAACTGCATAATTCAAAAGACTAATGTGTCTTGCTCGTGCGGCACTAAATGCATCAATGTGGTATGCGAAGGTGTTCTGAGAGGTTTTTAGCAAGGTTGCTAGGGTATCCTGCACAGTTGTGTTACGTAGTTGTTATTAAGGCAGTTTCAAATGAGTCTTTAGTAATCCTGGACACATATCAAAATAAGATGTAATGTAAGTTTAAAGAGTTTTTACCAAAAGTTTTATCTCAGCTGTTAATATTTGGTGTTTATCTGTTTTAAGGCATTTTTTATGTTTTTCTATAGTCAGGTAAGTACGATGATCACTTCCATAAGGAAATAATGTCACTTCCATAACATTGCTTCTTTTCGATGAATGAACACAGGTAAATTAAAATATGATAACTATTTATATTATATGATAAGCTATCCCTTCTCTTTATTGGGTATTGTTGCTTCTGGTTTGTGCATTTTAATTCACAAAATTCCTGCAAATTATGTTATATCTGAATTTGTTTTTGTCACATCCATAACAAAGGTATAATTCCCTTATCTAAAATAGAGAACACTGTGTATAGACTGATCATTTTCTTATGTCTGGAAGACATAAACAGATGGTTCTATATATTGGTAATAAATACATTCTCTGAGAATTCATACTTCAAGTTTTGACTCCAAATGTCAATGTCATATCCATAATGCTGGAGTTGCTCATTAATGATTAGCGGTTTGTTTAATTAGTACTTTTAGTACACTTTTAGCATGCTTTAGTGGCCATCATTTACCAGGAGCGGTTTTGCACAAAGGGTAAACAAATCAACACAATCTTTTTAATCCAAAGCCAGTAGTTGCTCTTTAAAATTACCATTTTGTTCTGAAAGAGTTTGACTTCCTGACTAAAATCCTTGCTCCTGCTAAAGCTCGTCTTTAAATACTTTATATCAAAATGGAAAAAGCTTGTCAGAGGAATGTGAAGTTATTTTCAATACTGTATCTGCACCTGAGTCTGAACAGTTATTAAAACCAAAACAAGAACATTCAGAATGCACAGCCTTTTTATACATAACCTGAGATGTATAGAGCAGCAATCAATATTTGTCTCCTCCTAATGTCAAATGTATTTTTTTCCTCCAGAAAATAATGGGTTTGTGTGAGGTAACGCAAAGCAGCCCAGCTCAGTCAGGGTCCTGGAAATGTTCAGTGCCATGCTGCTGAATAATACATGTTTAAATGCCTCATGCAGAAGGACAACCCTAGGTGTCCCTTCATCACAAGCCTCCTACATCCATATAATTACAAAGCCCCTATTGCAGCAGCTGGGTCCAGGATAATGAAATGCTGCACGACACCAAAATGTTAGAGCAATTCTCTTCTGATGAAAATATGCTGTGCTTTGCCACCATCTCTGTGTGTATAAAAAAGAACAAAAAGTCACAGTCATTTGTTTTTGATTATTGGGTCCATTATTAGTCCTGCTCAATATAAACATTTCTTTCACCAGGTGGAAACAGAGGCATTCAAAACAAATTATAAAAACAGCATACGGGTGTATTTAGTGTATGAGAGAGGCGTGACTATATTGTGAATATAGTCACATCATCAACACCTCCCTGCTCACCGGTACTTTTCCATCTCTGGCCCCGGTCACACCCCCACTTAAGAAAACCCACATTGGACCCCTCTACTACCGACAGTTACAGACCTGTCTCTCTCCTCCCATTTATTGTAAAAACACTTGAAAGTGCAGTTTTAAACCAGGTTTCTTCCTACCTATCCCAGGATAAACTACTGGATGATAAGCAGTCTGGCTTCAAAACAAACCACTCCACTGAGACTGCATTGCTATCGGTCACAGAGGCACTGCGGCTAGCCAAGGCGCAATCGAAATCCTCGTTCATGATTCTGCCAGACCTATCTGCAGCGTTTGACACTGTAAATCACCAGATACTGCTAGAAACCCTGTCGTATCTAGGAATCTCAAGCACTCCTCTCCACTGGTTAAAATCCTACCTCTCCAGCAGATCTTTCAGGGTGTTATGGTGGGGCTTGCTGTTCACAGCTCACCACATGATCACTGGGGTCCCTCAGGGATCGATGCTTGGACCGCTGCTTTTTTCCAACTACACGACATCCTTGAGACCCATCATACGGGCACATGGCTTCTCGTATCACTGTTATGCTGACGACACCCATATCTACATGTTGTTTCACCCAGACGATACCACTGTAGCGGCTTGTATTACAGCCTGCCTAGAAGACATCACAGCTTGGATGAAAGAGCATCACCTCTAGCTGAACCCTGCCAAGACAGAACTACTTGTGTTTCCGGCACAGCCCACGGTGCAAAATGATCTCGGCAGCCAACTTGGTAGTACTACAATCACTACTTCCAAAAATGCCAGGAACCTTGTAGTCATATTTAATGAAGATCTGTCCTCCAATGATCACATATCTAAGACAATGCCGATATGCCTTATTCAACATTAAAAAGGTAAAACCCTATCAAACTGAGCATGCTGCACACTCCTTGTCCGGGCTCTGGTAATCTCAAGGTTGGACTACTGCAATGCTCTCCTTGCCCCTCTTCCTGGAAAGGCTATCAAACCAACCCAGCTGGTTCAGAATGCAACAGAATGCCTTGTCTTCCAACAGTCCAAAAGAGATCATGTGACATCCCTTTTCATCTCTCTACACTGGCTACCGGTTGATGCCCGTATCAGATTCAAGTCACTAATGCTTCTTACCAGCTGCGTCTTGTATTGCCTTCTCAAAAGGGCAGTAAATCGCTTTCCCACTCATTCTCCTTCATATCTCCTTTCTGGTGGAACATTCTTCCCAACTCAGTCCGGTCAACCACATCTCTCACAACCTTCAAAAAGCTACTTAAAACCCATTTCTTCTGTGAATGCTTGACCGAAAAACAACTAACCCTCTCTCTTTCTGTCAACAGCTGTTGGATGGGCTTTCGTTGAAACTAGTAACTTTTTATTAGCACCTATTGTATTATTGCTCCTGTATTACATATCTCTTGTTGCTCCCTGAACTCTCTGTAAATCCCTTTGGATTAAAGCTTGTGACAACCAGTTGTGGTCTTGTTGGCAAAGACCAGAGCTTTAAATCTGATGCGAGCGACTATAGGGAGTCAATGTACAGTCGTGGCCTAAAGTTTTGAGAATCACATAAATATTGGAAATTGGAAAAGTTGCTGCTTAAGTTTTTATAATAGCAATTTGCATATACTCCAGAACGTTATGATGAGTGATCAGATGAATTGCATAGTCCTTCTTTGCCATGAAAATTAACTTAATCCCAAAAAACCTTTCCACTGCATTTCATTGCTGTCATTGAAGGACCTGCTGAGATCATTTCAGTAATCATCTTGTTAACTCAGGTGAGAATGTTGACAAGCACAAGGCTGGAGATCATTATGTCAGGCTGATTGGGTAAGAATGGCTGACTTGACATGTTAAAAGGAGGGTGATGCTTGAAATCATTGTTCTTCCATTGTTAACCATGGTGACCTGCAAAGAAACGCGTGCAGCCATCATTGCGTTGCATAAAAATGGCTTCACAGGCAAGGATATTGTGGCTACTAAGATTGGACCTAAATCAACAATTTATAGGTTCATCAAGAACTTCAAGGAAAGAGGTTCAATTCTTGTAAAGAAGGCTTCAAGGGCGTCCAAGAAAGTCCAGCAAGCGCCAGGATCGTGTCCTAAAGAGGATTCAGCTGCGGGATCGGAGTGCCACCAGTGCAGAGCTTGCTCAGGAAGGCAGCAGGCAGGTGTGAGTTCATCTGCACGCACACTGAGGTGAAGACTTTTGGAAGATGGCCTGGTGTCAAGAAGGGCAGCAAAGAAGCCACTTCTCTTCAAAAAAAAACATCAGGGACAGATTGATCTTCTTCAGAAAGTATAGTGAATGGACTGCTGAGGACTGGGGCAAAGTCATATTCTCCGATGAAGCCCCTTTCTGATTGTTTGGGACATCTGGAAAAAGGCTTGTCCGGAGAAGAAAAGGTGAGCGCTACCATCAGTCCTGTGTCATGCCAACAGTAAAGCATCCTAACACCATTCATGTGTAGGGTTGCTTCTCATCCAAGGGAGTGGGCTCACTCACAATTCTGCCCAAAAACACAGCCATGAATAAAGAATGGTACCAAAACACCCTCCAACAGCAACTTCTTCCAACAATCCAACAACAGTTTGGTGAAGAACAATGCATTTTCCAGCACGATGGAGCACCGTGCCATAAGGCAAAAGTGATAACTAAGTGGCTCGGGGACCAGAATGTTGAAATTTTTGGTCCATGGCCTGGAAACTCCCCAGATCTTAATCCCATTGAGAATTTGTGGTCAATCCTCAAGAGGCGGGTGGACAAACAAAAACCCACTAATTCTGACAAACTCCAAGAAGTTATTATGAAAGAATGGGTTGCTATCAGTCAGGATTTGGCCCAGAAGTTGATTGAGAGCATGCCCAGTCGAATTACAGAGGTCCTGAAAAAGAAGGGCCAACCCTGCAAATACTGCCTCTTTGCATAAATGTCATGTAATTGTCGATAAAAGCCTTTGAAACGTATGAAGTGCTTGTAATTATATTTTAGTACATCACAGAAATAACTGAAACAACAATCTAAAAGCAGTTTAGCAGCAAACTTTTTGAAAACGAATATTTATGTAATTCTCAAAACTTTTGGCCACGACTGTAGACTGATGCAGAGAGGAGTGACATGTGCTCTCTTCGGTTCATTGAAGACCACTCTTGATACTGCATTCTGAATCATCTATTGAGGTTTGCTTGTGCCAACTGGGAGTTCAGCCAGTAACGCATTGCAATTGTCCAGTCTGGACAGGACAAGAGCCTGGACCAGAACATGGGTACTTTGCTCGGACAAAAAAGGTCTAATTGTCCTTATGTCTTAGAGGATGAATATGCAGGACCGGGTGGTGCTTGCAACATGATCCGTGAAGTTTAGCTGATCAACAATTACCACTACCAGATTTCAGGCTGTTCTGGAAGGTGTAACGGTGCCCTTTCCAGTCTCAGGGATTCAATATCTGAAAGAAATGTAGTCTCGGTGGAATGACCGCTCTTGAAACCACACTGGTTGCTGTCCAGGAGTTTGTTCCGTGTGAGAAAGAAGGAGAGCTGATTAATTACAACATGCTCAAGAGTTTTGGCAATGAAGGGGAGGAGAGATTATAGTCTGTAGTTTTCTAACAGTACAGGATTAAGGGTGGGTTTCATGAGTAGCGGGGTTACATGGTCCTTGTTGAAAACTGTAGGAAATGTTCCAGGGTGTGGAAAGGTGTGTAGTGTCTGGAGAAGTAACTTCAAAATCAAATCACAATCGAGTTATAAGGGGTGTTATTAGGCTTGACGCAAATGACTTTGCCCACACTAATACAAAGCCTTATTGATTTGTTTAACACAAAGTATTAAGAACACAAATGTTCATTTAAATCATATTTGTAAGATATAATCATTTTAAATGTCAGGCATTGTGACATACAAGCAGTTGCTATACAACTAAAACAGTGACCACTTATGGGTTCTGCACAGTGGTATTATTAGTATTTCGGAAAGGAGTTCATCTATGATTTACCATGAATAAACCATGACTAAGTGCGTGAGTGAATGAGTGAGTGTGTGTGCCCTGCGATGGGTTGGCACTCCATCCAGGGTGTATCCTGCCTTGATGCCCGATGACTCCTGAGATAGGCGCAGGCTCCCCGTGACCCGAGGTAGTTCGGATAAGCGGTAGAAAATGGATGGATGGATGGATAAACCATGACTATTGACAGCAATGACAGATGTTAGCTTCAAGGATTGCAAATATAACATTTTCAAATTTACTAAATCACTTCACATTCCAGCTGTTTTTACATGACCTTTGTAGAAAATCGTTTACTTTCGCAGGAGCCGCAAATCTCCACACAAGCTGAGTTTCCATAAACTTGCAGCACAGTCCGGTGCAATATTTCACTCGGCTGACAAGCTGACCCTGGCATCTGTTCCTTATCCATTTCACTTTCAGAAATAAAATGGTGTTTTTGTACTATTTGTGTCATCACTGCACTGGATGACCTTAGCGTACAGGTGAATCAGAGTACTGAGAAGTAGTCCGTAAGCTGTTTTTCGGAAGTCTTGAATTGCTGCCAACATACTAGTTCGACACTATAAACTCAATTTTATATTTTATGTGTACTATATATGTGTACAGTATGTGTGTGTGTATATATGTACTGTATATATTTGAGCTTTTACATTTACATCACATTGATGCTGTCCTTCAGAAACCGCCTATCTCCATATTTCGTGACTTTTATTTTTTGCCATAAACCATTATTATTATTGGTTTTGAAAATATCAAAGCAATACAAATAATTAAAAAGTGCAGTATGTAATCATCAAGTACCATGCTTTTTTATTTCCTGAAAAACTGTAAATTTGGAGACAAGTTTTCAGAAGCACAGCGATGGTATATTCTAATTATTATTATACTATTTTCATTCTGAAAGCACTTATATTTAAAGAAGTTTAGGAATATGAAACTCCTCAGCTTTAACAGAAATGTGTTTATGACGGCAATGTTAATTTTTTAAAACTTTAATAAGAATGTTTGCATACGATTTGTTAGCATCATTTTAAATGTTAACTTCGAAAATATTGTTATTTGTTTATTGCAATGAAGATACAATTAAGCAGCATGTAGTATATCATATTGCAGTTATCTGTACAAGATTTTCTGTGACATTTATAACAACACTGGTTCAATCCTGGTACAGAAGAACTTTTTGTTTCAGTTTAACACTACACAAACATTTGAACAAAATCTAAATGTTAAATGAATATCTTTAAGACTTAATTAAACATGTAAGATAAAATAAAAAATTAAACCGGGGCTTCTGGACCAGTGTTTACATTTTGCAAAATGGTCTATAGGTCGACACACTAAATTCAGTCAATTTATAAATCACATATTACAAAAAAGTCTGAAGTATACCCTTTTGATTGTTGCTGTAAAGTACATTTAACCTGCAGAAAGCATTTTTCTCAGTGTATTCAAAGTGTTACACAAAGTAACCAGCCTTTTTTATTGTTTAGCGAGGTCAAAAAGAGCTCGTTATGAAATGACAGTCACAGAGAATGACATTAGAAAAGGTTGAATAATAATGGCAATAGACTGCCACTGGATGAAACTGCTACAAGTCACACACAAAGCAAGCTGTTTCCATTCTTATCAGACAGCTTTATCTGCACCTTGGCTTTTTATCTACAGCTCCCTGATAATAGACTCTGTCACACTGAACAATTTCTCCTCTGTGCGATATGCACGAACAGAACCACTGAATATGATGCAGTCGTATCTCATCAGAATGAATGAAAGTGATGATGTGCTCTGAACAGATGTGAACTAGATGATTGTAGCAAAATGAAGTTTCACAGCACTGTGAGCAACACAATGCTTTATTTCATGAGTAACCTTTAAATGGGTTTCAGCATATGCCTGTGTTTAACTGTATAAATATAACACGCCACAATAAAAACACTAAATCTTTCGTGATTTATCATGGAAAGGAGGCCTCTAGGCGTCAATTTGTTTAAATAAATCAAAATAAAGAGGCAAATGCATCGATCAAATAAGGCAATTTGCTTAATGGCTTCAGACAGAGCTGCCGCTCCTCTCTTTATTTGGATGCAGATGACTGCCATCATTTTCAGTATTGCTCCAGGGGATATGAGCTAAATCATTTTACAGGAAACTCTCTTGTTCTGTTCAGCAGACAGTTACTGCAAGTAACACTGTAAGTGTGTTACAGCAAAAATTTAATTACTAACTTTTTTATAATTTAACACATTCTACTTATCACATTCTAAACACTTTATTTAATCTAGTGCAGAAATAGGGTAAATAGTGTGCATTGATCACAATTAGGCAATTGCTCTATTTAAACGAAGCTGTTAATAATGGTTGTGTGCCTAGTGTTCTAATAGATTTAGGAAAATCTATCAAAACTCTTCAATGCTCAATAGTGGGACAAAATCAAGTCTTTGGAACAACAATGCCATCTACAGACGAGACACTGTAAGTGACTAGTACTCCCTACACACGCACGCACACACACACACAGGTTTGTTTGAGTATAATAGTGAGGAGGACATTACATATACTTCCATTGATTTTATATCAGTCATATTATATATTCTATCCCCTATCCCTAACCCTTAACCTAATAATCACACAAACATGTGCCCTCTATAACATAAAAAAAAACACTATTTGAGCCAAGTATGAGCCTTTTCATTTAGTGAGGACCAGTTAAATGTTCTTTTGGCCCACACAAATATAGCTTAACCAAACACTGTGCTAAAACACCGTCCACTGACGCTCTTGGAGAACCAAATTAGCACATTAAATGATTTAAATAAATGAAAACAGTGTCTTAAATAGTTTTATTTATCGCATGTAACCACATGAACTATACAAACCAATAAATTATTTCGTTCAGCAAAGACAATTTCTCTCATTATTGTTATCAATACGTTTAAAAAATTCAACTTACTTCATGAGGTTCAGATAATTTCCTCCAGGGTGCGCTATACAATCGCGCTGCTCTTTTCAAAGCGGAAGTGTGCGCATCTTGTCACGAGAGCACGCGCAACGTCCGCTTGGTTCAAATTTTTTGCACTCTTTTTATTTTAAAAAGCCAAACTGAGGTTTTTCCCGAAGTAGTTTTGTTTTGATCCAGTATGGACATCCAGAGTAAGTTTAATTCTTATTGTTGCTGTCTCATTTAACTTTTGTGTTTTTATTTTGTTATAGGTGGTGAGTTTTTGAGACGCGCGTGAATGTGTCTGTGCTAATGTGACCAGATTCAATAGATAGAGAGAGAGAGAGAGAGAGAGACACATGTGTCTTGTTTAACAGTTGGTTTCATCAGCTTATGTTTTTATTATTAAAAATAATTAGGTAGGCACGATGAATCTCTCTGGAAAAAAAACGATTATGCTACGGAGTGAGAAAAAGCTTGCTGCGAGCTGTTGATGTTGAAGTCTAGCTTTCGTTTGAGATAAAATAAGTTTTACGGTTCCTCTTAACTTTCTAACTTTATTTATAAATGAGACTGGTTGTTTTTAAACATTGTTATACTGTCGGACATTAAGCTCCTGATTTAAACTATTGGTTTTAAATTAGAATTTGCACTATTCATTAAACCGTTATATAATCATAATTAGTATGTCTCATGACAGGTATTGAACCTATGGCCATCGGCTCACCAACCTCCCCTAAGCCCGGGGCTCAGTTTTTACCAGGTTTTCTGATGGGTGACCTGCCTGCACCAATCACACCTCAACCCAGATCTTTTGGGTTGACAGGAGTTGGGGCAGAAACGAAGTCTCCTCTGCTGGCTGGTAAAGCAACACTCTTTTTTTTCATAAAATCCATATCAATTTACATCTTGCTTGGTAAAATATTTAGCTCATTGTTCCAATCAGGTGGGTCTCCTCCACAGCTCGTTGTGCCAACACCTAAAGACAAGAGTGGAGCACCTCCTGTCAGAAGCATTTATGATGACCTCAACTGCTCTGGTGTAGGAATGTCACCACTTGCTGCTCGCAAACAAGTGAGAATTACAAATCAAGTTCAAGATAAAACATGAAATTGAGACCAGAAGCACACCATCCTGCATGTACAGATAAACCCAAAGATACATAAAATGGTAGAATATGTGTTTTTAATTTATCTAGGATTTATACATTTTTGACATAATTTTCTTAGCTATATGTAAAGAAATATTTTTCTGCATTAGAGAAAAAACGCTGCTGACATGTCACATATCAAATGTTTTTACAGCAATTTGCGGGAATGCATACACCCTTTTCTGGTCTACCAGGGACACCAGGAACCGGTAAACGTGCACATTTGTTTTTATAATTTATTTACTTGAAGAGTAAGTAGCATATGATTTTTAAGGTCCTACTTTGGTTTATGGATTGTCCAATGACAAGTTTATGTACATAGGTTTAAAAACACTATTATGTCGTAATAATAGGTAATTATTCTTACCTTACTTCTTGACTGACTCTCAAATGATTCGTTCCGCGATTCATCCGTCTAATCCCCTCCTATCTGTTAGCCTTGTGTCATGTGATTGGTCAGATGGTGTACTCTGCTGTGATCGGTCAAACGCGTTTGTAACGAGCAAAGGCGGGACGAGAGCGAGTGATGATGATGAGTGTCAGCTGCGCGTTGAATGGGTATCGCATCCTGCAGTCGACCCTGCAGGAGCTGCCGGCATTTTACTTTAGTATTGTGGTTTGTTTATTTTTTATTAAAAGTTGTTGAACGTTCGCCAGTTGCCGCCTCCTTATTCCCATTCCTTGAATTTGTTACAGCGTTCATCATGTGTCGCAAGTGGAACGCCTACCATCATTGCTGGATTACGATTTACAGGTTATATATTATATACAGTGTACAGATAGAGATGGTAGGGATTTCACCTTACCAGTTTGAGCCCGAGTCTGACGAAAAAACATCCGAAGACAATGGTAGATAATAGATAGACGATGGAACACTTAAATAAGCCGGGTTCATAGATAGATAAACAAACTGTAATATCCCAGAAATAACGGTACATGTTAACGTTATATGCATTAGCTAAACACAGACATAAGGTACACAAATATTTCTTGAAGTTCAGACAAAAATAAATAGTCACACTTACAGGTTGTGATTCGGTGGAGCTATCAGGTCCAAATAAGGTTGGTATTTCCCCCTTTCAAGGATAGTCTTTTAACATATCCTGCAGTGAGAATGCCAAGATTATTGAAGCAATCTTTGGTGAAATGACGCGCGCACAGTAAAACCCTGGGGTTATACTCCTTTGGTGTAATTTGAAAATGAATTTTAACCATTGTTTCCCAAGAAGTTCTTCCTTTGGTAGTTTAAATAAGACGCACTTAGTTGCACAACGTAGTACACAGGTTTCAGACGGCACACGCATCACGAATGAGCGACAGTGTTTTGGGGGAGGAGAGAGTGAAGTTTTCGCGGCAGTCCCAGCAAAACGTAGGCGGTGACTATGTCTATTGACGTAGATATGCGGCGTTTAGAGACACGTCTCGTTTGCGTCATTCAGAGTCGACTCCCTTTTTTTACAAGCCAATAACTTTATTTATTTACCTTAGGAATTACAACTCGGCAGACTGCTTACTTTCAAACACGGCAACATAACACACTGCATGAAATGTAATTTTCATGATCTTATGCTACTTACTCTTTAAATGCTTTGTCAAGTGGCTAGGTGCTTAATTTCTGCTGTGTTCTATAGCTTCTAATCTGTTTAGTCCTGTGGGACAACAGAGGAAAACAACACTGTCCCCAGCTCAAGTCGATCCCTTCTTCACACAAGGAGATACTTTGTCCTCTGAAGACCAGCTTGATGACACTTGGGTCACCGTGTTCGGGTGTGTAGCTTTTGTCTTGCATGTTAAGAGTTTTGCATAGACCTGTTCTGATTCTGATTCTTTGTACACAGGTTCCCACCAGCATCTGCTTCATACATCCTTTTACAGTTTGCACAGTATGGAAACATATTAAAACATGTAGTAAGTAGTGTCTTTTGTCTAAGATGTAGTTTCATAAGGGTAGACTGATACTTTTTTTATTATTAATCATGTCCTTCCTTAAAAGATGTCTAATACAGGCAATTGGATGCACATTCAATATCAGTCTAAACTACAGGCACGGAAAGCTCTTAGTAAAGATGGGAAGATATTTGGAGAAGCCATAATGATTGGAGTTAAACCATGTATCGATAAGGTAGAGACAAGACATTATATTTAACCTGTGAAGATATTGATGAAAATAGATAAAAACGCACAACAGTAATAATTGTAACCATGATATTTGGAATGTTTTATTTGGCAGAGTGTAATGGAGGGCTCAGACAAAGGCAGCACTTCAAGCTCAGTGTTCACACCCCCAGTTAAGGCTCACGGAACCCCCAGTCACCTTGTTTCAACTCCTCGATCTGTCATGAGACCACTCAGTGCAGCTTACAAAGCATCCAGTAGTGACTACCAGGTATTGTACATCTGTAATCTCCCACCCCCCACTGGCAATGATGCTTAAAGCTCTTTCAGCTGTTTTGGTAACTTAACCCACATGATCTCTCACTCCTGAAACCTGGTCTACAAAGACAAAAAAAATAATTCAAATAAAATCTTATTGACGCTTTGAAAACGCATGCTTGCTCTGACCCACTGACATTTTTGTTGTGAAATACTACCGAAAGCTTTCTGTAATTTCTAAATTATTGTAAAATATGATGAAAATGGGTCAAATTGTTAAGCTGTAATTCTTCAAATAAAATCTACATTTGCAATTCAAATTAGGTTTTAAATGGTAATTAACCAGAAGAAATCAATGTATAAAAACATTAGTAAAATGCTTTTTTCTTTTTTAGGTTGTGTCCGATCAACAGACACCAAAAAAGGATGACAGTTTTGTATCGAAAGCGGTGGAGTACATGTTTGGATGGTAAATGTTTGCCCACGGGTCCTGATGAAAAGCTCTGAAACCATCAACAAGCCTCACTTTTGTTGACTTTGGGTTTCGGAATGAATGCAAGAGCACTTTATCTATATGATTAATTGACATTGCCTGCTGTATTATGGTAGAAGCACTCTTTGAGTGTTTCACATGGATTTCAGCTACTGTGTTTGGTTTGTATCAGCTTTCCCTAAACAGGCCTCAAAATCATACAATTGAACAATGAACTGCTGAGCATTGATTGTGTCTTATCCTATCAAACATGCAATCTGCCAGAATTCTTTATGCTAGAAAAAGATCTATCCGTACAAAATCTTGACTTTTGATTTTCATAGTATGTGGTTATGGTCTGCTTTATGGGTTATGTAGAAGTATGAAAGAGATTGGGTACCACCTTTTGCGTTCTGAGATCAAGGATTTAATCTTCATTAGGTTATATACCTCTTATTTTAAGATTATTGTGGGATTGCGCTAACTTATCAATTGTTTTAACGAAACAGGAAATGCATTTTTAGAAATTCTTTAATAAACATGCTGTGTAACTAAAAATTGTAGTTTGTTTTCTAACTACTTTGTGTCTTGCATACTAAATAACCAGGTGCGATTAAGATGAAGCAAGTTGAATAGTAGATTAAAGATGCAACCAAAAGGGCTCATTGTCCGACTGCCTTGACCAATGTATTCTATAACAATACTGGGAGTCTGTTTTGGAAACAAAGTTATGATACAATTTTTACTGAATATTTTTTTTATATCAAACATTGTGTGTGTTAACATTAGTTAATGCACCATGAATTAACATTAATTATTGTATTAAGATTGACTAACATTAACTAGGATAAACAACTAAATTATTTAGCTAATGCATTTACTATTTTTAACAAATATAACTTTATCGTATAGTATTTCCAAGTAGACATTTCATTATAAGCTAATATATAAAAAATGGGTGACTGACTAAATAATGAAATAGGAGTAGCCAATAAGAGCACAGAATATGGGATCTTCTTTAGTACTGTTTTAAAACATCTTAGTTTGAAACCCCAAGATTTGGCATAGTAAAATGCCAAGAGAACATTTATGCAAAAAAAAAGATGACTTGAAGATGCTAAAATATAGCAAGTTTTATTATATTGTTCAGGGCTGCTTTTCCCGAAACCTTCTCAACGTTACGTCGTTAAGTCCAGTGGGAGTACGTAACCATAACCACATTTCTTAGTTGACGGTACAGTTCTTAAGCTGTACCTTATCGTTAATAGGCCTACGTGTTTCCCGAAACCTTCTTAGTTAAGTATACCTTCTGTAAGTCACACTTTCGTAAGGTTGGTCTTGACCGCTTTTAGCTATACCTTATCGCCTTTGAAGGTTCATACCGCTGTGCAAAAAGCTTTTCTACATCGCAGTTTAATTTCACATATAAAATTTCATTAGAGAACATTTAGTCCCCCATGTCAGAAGAGAAAATTCTACACAAATTTACCCTGCCGGGAGCAAATTCTGCATTCATTGCATCTTGTTGGCCCAACTTTGTTGAGACAATCTCGGAGCTACCAGGCACGACGTGATGGAGGTACATCAAGGCTTCCATGCCATTGCGGGTGTCCCGCGAGTGATTGGCATTCGGGATGGGACACCCTACACAAATGAGTAATTTACGCCAATAATGTGAATCAACACAGATCGTGGAGAACATTATCACACGATGGCAAACTATGAGAATATAAAGACCCTTCCAAAAACAAGCGAAGCCAAACAGCCAGTTAATGTATGTGGTCAACGCAAAAAACGAAAGATCGCAAAATTATTAACACGCACGCACACACTCAGTGAGCCTTGATAAATGCAATTTCTACTATTTCTAAAGCGTTTCTTTATAATAAACATTGTTTTCGCAACACTTTACCAACTCTATAACGCATGGTAGAGTGAACAATCGATTCTCGAGGCATAGATATACGACATCAACCTATTCAGCACCACATCCATGGACAGCAACTGCTAACGTCGCACGTAAAGACCTGTTTATACACGAGCCTGGCTCCGCTTCGCGAGCCTCCGCTGTCCGCGCGCGCACCTCTCCAAACGGACGAGACGTTTATACT
This sequence comes from Triplophysa bombifrons, assembly GCA_029783895.1. Lineage (NCBI taxonomy): Eukaryota > Metazoa > Chordata > Actinopteri > Cypriniformes > Nemacheilidae > Triplophysa > Triplophysa bombifrons. The sequence goes on along the minus strand of CM056456.1, from coordinate 17,201,682 downwards.
TGACGCGTTCGCCGTTGAGATATTCTTTGAAACGACAGGGGGCGCACAAATGAAATCGTTCTGTAAATCCGCAGGAAGTAGAAGAAAAGTAGGAATTTTACCGGAATTACGTCTGATCATTCAGAATGGCGTCTTGCGAGCATTTTCTCGACAAGGAAACGTAGGAGATTTTGTGTTGTTGCTAACTATCAAAAAAAGGGCTAAAACGGAGATGGAATGTTCACCCACTGCATGCCACAAAACGTGGAGATGAAGAATACATCGCTATTGTTAAGCAGATGTATGTGCTGGACGGGGAAATGCATTTCGAACTATTGTTTGTTGATTTGATACATTTTTATATCAAAATTTTTGTTCACTCTTTAATTTCTGTGCATAATGCAGACACATTTCTACTTATTGTTGGTTAGGGACTGTTAAATGTACATTGCAATATATTAACCCATTGGATGTCTTTATGTTTTATAAAATAAGAAGATATAAGAACAGTTCAAAAGAGCAATGTTTTTAAATATTGTTTTATTCGGAATACAATATAAAACAGACACACTGATGATAAGAGATGTCTGTACAGGCGTACATGTTCAGCCAAAATCTCTTCAAAGCTTTCATGTTGACTGCGGCGCCGCGCGAACTGTTCGCTCGAGTCACAAAAAAATTTTGTGCACGCCGCCATGCGAAATGAGCTCGCGCTCACCCAAAGCGAACACCGCGATGACGTCATATTTGGCGCGCGCACCCAGGCGAACTAGCGACTGCGTCGAGTAACCAGCCCTTATGACGGTTTACCTTAAGTTACCTCAAAAGGTATAGTTCGGGAAACACGCCTAGAAAAGGTATAACTTGAGTAAAGGTGTAACTTTAGAGTCTTCATAGCGCGCCAAGAGACAACGTTATCGGGAAACGAAGCCCAGATTTTTTTTAGTCGCAACATCATGTTCGTAGTTTCATTTGTGAGATTGACAATCAACTCCATCCAGGCACAGCAAACAACAGTTATCCTAATCAAAAGAAACATATTCATTCAGTTGCTTTCAAAAGACCGCCAAATCTGAGTGCAAAACAGTGTGGGAACTTGAAGACAATATTGCTTGTATAAATATACTTATATAACTGTGTGTATGTCTTGCGTACAATTGAAAAAGTTGCAATGATACATTTGCCCGGGGCCATTTTTCCATCAGCAGTTTTCAAAAAATCTGACTATAACAAAAACAGAGGCATTTATTTCAACTTAAGATCAAAATTAGTTTCACATGGGGTGAGATGCGTTAATAAGAACAAATTTGCAAGCTTTGCCTTCATTACTCAGAAACCCTTTCACAGCTCGGCATATTCAATAATTATACAGAATTATTGATTTTCTTTGTACTTGCCTTATGTGCGCTACATTCTATATTTTGGCAACCTGCCATGTTTAATAAAATCTAATATATAATTTTGGCACTCCTGAGATAGGCGCAGGCTCCCCGTGACCCGAGGTAGTTCGGATAAGCGGTAGAGAATGGAATGGAATGGAATATAATTTTGGCTGCAGGATTGTTACTGCTATTATCTTTTTTTGAGTAATTTAGGAACCTCTTTATTTTTTAGATGTGAAATAAAAAGATTCCTGTCATAAATACATACTGTACTGTTATAAGCTTTTTATTTTACGGCCGCAGAAAAATTAAGAGACAATTTGTTTTGTGTATTTGTTTAGGTAAAATTGTCATTTTTGTCTAATTGTGAACTACCAACAGTATTTCTAGCAAATTTAAAGTACTTTCTATTTGCATTTATTTACAGAAAATGAAAAATGTAGAAATGGGTAAAAAACAGAAAAGATGGGCTGTATTTTTTCAGACCTCAAAAACTGCAAAGGAAACAAGTTTGGTCATGCTGTCAGTCTTCACATTGCAGGTGGATGACTTTGTCACTCCTGAGGTTTAATTTAGTTGAAATTCAAAAGATGCTTGACTAGACATTAATACCACTTTTTAAAAGCGTCTGATACCAAAGAAAATTAATAAATTCCCTAGTTGCTGGTGTAGTGTGTTGTATTTTTAGACCCACTAGCAAGTTGCTAAATTTAAAAAGAGACTTCCACGTCTTTTCCATCATTTCTTGAAAGCCAATTGACTCTGTGACATGCAGGAACATTTTTCTGCCCTGGCCATTTTTTCTTTGTTCTTTGACCGCACAGATGAACCCCGGACATGTTTCCGGCATATGTACGAACCTTGCTCTGATCAGGCAGCACAGGTCAGGCAGGTTAGCCAGCTGGATCCCCTAATCAGATGCACGGCTGAGCGCTTGCTGAAGGTGACACTGGGTCTCTGGAGGTGAGTTTGACCCTTGCTGTCAGAGGCTGCCAGCACACTGCTCAGGTGATATGTTCTGAGATGCACGCTATCCCCAGGCCCGCTTGAGATATAATCCATCCTGATTACTGCTGTTTTTTTTTACCAGAGGCATGATTTAACTAACCTTGAAACAGGCTTTTTTGTAGCACATTCATAAATTAGGTAAGATTTACTGTTGGTTTTCTTGACCTCCTGGGACATCAAGGGGGCATTTACTATGCCACACAACATTTAAATACTTTAAGTATTTTTATAGCACATTAAAAAAGAAGCATTAAAGTCTATTTTATAAAGTATGATGTGTGTACATTGATGGAAGCTAATTACGAACCTTTCAAAGTGAATTAGTAATGCATAAAATTGAATGCTACCTCATACAAAGTTTAATATTTTAGCAACAATAAATGAAAGTTAAATGTAAGCTCGTTTCCTCTTTCATACAAAGCAAGAGCCAAGCAGCCACAATTCTTTCAAGTAATTTACCGCTGTTGCGCGCCAGAAAAGACGTAATACTGACCACTAGATGGCAGCGTTTCATTTACTACACTGGATTTTATAACAGAAGTTAGTTTCTAAAAACCATTGCAAAGCCTTTAATGGGGTTGATCCCAATGAGATGCATGCATCACTCGCATTTTCCACATCTGTCTACTTGCAAACAAAATCTGTACTGATAACTCTGAATAAATCACAACAGCATAATTAAAATTTACTGACAAGACAAAGCAATATAGATATACATGAAACACATTGCTAGAGGAGCAACTTAAAAAAAGATTTTAAATGTGAAGCAATGTGACTACTGTTGACTTTCTGTCATTTTAATAGGAATCAGGAAAAACAGCAAATAGGTGATCGCTGTTTAAGGACTTCAGCATTATATTGCTATTTATAAAACTTCTTCTTTGCTCCCGATGTTATGATGACATTTAACTCGAGGTATCTCAGAACTCATGTAATTTAATTCAATAGCTGATGCAATATTCCTTATCCATTATAATGCAATGACAGAGAAAGAGAACTTCCTTCCTGCCCCCATCACCAGCACTGCCTCTGATGCAGATAAGACGTAAACCTTCTGCTTTGAGAGATATAAGCGGCCTAATTCAAAACACGTCAGGATGCAGGCCCTTTTATTATATTATAGAGATCAGGAAGGAATTAAGAGATTTAGGATTTCAGCAGGTCTTATTAGATTGATAAATTTGTAGTTTAATTAAATTCTGAAAACGCAGCATTGCAAAAAGTAACCTATTATTGGAAAATCTGGGTGTGTAGACTCTCAGGGCAGGGTGCATAACAATTGGCCTCCAGTGAAAAGGCCACAGCAGTATGGAGTGTTTAATGAGGAGGATGTGAATTAACTTATAGCTTGAGAGGCGAAGAGGAGAGCCACCGTGAAATGAAATGCTTCTTTATGTTGCACTCAATGGAACAAAGGCCCAGAAAATCAATGATAATATCTCCCGATTACAATCATCAAGGTTTACTTCTCTTTCAAAATGATTCTTATCAATTCCCTTAAGAGCAACAGCCTGTGTGAAGGATCAATATGATGCGGGTGCTGTGGTTTTACTTAATGCATTCAGCCCTGGGCATTTTGTGTGTATGTCAGTGAATGCATGCGAGGGCTTATCTATCACATTAGAATAGTTTCATTTGGCTCTGAAGGAGATCAGAGGGTTCTTCACGTGAAGCATTCTCATTCTAGATCTTATCCAGACATGATATAATTAATCTTCAAGTGGCTTCTCCGTGATTGTGGATAACAGTTATGATGACTCCCTCGTTGTGCCTCAGAGTAAAAACGGAACAAGGGGTTAGAAAGAGTCGAAAAAATGGAAGCGTTATTTCTTCCTTATACTATTTTTGTCATAACAAATAAATCTTGTCTTCTATACTTTATTGTACGTTGACTCCACTTTTTACAATTAATTAAACCATGGTTAATATATTTAAAAAAGCTAAAGGGAACTAAAAAGTTGCTAAATTTACATGGTTTCACAGTTTATAGCCAGCTATCCATGACTGACCATAGCGCCTGCTTGTGATTTTAGTTTTGTGGTGTCATGACGTAACGCTTGCTAATTACGCTTGCTAATGCTTTTTAGTAACGTAAACTCCAGACACTAACCCACCAATCTAAGGTAAACGTATAGCTGCACATTCAGAGACACCATCAGAATTTGAAAGGCAAATTCTTGAAAATATATAGATTTTCTTTGGTCAAATTACTTGTTTTTGACATGTTGCTGTTGAGATTGCAATTGAGTACCAGCAATGATATTATTGTAATAATGTAATAATAGACTGTGGTAAAAATTCACTATAATGTAATGACAAGCTCTTTTATAGTGTGGACACACAGTAAAAGCTTGCATTTTATGAAATATTTGCTGACTGTCTGTTATTAATTTGCTTATTGAAGTTTCAATGTGTTATTGGCTTTAGAAATTGAACTATTACTCAAGTACTTTAAAGGAAAAAAGGTTGCAGATAACATTTAGGCATTTGGCAGTTACCAAATGCCATTACCGTGCATTCAAGGTAAAAACATTTTTTTAAATGTGTTTCAAACTCACAACCTTTGCAGGGCTAACGCATGCTCTACCAATTACCAACTTTCCCAGCACTAAATTCGAGAAGATAGATAGAGAGAGAGAGATTAAGTGAGAGAAGCTGTGGGGCTTTGTGGAATGAACTGAACCGACAGATGGGGCTGGGCTGTACACAGGAGGTGAGAGAGTTAGAATCACAGTTCTCCGAACCTCTGTGGCCCTGTCAGCCCAGCTAAGTGTGCACTGAATGATACAGGATGATAATCTTAAAAAAAGGAAAAATACATTTCCTGACCGCTGCATGCAGGTTAAGCCATGTGCAAACATTGACAGGCTTTATCAGAACATGCACTGGATGCTGACCGGCGCTCCTGAACCAGAGCCTGTGCAGAGAGATTGCGCTCAGGTGTATGCAGGCACCATGATATGATGGGAGTGGAATGTGAATGAAGCGTCATGTAGAATCTGGGCTCTTGTCAACCAGGATTACGCTCAGATGTTGACAGCCGCGGGTACAGTGAGCATCGTTATTTTGAGGGGAGATGTGGTGCCAAACTTGGCTGCTGCATTTTTGTTTGTCCTTGTTTGAGGTAGCGTTAGAATTTTTGTTCACTAAACTGGCCTTTTTCACCCCTAGTGATGTCTCTAGTTAACTTGTATGAACATGCAGTTTAAGATGTACTTATTTTGTCTATGTTGTATTTACAGATACAAGGATTGAGAATATACTTAATTATCCAGCCATGTGGATGCAGTGTCATACTTTAGGTAAAAAATTCGGACCTCAGTAATGCGCTATTAGCAGGCGGGCACAATTTATAGTCGAATTTTCCAATAAACAGGGAGATATTGAGATAAAGTGCCCACAGCCTATACAATTTACACCACCCTGGTTGAGAAAATCAACACATGCTGGTAGGTTTTGAAGCAAGATGGCTGGTTTGAGCTGGTTCTAAGCTGGTCCCAAGCAACTAGCTCCTAGCTCAGGACCAGCTCATAACCAGCTGTGGACCATCTTAAACCACATGACCAGCTAAAGCCAGCTCAAACCAGCTGCCATGCTTCAAAACATATTCTAGCATATGCTAGAATATATTCTAACATATACTATGTTTTTTCAACAGCACTGTACAAAATTTCAAGTTGTTTCAACTAATTATTATTTAGAATTAGTTCCACAGAAATTTTACGTTCACTCAATTTCTGTCCCCAAAGTGTAACTTGAATTGTTATTTTTTAGTTGGCCCAAACTTGACTCAAATATTAAAAAGTATGCTTGCTCAACTAGTTTTATAGTTCTTTCAACTAATGTTTTTTTAATTAGTTTAATATTTGAAAAAATACAACAAAGATTCTGTCAATTTGAATTAGTTTATTTAAATCAATTAAAAAAGTATTTACCCCATGTTTTATCTGTTACTTCAATACATTTTTATGTTGGGAATTTTAACTAGAAAAATCTGTGGTACTTACAAATAATTGCACATTGGGGTTGTTACCAAAAAATATTACCTTCAGTCACAAAAAGTAAACCAAACAAATAAACCAAGACATAGTTTTTAATTCATATCAATCATTTCTTATATAGACTGAACATACATGATGAAGTGCTCCTGTTGACAGACACTACATTTGAAATATAACAGCAAACTTATTTGCTGAACTACAAACAAAAATATTGGTTCAACTTGTATGTTTTGGCCCTTCCAACATTTTACTAGGCCTATTTGCCGTTTTTACCATGAGGGATAACTGGGGCTGACATGTCAAGTGACCATACTGTATATGAATAAACAAAAAAAATATTTATGCTTAAAACATTTTAATGAGAAAATAAATTACCAAATCACCTTAAAAGAGCTACTTTAAAACAAACTTTTAGTAAAGCAGCATACAGTTTTCGCTGCAGGGGGGAATGAAAATTAATCTATTTTGGTCTCATTGAATGATGTTTATCTGTTTATTTTGATATAATCTAGTTCAATGACCTGTCTAATGCATTAATAGTTCAAATGGATTATAAACATCTGGTGACATGAATATGTGTCGGTGACGATGAAGCTAAGAAGTTCTGAGCCATTTACACCCCACACATTAAAGCCAAATATTCACAGCCATATTAATGAGGGAAAGTTGAAAATAACTTGAGTTAGAAAAGCCAATCCCTTCTTAATGTCAAAAGCTTCAAATGTCAACGCTCGCCCCTCCTGCGATTCCCCATTTATCTCCATCTCGGCAGCCTCCCGTTGCTTTCACAGGAACGACTGCAGGAGACTGCTGAGTCCCGTTCATCTTTATCTTGTGGAAAACGTCGGCAAGGGTACAAGAATGAGGAAAGCGGTGAGAAAATACGGAAATAAGCAAGTGTGTGGAAGAGAAGGGATTGAAGTTATGAAGGGAAGGAAAATATGAGATTACAATAAAAATGAAAGATTATTGAAAAAGAGAATAAAAGATGAGCAGTGTCCATCTGTTTGAAAGTCTTGGGCCCAGGGGTCTGTAACACTAAGTGGAACTTTCTTGGATGGTGTTTGCATGTATGAGAGTGCTGTCATTATATACAAATTAATCATGTTTAGAGAAATATTGTATAGTCTACTAAGTGGAAAATGATTACAGGTTGAACAAAGAGGGAAATATCTTTAAATCAGTTTAAAAAAGTAATAGTATGCTTTTTTCTCTTACATTTATCTCAGCATTCATCTCTTTTTGAGTTGTCGCAGTTCTTCTGGTTTCTGTCTCGTTTTTTCTCTTTTCTTGTAATAATAGACAGACTCAATGATGCTGAGACCAGATCTCCATGTGGAGCATACCGGCTGTTGTCAGACTCCTTGTGCATACAAAAATCTCACTGGATTATTTAAAAATGATGGCAAAAGGAATGTTTGAAAGTGTAATCTTACTGTCTAGTTCTTACTGACACATTAGAGTAAAATATAGAGTTAATATAAACAACATTAAAAAAGTTATTTAAATATGTCTACGTGGTGGTTCTTAAAATGCTTTAAGATAAACCATGTGCAAACTCATAAAGGAACAATACAGGGTTTTAAGGAGGATCTATTGACAGAAATGCAATATAATATACAAAACTACGTCTTCAGAAGTGTATTAAGACCTTACATATTGAACCGTTATGAAGTGAAAGTTTGACTGTAGTGAAAGGGTGACCCATACCCGAAATGTGACCTCTGCTTTTAACCCATCCAGAGAGTAGTGAACACACGCACAGCAAGTGGTGAACACACAAACACCCGGAGCATTGGGCAGCTATCACTGCAGATGCAGAGGGGTAAAGTGCCTTGCTCAAGAGCACCTCAGTCGTTACCCACCGGCCCTGAGAATTGAACCGGTAACCTTCTGGTCACGAGTCCGACTCTCTAACCATTAGGCCACGACTGCCCCTAATATGTTTACTTAAAATCCACAGACCTTTTAATTTATGTAATAAATAAGACATCGCTCTTTCTACAATCTTTCTAATGCCCGTATAAACTCTTCCCTGCGTCAACATGAGAACGACATATTTTTGTACTATGGTGGCCACTGTCGTGTTTGGACTAAGCGATTAGTTGCAAATCTAATATACAACGCTAGTGGCCACTGTAAATCAAAAACTGCGCCTTTAAACTATTTCTGAGTATTTTCTCCATTAAACTGCAGTTTAAAAAATACAGTTAAAAAATGCAGTTTGAAACCGCCTATTCTTACAACATCATAACCCTGTAACCATTCCAATCAACAGATTTGAGTTATACTGTAGGTATGTAATGTTATGTTCACACCAAATGCTAAGCATCGCGTTCCTTGCTCTATTACTTGCGGTAATAGTTCGTTATTGTGGCAAGGGATGCATGGTTCAGTGAAGCCTGCAACAGAGAGAGCTGGGAGACGAGCAATGAGTAAGTGAGGCAAATGCAAATGACGAACACCTGTATCTCAATGCAGTTAGTGGCGTGGGGAGCATATAAATAGCCTGGAGAAGCAAAGCACAGTGAGAGAGACACGGACTGCTGACTGGCTGTACAAGGACAACGAGACAAGAAAGACGTTTTTTACTGGACTTCTATGTTAAAGAGTACATTAACATTTACATATTTGGCAGATGCTTTTATCCAAAGCGACTTACATTGCAATAACCTATACATTTGAGTGAGATGGTGGTCTAGTGGGTTAAACCACTGAACTGTTAAATCAAAGGTTGCTGGTTCGATCCCAGCATCCACCACCAGTGTTTCCTTGAGCAAGACACTTTAATCCATGTTGCTCCAGCGGGATTGTCCCTGTAATAAGTGCACTTGTTTATCCAAAGCGCACTTGTTTATCCAAAGCGACTGTAGTAAGTCGCTTTGGATAAAAGCGTCTGCCAAATGACTAAATGTAAATGTAATTTGTAGAATGTAATACTCGATACAAACGCTCTTGACCAATCACAGCAGACTACACCATCTGACCAATCACATGACACTAGTCTAGCACACGATAGACTCCCCCAACGTCTGTGTTTTTTTCCAACATGAAATTCTGTTATCTAATAACCTTGACCCTTGTTGGCATGCCCACGAATCTCGTGAGAGCGAGAGAAAGAGCATGCCCACACGTCAACCAGGGAGAGCGGGAGAAAGAGCTCACCCACACGTCAACCAGAGAGAGCGGGAGAAAGAGCACACCCACACGACAACCAGGGAGAGCAGGAGAAAGAGCATAACCACACGTCAACCAGGAGAGAAAGAGCACGCCCGCATGTCAACCAGCAAGAGCAAATCTAAGAGCGCGCCCACATGTTAACCAGCGAGAGCGAGAGAAAGAGCATGCCCATCAATGTGCATCATTCGGGAAGTTCAGTTGTGTTTGTTGCTTCACTGCATTTTGGTGAGGAATGTTATATAAACGGTGGATATAATGCTGGATTTGCAGATCGTTTGAGACTGATATTTGGAGAAGTCCCAGCACTAAGAGATGCCAGCTGTCCTTGGACACTGAAATATTGTGCGGAATTGCATTTCCTGATATTTTCCAATTTCAATGCTGGGGGAAATACACATAGCAAATCCTTAAGTAAACATTTTCTACTTGAGCAAAACACATTTTGTTCTAAATGTTTACAGTGTTAACAAAACATTATTATTATAGATTCAAGATTCAAAGAAGCTTTATTGGCATGATAAAACAAATTTGACATTGCCAAATCAGAGGAAATTTGATATAAACATTCTGCACAAATACATATAAAAGTATATAAGTTTCTATATATACATATCAATATAAACAGAAAAAGAGCAAAGTATTGATGAAAGTTCTAAGTGAGGCTGACAGGATCCAGTCATAAAGTATCAGTTTGCGTGTGTTGTGTCAGTGTTTGGTTCTTTTGTGCTGCTTGTTCTTTTGTCAGTGTTTGAGATATTTCTATTTTTGTGTTTTTATAATTTGGTTTAGTCTGGCTGGGGTTTGGGGTTCGGTTGGTTATGTTTTGGGTTGAAGAGTTAGTTCTGAGATCAATTGGATGAAGGGGCTTCTCCCTGGGTTCAGCTATTGATGGCTTTGTGATGGAGTGTCTCTGTATCACTGCTCTTAAGGTGAGTGTAGAATTTTGTAGCTCTATTTTGTATTTTAATTATTAGAGGATATAATCATAAGTCTGCTCTGCAGGCGTTGTTTGGAGTTTTTCACTGTATCTTTAGAATGTTTTTACAAATAAATTTTTGCAGAGTCTCTATTGGTATTTGTACCAATCAACCACACAACTTTATCCCGTTCTAAACAGAGTACAGATAATGGTAAATACTGCTGCATTTAGTCTCTCTACCACTCAGTGGGCGCAATTCGCTTGACTTCATGTGACATGTGTGGTAACAACATCTGCATACTCTCTATAGCAAATACTATAGTACACTAGAGTATTTTTTGTATGAGTGTTCCATTTTACCGGACTAAAGTTAACTGGAGTGTGTTTGATGATAGCTTTACTGGACTCAAGTTTTTATGGACTCAATGCAGCCAGAAAACTCGCAAAATCTCTTTTATAATTGGTAAACCTCCAAACATGTCAAAGTTACAACCTTATGTGTCATGTTCAGTATAACTACCTTATCCTCCAATAACAATTTAATATCCAGGAAGAAAGATTGTCTGGCGTGTCAGTAGTTGTAGAGATATTTTCCCTTATAATCCCTAAAAAACTTTATTCAATTCTCTTTATCTGGGTAATTGTTTGTGATATTAGTCATAGGCGAATTGGCCATCTGGCAATTCTGGCAAAAGCCAGAGGGGCCATGGACCATTTGGCATGTCAGATTTAAAAATATATAAATAAATACTTTTTTTACAGGCCGACAGCACATAGTAGTTTTCCCAGTGGGCCATTGCTCAAGTAGGCTGGCTTTTATTAGGATGGAATAATTCAATAGACTGCAGAACTATCATTACAGGTAAAGAATTAAGTTTTGCTTTTCTGTCAAATTTGTATTTAATGAACTGTTTTAATTTTTTTTATTACGCTTAATAAGTAAGCTACTTACTTTTTAAGCCTAAAGGGAGAATGTTTTCTCTCCTCTCTTTCGGGTTATAAATCCTAACTTTTTAAGACTTGTATAATGTTGATTTTGGACTTTAAAGCTAATGTTAAACAATAGTTGTAAGCAAAGTCTATTCACACCATGTCATTGTCAGTTTAAATACATTTAATTTGTATTAAATTGAAATGTTTAGGCAGGCTTTTGTCATTTGGATTTCTATTTGTTGCTTAGAATGTACTGGCATTTACTGTTTAATTGAATTTGCAAGGTGGCATAAAAGACATTTGCATTTAGGAATTATAGTGCTATAGAATGGTTTGTGTATCAGTGCGTTATGTTATGTTTCGAGTTGGGTTTTGTGGGATGCGCCTACCACAGAAGTCCAGGGCCACTTTGTAGTCCTATTCTGCCCCTATAAGTAGTACTACAAGAAACAACCCTAGTCAGACAACAGACTTTAATCTTTAGGAGATAAGCTTAAGAGGAAGTACAAAAAGTGGTCTGCTGATTTATGGGCAGACTTTAGACATGACATGATCGTTTCCCCTGTCTGATCACCTGAATGACAAGTTGCACTGACTCAGGGGAACATGGACTCGTAGATCTCGCCCTAAGTGTGTGCACCTGCCAGAACCCTATCTGTAGCAAATCAGTCATATGTTCGTTCAGCCATAGTCATCCACACTAAGGGCTCAGGCTTCTTCACAGACACAAAGAGATGAATAAGAGTGTTATCTACAGATTTAAAATCTAATATATCTGGTCTATCCTATATTGAAGGAAGAGGCAGGATGAAAATTTGTTCAAAAGCAAACAATGAAATAAAATGCAGCAGAGCTCTTTTACATTTTATTTGCTTGTGGATTAAACGGACAGTTGAATTTTGTACTTCGAGAGTTGCTCTGTTACTCTACATTGAGTATGATTAAATTATTTTCTTCCTGCAGCGATATAATTCAAAGACGCACCGTCGTAAACTACAGTGAATATGTGTTACGCTGGTACTGTGATTTGGTCAGATGTATGGCTCATGTTTTCTCCTCCGTTATATATGTAGTTCATAAACGTAAGCGCCTTTGATAAGATCAAGGAAAGAGTGTGAGTTGTGGGCTCATCTGCCATGAAACATTAAAAAATAACAAGACGATATAAATACAGAGCAGAACTAAGCGCTAGCGTGTCCTCAGTGACTCGCTTTCACAATGGCCCATTGTTCACACAGTATTTACTGGTTAGTCTCCATCATCCATCTTGTGTACATTTCCCAGCTCTCAGCATGCGATGGCCTTCAGCCAGTGCTCTGGGTCTCTTATTATAAATCCAACAGCATTGTTTGCTATGATGCTCAGCCTCCAGCAGTCTGTCATCACAAGGATGCATGCTTGGCCACCTTGTTTCACCCTGTTTCTTACTCGATGATATTAAGAAGAACAGATGGATGTGAAGGTTTTCAGGGTTTAGAGCCTGAGGCAGCCATGTTGCCACGTATGTGCTTTTGGAGGGATCAGTCTTGCTGTCTTTCCCTTCACTGTTAGAAGTCAGCAGTAATCATTGCTTTTTTACACAGGCCGTCAAGGTAACGTGGCTCACGTGGCTTTTGTACCACAAGGACACCCTTGGGGCCTCACCTGTTTCAGACCTGGCCTGCTGAAAGTGCCAGTCAGAGGCTTGAGAATGTATATTTGCAGTTCCCTGTCTTTCATAATTGTAACAGAGATACGTTTCACTTGACCTGCAGTCATTTCGAATGCTACACACCGCCGAAATTCTCCAAGGAGCTTGTTAGCATTTTTAGTCCACCATTTCTCTCTACCGTTTTCATGCCACAGATGCTAATATGAGGAGCACTCTGTGTGACCTTAGTTAAGGAAGGCATATCCTACGAGAGTCCCAGCATCTGTGAAGCGGGGTTGACGCTGAGTGATTGCTTTCCTACAGGGTGCATCCTTAAGTGTGCGATTTACCCGGAAGGATCCAGGGTGGGGGCACTGTGATCAAGAATAGATTTTCACCAATGGTAGATAATGGCAGTCAGCAGAAAAATAATGCTGTGTTAAAAAGGAGAAAAGGACAGATTATTTGGAGTCCACAACAATGCAGTCCTAACCTGAGGTGAGAACACAGAGTGCATCTGGGGTATTATATAATAGCATTTATTCCAGTCTCAGAAACAAGATAGCTGTAATATGTCAACAGTGTCATGCGAATGAATTCATATTGCCCACTTTCTTAGATATTCAAGCTTCTTCATTTCTCAAAGGTGCTGTCAACAGAGTATTCTTTCGCTATCAACGTGGCATCCCAATTTATCCTCCCTACTTTCCTATATACTTTGTTAACACACTCCAAGTCGATGTTTAAATACACACTCTATTGCAAACATTATACTTCTTAAGGACTTTTGGGAATGAGAGAAAATAAGCAAAGGTGATAAAAACACAAGCCATAAGGTCAAAGACAATACAGTACTGTTCATTTACTTTTCAAAATAGTTTATTAATGCATTATTTAATTGTCTTGGAGACTGATATTTTTATTAGAGCACCTTTTTAAACAAGGCAGCGGCTATTTGCAATAGATGCTATTTACACTAAATTTAAATAGTAGTAGGTTCTGTTTACAATAAGTGAAAATAGCAGCATTTCTTAGTGATATGCTATTTACACTAACCAAAAATAGCTTTATTTTATTTGGATTAAGTAGAAACAGTACTTAATGCTATTTTGGCCTACTTATAAATAGTTGCAGATAACGTTACTATTTACACTTCAGTATTGTTGTGCATTAAACATTATGCAATAATAACAGAGTGTAAATCATTATATTTATAAAAATTATTAAAATGATAGCAATTTATTGAGATATTAAAACCCTACACCTACCCCTAACCTCACCCTAAACCTAAACTTTGTGAATAAAAATGTGTTTTAACTCTTGAATCAATTTTATTGAAAACAAATGCCTTTATGATCTGTAAGGTAATAGAAAAAGGGTAAAGAGGGTTTTCAGCAAGAAGTGGATTAGAACCCCAATCTCCCATGCCAAACTAGACCGACTTTACATCTTACACCACTAGAATTGCTGTTTTGAGTAGTGTCGTTCTTACACTTTTTCTATCCCAATCACATATTGGTGGGCGGAGCTATTGCAAATAGTCTATGCCAACATGGCGGGCTATTTGTACTCCGTGTAAATGCATGACACCTCAAAAAAATTAATTGCTCCTCAGAAAGCTGATTTGATTCCAGGGAGGCAACGGGTTTCCCACAATCTTTGAAATTGCTATTTCAAACACATGTGGCCCACGAACACACCCTACTAATAAAAACCTTGTTTATCCCTGTTCAAAGAGAGCCCACTGCATCAAAACCCCAGTAATACCTGCTTTAGTGAGTGCAGGATGCGTCCACAGGAGGGATTAGCCATATTGATCCCAGCTGGCAGACAGAACTATTTGAAAGTCAGAACAATCACATTGGGAACCGACTCAGTGGGCATGTGGACAAAAGGAAATGTTAGATATAACCACAGAAGTGCACATTAGAGTGATGGTGGAAATGCTTAACAGTTTACTTACACAATATTTGCTTGTTCTCTCATTCCCTTCTGTTATATCACTTATTCCGTTTCTGTATTTCACTATTTATTTATCTATAAATTGTATACATAATTAAATCCATAATCCACCTCCATACTACATATGACTTTTTCTTCGGCTAGACACTTGAGTAATTATGAAAGGGGCGTGGCTCTGATTAATCCTTGAAATACGTGAAGCTGGTGTGCCAGTGGAGTGGGTTGATTCAGAAAAGGAAAGAGGCAGAACATTTTGTAAACTAGTTCTTGAACAATTTTTTTTGCAAAACATATTTTTAACATATTTATGATATGTTGCAGTATTTAAACCACTAAAGGGGATTCCATCATCTCCCCCATGACAAATCACACCCTTCTTACATGCATACTTTTCATGTTGCACATTACACCTGCTATTATCTACATTATCTACCTGCTACAACCTTAAACTGAGGAAAATTCAAGGACTGTATTTGCATGCACATAAGAAATGTCTTACCCTGCTTTTTCATCCCAGAAATAATTTAAACATCTGAAACTATAGACCAATTAACCACCATTTTTGTCTATTTTTAGTTATCAGCATAATTCTTCAATTTTTAAGTGTGGAATTAAGGAGCGGAAAAAAGCATGTGACCAACAGCCTTGACTCTGTGCTCTTGTATGACTTTCTTTAGTCTTGCATATAGATTTGGGAGTCTCACAGTGTGGACTGACAGTGTTCATGCTTTAATTTATGAACGCAGTGATGTTTCTGTAAAGACATTAGAAATGATCTGGCCTCATCTCAGGGGAGTAAGATAAACCCACAGCTCGAAAGATACTGTATTTGAAATTCAGGGGAAGAAATCTCTGCTCTCTTCGACATCTCACGATTTTGAATTGGTTTTTATAAGATTGTAAAAACATAATGTTCCTCTCAAGGGATGAGAATTAATTAGCCTCACCATCTGGTAATTACTCTAAAAAACAGTAGGTAGAATTGCTTATAATCATTGACATGCAGAATGTTTCAACTCGCTGTAGTTGTATGGGACTTGAATCACGATGTTGCTCACCACTCCGTTTACACTGAATGATTTTATCTGTGTGAGTGCAGCACAGTAGGCTACTTCTTATGTACAGTCTAAAAACTTATAACTCCATCACAACCTAAGATAAGCAATTATCAAGTCTACATTAAGCGGGGTGGACACTTTGTAATGCTTTGCCTGGAAAAAAATCATAGCATCTGCAGTTATGGACTTGCAAATTTTAATAGTATGTTTATAATGTAAAGGGATATCAAAATGTTATCCTGTATAAAACTTAGAAACATTTAGAGCTGTGATTTGTAACAAAAATCATAGTTTTAAGCATTAGTACAAAAAATTACCTGCAATTTTATGTTTAAAAAAAGATGGCGATATAGAGGCAAACTTAAGATAGTGCAAGACAAATCAACAGGTTTTTATTAAACCACCATAGGAGTAGTTAGATTGCAGGTCTGCAACCCAAAAATGTAGCACATCTGAGAATGGTTCAGGAATTAATTTAATATCACATTAAGCGATAAAAAAGTCTCATAGCAAATTTGCATCCAGTGTGTACAGCACCCTTTGACGATTTGCACTGTTGTCAGTATGACCCCCAGAATCACAGATAACACTTACCCCCTAATGCTGTGTCAATAGCTTTGCTATATATGGACCAGGTACATCTCTAAATAACATGGGCTCTAATGGTGCGTCACAACCTACAGTCAACAGTTTGAATCAGAGCTTTGGTTGGAGTCGTGTCCTGTTATGTCCTCCACAGTGGTGATTCCTTTAAAAGTATGCCTGCCTTCCCCATGCACTTAAGAGATGTCAGTCACTAGTTCTGAGTCAGCAATCTGTGCACTTTGGCCATATCTGTGTTTGCTGATGTCAGAGGTCTTCAGTTTTCCCCACTTGAGATAAAATGCTCTAACCTGCTCTTCAGGTGAAAGGGAGACAAAAAGTAATTGTGGGTTCCCTTCCACCTTTTGTCCACTTATCAATCTTTTTCTTTACTCATTCCATAAATAGCAGCAGAGAGGTTGAAGTGAATAGCCCGATACATGGTGAAACAGCCAGGACAATAATCTAGTGCTTACACATTTCTCTCAGTGGCATGAAGTGCACAGTCCTCTTTCAATGACCGTTCTTGCACTGTAAGCGAAAAAGCTGTGTCTGTTGGATTCCACCTAAGGTGCATTTTGCTCCTCAAATCTCTCGAAAGCCTTTTTTTATTGCGAGAGAGAGATTTATACCTGCTCGCTCTGAATAAAAGACCTCTGCCACCAATTAGATGTTGCTGGTTGTCTGTCAGGCTGTCAGGGTAGTCAGCCTTGTTCAAATTTATTGTTGCCTTGATTGAAGAGAGAGTCATTCATTGCCAGCCCGAACTGGGTGCCAAGCACTGCGTTGCGTGGCTCCCATCTTCTGCCCACCTGTCTAATAATGCATTTAACTATGTCCAAGACGCACCTATGGCTCTTAATTAGATGACGGGACCTGAAGCAATTATGTAATTAAGCTGTCAGACACGTTTAAAAATGATAAAAAGGTCCTAGATGCATTTCTTTGTAAGTGAGTGGGAAATAAGAGCAATTTTGTCTGATTGTACTTCACATATGTGCTTTATATTTTAATCTTACTAATGGTGGGTTTTATTTTACAGTTCATCTCGGAGATTGAGATAACATTGTAAAGACACCTTACATTACATTTTCACAATTTGTTAGCTCGAACAAGGTTATGAATCTGTTATAATTTGAGAGAGCAGTCACTCTTTCTGACTAGTGCTTGTGTCATATTTAATTTATTAACTTTATTCTTACGTCTATCACAATCAGTCTTGGGACTTTACAGGTCAGTGGATAAATGCATGGGTCAGCACTTACAGTATGTACAGAATAAAGTATCATTCATCTGTAAAACACTCATGCTTTTGCTTTGTGGATCAGGGGATTTGAGTTATATTATAGAGTATTCTGTATTGGAATACCTCCTGTTTAAAAAGGGAGACGCTTTATCTACGGTGCATACATTTCATGTTTGTCGGCAAAAAAAATCGGCCATTGCCTGAAAAGGTGGACGTGAACGTAAATGACGCACACTGTATGTGTACAGAGATAGTCACCCCAAATCACATTAACCGGATTTAACATTTGTCTATGTTTCTAAGACTTTCATTTCGGAATGAAGCCTCACACAGGCTGTCAGTTCCACAAGAATTCACAGTTTGTGCTCAAACCTCCAGATGCAGTTTGGGCTCCTTTCCATTTCATTGAGGTTGTCTGCACTCCCACGGCTTCATCTCATAAAAAATAAACCTCCTCCTCTAACATCACACGCAAATTCAAGATAAATTCCTTTTGAGGGCTGACTATTTGTTTAGAGAACTGAAGCTTAAAGAGATTAAGATGACATTTCAATGTTTGTCATGTTTACGGTTCTGCCCTATTTGTGTCGTAATGTCTCGCATTTTGAACACAATGGGCATTTCCTGCTAAAATGTGGATCATCTGCTCTCTCCTGGATACGGATTTAGAAATAACACAACACGATCTCTAACTCTTCAAGTTCTGGTGTGTTTTGACAGTTTGAAGTCGAGTTAAGTTTCCAAAAGAAGCGTCTCGAGCAAGTTGGGGAATGAAATTCAGGTCAAACACTGTGATCCAAAGCAGATTGCTTTTATTTCATACATCACAAGCACAATTGCCTTTTGCAAAGCTTGCCATGAACAGAAAACTTTTAGCTTTCCAACTGCATCACCAAGACTCATTTCAATACCATTCTGGCCTCTGTTGAACAGGCAGACCATTAGAAGTGACAGAATCAATGGCTACCTCCCCTTAGGATGAGAATTAGAGTATTGATGCATGTGTGTTCAATTTTTTGTAATGGTTTACTGACAGGCTGAACTCTTAATTATCTTAAAATAGTTGAGAAATTTCATCATGTTGAAACAAAGAATGTACACAAACCGTGTACAGTTTATTAAGATTGCAATCAGAAGTGTCCCTCATGTGACAGTTGTTATATTTGTCATTGCTACAGCAACAGAGCCTGCTTAACGGCATGGCAAATTTTGACCGGTCCTCTGAGGTAAGACATCAATTGATTATTGAACATATGTGATGCATTTGCTGAAGTGCCTTTTGTTTATCAATTATGTTTAACTGTCAAATCTGTCTGAGAATAATTATCAGTGTCATTCGCAGCAAGTGAAAGTAATTGTTCACCCAAAAATACAAATTCTGTCATTGTTTATTCACCCTCATGTCAATCCAAACATGTATGACTTTCTTTTTTCTGCAGAACCGAAAAGAAGATATGTTGAAGATAATTTAAATTATGTTGGTAAATGAACAACGTCTATACCCATAGACTTATGTGGTTTTGTCCCCATACAATAAAAGTGAATGGGTGCCACCATTGTTCGGTTACTGACATTCTTGTTGTTCTATAACATTCTTCAACATTCAGGGTGAGTAAATGACGACAGAATTTGAGTTTTTGGGTGAACTATCCCTTTTTAAGAGAAATAAGAGTTCAAACAGCATTTAATTTTACTATTGTTATGTCTAACTCCTAAATATTTTTCCTAAAAGTAAAACATAGATGTAGAATTCAAGAAACTCTACTTTGATTTCTTCAAATGCTTTAGACTTTTTGACTCTTAACTTATTTAATTTTGTTGTTTCACGAAGCATCCCTTGATAGAACCACATTCGGACCCCTTACAAATGAGGAAAAAAGGGTGGGAGTCATTACTGTCATGAATGCATTTTCTTTATGGAGGAAATGTTTATGACTTCTAAATAAACGAAAAGCAAAGGTTCTTCAGTGATGTGGATAACTTTTGGAGGCCATACAAAGTCAATCCTTACATTTTCCCCCTGCATGCTGGTCTTGCAAAAAGCAAGGCACAGGGGGATTTGAGCACAGATTCCCTTTTCTGGTCTTCCTGCCTGGTAGAGTACAGTCACCCACTAAGACAGACCTGGAAGCTGTCAGGGGGATTGTGCCATCAGACTGTGCAGTTTCTAATCTGTAATTTGTGAGAGATTTGGAGAGAACGACTCAAAAGTGCTTTAGCGCACTGTTAACCATTAATTATCTGGCTTTGGGAAAAGACAACTATAGAGGTTGTTTACTTATTTTTGCCCATCATTCTGTCTTTTTTTCCATTATATTCCTCCCTCCACTTCTCTATTTCTCTACATTCTTTACATTTGAAAACTGATGGAATATTTATGTGGACAAGCTCCAGCGAGCTACAAAAGTGAAATGGAAGCCCATTTGCTGACACGTGAAGTCGGACCGTTATCTTCTGAGACTCCCTGTACACATTTGTATTCTGTCAGGCCTTGGCAGAAGGAGATTGAGAGAGACGGAGAAAAAGAGACAGACTCCAGCTTTCTCTTGCCTGATAAGCGGATTGCATCTCCACAGGCCGGGTCACCGCTCGTGAGACACAACGAGATGCTTCTGATTGAAGCTGCGTATTTAGCTCTTATCTGTCCCTGCTGAGCATGTACGAGTACAAAGGAAGAAAATGGTCTAAACAGGGAAAAAAACACAAATTTAGTAGACACAAATGATGTATGGCAAGCAAACACCATCTCCCCTGAACTCGCAAAGCCATGATAATTCTCTGGAATGGTAGAAGTGCCCTTGCTGGTGGCTGTTGTAATGATTCATGTTTAATGTTTATCGTTCTGAAACTCTCCCTCCTCTCCTCCATGCATTTCTCGTGTATTTTGTAGGTGTAAGTATTACAAGAAACAAGTTCAAATCCCATCTGGGAGGCTTTCCATCTAAACGCTTCCCCTTAAATATGTTTGCTCTGAACTTTTTGTGAGTAACCTGCCCTTGTGCTAAATCTGCTGAGAGGCATCAGTGAACCATTAAGCAAAAAAAGGTGAAAACAGAAAAATAACAATGACAAGTGCGGAGGCTTTATTGGTTTCTCTTTATAGCTCTGCAAGTCGTGAGAATATGAGGTAGATGTTGCCATGGAGAATTAAGATCTAAATTCAAAGTGCTCTTATGCTGAGTATTTGCTCTAACTTTTCCTAATCGAAAGAGATGTGGACCATAAAAGCCCAACTTTTACATTTACCGCCCCCTGAAATCACCAATTAGCCAGGTTTGAAAGAACATTAGGAATTCAGACTTAAAATATACCGTTATTATACGGAATTAAATACATTTACATGGCATAATTAAATATAAATATTTAATTAGAAGCCCATAGATGATGACTATCAAAATAAGTTTGATGGTGTTAACAATAATGAAACAGTTAAATATAAAAAGATACAAAGAATAATCATTGGGAATGAATAGTAAAGTAGTTTTTTATTATGATATTGCTGATCGTTTCTCATCATGTACCTGTTTAGTTGTAATAACTGTAGACCATAGCCATTTGTTTTTGATAAGCATTATGCTTAATCCAAGACAACAAATAAAACAAAACCCATCCTTTGCTGTTGAATAATGTAAAACCGAAAGAATTGCTCTTTTTATTACACTTAACTGGTTGAATTTAATGTAACTTGGGAAGTAGTTGCATGGTATTAACGTGACAACTATTTAGATTTATAAAACTATAGAAACGAAATGTAACCACTTAACGTCTATATCACCGTATAATGTACAAGGTAGATTAAAACACAAGAGAGAATTATAAGTCATTTTTGTCATAATGTGCATCTTAAAAGGGAATACTACAATAAACGCAATTAAAATGTCAAAGGCAATTCATCTGAAGCTTTGTATTGCCACCTATCTTCAACTGAACGCTGGAAGGCAAGCCGGTGCCTTTATTTCTTACTTCACTTCTATAGAGGTTAACATCCATGCTCAAATTTGTTTGTGTGGGTGCATGCACACACAAAGAAGAGCCTAGAAATGTCTATTTTATTTGAGGTGT
Source organism: Triplophysa bombifrons (assembly GCA_029783895.1). Classification (NCBI taxonomy): domain Eukaryota; kingdom Metazoa; phylum Chordata; class Actinopteri; order Cypriniformes; family Nemacheilidae; genus Triplophysa; species Triplophysa bombifrons. The sequence goes on along the minus strand of CM056456.1, from coordinate 17,179,740 downwards.
TTGCTTGTGTTTCACTCAGTATGCAGTCTGCAGCACGGAGCCTTGGGGTAAACGTAGGTTAAAGCTTCCCGTGGCATTTCAACTTTGCATAATTTGTTTGCAGAGATCCTCCAGCGATGACTGTTCTATTTTAACGTGCAACATGAACTCGAGAGGTATTGCGAAATTGCATGAGAGTAATGACGACTTAATGCATAATTTATTTTCGTGTCACCATGCATAACGGAAACAGAAGTGCGAGCCGCTAGTGTCGAAAAGGTCATTTTATTTATCCTGTAAGTGGATCTATTACTGCGAGAAATCTTTATTTTCTCACCTTTAATTAAAATGCATTTGGTGTGTAGTGTCTGTGAGGTTGAAATGCGTGAGCAGCGCTGTTTTTTAAAGAATGTCATTTTGTACTCCTGGTGCTAGAGAAGTGGGCTTTCATCACACAAGGTCAATGACCACACTTGCAGAGTACAATCCCTTGTATAAAGCTCAAAGAATATACACCTTCCTTGGTTTCATTGTCAGGTATACGCAGAGTTCACAGAGGATTCCTGTAAAGCCATTGTCAAGTGTTTGTCTCTATAGCAACAAATGGAAACAGCGTAGAGAGTCTGAGAGTGTTTAAAATGTCCTTGTAGTTACAAAACCAGGATATCCGCTTGACAATCCAAGACAGATTAATGCAGAAGAGCTCTTTCTCACCATATTAAATATTTCCATGTTCTTTGCAACAATTTACGTTATTGCTATTTTCTGCAGTTGTTATGTCTCATCTTCGAAAGTAAGGCATTCAGGGATTTGCAAATAACTGGTGTCATTCTTCAGATTAAGACAACTTCACATATACTGAGACATATAATGAGACTCTAATTCACATATACTGAAACTTAACAGATAAAACGGAGGACATTTTCGTATGAACAAAACAGTTCCATATGTAATAAAATACACATACTTTCACATACTTATTCATGTCCGATGAATAATGTGAAATGCTAATGCGTTTTAAGTTTAACAGTCTTTGATTAAATTACAGTGGTAAAGGGATTTATGTTGGACTCAAACATGGAAATAGGGGTATCGAGAAGGGGGGCGATTTAAATTAACCCTTTATACCCATCGGATGGCAGCAGACTGTCCCTTTCAATTGTTGCATCCGAACTGTGCATGTTGTAGGAAAGTGAGTCGCATAGATCTCAGTCCTGTTTACTTGCACACGTCTGCTAATTAGTTTTTCCTCTCAATTGGCACTTCTGCTCCAGGTTGTGCTTTTGTAGTTATAATCACTTTGTCCTAAAAATTCAGACTGACAAATAGGGGATGTAAATCACACATTTGTATTCCGGTGTGAAGCGTATGCAATCATGCATCTAGACTTGCGTGAGTGAAGTTCGGGGAGGAGGTAAGCCTCTTAAACTCTTTAGCTGTTCTTTGGCACTCAGGGCTTCGAGAGGGTGGGAAAACTGACCAAGTTCATGATGAGCTCAACAGACCACTGACTTCTCAGTTTTCTTTTAAGCTGCTTACACAGACCTTCTCATCTGTTTCTCGGCATTCGGTAAATAGACTGTGCTTGGAATATTTTGGGTTTACTTTCGATCTGTTTTAGATGGGCGGAAAGAGTACTGAAAAATTATACTCAACTACATTTTGTTACCAAAAATGAAATGTGAGTGTAGAGTAAAAGTACCTGTTCTAAATACTTTCCAAAGCTTGATGTAACAGGTGCGTTAAGACCCGTTTAATAGGGAAGATTAGTGTTGCCCTAGAAACTTTGAGGACAGGATCTTAACTCCTCACCTCAATGTATGCGTTATGTGTTTCTTTACTCTGTGATACAATATACTAAAGGAACCGGGAAATGTGGCTTCAGGTAAATACAACAATAATAATCTTTAGATTCAATTTAACATTCATTCAGATTTATTTTCCACTTCTTTTAAGATGCCTGTTTTTATTCAGCAGGCCTGACAAAGAAGATCAGAACAAACATGAAGAAAATGTAGAAATCAATAAACTGTCTCACCCAAACAAGATTGTCAATATATTTTTTAACAGTGGTGCACTACCAATTGTTAAAGCATCAACAGTATATGACACCTTTGAAATAACAATCAGTTCACAAATGATTCACGCCAAATAACTCACTTCAAATACAAAACATTTGTGACTTTACTCAAATGACTCTTATGAATCATGGATTCAGTTACCCTTTGATTCAGTAATTTCAGTCACAGTTCAGAGTGACACTCTCAGTTCATTTAAACACTCTGTTCGACTCAATCAATATCAGTAGTGTTTGTGTGTGTAACGGATTTTTGTACCAGTCTTTGGCAATGGTGGCTTTGATGGGATGACTGGCAAGTCCACTTGAGATGACTCACAACAATGAGATCAAGAGCTGCAACAGGACAGTGAGATGTAGAGATGATGGCAGGGAAAAAAATAAGCCAGGTTTCAGCACGGCTCAGGAAAACTCGGAACTCTCTGGAACATAATGGCGCTCAAGCACGGGACCCACGCGACAACTTGCAGTGTTCCTCAAAAGGGGACGGTTTCAGTCTGTCCCAAAAGTGCAAAATTCTCGAAAAGGAAACAAGATAATTAAACAATCCGTAGGAAACTATAGTTAAATTCAGAAACGAGCTCACACACCAACAAGTGCACTTAAGTGACTTTTAGGGAGGGAATCAACGTCTCTCGCTCGATAACACATTTGAGGGGACAACTTACAAAAAACAGTGAAACCCTCAAAAATACTCATAATCGGGATGACAAGAACGACAGTGTTCAGGCTGGGACTCACGGCTCCTGCTACTCTTTATCTCCCATAACGCAAGACCTCCAACACAGTCCTGCTTCTGATAATGCACTCAACCGAACTTCTGCATTAACTACGTCTATAGTTTCACACGATAAATTGATTGCACATTAAACTCACGAAACTCAAACTGACCACAGTCTTTCATTAAAATTCAGACTTCCCTTTCTGGATGTACTGCCCCTCCCCCAACGCTCACTGCTGGATTCGCGGTACCCCGGGTTTTGCGCGTGGCTCCATGTCGTGCCTACCCATCAGTGCAGTATATACTGGAAGTGCATGAGGAACTCTGTAATTCTGGAACCTGGAAATGCCCCCTTCTCTGTGCGCACAAGTCAAACTAGTTCTGTTACCCTTTCTTCCCCTGTTGGTGGGTCAGCTAGAGGATATGTCAATGTCCCCAAGAGGGAATGTGTCGCTGCGGTCCAACGAGTTGGCTGCCACCTGGGAGCTCAATCTAGACACCTGTCCAGAGCATGTGGGCTTTCCAGCGTCTCTGATGCCTGGAGCTTGCACTGCTGCGGGCAAAGCTGCCCCTCTCTTCACGTCGTGGTCCAGGCTACGCCATTGAGAGAGTCCCAACAGATCAAAACCGACCAAACGCTTATGCAGTAGTTCTGCGCTGCCACCAAACCGTTTACGGGTGACTAGGTGACCACGCGGGGCGACTATGTGACCATGGGTCAGACAATGTCCACTCTTTTGGTCCGGGAGAGACACCTCTGGCTGAACCTTGAATAGATGAGTGACACCGAGAAGGTGCGCCTTCTCGACTCACCCATCTCAGAAGGGGGGCTGTCTGGTGATACTGTCGACCTCGACAGTAAAAAGCAGACAGAGGATATCAAGCATATCCTCCCCTGCCGCGACAAGACCCCATTTCAAGCAGTCGAGATTCCGAGCACTGTCTGCTCCCCAGCAGCCTGGTCCTCTTTGATGTTTCCTGAAGGCGGTCCCCTCATTTGTCAAAGAATAGACCACCACCCAGTAAGCAGCCGCGGCGGGAGCCAAAGCGGCCCTCACGGGAAGACCCTAGGGAGGCCGAGAAAACCTTCGGGCCCGACTGGCCCAACCAGACTTGGTTCTCGGAGCTAATGCTCTTGACAACAACTCCCCCCTGACCTGCTTTCTCAGGGGAAGGGCACGTTATGGCATCCGAGGCAAGACCTCTGGAGCCCCCATGTCTGGCACCTGGACAGGACTAGGAGACCATAAGTTGGCTATCCCCCTCCCTGTGGTGGAGACCATCACTCAGGCTTGGGCCCCAGCCACCGGGCAGCTATACGCCTATAAGTGCCGCCCCTTCTCGTCCTGGTGTTCTTCTCGCAGAGAAGACCCACAGAGATGCTCATTCGGAACATGCTGTTCCTAAGGGTCTGGAGACTAACCTCTCCACCTCCACACTAAAAGTGTTTGTAGCGTCCGCTCATCACTACTCAGTGGTGGAAAGTCCCTAGGGCAGCACAACCTGATCAGTAGATCCCTAAAGGGCGCATGAAGGCAGACACGGAATCGCCTCGATCGCGCTCCGTACCCTCGTGGTGGGCCTCCCGGGCCCATCGAGCCCTCAGAGAGGCCGCTCTTCCTCATCACGATAAAGACGCTTCTCCTGTTGGCGCTCGTTTTCCGTGTCCCCTGATTGCCTAGAATTAGGGTCCGGTAAGTCTCGCTCTATCCTGAGACCCCGACCCGGCCACGTGCCCAAGGTTCCCACCACCAGGTGGCGAACTTGCAGGCGCTCCCTTTCCGGGAGCAAGACTCAACCCCACTCATGTTGTGTCCAGCACGCCAGCTGCGCCTCTACTAGGACTGCACGTAGAGCTTAAGAGCTCTAATCAGCTCTTTGTCGGTTTTGGAGGGCAGCAGGGAGGACAGGGTCCCGATCTGAGAGTGACGCCTCTCTGGCAGACATCTGCAGAGCTACAGGTTGGGCTACGCCCAAACACCCTCGCGACTCCGCGTAAACCGGTATCAGCCCGCATCCTGCATGGCCACGTGTAGGACCGGCAGCCAGCTAGGCGCATGCCTGCGAAAGCACCCTCCCAGTAGGTTGGATCAGTGTCCTACCCTCTTTCCCACCCGTAATAAAAAAAGATGTAGACACAACATGTCAAATGAGCTTCATTGATTTCATCAGGTGCTGGACAACCTTTTTTTGTTAAAAATGAACCAAATGTTCAAAACAGTTTTTGTCTCGATTTGCAATTGTAATCTTATAATTGTAATTTGCAGTCTGAGCTGATGGGTACAATTTTGTGGGGAATTCAACCCACATAGATAATTATGTAAAGTCACCTTCTGTTTAATGATTCAAACAGAGATGGGGACATTGAGGCAAAAGTTACAAATCGCTGCTTTGCAAATATAGATAGGTGTTAATCTTACACTAACTTGGGGAACATATTCACTCATATAATGACTTTTTTGCAAGGTGAAAGTTCCATTCGAGCAACGTAACTAACATCGGTGCTTCATGCTTGATACACTGGAACGCTTTTGTTCTCCAATTATGAGTGATTTATGATACAATTTGAATGATGGCAGATGAAGTGAGTCTGCTGTTTAGCTCATACTGTGAGCTCATCATCTTTTCAGCAGCTGTGAATGAACTACCCAGGAAACAGCTCTGTATGTTTGGAACCATGGGGACAAAGTCACTTAGCCTGCATTCCCACTAGATTACAGTACACCTTCGCAGACTGTGTGCCATTATTCACAAGGTGGAGCATTTGTTTTGGTGTTTTTGGCCTGTATACCTACCATAACATTAACATGTATATTATGGATATTGATGGAATGGAAAGGCTATAGATTTTTTTTTCCTATATTGTTAAGCAGCTACTTTCTGAAATGTCATGCCAAACTTATTGCTTTATAGTCTCAAAATCCCCATTGTCATATGTATGGCATTTAGAATGACTCCTGCTTTTAGGAATACTAAAAGTAGGTCCCTACCACTCGCCCGAAGCTCTGCAGATTAGTTTTAGGTGATCCAATCACAACTAATCAGCTGCGATGAATTGCTATGTACACCTGGGTAGCAACGTCTCATGAAGCTCATGTGTGACTGCTGGTGGTGGACTTAAAGAGAAGGGTCTCTGAATTTTGTGGTCTACAGGATTTCTTCATCTGTCTGTATACTTTTTCACGGTCACGGTAAAGAACTAAATAGGAGGTTGTACAGTGTGATTCTTTCAGTCCTTGTCTGTTATCTGATGTCCTCCAAACAGGCATTTCATCACGGATGGAGTGTCTGAGGCTGGACCCCAAGCCTCCTCTCTTAATATCGAGATGTAATAGAGCCACAAACCTTGTAGTTTAGATTGATTGAGTTGCACAAAACAAGAAGACGATGCTGATCTCATGATCCAGCTCCTCTACCTCGCTTATGGCCCCCAACCTTACATTTTATGAGCTTGTTTAAGTTTAACAAGACATCATTTTCCAGTTAAAGGCGTTTGTGTTTATTTGAGCATAAAGCAATATTGTTGGATTCAGTGTAAGTTAAGCTTGAATCATAGAAATGACGAAAGTCATACAGTTCCTGTGACTAAGCCTACACTGGTTTCAAGTGAGCTGAATAGTCGTTTATAAGCACTTTTATGCATTTCACACATTTTCGCGAAACTTTAAATACTCTTGGTGGACACTATTGTCTTACGAAATCTCCAACATCAATATTTTTATAAATTGTATGAATGAACTGCTGTCTGGACATATGAGATTTCGTTATTGAGATAAAGGTTAGGATTGTGGTTTTCTTAATAGGTTTACAGCAAACCATCAGTGTATATCTAATTTTGTTGTTGTTTGCCTATGGCATCTGATAGAGAGGTTAAACAAGCGGATAAAGTGATATTTCAAACATAGATGTCGATATAGAGATAAACAGTAAGGCAATTGTAAAATAAATAAATAATTAGCATAGTATGATAATAATAACAGTGCAAACATAACTCAACTCAACTTTATTTATATAGCGCTTTTTACAATTTTCATTGTTACAAAGCAGCTGTACATGAGACACATTGACTACAAGTAAAACAACTAAAGTCATACACCTGTAAAAACAAGAAAAAGGTGAAAAGACAAACATACAAATGCTCCACACACACAATATGCATGCATACATACACACATAGACTTAGACGCACACACGCAAAAACACTCGCACACACGCACAGTGAAAGCACACATTTGAGATAAAGCAGAGAGAACCACAGGTCAAATATTAAACGGACTATAAATTCCAATATGCAATATTAATTATGTTAAACTTCTGAATTCTAAAGCAGCCCCCCCGGCCAGGCAAATAGTGCAAAACAGTATGCAAACGGTGGCGAGGAACCCAAAACTCCAATCGAGAAAAAAAAACTCAGGAGAACCCAGGCCCAACCAGGGGATTCCAGTTCCCCTCTGGCAAAAGCTGCTGCCTCTGCACAAGCTTAACAGTGCTTGCACAACAAAATAAATAAACTTACAAAAAAGGTAAATTATAGATTTAAGATAATCATTAACTCTTTCACCGCCATTGACGAGTTATTACGGCAATCATTGTTTGTACTGTTGTACAGCAGGTGCCGCTATTACACACCACTGGGAAAAGGACAGAATCCCAGAACCTAGAACGTATATGTTATAGCGGTTTTTAATAATTGTTCTGAGTGGTATCTGGGCAGAATCTTTGACAAAAAACATTATTTATCTCAGCTGTTTAATCAAAATGATGCATTTTTGAAGAAACTACCCACATCTACGGAGTGATAACGAACAAATGAAGATAGAAGAATACGATTTCTTTTGTTTAAAAGCTGAGACTCTGTTCTTTCATTTGACATATTGTTTTGTCCATATATTCTTTACAGAAAATTTACTGTGAGCCATTAAAGTTGGGTGAAAATGTTAAAAAACGCTGGCGTAGACTGGCAACTTTTTTTTAAAGAGGCTGGCGGCGAATGATTTAACAATCTAATAGCATTTGAAATTTTGAGGTGAAATCGTATCAAGTCGCCACGTCCTTTATCCAGCTCTATCATCTCAGCTCTTGTCAGGTCACCGCTTCCCATTCTCAGCTCTGCCATGTCTGGGCATGAACTGCAGCCTGCGGTAACCTTGGAACAAAGAGAAAAGACTGGCTGAGAGTAGAGTACTGTTCTGCACGCTTTGATGTAACAAGTACATCATTTGTTGTTGGATGTGTTCCTGGTTCAGGTTGATCTAAATAATGCAGCCTAAATCCTCTGAGGATTAATATTATGGAAGTGTAGTGTATGCAAGATTGAAAAGATGTGACTTTAGTCTAGATTTAAACTGTCTACCTCCCGGACATTGCAGGGGAGAATATTCCAAAGTTTAGGCGCTAGATAAGAAAAGGATCTACCACCTGCACTTGATTTTGAAATTCTAGGTATTACCATCTGACAGGACGCCTGAAAGCGTAATGCACGTGGAGGTCTGTAATACAATAGAAGTTCACTTAAATACTGCGGCACTAGACCATACAGGGCTTTATAGTTAATAAGCAAGATCTTAAAGTTAATGCGATGCTTTATAGGTAACCAGTGCAAGGTTGACAGAACCGGGGTTATATGCTCATACTTTTTTGTACATGTAAGAACTCGAGCTGCCGCGTTTTGAACCAGGTGGAGTTTTTGTAATAGGCCTGCAGGGCAACCACCTAAAAGTGCATTACAGTAATCTAGTCTTGATGTCATGAATGCATGAATTAATTTCTCTGCATCTGACGGTGACAGCATATGACGTAGTTTAGACATATTCTTAAAATGGAAAAATGCAATTTTACAGGTGTTGGCGACATGGCTCTCAAATGACAGAGTACTATCGAATATAACGCCAAGATTCTTAGCTGACGACGAGGATTTTATGGAGCATCCGTCAATAGTTAAGCAGTATTCTTGGTTGTTACGTATGGCGGTTTTCGGTCCAGTAAGTAACACTTCTGTTTTGTCCGAGTTCAGTAGTACAAAATTGTTACTCATTCCAGTTTTTTAAATCGACTATGAATTCCATTATTCAATGAAACGACTGTGTTTCATGAAGCTTCAAGTAAATATAAAGTTGAGTTTCATCTGCATAACAGTGAAAGCTAATTCTGTGTCGCTTTATTATATCTCCTAGAGGTATAAAGGTATATGCGAGGAGCAGAGGCCCTAAGACTGAGCCCTGTGGTACAGCGTACTGGACTTGCGATTTGCGGGACACATCATTGTTTATTGCTACAAATTGAAAATGGTCAGATAAATAAGACTATTTCAATGCTATTCCGTTATTTCCTACGTAATTTTCGAGTCTATGTAAGAGTATGCTGTGGTCAATGGTGTCAAATGCAGCACTAAGGTCTAGCAGCACCAATAACGAAATACAGCCACGGTCAGATGCAAAAAGCAGATAATTTGTAACTCTGATCAAAGCAGTCTCTGTACTGTAACATGCTCTAAATCCAGACTGGAATTCTTCATTAATGTCATTCCTTTGGAGGAAGGAGCATAATTGAGTTGAAACTACTTTTTCCAAAACTAGGTTATACAAAAACAAATAACAAACAACCTGACTGTTTTAATTGCAAAAAATGTATTTTGATGATAAGGGGCAAGCCCCAAAGAGGCTATGGCCACTATTGTTCCTGTTGGTATCATTATTATTCTTAACCAATGGTAGCCCTATGAACTGTACGTAGGAAAATGATGAAATTTGAAACACTCGTAGTGGTAGTACTCATAAATCACGTAGTATGGGGTCTCTAGCAGTCACTTTATAGCACCACCAGCAGTTAAAAAATGCACGTTTGAAACGGCTGTAACTTTGAACCCATTGATCCACAGTAATTCTACTTGGCACATGTCATGAACTCCTCACGCTCATCGCATTCAACGCGTTACATTACAACTCCGCCCATTACAGTAGCGTCCATCTCAAAATGTACAGTATTGCGTTTTTTTGCTACTAGTACTAGAAATTGTGACCAATTGTCACGAAAACTGGCTGAGTTTAATTTTGGATGAGCTGCATAGACTTAGTGCTCCGGAATTGAGATTTTCGCTATTGTTCAAAAGTTACGACTTGGCAAACTTTTCAAAGTTGACACAAAAATGTATTGGAGGCTGTAACTCGGCCAATGTTCGATTCTTCGATACAACACTTGGTACATGTCAACTAAATCTCAGACTGGGGTCCTTGCCAAAATAGGGAACAGCGCCACCTATGGGTCAAGAGTTTCGGAAAATTGCTTTTTTTCCTCGAATCTTTTGGAATCTTTGTCAGAAAACCGAGATCTTGGTGTCTACAGATTTATTGTTTCCTCCCAGATCGTACGATTACAATTCTGTCACGATTGGATGGTCGGCCATTCCACCATTTTTAAATTTGTCATAAATTGTGATATCTTTTGAAACGTATGATATATCGCCACCAAATTTGACACGCGTCACCAATTTATAGTCAGAAACATACCCTTAAAGTTTTAAGACAGCACCACCTGCGTTCATGAGATATTACTTTTTTATATTTTTTTTATTACCCTTCAACGCTTTTAGAACAAGCATGCCAATTGAATGTCACACCTGATAAATTGCAAGTCTCAGTAGCAAGAAGTTGCTGGTTCAAATCTCGTGTTGCGCAATTATACCTGCCAATTTGCAAGTTTGGCAACAAGTATGTAAATAAACGAAATGTAATGTCATTTTAGTAATGAAATAAAATAAAATAAAGTGCGATGTATATAGTGTAACTTAAAGTGTTTTATAGGACATGTAAATATTAGTGGTGGGCCGTTAACGGCGTTAACGGCGTTAACGCAGTGAGACTCTTATCGCGCGATAAAAAAAATGTCGCCGTTAATCTATTCTCAAAGTTGGGTTGGGAGCTGGTCCATACTACGCAAGCTATGATGACTTTCACCTTGATATTTTAGCGCGGATGTATACATAGATTAATTACACTGTAGGGGAAGAGAACCAGATTTTTCAACTCGCGTGATTCGCGCCGCCTCATCATCTCATAATCAGGGCTTCATTCGCGCGATTCGCGCCGCAAGTAGGTCCATCGCGTCTTTGCATTGACTAAACATGGAAATCACTCGCGCTTGACGCGCCATTTGCGTTTGGTCTGAACACAACATAACGTTACTGTGATATTACCACATCAAACGTGACGTGCTAACATGGATGCAGCTATGAAGCCACTATTTTTAAGACGCTTCCCACTGGAAACCTCGACAAGACTAAGGTTGTTTGCACATTGTGCAATGTGGAATTGGTTTACTCTACGAAATTGGTTTACATGCAGTTAGTTTATAAAAAAAAACTCTCTCAACAGGTAGTGGTCTAGCTTTAGTTGAAACCAGTAACTTTGTATTGGCACCTAATGTATTATGGCTCCTGTATGACATATCGCTTGTTGCTCCCTAACTCTTTGTAAGTCGCTTTGGATAAAAGCATCTGCTAAATGACTAAATGTAAATGTAAATGTACTGTAGGAGCTTTTCCAGTCTCAAGTACCACCTAAACACAAAGCATCCCTTAGCTAATGCGGAAGTAAACACAATTACATCTTATTGAACATAATTTAATTTTCATCACAAATTATCATAGTAGAACAGCTTTCTCAAACAGTTTGTGATGCATTTTGGAAACAGGAGATGAGCCCCTGATCTAATGCGCCACCTGGCTTGAGAAACGCGTTCTCAAATACTTACTTTTAGTCATTATTTGGGTAGCACACATATTATGAATGCCTTTGGCAGAGTTCATATGAGCCATTTTAATCTAGATTAATCTAGATTAATTCCAAGATTAATCTAGATTAATCTAGATTAAAAAAAAAAATCTATGCCCACCACTAGTAAATATATACAAACAGAAACAAGTTAAGTACAAAATGACATTCTTACTTTCATTGTCACGTCCAACAACTGTTCCTTCTGTACACTGTATTTCTGCTACTTTTGCTCTACGGTCTCATTTCAGTGGCGTCAGGGATGGGAAGCTGACTGCGTTGTGTCAACTGGGTGGCTCATCAAATAAAACAAACGCTGTGGGACTGCAAGGTTGTGGGTTCGAATTGCAAGAGGCGCGTGTGGTGCTTGTATATATAAAGTGTACAATGTGATCTAGGCTGTTGTTTAAACATATCTGTTTTTCACATACATATTGTTCCTGTGGCTGTGCGCTCTCGTAGCTGCAACTTTGGTTATTGTTACATATTGCTACCTACACCTCTATCAGCTTTGTATATTGCAATGTATGGACAGCTCTAGTTTGAACATACAACTCATAAGTTATTTCAGCAAAATCCAGCGTGAGTATGGAGGGCATTGGAATATTTATGTTGAAAGTGGGGGATCTTGGGGTTTTAAATGTTGAGAGCCACTGCTTTTCTCTTAAAATCTGGAAACTTTGAGAATTGCGCGAGTATAACCTAAAGTTTACCCACTTCAAAAAAGATTCCCACTTCAAAATGATTTTTGACAACACTACAGCTCAGATTAACAGACGTTTACTGAATAATTCATGTATGTATTTTTATAAAATTATAGGCCTCACATTTCTTCTTTTAAACCCTCTGGAACTGGCCTGGTTTACTTCCATTGTTGTTCCATCATATTTTTGTTTAATTTAGTCTTATAACCAAGAAACAAGTCTATGTGTGGTTATCAACATTAGTGGAATGAGCTTAACTTGTATTGAACCGACAAAATTTTCAATTTGGAACCTGTATTCTATTTGAAAATGTTGCGGCTGTGGGTTTATTTAGGATAGTTGTAGGGCTTGAGCTATGCCTGCCTGTCAACATGCATTTTCATGTCCAGTCGGTTTTGCGTCTTGCAGTAACATTTTAGCATGGTCTCACATAACATAAATGTTATTAATGTCAGGTTCACAGCGTATTTGTAGTACACATTTTATTTGAGAGTCGACACAAATCAATGAGCTGGCCTTCTTGTGATAACCACAGACAAACGGCTTCTTTCGGGATCGATATGTAATGATTTATTGAGCTTGTTGTCCTCTCGATAACTGGATTTCTCAGGTTGCACTAAACATTTCAACCCAGCTCTGTGTCGCATTAAGAAACACAGAAGAGGGGAAATATACTTGGAAATTTCCTCCTCTGAAATATTCTCATTTATCTCTCTTAACCAGTTCAGTGCTGACCTTTTACTTTTACGTTGTGGCAATCACGAGTTGCCAGCATTCAGAAATTGCTTTCGCACAGAAAATGAACAGATGATAAACTTCACAGTGATCAAATAGACTTAACAGAACCATGAGCCGAGAATGTTTTGGGATACAGCTACTTTGGGTGAGGGGAATGGTGTCTATTCTATACCGAAGTGTAAAATCTGTTTACTTCTCATTCTTAGAAAATGTGAGATAACACCTTTGCAATGCCGAACCCTCCAGAGACCTGATGAGCTAGCCCTTTTGAAAAGACACTATATTTTTCTAAACATTTAGTATTTTTATTTGAACGCCTAAAAAAACGTTGCCGGTGTGTACAAGCTTTAATATAGCCTCCGATTAACAACTTCTAAGGCGATTTTCTCAATATTTAGATTTTTTGGCATCCTCAGATTTTAGAGTTTTAAATTGTTGTATCTTGGCCAAGTATTGTCCTATCTTCCTTGAACCATATATCAATGGAAAGCTTATTTATTCAGCTTTCAGATGATGTATAAATCTCAATTTTGAAAAATTGACCATTAGGACTGGTCTTGTATTCCAGGGTCACATGGTTTCATTGATATTTTAAAGCATCTAGCCAACCCCAAACTTAATCTTACCACTTCATGAAAATGTTCAATTCAACAATGTAATTCATATTTGTAAGTTCCACTACTTTAAATATGGAATAAAAATGCATATTTTAACACTGTTTAAATTGCAAAATTACAATTAAAATGCATTCCCCAGATTGATTATAAATGTTTAAGATAGTAAAACAAAAGTGTAGTAAAATGATCAATCAAATGTTATCTTTCCAAAACAGGTTGAAAATTTTGGATTGCATTTTCATTCGAGTGTTGCAAAATTCAATTCAAAAATTGCATTTCGAGCTGGCCATGCCTTCTCCTTGATACAGCGTCATTGCATGAAGGCGGAGCTAGGTGTACATGCATGTGCGGCTGCAGACAGAGCTGATAAAAGTATTACATCGCATGCACACGAATTAGAGCACAAATACAGAAGTGGCATAGGTATCTGTAGACTATTAGAGCTACATTGTTAGAACATATTGCATCAAATTCACTGCTTTATTAGGCGACTATGAGTTTGCTATGTTGAACGTCTCATGTTGACTTCCTCAAAGGCATGTAGTCGCGTTTTAATTATGAACAAATTATTTTGAGTGTTGTCTTTTTAGTCACAATGGGCCCTATTTTACCGTTCTAAGCGCATGGTCTTAGGCGCACGTCGCAGGTGCACTGAGGGCATGTCCGAATCCACTTTCGTTTCAAAATATTGCATCTTATATTGCCCAATAAGTGGACAAGAGTAACGATATGCAATTGCTCTGCAGTTAAAATACTTTACAATTAACATCCATTAACTGTTGGAAATCGAACGGTGTGCATATTCAGCCAGTGATATTTGGAAATGTTTTAATAAACCTAATTCAAAGTATATAAATAAAATTAATTGTGAATGTGGTATTGCCATGGGTGAGATTGGAAACGTAATTGTAATATTGCTGTAAAATTATAATATATTATACGTAATCTGTGCTTCCACGCCCACTTGACGCTCATCAAAAGCACACACATGTGCAGACAACCCATTAAGCTTAGTAAAATTTCCTTAAAGTTAACTAACCCTGGAACATAACCTGCTCCGGAGCAGGTTATCTTCAGAGAGTAAGTTGCCATGGTTACTTACATACCCTGAAAGTTATCTCAGTTTTTGGTACTGCAAGTTGTGGTCATCAGCTAACTAACCATTAAACTTACCCGGGATGTCACATAACCAGCTTTCTAGAATACACCCCAGGGGTCATTGATTTGTGTCGACTCTCAAATAAAATGAATACTACAAATACGCTGTGAACCCGACATTAATAACATTTATGTTATGTGAGACCATGTATTTACACATCTTACAATGTCCAACAGTTAATGGATGTTAATAGTGAAGTACTTTAACTCTCATGGAATGCATATCTGTAGTCTTGTCCACTTAATATTTGATGCATTGGGTCAAAGGTAGTTGAGGCCTAATGGTTGGAGAGCCATATTTCAAACTCAAAGGTTGCAAGTTCGATTACCAGGCTGGCAGGTGTCCAATGCTTTATTAGGTGACCCATCAGAAATTGTTCATATATTTAAATTCTTAAAAATTAAACTTAAACTTAAGTTTTTTTATACTGACTGTATTACTTAATAATGTCTTTCTGATCCTCAGCCCCCTCCTATAGTTTAGTATTGAAAGGCTCCAAATAACAATTAAACTCTCAGGATAGGCCGTTTCCACCTCTTTTAACCTTTTAGCAAATGAACAAACAAAAAAACAAAATGTATGGTTATTTGAAAGGGATATATAAAGTGATTAAATGATTATTAAGTACATATGACTGGGCCTAACATTTTAAACCTCTACCTCTGCCACAGCAGACCTTCATCCTCTTCTGCAAATTAATTATCATACATTGTGATTATGGCCAATGTAGTAGTTTCTAGAATTTTAAGAGTCTCCATTAATATGACTACATCAGCAATGCAAAGTCAGATTTCAGGAAACCAAATAGATTTTTGGGAGAAGGAACAAAAAAGAGGTTTAATACTGCCTTCCAAATTACAATTGTGATCAAATACAAATACACAACACAATTTTGTAAAATACCATGGTAAACACGTTAAAATAACAGTTACAAACATCTAAATAAATCTACAGTTTATGTAACAAAGATAGCCATGATGAGTATATATTTAAAAAAATAGTGCATATTTAAAAAATATTGATATCTTTAATTAAATACTTTATTTATAGCGTTTATAGTTTTATAAACATATAACCTTACCTCTCGGGTAGATCCTTTAGAGTATCTTGGAGAGGTGAGGTGTCTGAGTCCCAACATCTCGACACAGGTGTGCCTCAGGGCTCAGTGCTTGGTCCGTTGCTATTCTCGGTATACATGTCATCCCTAGGCTCTGTCATTCGGAAACATGGCTCTTCCTATCACTGCTATGCGGATGATACACAACTCTACCTGTCTTTTCGCCCAGACAATCCAACTGTTCTGCACGCATCTTAGCTTGCCTAGCTGACATCTCGCTCTGGATGAATGACCATCACCTGCAGCTGAACCTTTCAAAAACAGTACTTCTTGCAATCCCGGCCGAAACAAAGACTCATCACAGCCTCTCCTTTCAAATGGGCTCATCAACCATCACATCTTTCAGAAAGGCAAGAAACCTGGGAGTGATCATCGATGATCAGCTCAACTTCACAGATCAAATTGCTAGCACCGCCCGGTCCTGTAGATTCATCCTCTACAATATTAGGAAAATTAGACCCTTCCTATCAGAGCATGCTACGCAAGTCCTAGTACAGGCTCTGGTCCTGTCCAGACTGGACTACTGCAATGCGCTACTCGGTGGACTTCCAGCTTGCACAACCAAACCTCTACAGATGATCCAGAATGCTGCGGCAAGAGTTATCATTAATGAACCGAAGAGAGCACACGTCACTCCTCTATTCATTAAGCTACATTGGCTCCCTATAGTCGCTCGCATCAAATTCAAGACTCTGCTCCTGGCTTACAAGACCACCACTGGTTCGGCACCACCTTATCTTCACTCGCTACTGCAGACATATGTACCCGCCAGATCCCTACGCTCTGCAAACGAACAGCGTCTTGTGGTGCCATCCCAAAAAGGAAAAAAAATCTCTCTCGCGCACCTTCTCTGGATCTGTTCCTCCTATGTGGAATGATCTGCCTGCTACTACAAGATCTGCAGATTCTGTAGCCATCTTTAAGAAACGTCTGAAAACACATCTTTTCCGTCAACATCTGACTGATCTGTTCTAACTCTATTTTCTTCTCTACTCTTTAAAAAAAAATTAAAAAAATAAAATGAATGAATGAATGAATGAATGGTTCTGTATACTGTGTTAGGTTATATGAGACCAGTCCTCTTTTTTTTGATTGCACTTATGCTTTTGTTGTACTTATGCTGTCCCAATTGCTTCTATTGCCTACCCCACCTGTAAGTCGCTTTGGATAAAAGCGTCTGCTAAATGACTAAATGTAAATGTAATAACCTAAATGATTCAATTTTATGAATTTTATCCCGCACTTTATACTCTGATGCACATTTAAGTCTTCTGTGAAAAAACCCTCTGA
Source organism: Triplophysa bombifrons (assembly GCA_029783895.1). Taxonomy (NCBI): domain Eukaryota; kingdom Metazoa; phylum Chordata; class Actinopteri; order Cypriniformes; family Nemacheilidae; genus Triplophysa; species Triplophysa bombifrons. The sequence continues at coordinate 17,162,570 of CM056456.1, read as the reverse complement.
TTTATAACGTTGTTTTACAGTCAAGAACTTTAAGCTCCCTGGCCGTTTACATGGTGACTCATGAAATCTGTGATCCATTGACACAGTCTTCAAGTTGTTTCTGTGAGCGAGTGTTTACTCTGGGCATCTTTCGGGAGGTTGATTAAACTTACTCTTCTCAGGGGTTTTGGACATACCCCGAGTAAGCAAGGTTTGTGTTAATCAACCGAGAGTTGAGGGTTTAGCTGGTGGTAAATTAACCCTGCTTTCGGAATATACCCCAGGTCTGCAGCTGTCCGTTTATTCACAACACATCATAACAACGCACATAATGAGCATTGTTGGTTCCACCTTCTTGCAATGATGTTATATCGGGGAGAGGGCTTGGCCAGTTCTAAGTGCATTTTCAAGTCCACATTTAATTTCGCAACACTCATTGTCCTGTGTGTAATGAAAATGCAATCCCAAATGTACAAAGTGTGAATGTTAATGCATTTAGGGAAAATAACATTTGAAAGATTATTTTGCTACAGTTTTGCTTGGTTATCTTAAACACATATAATCAATCTGGGGAATGCATTTTAATTATAATTTTGCAATTTAAAGAGCGTTAAATATGCATTTAAAATACGTAAGTAGTGTAGGAACTGACAGATGTCAATCATATTATTGAATTTCATTTAATTTTGCACCTTATGTTGTGCATATGTTATTTTTAATTTGTATTAAAAGACGTAAATACCTTGTCATTTTACATACTGAATTGCCATTTTGAAAATTGCATTTCAATAACGGCTACCAATATGCTTCCATAGGTAAAAAGCGACCCAGAGGGGCGCTGCCCGAGCATATATATGTACAATGAAATACTTTTATACCAATGTACCAGATGTTCAGAAGTCCGAAAGTCTATACTGGTCTTTTTAGCAGAGCTGAATCCCAATAAACAGTATTTGGATGTTTTTAATTGCTAAACCTCCACAGCTGTTTCAACATCAACTAGAATGGCTTCTCAGAGGAACAGATGCTGATGTGGCAAAACAATTTATATATACATTAGCCTATATCTTTGGTATTGTAGAGAACGTGTATTCTCACAGACAAAAACGCTTGCTGTCTTTCCAATATTTCAGCTTTTTAACCCCAGTAAGAGAAACAAAGCAGAAAAATATGAAGAAAGTCAAATCTAAAATATCATAGTGGGCACTTTCCTGATTGCTAATGTCAATTGAAAGACAGTGATGAAACCCAAGGCACAGACAGTCCAATAAATCAAAAGATTGTCAGAGCAGCACAAGGGTTGGAGGAGACTCTAGACAGCACTGTCCTAATAAGGCAAAGGTAGAGAATGAGAGAGAATGTGCATTGGGAAATCTGCACTGAACCACACGCATATATGCGCTCGCGGACTCTGAGCTCATTGTGTCCAACCTGAAAGCTCTGACACCAAAAAAAGGTGAAGGGAGCAGCAAGAAAACAAATCAAGAAAACATACTGGCTTTCTTGCAGAAAAGTGAGTGAGATGTTTGACAGAGAAGAATCCAATAAAAGCGCTGGTGGCTGAGCATTTCAATTACTCGAAGGGGGAGCGAGAAGACATGGGGAGGTATCAGATGGTGCTTTGACATGCTGTTGGTGGACAGGACTCAGCAGCTGCCCACTCCTTCAGCCCTCGGGGCAGCTATCACTGTAAACACACTGCTATAACAATGGATACAGCCAATCCAGGAATGGGAGGTGCAGCTTACTAAAGCTATATGCAGCCTGTTCTCCATCCGCTCCCTGCACACCCACTCCTACTAGCTCACTGTGAATGAGTTTGTTTTCAGATGCATTTTTAGGATTTCTAGGCATCCATATGTACATTCCAAAAAAGAGAAGCAGTGCATACGCTAATACATTAAGCCAATGTCACACAGGGGGGTTGTGAGAACGTCTGTTCAACATTCACTCTTAATGTACCCCAAAGCACCTTATGTAAAAAACAGTCAATTTGTTTTTAAATAACAATAAGAGTGTTTTATGGATGAAGGCTTTTCCAGATGTAATTCACGTAATGTTCTGGTAAAGGTCACAGACAGGAGTCGGCTTTACACCTTGACAATAAGATGATAAGCAATGACAATGCTGAAAATTTGTTTGCACTCCTTTTTCATTTAGGACACCGCATCCTGACCAAATGCGATAAAATTAGATTCCTGTGATAAGCAATTTGTTTGTCCATACCGAATGCAAAAAAGGGGCAGGACTTGACAATCAATCACAAAAAATAGCCAATCAGAACAGATTTTCTCTATGGAGAAACAAGGACTTGGCACTGAAAACAGTGACTGTGATTGAGAGCGTTTGAGAGCGTGGTTTGAGACAGAGCTCTGTCAAACTTTTTCTAAATATATCGTTTATTCCTGTTATTTCTTAATATTTATGTTCTAAATTGATTACTCACAGAGGGTTAAACCTATCCTTAAGTGTATCCCATACCAAATATCGTCATATAACGCACAGATAAATTTGTTTTATACGATCATTCGTTATTAGAACGCAGGCTGTTAGCATTCTGCTTAACTCACTGTTCTCATTATGACACCACTAATGGCTAATGATTCAGATATGTGTTTAACGTTACCTTTGAGTGCAGATGATGAATCTTTCTTCGCACTTCAGTCAGAACTGGAAGTATTGGAGAAGCAGATCCACGATCTACTCGAGAGGCAAACACGGCTGCGAGAACGTAAAACGGCGATGGAAACATCCCGGGCTGACGCTCGCAAAGCTGCGGTAAGTGTTCGACGTGATTGTAATACTCCTATCACTTCTACTCCGTGTGTTTCTATGCACAGATCCCAGGCTTCTAGATCACGACGAGCCGAAATGAATTTCACGCCTGCACCAGCACACACATGGCGGAAGGCGAAATCCAGGACCGGAGCGATGAACTCTCCCCCACCGCCGCCACCGGTCTTCGAGATCCCTACCAGTAACCGCTTTGCCGCCCTCGGCGAGACGAAATCCAACGCTGTGGTCATCGGAGACTCAATCGTCCGGAACGTACGCGCCTCCTTCAATGAAGGTAAGGTGCGCACTCACTGTTTTCCTGGCGCCCGTGTTCTCGATGTCTCTGCGCAGGTAACTGCGATTCTGAAGGAGGATGCAAGAGTGGGAGCCGTAGTTCTGCACGCGGGGGTGAATGATGTGAGAATGCGGCAGTCGGAGATCCTGAAGAGGGACTTCAGGAGTCTGGTCGATACTGTTCGCAACGCATCGCCCACGGCGAGGATCATCGTATCAGGGCCGCTTCCTACTTACCGACGAGGGAACGAAAAGTTCAGTAGACTATTTACGCTTAATAATTGGTTAATGTCATGGTGTATTGAACAGAAGCTGCTCTTTGTAAATAATTTTGATCTGTTTTGGGAGCGACAAAGGCTCTTCCGCCCCGACGGGCTGCACCCCAGCAGCATTGGAGCGGAAATTCTGTCTGACAACATCTCAAAGACGCTACGCACCATTTGACTAGTAAGTACAAATTTTAACTATAATCTGTGTTCTTCTCACCCAACTGTTAAGAATGTTACAGTTAAACATGTTACTGCTTTCAAATGCATAGAGACTGTGTCTGTCCCTCGAATAGTACAACCAAATAATAATTTATTTAAAAGTCAGCGAAAAAATCTTATGATTAAACCAAAAGACAATATTCTTAATGAGCAAAACCAACGCCTAAAGTTTGGGCTACTTAATATTAGATCACTAAATCCAAAGGCAGTTATTGTAAATGAAATGATCACAGACAACAGTTTTGATATACTTTGCCTCACTGAAACCTGGCTTAAGCCAAATGATTACTTCGGTCTAAATGAGTCTACTCCACCAAGCTACGGTTATATTCATGAGCCACGTCCGGTTGGTCGAGGTGGTGGTGTCGCAACAATCTTTAGAGACTTTCTTAGCGTTACTCGGAGAACAATGCATACATTTAAATCATTTGAAATGCTTGCGTTGAACATAACAGTTCCAAACAAAAGTAAAAAATCATTGGTCTCTCTTACCTTGGTTACTGTGTATAGACCCCCTGGGCCTTACACTAATTTTCTGATAGAGTTCGCAGACTTCTTATCGGATCTATTGGTTAACGTCGATAAAGTACTGATTGTTGGAGATTTTAATATCCACGTAGATAGTGCTAACGATCCATTAGCTGTGGCGTTTAAAGAACTACTAGACTCTTGTGGTGTAACACAATACATCAATAGACCTACTCATCGCCTTAATCATACCCTAGACTTGATTATATCTCACGGAGCCGATCTAACCAATATCGATATTATACCTCAAAGCGACGATGTTTCCGATCACCATCTTATAACATGTACACTGCGCACTGCAGAAATCAGTTGTATATCTCGTTATCGACAGGGTAGAACAATCACCTCAACTACTAAAGATAGTTTCGTAAAGAACTTGCCAGATCTGACTCCTCTAATAACCTTTCCAACTAATATAGAATCGCTCGATGACATGACCAGCAACATGGGCACTATTTTCTCTAACGCATTAGAAGCAGTCGCACCTATGAAGTCAAAAAGGATTATTGAAAAGATCACAGCACCATGGTATAATAACACCACTCGAGCCCTAAAAAGAGAAACTCGTAAACTGGAGCGAAAATGGAAACAAACCCAATTAGAGGTCTTTAAAATTGCATGGAAAGAGAGTGCAAGCTGTTACAAAAAGGCACTAAAAGCAGCAAAAGCCGAGCATTTCCGTAACCTCATAGAAAATAACAAAAACAATCCAAGGTTTTTATTTAGTACAATTGCTAAACTAACAAACAAACAGACTCCACCTGACCTGGGTATTCCGCCGCACCTTGGTAGCAATGAATTCATGAAGTTTTTTACCGATAAAATCGAAATAATACGAGACAACATAGCTAAAACCAAACCTCCAAGTGTGTCGGAAGAATTAGTCTCAACCGTCACCCAAAAAGAAAAGCTAGAGTGTTTTTCTCCTATAAATCAGGAAGAATTAATTAAAGTTATTGCAACATCCAAACCGACGACATGCTTATTAGACCCCATTCCGACTACTTTATTAAAAGAGTTACTACCTGCTGTAATTGAGCCCATTTGTAACATCATCAACTCGTCAATTAATCTAGGACATGTCCCAGGGCCCTTTAAGCTGGCTGTAATTAAGCCTCTTATCAAAAAACCAAACTTGGACCCCAATGAACTTGGAAGCTATAGACCGATTTCAAATCTCCCGTACTTGTCTAAAATACTAGAAAAAGTAGTGTCAACTCAACTGTGTACCTTCCTACAAAATAATGACATGCACGAAAAGTTTCAGTCTGGCTTTAGACCGCATCACAGCACTGAAACTGCGCTCGTTAGAATTACAAATGACCTCCTTATTGCTTCAGATAAAGGTAACATCTCACTCTTAGTCCTGCTTGACCTTAGTGCTGCTTTCGATACTGTAGACCATAAAATACTACTTGATCGTTTACACAATTATATCGGTATTCAGGGACAGGCACTGCAATGGTTCAGATCTTACTTAACAGACAGATATCAATACGTCCATTTAAATGGGAAATCGTCAAATCTTACGCAAGTAAATTATGGATTACCTCAGGGATCGGTTTTAGGACCCCTGCTTTTCTCCATATACATGCTGCCCCTCGGAAACATTATTAGAAAACATGGAATTAGCTTCCACTGTTATGCAGATGATACTCAGCTATATATCTCATCAAGACCAAATGATTCATTTAAGCTATCCAAACTGGCAGAGTGCATCGAGGACATCAAACACTGGATGACTAGTAATTTCCTCCTTTTAAACTCTAGCAAAACAGAAATATTACTTATAGCACCAAAATCAAGTAAACAGAATATCTCCGATTACAGCCTGCAAATTGAAGGCTGCACTGTTACTCCAACAAATATTGTTAAAGATCTAGGCGTTATATTAGACGGCAACCTGTCATTTAAAAATCACATCTCAAATATCACAAAAATAGCCTTCTTCCACCTTAGAAATGTTGCCAAATTACGAAATAGTTTATGTGTTGCAGACGCAGAAAAGCTTATTCATGCATTTTTGACCTCACGGCTTGACTATTGTAATGCTCTACTTAGTGGTTGTCCAGTATCATCGATAAACAAACTACAGTTAGTTCAGAATGCTGCTGCCAGAGTTCTTACTAGGTCAAGAAAATACGATCACATAACCCCAGTTTTAACATTGCTTCACTGGCTACCCATTAAGTATCGTATTGATTTTAAAATTCTTTTAATTACTTACAAAGCCCTGAACGGTTTAGCCCCTTCTTACTTAACCGAGCTTTTATCACGTTACAACCCATCACGCTCCCTAAGATCTCAAAACTTAGGACTTTTGACAACACCTAGAATAACAAAATCCACCAAAGGGGGACGAGCTTTCTCATACGTAGCACCTAAACTCTGGAATAGCCTTCCTGATACTATTCGAGGGTCAGACACACTCTCCCAATTTAAATCTAGATTAAAGACACATCTTTTCAGCCAAGCTTTCACTTAATGCATAGTTAATGAACAGCAGCTACGCCAATTATCCTCTTTATTCTCTTTCCGCCTCTGCCTCGGGATGCCCATCCCGAGGTAGGAAGAAGTTCCACCATGTCCAGACGACCGACAGATGCCCATCCCCAATTTGAGATCACGCCAGCTACAGCTGCAGACTGACTGACCATCCCAGCTCCATCTAAGGCAATTCCACCACCAGCCAAGAGAAATATGACCATCGGACCATCCCAGCTCAGACCACTACATCCCCAACCGAGAGCAAAGACGGACTATTTGTCTTATTAATGCTGAAGTTACAATATTTGGTATTAAATGCTAAACTTAAATCACATGTCACCAGTTTGAGTGCAGCTATGACACGTCAGAGGGGATCTGGCCCTCCCGGCTGAGCCTGGTTTCTCCCGAGGTTTTTTTCTCCATTAATTAATCATTGGAGTTTGGGTTCCTCGCCACAGCAGGGCAGTGTTGGCCTGCTCACCAGGAGACTGCATTCATTCATTTATTTATTTATTTAGAAATTAGCTATTATTTATTAGTATGATCTTACTCGTTGTATGAATACCATGCACTGTGCTGTGTTTTAACTTTTCTGTTTTTCCTGTTTGCCCCTGTAAAGCTGCTTTGAAACAATACACATTGTGAAAAGCGCTATATAAATAAACTTGAATTGAATTGAATATGTCCATGCACCCTCTCACGTTGCAGCTGACGAGTACACATAGAGAGATGCATCCTGTTCTCATGACTTCAGTGATGCCTCACCGGATTTAATGCTAAATAATCTATGGCTGAATCTGAAATGGCATACTCAATGAGTAGGTACTCAATTTCAATAGTACTTACTATACTAGGGCTAAATGGGTACGTACTGTTTTGCCTGAATTGGTGTAGGATGAATTCGATCTGGCCGTCGTACACCATATTGACGTGATCATGTGACGTAGTTCTTATTCTGTTCCTTTTTCAATGGCGGGTGGCAACTTATATTTGAGGTGCATGTCCTTGTACAAGTAAACAACACATGAAACAAAGCTTTAGATTTTCTTCAAGTAAAGCACATTCAGAACTTTTTATTTTCATGTATTTTCATTGTTACCTTGTAGGGCTGTATACTTTTGAAAATAAAAGTAAACAACTAAAAGGAATACAGCAGCTTTGTGATTTTGCGATGCGTTTTCTCAGTTTAATTTCGGCAATAACAGACCCATCCAGACGTCCCATTGAAGTATGATTATGCCAATGGAATGTTCTTTTTGTTACAGAAAAATGCTTGACTGTAAACGGCTGCTAATTATTCTTTAGTCTATAGCCTATTCTGCCTATTGGTTGATATCTCTCACGTAGATACATTGCTGTAATACGCAATCTATTGTAGTATTTAAAACAGCACATAAAAGACACCACAAAAGAGATTTTCTCAGGTTAAGTATGTTTCCACATGGACGTTATCCAAATGTTATCCGACCACGCTTTCGTATACATTCACTTTCTCCTCATCTGTTCTTTTGTTTCCTTGTTCATAAAACTACACTAATTTTATATGTCTCTTCATTTTTCGTTTTGGATAAATAAGTAATTTCATTTCAGTAAATAATTGTTTTTGGGCCTATTTGTTTTTGTTATTATTCTTTTATGAAATGTGATTCGAAAGTTGAATTCGGCAAACAGTATCCGTTAAAACCACCTGATTAAAATGATCTTGTGAATGATTATCATGTATTTTGTTCTATCTGGGACTGTGAGTTAAAAAAACATTTAGGCTCAATATAATATTTAAAAGGGCAAACATACATCTAAAACACAAACGTAAATTAACTTCTGAAAATACGCTCAATATTCATACTTCGTTTTCAGTTTTAAGAATTAAAACTATGCAAAAATTCTATAGTTCTGAGCCCTGTGGTACACCATACTGGACTTGCGATTTGAGTGACACCTCATTATTTATTACTACAAATTGAAAGCATTAAATACGAATTAAACCATTACAAAGCTTTTCCCTTATTACTGACATAATTTTCGAGTCTATGTAGGAGTGTGTTTTGGTCAATGGTGTTGAATGCAGCACTAAGGTCTAGCAGCACCAATAATGAGATACAACCCCGGTCAGACGCAAATAGCAGATTATTTGTATCTCTGATCAAAGCAGTCTCTGTACTGTGACATGCTCTTAATCCAGACTGGAATTCTTCATTGATGTCTTTTCTTTGGAGGAAGGAGCATAATTTAGTTGAAACTACTTTTTCCATGAAAGGTAGATACGATATAGGCCTGAAGTTCCCTAGTTCTCCTGGGTCGACTTTGTTTTTTTTTGGGGGGGCCTTATAAAAGCCACCTTATATGCTTTAGGCACATGTCCGTATGTCAGAGATGAGTTAATAATACTAAGAAGAGGATCTATAATTTCTGGGAGCACCTCTATTGGTAGATTTGTATGTATAGGGTCTAGCACGCATGTTGTTCACTTAGATGATCACTCGGTAAAACACGTGACTATGGGACAAGTATTCGCGCCCCACCAAGTTGCCGAACTAAACGTAAGGTACCAGCACCGTCATGTAACCCATACATCTCACAGAAGGTATAACCCCTGGCCTGAAAACCATGCGGTGAGTACGGACCCAGCCACTATCGCTACAGTGACATCTAGTCGGTAAATCTGAACGAAATTGTGCAGTGACACCCAACTGGCTACCGCGCAAATGTCCTCTACAGCGACTACTCTAAACAATGCTTGTGATGTTGCCATGCCCCTTGTCGAGTGCGCGGACACCCCATTATGCAGGTCCAAACCCCTGCTCATGTATGCCATAGACATTTCCTCCACAATCCAGTGTAAAAAATGCTGTTTGGTCAGCGACTTCCCCCGAACTGGGTTGGTAAAACATAAGAACAGCTGATCCGAGGAACACGTGGCCTGCGTCTGCTCCACATACCCACTCAGAGCCCGTAGTAAACAAATATGTTGTGGATTGCTCACACTGTAGGAAGGACTTTTCATTTCACGGAAGCAACTCGAGCCTTAAGTATCATCTTAACGCCAAGCATTCATTTGTTGGGGCTTCAACTTCAGGTGTTGAGCCTGGCATGCGTCAGACCACCCTCACCGAACGCAGGGTATTAAGTAAGTCTATGTCTGAGAAGCTGACAGACACAATTAACAGATGGATAGCCAAGGATTGTAGACCGATTAATATTGTCGAGGACACGGGCCTCGCAGAAGTTTTGAAAGTGGCAACTTTAGACGCATTCTACAAGCCACCGTCAAGAGGCACAGTGATGACTAAAATCAACGAACTATATGACGCTTCAGGATTTGGCTTCAGTGGAATTTGTTGATTTGACAGGAGACTGCTGGACCTCAGTGATTAACAACAATTATCTGGGTGTGACCGCGCATCACATCACTAAAACCTGGAAACTAAAGTCGTTTGCTTTGACCGTTATTAAAACAGAAGAGCGTCACTTTGCAGTGGTATGTGCACAACAGTTTCAAACCGTGGCACACAATTGGAATATTGAAGAACAAAAAAACAACAACACTAGGGACGCAAAGTGGACCCAATATGATCGCTGCGGCTAAACTGCTGCCGTATGAGCTCATGACCTGCATTGCTCACATGCTACAGAGAAGTATCAACCTGAGCCTCTCCAAAAGTGGATTTGCGAATGTGTTGGCCAAGTGTCACAAAATTGTGGGTCATTTCAGACACAGCGCAACAAACACCATGGAGCATCAAGCACAGAAAGCGGCCCTGGGACAGCAGCAGGAGCCACTGATCCAAGACGTGCAAACGCGATGCGGTGGAAATGATGAAGCGTCTGGAACCGCAATCAAGCAGTCAACCGCAACTAAAAGCAACGCTGGACTAACAACATCACAAACTGGTTATGCTGACGCCACCAGAATGGGACAAACTGCAGAGACTGAGCACTCTCATAGAGCCCTGCAGGTAAGGAATGCACATACAATATGTGCAAATTGAAAAATTGAACTGATCAAGCTAAACTGATCAAGCTGTTTATTTGTGTGTGTGTTATTTTACTGCAGGTGTGTAACTGAGATTTTGGGCGGAGAGGCCTATATCTCCAAAAGGGTTGGCTTTCTGCCAACTGCGTCAAGTGATGAAGGTCTCTGAAGAAGACCCTGCATATGTGGTGAGATTTAAGACAATCTTCATGGAAGAACTAGCCTCCCGCCAAGAAAATACAAATGCATGGCTCAAGCTTGCAACCGCTCTGGATCCACGTTTTAAAGACTTGAAGAGTCTGCTCAAGAGTGAAAGGGAAGAGGTGTGGACCTCACTTTGAGGCATGCTTTATGAACAATCACCCAGAAGGTCTCTGCTGACTTCTCAAGATGGACCACCCAGGAAGAAATCTCACCTTCTACATGTGACCGGGTGTAAGAGAAATAAAGCACAACCCGGCAAACTATTAAATTATGGAGGTTTAATCTGACTGCTGTTTACAATCAAGTATTACAGCGGTCGATGGGAGCAAAAGGGTATACAAGAAATAAAACCAAACCAACCATAAAAGGGTTGAGACAAAAAGATCAAATGTGTTTTACAAAAATGTATGTCTTACATCTGCGGCTGAATGCAGGACCAGCACACAGCAAACCACCCAATTAGGTTATAAACCTCATTAAGACAAAAGCAACACAAAAATACGCTACACATGCAAATAAAACGAAACAAAATACAACGAAACAAAATACAACGAAACAAAATACAACGAAACAAAATACAACGAAACAAAATACAACGAAACAAAATACGGTAGTGGCTGTGCGTGGAAGATAAAAACACATTAATTAACCACTTTACATCCATATCAAAAATCAATCAATTATCACAAACACATTACATTTACCGTCCATATTCTTCTTACAGAGCTATTAACAAAGGCCCTTTTTTTAAGAAAGAAAGATTCATACAGGAGTAATAGCTTTTAACCAAACTAAACGTACATACCCAAATGCTCGCTTGCACTCACCACGAGGTTCAATCGCCACGTGCACAACCGATCCACGTAATCTATTAACATGTACCATCAAATACACATTTAGACAGAGCAATATGAACATATACGGGTCTATATAAAACACAAACAAAAGATATTTACCCGTAATTACAACTATGCATAAAACATCCGATCGCGACGACACGTATCACACACAGAATGTTTCACATTTTCTTGCGGATCCCCGCATGCGCATACAGAGTCAACGCACCTTATCACGTGAACAGGAGAGAAATCTCTTTAAGGGCCATACACAAATTTTACAGCAAACCAGAAAGTTGCATTTTTACCCCCAGGCCACACTCTTCCCTGCTGAAAGTCATTGTCCTCAATGACTTAATACATATTCTTAACCTCTTTTACAGCTTCTCTAAAGAACACAGTACCAAGGCTTGTTAATACCTGTGAAAATACTTCAGGGCTAAGAGAAACTGAATTACAAACCGACATTGGTTCCTTATACGGGTTTGAATGTACACCAGCATTAGGCCGGCTGGTTCTTCTGGGTGCAGGAACTGGTCTTCCAGACACAGGTATGTCTACCTTAGGAGTTACCACACACTCAGACAGGTTACCTGACTCAGAAGCTTGCTCCACACCCTCTGAAACAGGATAAGAGCCAACAACAGAAACCTCCTCAACTGGCCTGGCCATCTCCACATCCACATCCTCTGTCTCCTCGAGGTTTGGAACGGTCACCTCTTCTAAAACAACACAATCTGGAACAGAACCCTCAGCTTCACTCTGCTCAACCTGAGACTCTGGTTGTGGAGACGAAAAACTGTTGTCTGTTACCACAGGTTCCACATCAGGCAATTCACAAGGACGCAGATCAACTCTGTGAACTCTTTTACTGGGCCCCCCCTCAAGAGGCTCAACAGTGTACGTTGTACCCTGCACTTCTATGACCTGGTGTACCGTAGGAGCCCAAGCATCCTGTATCTTGTTTCTGCCAACAGGTCTGTGACGCAAATACACCTTCTGGCCAACATCAACAGTAGGACAGTAAACCTTATCATTCAAGGAAGCAAGTCTCTCAAGAGCTTTTTGCTCTGCGAACTCTCTTGTTCGTTCATGAGCTTCCCTGAGTCTGTTCTGGTGAATTATTAACCAATCCTGTCGTCTATCCCCAGTTTGTTCACGACCCAGAAGAGCATCTACAGGAAGACGTGGATCTACACCAAACAACAAGAAGTATGGCGAGTACCCTGTCGTCGCATGTGGGGTTACATTATATGCATAGACCAACTCAGGAAGGTACTCTGGCCACCGTTTCTTCTTTTCAGGGGGAAGAGTTCTCAACAACTCATGAAGCGTCCGGTTAAAGCGCTCACACTGAGCATTGCCCTGAGGCCGGTAAGGGGCAGTTCGCGTTTTCTTCACTCCATAAAATTTACACAACTCAGCTATCACCTCACTCTCAAAGTTCCTCCCCTGGTCTGAGTGTAACCTCTCTGGAATGCCATACTTCATGAACCACTCTCGGAGTAAAACTTTGGCCGTAGTGTCTGCCCTCTGGTCTTTGGTAGGAAAAGTCTGTGTAAACACATCGGTTACTACCAACACATTCTCTCGACCATCTGAGGCCGGTTCAAGCAGTGTAAAATCTACAGCCACCACCTCCAAAGGCCTTGACGCTAGAAACGGTTTCATGGGAGGCCGAATCCTCTGCTGAGGCATCTTAGTCAAAATACACCGTTGACACCTTTTGATCCACCTCTCTACGTCCTCATACATGCCAACCCAGAAACATCTCTGCCTCAACAGGTTAAGAGAGCGCTCAATACCCTGGTGTCCCATCTTGTCATGGACACTCTCCAGGATTCGTTCCTGCAAACAAACAGGTACAAGCAGCTGCTGATCCTCACCATGATGTAGATCATGTACAACTCTATAGAGCAACCTGTCGGACTCTGTAATACATTTCCTATGCTTCAAAAGGGACAGTACAGGTTTAGGCAGGCTGCGCCTTTCCTGATAACTGGGCTTTCGGTTATTTTCCCAGAATTCTCTGAAACGACTGAGAAACGGGTCCTTTAGCTGAAACTCTCTCAACTCTGCTTTTGTATAGCCCGGGAGAGTGAACGTACCTCCACGAGTATCAGTCCCTTCTACTCTGACTCTCACACACTCTAAAGCACGAATCTGCCTCACTTTACAACACTGATCCCCAGCGGATAACAACTCTGGGTCCAAAAGTGTACCCTTATTCACCACATTGCAGATGGCAATACAGTCGTCATATTCTGCATCATCCGAGTTAACAGGCTCCCCTGCAAATGGGTATCTAGAGAGTGCATCGGCGGCAGCATTCTCCCGTCCGGGCCTGTACTTAACGTCAAAGTCAAAAACGGCTAACTGAGCCACCCACCGCTGCTCGATGGCGCCCAGCTTCGCTGTCTTCAGATAACATAACGGATTGTTATCCGTGATGACTACAAACTTTGAGCCTAACAGATAACCACGGAACTTCTCGGAAACAGCCCATTTGAGAGCTAACAGTTCGAGCTTCATACTACTATAGTTCCGGTCATTCTTCTCTGCATGGCGCAGTCTCCTACTAGCATACGCGATAACTCTCTTACCATCGCCTTGTTGCTGACTCAAAACTGCTCCTAGACCTTCATTACTCGCATCAGTTTCCACAATAAACGGAAGGGTGAAATCAGCATAGCCCAATATTGGAGCAGATGTAAGCTTCTCCATCAACTCAAAGGCTGACTGACACTCGGCGGACCACAGTGAACAAAACTCATGCTTCCTAACCGTACCCTGCTGTTTCAGGCAAAAGTTCACCAAGTCGTGAAGGGGACCTGCGATCCTGGAAAACCCCTCAATGAACTTTCTGTAGTAACTAGAGAAACCCAAAAATTATCTTAACTCCTTCACTGTACTAGGAGTTTTCCATTGGCTCACTGCCTCAACCTTTCTGGGATCCGTACCAATGCCTTGAGCAGAGATCTGATGACCCAAAAACCTGACTTCTTTCTGCAGGAAACTGCACTTCTCAAGTTTAACCTTAAGCCCGGTTTCCTTCAGCCTATGAAAAACTACCTCTAACCTCTGAAGATGGTCTTGAAAGCTAGAGGAGTAAATAAGAAGATCATCCAAGTAGACCAACATGATCTGGAAAATCAAATCTCCCATGGCAGTTTGCATAAGGCGCTGAAATGTGGCCGGCCCATTACATACACCAAAAGGCATACGAGAGTACTCGAATATACCAAAAGGGGTAGTGAACGCAGTCTTTGGTTAGTCTTGCTCACGCACTGCTACCTGATGGTACCCGCTCGCCAAATCAATGGTCGAGAAAAACTTTGCACCTCACAACGCATCAAAACTTTCATCTATCCGCGGCAAAGGAAAAGCGTCTCGCTTAGTCTTTGAATTCAATTTTCTGTAGTCAACACATAGCCTAAGACTACCATCTGTCTTCCGGACGAGCACTATGGGCGAAGCATACGCACTATTGCTCTCCTTTATCACCCCCTTCTTAAGAAGCTTGGTGATATGTTCCCTGACCTCACAATACTGTGTGGGTGGAAGGCGTCGATATGGCTGCGCAACCGGAACATCATCTACCAGATGGATCTCGTGCTGCACCTTATCAGAGAATCCAAGATCCTCGTCAGCCAATGCAAACACATCGACAAACCTAGAGAGCAAAGCCTTTAGCTCCGCTTGTTGCTCAACAGTACCACCTAGATTCAGCTTGTCAAAGAAAGTCGGCATGCCATTCGCCAACACCTGTCTCTCTTCTGTTTCGACAGTAACCTCCTCCACTCCAGCTGAAATTCTCTGAAACTTAACTTCACCACAAGCGTTTGGATTTACCTGAACAGGGCAAAACGTACCCAGCCGGGCACGAGGCTGCAACCACACATCTTCTGTGGAGAAATTAACAACTGTAACAGGCAACACGGGTTTTACGTTGGACACAAGGGACGGTACCAAGATCAAACCCTCCGGTAAAGGAGAATTTCCAGACTCTAACAGCCAACTGGAAGAACCCTCAGGTAAGGCAGATTTAATTCCTCGAACCATTACTGTGGAGACCGATAAAGCAGGTATATGCACCGTTTCTTTTCCAGCTACTCGTGCAACACTTCGTTTTTCAAGTCGACTGGCACTCTGGACCTGCTGAAAGACCTCTCTCCAGTCAGACCGTAGCTCTCCACCTAGAGTGGTATCAAATTCAGCATGAACCAACTGCCTACATCTGACTATGATATTCATGCCAATGAGTGCAGGAACAGCAGATGAACTCTGTGCATCTCTGACTACTAAAAACCCACACTCCGACAGGGTTATACCCATCGTCTCAACTGGAAGCTCGAGATATCCAAGGTAAGGGATATCTAACCCATTTGCAGCGGTAATTTTTAGCCAACCGGATGTGGAAAGCATGTCTTCCTCTTCACCTGCTAAATGCTCTTTGAAGAACTGTTCTGAAATCGTACTGACCTGACTTCCGGTATCAAGCAAACATGAAACATCGACTACGCAAATCTTAAAGTCAACTACAGGACACCTCCCCACAGCATTTTGGAGTAAACGGTCACGATCAGAGTTAAATCGAGTCGAGCCAATAGTCCGCCCTCGCATCGCCTGGCTCACAGCGACCGAGGGTGCGCATTTCCCTGAGGCGTGGAGGATACAGAATCCTCCCTGACTGTCTGTCTGAGCTTTCTCACGCAGTTTTTGGCTATGTGCCCCACCTCATTACACTTGAAGCAGATGGGCTGGCCATCATCTGCAAATCTGGGCTGCATTTTAACCTTAGGGCGACACACAACTTCAGCATTAGTACAATGAAGCGTCAATTTCTGAATTGCTTGAGTTAGTTCACCTATGGCCTTCCCTTGCTCGGCTACTACCTTTAAGACTTCTTCAAGCGTGACAGAGCTTTTCTCAGACGTACCAATAGCCTCACAGCGGGCTTCTGCAGACTCTGAGGTTACATGATGATGAAGAGCTGCTCTGCTAACACGCAATTTGGGGTCTTCGAGAGACCACATGATTGCTTCGTCTCGTACCTCAATCAAGGTTGCTTGGGGCTTATCCCTCACAAATTTACGAAGTTCCCTTCTAAGGGATGCATCTTTAACCCCCTCAACAAACTGATCTCTAATGGCAGAATTCACATTTGCAATTGCATTTGGGGACTGCTTCACGACTGAGTTCAAGATCTGTGACAAAGAGTGAGAGTACATACGCAGATCTTCACCTTCTAATTGCTTACGAGTATAGAAACTCCGCAGTAACTGTGCATGACTGCGCTTCTCCCCAAAGGCATCTCGGAGGTAGGTAAAAAGGTCCTCTGTTCCCTGAGGTTGACCCCCCTTCTTAACCTAACCTCCTCCAAAGCGGCACCCTTTAACAAAGAAAGAACAAAGTCTGCTTGATCTTCAGGAGTCTGGTTTCTAACAAGCAACACTCTTTCTACCTCTTCAATGAACTCATCCACATTTCTACCATCTTTGCTGAACTCCCCACTAAAAGACTGAATGTGTCTTTCCCTCGGCACGTAGATATAGGACCTACTGGGCTCTCGATTTAGGCCAGCTATCGCTGCTACAGTTTCAGCATGTTTTCTACTCAATTCTTGGATTTGCTCTTGAACATCATACTCATCAGGATTTACATTCTGTCCAGTAGCAGAAGTACCTGGTAAGGCGGAATCTTCATTGCTAGATTGTGACATGTTGCTAAACACAATTACAAAAGTCCACAAATACAATGTGCTTTAGATTGTTTGTCCTTGTTCAGTTCAAAGGATATTCCATCAAGAAATGTCTGCAACACTGGATCCTCTTCTTGCAGTACAGACGCAACAGACCTCTAGCCGACAGCACACTCCTGAGCTCAGCCACAGACAAACGATATGCCTGCTCTCGTCCAGCGATCCACTCCTTTGGTCAGAAAACACTCAGTCGATGTCTTCACGCTGGACACTCACAGCACAGGTAATCGCCTCCCCTGTGCGTCTATAAATATCTGCAACTCACCACCACCGTATTTCAACCAAAAGAAAATGTATAAAACGCCCAAGAGCTCCCAACAGTCAGATACCCCACTCCTGGTACCAAATGTGACCGGGTGTAAGAGAAATAAAGCACAACCCGGCAAACTATTAAATTATGGAGGTTTAATCTGACTGCTGTTTACAATCAAGTATTACAGCGGTCGATGGGAGCAAAAGGGTATACAAGAAATAAAAGCAAACCAACCATAAAAGGGTTGAGACAAAAAGATCAAATGTTTTTTACAAAAATGTATGTCTTACATCTGCGGCTGAATGCAGGACCAGCACACAGCAAACCACCCAATTAGGTTATAAACCTCATTAAGACAAAAGCAACACAAAAATACGCTACACATGCAAATAAAACGAAACAAAATACAACGAAACAAAATACAACGAAACAAAATACAACGAAACAAAATACAAGGAAACAAAATACAACGAAACAAAATACGGTAGTGGCTGTGCGTGGAAGATAAAAACACATTAATTAACCACTTTACATCCATATCAAAAATCAATCAATTATCACAAACACATTACATTTACCGTCCATATTCTTCTTACAGAGCTATTAACAAAGGCCCTTTTTTTAAGAAAGAAAGATTCATACAGGAGTAATAGCTTTTAACCAAACTAAACGTACATACCCAAATGCTCGCTAGCACTCACCACGAGGTTCAATCGCCACGTGCACAACCGATCCACATAATCTATTAACATGTACCATCAAATACACATTTAGACAGAGCAATATGAACATATACGGGTCTATATAAAACACAAACAAAAGATATTTACCCGTAATTACAACTATGCATAAAACATCCGATCGCGACGACACGTATCACACACAGAATGTTTCACGTTTTCTTGCGGATCCCCGCATGCGCATACAGAGTCAACGTACCTTATCACGTGAACAGGAGAGAAATCTCTTAAAGGGCCATACACAAATTTTACAGCAAAACAGAAAGTTGCATTTTTACCCCCAGGCCACATACAGATGGGCTCATATTCAGAGTCAGATGAAGAGGTGCAACCTGACAGAGACGTACACAGGTACAGAGCAGAACCAAGCATAAGTATGGAGGACTGCCCCATGCAGTGGTGGGCTGCTCATTCAGGAGCACATGACAAGCTGGCCCGGCTTGCCCGCAAATATCTAGCGACTCCTGCATCCACGGTTCCATGCAAACAACTCCTCTCAGTCTCAGGCCATATTGTTCAAAAGAAACGGTCCGCTTTACATTCAGAAAATGTTAATCAGTTAGTTTGTCTTAGCAACTGGCAAAAAGATGAATAAATAAAAGATAAAAGGGCCACATGGAACTGTGTGAAAGTTGAGTTGTTTGTTCTAAAAGAATAACGTTCCATTCACCTTTTTGCTAGGAGTAATGTCCAAGTTGCCAGGAATGTTTTGAATTTTTTATAAATTATTTTTTGGATTTGTCAATAATAAAAAAGAAGAGACAAATGTAATATCCGCTTCTTGTCATTTATCTTTCTCTTCTGAGAACAGTACACAGAAAATGTGAATTTTTCAGTCAAATTTAGGATTGTGATTAATCGAAATTAATTCAAATAACCTTCGGATTAATTAGATTAAAAAATAATCGTTTGACAGCCCTAATTTAAATACAAAATACTATTACAAAATAAGAGTATTTTGTATTTCAAATGGATGTATTTGAAACACTGCCCCTCCACGCAGTCTAATAAGGAGGTTGACTGGCAAAAGGTATTTTTGTTTTAGGGTTATATTTATTTCAAATGTACTTATCTGAATGGTTTCCTAGGTATTGTATATATGTTTTGTTCTGTTGAACTCAAAAGATGCTTTGGGAGATTTAGGAAAGCAAACAATTCTGGGTCACTTTTGACTACCATTATAATATTAATAATTATTTTGACTTAACAGTTGCTAACATTCTACCAAATAACTTTGTATTCAACGAACAAAGAAATGTATACAGGTTTGGAACAACTAAAGGGGGAGTAATCCATAACAGAATTTTCATTTTAGGGTGGAGTGTCCCTTTAAAAAAGATCCCATGTGTGCTTGAGGCCACGCAAGGAAATGGACGAGAAACGTGTTTTCTCATGCAAACATTTGCTTAAGAAATAACAATGGTTAAATTTCGACCACCTTCGACAAATCCAGTGCAAACTGCATACATGAGGGATGCACTGACACTGCATGCAGATAGCTGATGCGTTTCACTGGTGCCAGCGCCAGCCGCAGCACCGATTTATATGATAACATTCTTAGGTCTTAGGACTCCAAGGGTTCATTACATTACATTTACATTTAGGCATTTGGCAGACGCTTTTATCCAAAGCGACTTACATTGCTTTATCCTATACATTTTACATAGGTATTTGCAATCCCCTGGGATTGAACCCACAACCTTGCATTGTTTACGCAATGCTCTTACCACTGAGCTACAGGAAAGTGGTTCAAAAGGGGGTTCACACATAGCCTGGGAGCAGGTCCCGTGACGGCACCATCGATTTTGCAGCGGGCCTCAGACGCCGTGCCCCTTAAGGAACCAAACCGCCTGTGGGTGTGCACTCGGCACAGCACCGTTTATTCCCTCATGACAGGCCGAGATAGCAGATAGATACACCTTTTACAGTGGAATGGGACCGACCCGGTTCCAATAATTCCTTCAGGAATGTCAAAACCCCGCAATCAGGCACTGATGCGGTGTAAAGACTTGGCATAAGCCAAATGGTCGTAATCATTAAATGAAGAGCAATAAAACCCCTCCATTCTCTTTTGTCCTGTTTTCTTTATATCAATATCAATAGACCAGAGCGAAGCCTGACTCCAAAGGAGGCCTGGATTTAGGTTGTTGCTGTGACTGAAAGTATTGATAACCCTTTTGTTTCTCTGTGGAATATTTACGACTCCTTAGCTTCAAAGCAGAGGGGAGAAGTCTCTCTGTTTTGTCTCACCTGGAACTTAGATTTGAGGCTATCCAGAGAAACTTCCCTGACAAATAAGAATTTATGTGATTAAACTGTCCTTTTCTGTAAATATATGTACTAATCTCTGTTATATGTTGGCTCTCTTGGTTTTTTAAATCATTTGCAACTTGTAAATATGCACATTTGTTATAATACATTGAAATAAATTTTGACTGCATGCGATTCAAACCTGGCATGTTTGGTACCTAAATGTTTTTTTCTTGAATTCCTCCTTGTTCATACATATTGTGTGACTATAGAACACTTTATTCTCTTTATGTAATAATCTGGATTGGTAGTTCGTAAAAGTGCTAGGAGATCACAGAGATGCAAATTAGCTGGTGAGTGGGGAAATTGAACCTTCCCCTGCTCAATGTCGATTGGTTGATGATGCAAACTCCGAGGGCTTGCCCTTTCTCAAAGTTAAATATCGAACGAGGATACAGACCTTCGGTTAGTTAAGTTTAAATTTGCCTCAAATCCTTTCAGGGGTACTTCTCTATCTGGACTCACAGGGCTGCTAGGCGCGAAATTCTGTACTTCGGGCAGAAGAGAATCTGTCGACAGAGACCAGTGGCTTTCGGCCCCCCCTCTGGGAGGTCGCGTAGGCCTTGCAAACTTCAGAGTCCACAGTCTGCAGGACTGATTTCTGAAACCTTTCAAAAGTTTCCATCTCTCCAGCATATATGGATATTGGTCCAGCACGGAGCTAGCAAGTATCCGATTGGAAGTATACATCGGTGAGATCCATGGATGTTAACCAATCTTGGGGACGCAAGGAACACAGAAGGTACCGTACGGTAAGCATCTTGAATTTGAGATGTCTGAGATGCTTGTTCATTTGTCTCAGATCTAGAAGAGCCTGTAATCCCCCACTCTTTTTCGGGAGGAGGAAGTAATGGCGGTTAAACCCTTCTTCCATTTTTCCCTGTGGAACCACTTGAATAGCTCCCTTCCTGAGAAGAGCACAGATTTCCCCTCTCAGCACAGGGGAATATCTTTTTGGGCCCAATGATGTGATTACACCGCCGATGCAGGGGAGGCGCGAAAGAAACTGTAGTCGATAACCCCGCTGGATTGAGCAAAGGACCTACGGTGCTGGGACGAATGCGCACTATCGTAACCAACCGCCCCCCCCCCACTGTTTTAAGGAACTTTTTAACACCTTTTTGTGTGTGTGTGTGTGTGTGTGTGTGCGCCAGCCCGTGCTTGTGAGTGTTCGATAGAGGAACTGCCACAAAGAGCAGAGGCCCCACGGCTCGTTTAAAAGGACATTTCTGGTAATAAATAACATGCTCATAACGCAATGACAATAAAAATACGACCAATCTTATCTTTAAGCCCTACTTTCTAAACTTATAAAAATACTCACATGCAATGCTAACTCTGAAACATGGCTTTAACATCTGTGATGCCTTTGCAGGTGTCTTATGAAATTGGATGTCGTCCCACAGGCTTCGGAGAAAGTTTTGTTGCAAAAAGTTTCCTTTTAAGCGCACTGTCGATAAATTCTTTATGTTTTGTAAAACCAAATTTGATTATGCCGTTGCTTGCTGACATCGTGCCTGATGAATGATTGATGCTGTCTAGTTCGCACCACGGACGAATCATTCATTTGAACCAGTTCATGCTCTTTCAATGTTTTGTTTTGAAGGGGAAAAGAAAACATATATCGCTGGACTCAGTCGAGACAGACTAGAACATTTGGCGAGACCAATGACCAAGTCCGAGACAAGTCCGAGTGCAAATACCAACAAGTCCAAGACAAATCGTCTTGAGACCGGACTCGTGTACTACAGTATGTGCACATGCCCCGGCATTAGAGACAGCCGATGGATACCCAGACACACCGGGCAGTGCTCATCTCTTTGACCCACTGCATGGAAACAGTACTTTATTCGCAAGTCTTTAAAATGATTTTCTAATTTATATTTGTAACTTTGGATGGAAACAGCCAATTAGATTGTTTTATGATTGTGGTGAAGTGCCCCTTTAAGCTTGTCCCCGCCCCATGATTATGTTGCAGGCCTTATTTGGACTATATAAGGGGCATCCCTAGAATGGTAGGATATTGCATAATCCTTGCGTCATCGGGGTGTTGGTTGCCGGTGCCCGAGTGCTCTAGGGGTGAGGTACGTGTTTTAGTATGGTTTGGCATCTAGCTGGTGTGGATGTTTACTGACTTTTCTGTGTAGCTGGTGTCTGTCTGGAGGTACGAATCATACTGCGTGAGGGTGTGCCCTGTACATTGCTGCTGTAGCTCCAGCGTAGAGAAGAGAATCGAGTGCACACACGCGTTGTGCTGCGAGTGACTGCCGCGCTACTGCTTGTTACGTGAGGTAGGTGTTTGGGGGCCATAGCTATGGGCTGGCATCTAGATCGCGTGCTTACTAACTTTTCCATGCAGCTGGTGTCTGTTTGGAGGTACAGTGATTGTGCGAGGGCTTCCTACATCGCTACGGAAGTTCCGGTTTCCTGACTGAGGTTTGAGCGCACGTGTAACACTGCGTGTTGGGAGTGACTGTTGCTCTTCGGCTCGGTAGGTCCATTTATGCGGTGTATATGCGGGTGTGGGATTGTAATTGTTGCATCTGTATGACCCGGGAATTCCTCTATACAGTTAATGGGAGAAAGGAATGCGTTGCTGGATGCTTGAACGGAAGTCTTGCAGATCGGGGGTTAAAGTCTGCGTTTGATCACGACGCGGTTGGCCTCAACACTGCTGTTTTGCTTTTGTTTATTTGTTTGTTTTGGTTATAATTATTTTTGGTTTCTAATTGTTATTTGTTTACAGCCGTTTCTTCCAACTGCCTTGCTTGCAGTTATATTGGATAACTGTGTTGCGTGCAGCTGTCGTGTACGGCTATTTATGTTTTTTTGTTTCTTTGCCTTGTGTAATATTGGGCTTGAGTTTAGATTTGGATATAATTTAGTTTGGGTCTTTGTTTCTTTTTGCCTTGCTACTATCTGTAAGCAATGGTGTTTATTTACTGTTATTTGTTTATTGTTTGTAACTGTAGCAATTAATGCGGTGTTCTGAGAGGCTGCACTTATATACCTGGTTAATTGTTGTTTTCTTTCTGCAGGAGCGGGGTGACCCTAACGCGGGCAGGCTAGCCATCTTATGCCTGGTGACGGGAATTCTCTTTAAGTGTGCGGTAAATGTGTTCTTGCAGTGTAATTCACTAGTGTTTGTGTGTGCTTGCGAAGTTGGGGGCACGGTGTCCTCATTGCGGGCTAATTTGAGGTCCATCGCTTAGCCTGCCCAGTTAATGGTGAACCCCAGCTCCGCCCTGAGAGTCTGCATGTCTGGGTATTGATTGAGCTTCGTTGCTCCTACCACCAGTGGTCTGGCCCGCTAGCACCATTGTATTATTGACTCTAGTAGCCTTTTAGAATATTTATGTCAAATAAAGAAATATATTTTGCTGTACTTCTCAGGTCTACGTCTCAGTGTCTTGTGATTGTGTGAGAGAGAGAGCAACGAACTTGTGTGCCCTGGTAGGGGTATTTCCCCAGTTAGTTTAATGCTGGGGTGGCGTAGTCGTGACGTATTATACTTTTGCTATATGAGAGCGTGCTCTCAATTGACCGAAATGCCACATCTGGCGTAGTCGGCAGGGTGTCTCTCTCCTTCTCCACATTCTGATCTGAGACGTGGATAATTGTTTTTGATTGTTGGGCCTGATTGTTGTTTAATTTTATGAATATTGATTTTGTTTTCTTTTTCTTCCGCTAGAAGCAAAACAGCAGTGTTTATTTTGCCTGGGAGTGTGCTTTTTGTAGAAAGCTGAGATCCATCTTAACACGTAATATTCTTTATTCCACATTGTAAGTTTCCCTTCTATGGTTTGAATTAGTAATGGAAGACGAACTACAGGAATTAAGAGAATTAGTAGCTCAATTAAGAGCTGATAATTTGAAGTTGCGACAAGATCAAGCTCTGGCCAGTTTGCCTGGTCCTAGTAGTGATCCTGTGATGCTACCGGGACGCTCTGTAGGTACATCACAACCTGTAGATACCGGCACACTGCCTGAGCGTTTCGTGTTTATACCGAGGGATAGAAAGTGTTCGAAGTTTAATGGTAGGTCGGGTATAGGGATCAATGAGTGGGTTGAGGAAGCGCAGGCTTGCATGCGGGCTCGGCATTTATCCGTGGCGGACCAGTCCTTTTTCTTATTTGATCATTTGGAGGGGGAAGCACGTGAGGAAATTAAGTACCGGCCGGCTAGTGAACGGGAAGATCCCAGTAAAATTATCTCTGCCCTACAAGAACTCTATGGGTGTACACAGTCGTATGTTGCCTTGCAGGAGTCATTTTTCTCCCGGAGGCAACAAGAGGGTGAGACCTTGTTAGAATTCTCTCTCGCTATCATGGGTCTTCTGGAGAAGGTAAAGCAGCAGTCACCAGTCGTGTTACCAAACGCCGAAATACTTTTACGTGATCAATTTGTTGAGCATGTTCTTGACAGTGCTCTTCGCCGGGAATTAAAGCAATTGGTACGTCGTCAGCCTGCTGCTACACTGCTCGATATTCGTAGTGATGCTATTAGGTGGGAACGGGAGGGTATGCCTGGAGGGGCACGAAATCGAAGCCACTCCGTTCCATTAGCTCATGGTTTTCAATATGTGGTGCAAGGAGGCGTGCAGCCACAAGTAGATCGTTGTCCCCAGCCCTCCGAGATGAGTGAGCTTAAGGAGATGTTAAAACTGCAACAAGGGCAGCTGACTCAACTTGCTCAGAGCGTCGCTAAATTGCAGAACCCACCTCGTAGCGATCGGCCGGCTCGTGCGGGTTTTGTGATATGTAGGAGATGTCAAAAACCTGGCCATTTCGCAAGAGATTGCAATGGAGAACGTATTTCTCCTCGCTCACCCTTGCCTAACCGAACAGACACCAGGATACCGGGAAATAGGCAGCCTCATTCGGGTACGGCATCGGGAAACTAGTTCCCGCCGAGTTGTTGAGCCACAGCTCGGTCGGGGAAAACATAGGCTTGAATGATGGTAATGGGTCAGGGTCATCCTTAATGTCGTCATGCCCTCATTTGGTGGTGATTATGGGAGGTGTATCTGTGTCCTGTTTGATTGACACTGGTTCAATGGTTTCTACCCTTACTGAGAGTTGTTTCCGAGAACATTTTGAGCCATGGGGCCAGGATCGTCTTAAGACTTGTCAGTGGTTGCAGCTTAGGGCTGCGAATGGGCTGTCCATTCCCTACATAGGATATATGGAGTTAGACGTTGAGCTCTGTGGCAAGTTGTTTTCAAGATGTGGAGTGTTAGTAGTCCGGGATCCTCCTGGTGGTACCGGTGCTCAGGCCCCTGGTGTGTTGGGGATGAATGTATTGGGCCGGTGCTACCAGGAGCTCTTTGGACAGCACGGGGCCTCTCTTTTTAACTCCCCACCTGCGTCGAGTGTGCCCAATATAATGGTGCAAGCATTGCAACGCTGCCATCAGGCGAGTATTACACCCTCTTTGGTGAGCAAAGGTAGGGTGAAGGTACGTGGTCCTCGAGTAGATCGGATTCCAGGTGGCACGATTAAATTCGTAGCGGCCACTTGTTCAGAACAGTATTCTAGTGGCATTGCACTCTTTGAGCCCCCTGAGTTTGGCCTCCCTGTTGGGCTTTTAATCTCCCCCTCTCTAGTTCGAGTAGTTAAAGGGACAGTGTATGTTCCTATTGTGAATGTAGGAACTACCGATGCTTTATTGTTCCCTCGTCGGGTGATAGGTTCCTTAACTACTGTGTCTGTTGTGAGTTTGCCCCCTGGAATATCCGAGCTAAGGCCAGGAACTGTTTGTTCAGTCTCTTCTCAAATGGGTGTTTTGACTGGGCAGGAACAGTTGGATACAGTAGATCTAGCTCATTTGTCAGTAGGAGAACAGAGGGAGGTTAAGGCCCTTCTGTGTAAGTATCAGTCTGTGTTTTCCACTTTTGAGGGAGATGTTGGGTGTACAGATTTGATCTCTCATGATATTCCCCTCCTTGATGATGTCCCCACTCGGCAGAGATATCGGCGTATACCCCCATCAGATTATGACGCAGTTAGGGTACATATTAACCAGCTATTAGAGACTCAAGTGATCCGAGAAAGCTGTAGTCCATATGCTTCGCCACTTGTGCTTGTCAAGAAGAAAGATGGCAGTATACGCATGTGTGTAGACTATCGACACCTGAACTCTAAGACGCGGAAGGATGCATTTCCCTTGCCTCGTATTGAGGAGTCCCTGGATTCGTTAACGGGTGCCCGTTGGTTCTCCACTTTGGATTTAACCAGCGGGTACAACCAGGTACCCGTCACTGATCAGGATAAGCATAAGACTGCTTTTTGCACCCCATTTGGTTTATTTGAATGGAATAGGATGCCATTTGGGCTTTGCAATGCCCCCAGTACGTTTCAACGACTCATGGAGCGCTTGTTTGGTGATCAGCAGTGTCATTCATTACTTTTGTATTTGGATGATATTATTGTATTTTCTTCCTCTGTGGAGCAGCATTTAGAACGGCTAGAAGTTGTTTTGGGACGACTAAAGCGTGAGGGTCTTAAGGTTAAGTTGGAGAAGTGTGCGTTTCTTCAGTCAGAAGTGAGGTACTTGGGCCATGTAATTTCCTCCGAAGGGGTGTCCACAGATCCTAGTAAAACCCAGGCAGTGGCTCAATGGAGGCGCCCATCTAATGCTACGGAGTTGCGTTCATTCCTCGGCTTTGCTAGCTATTATCGCCGCTTTGTGGAGGGGTTTGCTAAGATTGCAGGCCCTCTGCATAAGTTGGTAGCGGAATTTTCGGGTGGTAAGCCCAAGCCCAGGAAACAAACAGGTGCAGGGTTTATGACCGCTTGGAGTGAACAATGTCAGAAGAGCTTTGAGGAGTTGAAATTAAAACTCACTACTGCTCCTGTGCTCGCGTATGCTGATTTTTCTCAGCCTTTTATCCTGGAGGTGGATGCGAGTCATGGTGGTTTGGGGGCAGTCATCTCTCAAGAACAGGACGGGAGAGTTCGTCCAATCGCATACGCTAGTCGCAGTCTTAGGCCCACGGAGCGCAATATGTCCAACTACAGCTCCATGAAGCTGGAGTTTTTGGCGCTTAAGTGGGCCATGACTGAAAAATTTAGAGAATACTTGCTGGGCAGTCAGTGTGTGGTCTTTACAGACAACAACCCACTGAGCCATCTGTCCACCGCAAAACTGGGAGCTACAGAGCAGCGCTGGGCTGCTCAGCTGTCGGCATTTAACTTCCAGATCCGTTATAGGTCAGGGAAGAGTAATAAGAATGCTGATGCCCTGTCCCGACAGAATCCTCCAGGGAGTGGAGTGTTGGGTGGATTAATGCTGGGAACTGAAGTGCCAACTGTGTTGCAGCAAGTGCGGGAAACTGAGCGGGTGCTTGAGGTACAACAGGCAGCGATTACTATCTTGCCTAGTTATGTGGGAACTGATCTTTGTCAGCTTCAGTTAACAGATCCGGTAATCTCTGAGATTTTGCCCTTTTGGAAGCGAAAGGCCCGACCGGGGGTGGATGAACGTCGGCAGATGTCGATGGAGGCCCGGAAGTTGATCCATCAGTGGGATCGCTTCGTGGAGCGAGACCATGTACTTTATCGTAGAGTCTATTGTCCTAATGGTGGAGAGGAGGTTTTGCAGCTGTTATTGCCTGCTGTGCTGAAGTCAGAAGTGCTGACACAGTTACATCAGTGTCATGGACATCAGGGGATTGAGCGAACTTCTGAGTTGGTTCGACAGCGGTGTTACTGGCTAGGTTTGGCTGCAGATGTTGTCCGTTGGTGCCAGGAATGTGAAAGGTGCCAAGCGGCTAAAGACACGCAGCCAGTAGCGCAGAGTTTCATGGGTCATCTTTTGGCCTCGAGGCCAAATGAAATCTTGGCCATTGACTTTACTTTACTGGAGCCATCTAGGTCCGGAGTAGAAAACGTGCTAGTTATGACGGACGTCTTCAGTAAATACACTCTTGCTGTTCCTACACGAGACCAACGGGCCGAAACCGTGGCTCAGGTCTTGGTTAATGAATGGTTTTATAAGTTTGGCATTCCAGGTCGCTTGCATTCAGACCAGGGACGTAATTTTGAGTCTCTACTGATCCACCAACTTTGTGGACTGTATGGAGTGGAGAAATCTCGTACAACCCCTTACCATCCAGCTGGAAACGGCCAGTGTGAGCGTTTCAACCGGACCCTGCATAATTTGTTGCGCACTCTGCCGGTATCTAGAAAGAGAGATTGGGTGGCATGTTTGCCCCAAGTTCTCTTTTATTATAACACTACTCCACATCAATCTACTGGTGAGTCACCCCATTTTTTGATGTTTGGACAGGAACCACGATTGCCCGTGGATTTCCTGTTGGGTAGGGTACAGGAACCAGTTGCTGGCAGTGTGCACGAATGGGTTCGGGAACATCAAGCTAGGTTACAAGTGGCTTTTGAGAGTGCACAAGAGCGTTTACAAATGGCCGCAGGGAGACGTAAGGCAAGACATGATCAGCGGGTCCGGCAACTTCCCTTGACGGAAGGGCAGTTGGTTTACTTGCGAGAGCAGGGCCACAAGGGTCGTCATAAAATTCAGGATCTGTGGAGCCCAGTCGAGTATCAGGTGGTGCGGGCTCCAAAGGAGGGTGGTGGGGTCTATTCTATCGCACCAAGGGGCGACTTGAGTAAGGTAAGGAACGTACATCGTTCATTGCTTAAAGGGCGACTCCAGAGAGGAGTTTTGGCGGAAGAACCCTTGGGGGAACCGTGGGAGCCCTTAGTGTTAGGACAGGATGAGGAAGAGGAAGAAGTTGATTTGGTCGGCGTGATGCCCGGAGGCCCAGTTGCATGGGTTGGAGAATGTGAGAGATCGGACCAGCCCATGCAAACCGGACCTCGGACACCAGAGGGCGTTTTACAGGTGCCTCTGTCTGGGCCAGTTAGTTCTCTTGGCGAGTCCGGGATCGTATTAGCCGACCTCACATCGGTTTCGGATCCTT
Source organism: Triplophysa bombifrons (assembly GCA_029783895.1). Taxonomy (NCBI): domain Eukaryota; kingdom Metazoa; phylum Chordata; class Actinopteri; order Cypriniformes; family Nemacheilidae; genus Triplophysa; species Triplophysa bombifrons. Next base: position 17,133,001 of record CM056456.1, on the reverse strand, counting down.
TAGTGTTAGGACAGGTAAATGAGAGGGAGACTCTGGTACGAAGAACAGGACGAGTCACTGCTGGTCACCATTCAAATCTCTATCACCTTCCTCGTACCGGGAGGATTGTATCCTCTACCAACTCTGTATCTAATTCTGTAGCTGCCATTTTTAGGCCTTGGACTTGAGGGGGGGGGTTGCCCATCGTCGGGTCGGCGATGCAAAAACAGGGGGTAGATTGTGGTGAAGTGCCCCTTTAAGCTTGTCCCCGCCCCATGATTATGTTGCAGGCCTTATTTGGACTATATAAGGGGCATCCCTAGAATGGTAGGATATTGCATAATCCTTGCGTCATCGGGGTGTTGGTTGCCGGTGCCCGAGTGCTCTAGGGGTGAGGTACGTGTTTTAGTATGGTTTGGCATCTAGCTGGTGTGGATGTTTACTGACTTTTCTGTGTAGCTGGTGTCTGTCTGGAGGTACGAATCATACTGCGTGAGGGTGTGCCCTGTACATTGCTGCTGTAGCTCCAGCGTAGAGAAGAGAATCGAGTGCACACACGCGTTGTGCTGCGAGTGACTGCCGCGCTACTGCTTGTTACGTGAGGTAGGTGTTTGGGGGCCATAGCTATGGGCTGGCATCTAGATCGCGTGCTTACTAACTTTTCCATGCAGCTGGTGTCTGTTTGGAGGTACAGTGATTGTGCGAGGGCTTCCTACATCGCTACGGAAGTTCCGGTTTCCTGACTGAGGTTTGAGCGCACGTGTAACACTGCGTGTTGGGAGTGACTGTTGCTCTTCGGCTCGGTAGGTCCATTTATGCGGTGTATATGCGGGTGTGGGATTGTAATTGTTGCATCTGTATGACCCGGGAATTCCTCTATACAGTTAATGGGAGAAAGGAATGCGTTGCTGGATGCTTGAACGGAAGTCTTGCAGATCGGGGGTTAAAGTCTGCGTTTGATCACGACGCGGTTGGCCTCAACACTGCTGTTTTGCTTTTGTTTATTTGTTTGTTTTGGTTATAATTATTTTTGGTTTCTAATTGTTATTTGTTTACAGCCGTTTCTTCCAACTGCCTTGCTTGCAGTTATATTGGATAACTGTGTTGCGTGCAGCTGTCGTGTACGGCTATTTATGTTTTTTTGTTTCTTTGCCTTGTGTAATATTGGGCTTGAGTTTAGATTTGGATATAATTTAGTTTGGGTCTTTGTTTCTTTTTGCCTTGCTACTATCTGTAAGCAATGGTGTTTATTTACTGTTATTTGTTTATTGTTTGTAACTGTAGCAATTAATGCGGTGTTCTGAGAGGCTGCACTTATATACCTGGTTAATTGTTGTTTTCTTTCTGCAGGAGCGGGGTGACCCTAACGCGGGCAGGCTAGCCATCTTATGCCTGGTGACGGGAATTCTCTTTAAGTGTGCGGTAAATGTGTTCTTGCAGTGTAATTCACTAGTGTTTGTGTGTGCTTGCGAAGTTGGGGGCACGGTGTCCTCATTGCGGGCTAATTTGAGGTCCATCGCTTAGCCTGCCCAGTTAATGGTGAACCCCAGCTCCGCCCTGAGAGTCTGCATGTCTGGGTATTGATTGAGCTTCGTTGCTCCTACCACCAGTGGTCTGGCCCGCTAGCACCATTGTATTATTGACTCTAGTAGCCTTTTAGAATATTTATGTCAAATAAAGAAATATATTTTGCTGTACTTCTCAGGTCTACGTCTCAGTGTCTTGTGATTGTGTGAGAGAGAGAGCAACGAACTTGTGTGCCCTGGTAGGGGTATTTCCCCAGTTAGTTTAATGCTGGGGTGGCGTAGTCGTGACGTATTATACTTTTGCTATATGAGAGCGTGCTCTCAATTGACCGAAATGCCACATTATTTTGCTTTTTTGATGCAGTAGGTCGAATGGTAGTCGCAGATCTTCACAAGTTCTCATGAAATGGCCTGTTGTAATTATTTGAAAAAAACAGCCTGGCAGGCAATGCAAAAAAAAATTTTTTTTGTGTTTATGATTGGATGTTGTTCTCGAAGGTCTTACATTGTCGTGTGGTGAAATTTTTCTTACACCTGTTTTTAAATTGCCAGCGTATGAAAAAACAAACAAACTTAAAAGCAGATTGATATTCGGTTAGGGTTTAAATTCTCCGCTGGCATATTTTCTCATCTTGCGGAGGTAATTCAAGTTTATTTATATAGCGCTTTTCACAATGTGTATTGTTTCAAAGCAGCTTTACAGGGGCAAACAGGAAAAACAGAAAAGTTAAAACACAGCACAGTGCATGGTATTCATACAACGAGTAAGATCATACTAATAAATAATAGCTAATTTCTAAATAAATAAATAAATGAATGAATGCAGTCTCCCGGTGAGCAGGCCAACACTGCCCTGCTGTGGCGAGGAACCCAAACTCCAATGATTAATTTATGGAGAAAAAAACCTTGGGAGAAACCAGGCTCAGCCGGGAGGGCCAGATCCCCTCTGACGTGTCATAGCTGCACTCAAACTGGTGACATGTGATTTAAGTTTAGCATTTAATACCAAATATTGTAACTCTAGATAGACTCTCAATATTGCCATCAAATTACAAATTATTTAATACCAAATTTTGTAACTCTAGGTAGACTCTCAATATTGCCATCAAATTACAGGTGCTGCATGACTGAGACAGTGTTGCCACTCACTGTTGATCACAGTCGAAGGTGAGGGGTTGGACTGTGCATAGCAGTAATGCGAAAGTCACTTTTCGGGATTGTCAGGGATGATGTTTTATCTCCATATAAATGTGCTCCCTGAATGTTTCTGAGAGGCTTGCATTGCTTCCTCCTCCCAATAATTACTGTGACTGTCATTCTCCAACACAGAATAATTGTGTCTGTGGCTGTTGCAATGTGAAATCAGATCTTCGTAATCACAAATGTGTTATGTACAAAAGGCATAACCAAGAGACTTCTTGAGACGGTTATGACGGGCTTATGTCTTCACTGACAAAATGTTTGATTTTAATTACTTTTCTTTTTAACAACCTTTTTGCTTGTTTGATCTATATACATTTTAGTTACTTAAAATAAATTCATACATGAGACTACAATTTTAAGTAACTTTTCAAATTAAACTTCAAGTTCAAAGTAATTATATCCAATATTCTTTTTACAAGATTGCAGATAATCACAACATGACCTCAAACAATATTAGCCTTTATGAAATTTCTTCTCTCAAAAACTCATAGAATTGAAGAGTTCGCTTTCATGAATATAAATATTTTCTTAAAGATACAATTTAAAATGAAGAAAAAAATTATGTTGCTAATTTGATTTGACAGCAAACAATTTAGCATTCCCCCCAGCATTTGTTAATGATGCTGAAGGCAAAGGAAATGACTGGGCAGACAGATGTAGACAGTCTGACTGTTTTGGGGTCAGTGATAGAATTACATTTTTACTAAAATCATCTGAGGCTAAAATTCATTAAGGTTCATGAGATTATATGTGAAGTCATGCGTGTATTTACCATCTGCTGTGTAGCAAGGGCATCCATCACAGAAAGTCTTACGTTCTCATTAACCCACATCATGTCAACGTATCAAGTAATTATGATTACAATCAAGCATGGTCTTAAATGTTGGTATATTATATCATTTTTTTTAGCATGTGTGTTTTTCCATTGCATTGATGCAGTACACCCTCGTGTGTTCCATATAATATGTGCCAGCCTTTCCAAGTTTGTTTGTGTAAAGAATTTTTCCTGCTCATTCTTTGCTTGGTCAGAAATGGATGAATTATTTTGACATGAATCTCAGTATTTGTTTTAGTGATGGTATAATTGGGTTTTGAACCCATTACAGTGGAGATAATGTTAATGGCATTTCTTTTGGAGAGCTCTTAAATCAAGATTATATACAAATGGATTATTCATGGGTTGACTTTTCTTTGACCATGATTGCCCAGATTTTCATTTTCAAGCCGAAATCTCAACAAACTAACATGCTATAGAAAACCCCCACAATTTTATAAATACTTATCACACCTTATAAGAAAACATACTCGTTTACTTACGTAACCTCAGTTCCCTGAGATACGGGAACGGGTACTGCGGAGCAGGACGCTATGGGAAAACTCCCTTTTCTCCTATGACTGAAGCTATTTTCCAATAACACAGTGAAACTGCACGGCCATTGGTTTGTGAAAAGTAAAACGTCTTGGTTACGTATGTAACCTCGGTTCCCTGATGGAGGGAACGAGACGTTGTGTCGAGAACGACAGATGGGGTTCGCCCTTGAGAACCAATCAACTCTGACTACTATAGAAAAGGCCAATGAAATTTGGCGAATGAAATTTGCATGCCGGGCTCCGCCCCCGGATATCCAGTATAAAAGGAAGCCGGCGTGCATCATTCACTTACCTTTTGTTCTGAAGAGCCTGAGAGCCTCTCACGACTGCAGCAGAATACGATACGTGTTTGTGGCATAAGGGACACAACGTCTCGTTCCCTCCATCAGGGAACCGAGGTTACATACGTAACCAAGACGTTCCCTTTCTGTCGGTCTCTCGACGTTTTGTCGAGAACGACAGATGGGGTTGCCCCTGGAAAACGCCACAACGCTGTATCGCGTCACAATCTCTAGCGAAGCGACGGTAACAAGCCTGGGCGTGTCAGCTCGATGCTTTCGCGAAACTGTAACCTTCCAGTGTGGTGGTCGGGGGGTACCAGAGCTTTCTTGGAGAAAGATGGGTACAGCCCTGACCGATAACCTTTCACGGACGGGGGCCTTAGCTCTCTACAGGCGAGAGGCCGTCCGGCTCGGGTTTACACCGGGTAAGCGCCACTTCCATAATCAGGAATGCGCTGCAGAGGCCACCTCCTACCCGTGGGGAGGAATATGGTGGATATAGGTATGGTCTCGTCCTTGGAGGAGAACGCATGGAATGTGCGGACTGGGTAGTTAACCGCGAGGTGGAGGTCCACCTGGGGAAGTTCATGGGTTACCAGGAGTGGGAACCATTCTCATGAGGATACATCAGACGGAACAGCCCACGGAGAGGGTGTTACAGACGTCCGATAGCACTAGGTCCGGTTAGAGCTATCTGTGATAGTTCATATGGAATCCCGGCCTAGGGGGGAAGGCTGCTCTGCCCAGCCAACCCCCAGGGGGTGCTGCTTAGTGATGGATGGAATGCCTATTCTTAACCAGTGTCTGGGTAAGAAGGGAGGTAGATGAGGTACCAGTTTCTTAGCCATGGGTTTGGGTAAGAAGAAAAAGGTAGATAGCACACTGACCCAACCTGTTAGAGGGTGGAATGGTGCTTTCGCAGGCATACGCCCCCCCGGATGCCAGTCCTACATGTCGCCACGCAGGACGTGGGCTGACACCGGGTTTACGCGAAGGTTGTGAACCTTTGCGAAGGTAAAAAATCTCTCTCGCGCACCTTCTCCGGATCTGTTCCACCTATGTGGAATGATCTGCCTGCTGCTACAAGATCTGCAGACTCTGTAGCCATCTTTAAGAAACGCCTGAAAACACATCTCTTCCGCCAACATCTGACATCTGACTGATCTGTTCTGACTCAACTCTCTTCTCTACTCTTTTCTTCTCTTCTTTAAAAAAAAAAAAAAAAAAAAAAAATGTATGAATGATTCTGTATACTGTGTTGGACTATATGAACCTTATTTTTGATTGCACTTATGCTTTTGTTGTACTTATGATGTCCTAATTGCTTCCATTACCTACCCCACTTGTAAGTTGCTTTGGATAAAAGCGTCTGCTAAATGACTAAATGTAATGTAAATGTAATGTAATGTTTGGGCGTAGCCCAACCCGCAGCTCTACAGATGTCTGCTAGAGAGGCGCTTCTGCCAACATGGGAGATTCTGAGATCGGAATCCTGGGGCACTGAGGCTCCCCAGGACCACTTAGGGTCCCAAGCGGGTATGGAGCGGAGATGAGGCGGAATCCGCCCTCTCGCACCCCTTAGGAACCTGGTGACCAGGTCGTGTTGCCCTAGAATCTTTCCACCGACTGAGTCGTGATGAGTGGCAATAGCGACTACATACACATTCAGTGTGGAGGGGAGATGTTAGTCTCCAGTCTCGTAAGAAGGAAAACACAATCCTGATCGAGCACCTCAGTGGGTCTTTCTCCTTGAGAGAGACACCAGGACGAGAAGAGGCACCATCTAGAGGCGTGTAACCGCCTAGTAGATGGGGCCCTAGCCTGGGTGATGGTCTCTGCCATAGAGGGGGAGTAGCCATCTCAGGATCTTCTCGTCCCGTCTAGAGACCAGACATGGGTGTTCCAGAGGTCTGATCTGGGATGCCAGAACGTGTCCTTCCCCTGATAGAGCAGGTCATCTGTCAGGGGAATGGTTCAGGGGAAGTCGCTGTCCAGAGCATCAGCTCTGAAGCCAAGTGCGGTTAGACCAGTATGGTGTAACCAATAACACTTGGTGCTCCAGCTCTCTGACCTTGCACAGCGTCTGTGCAAGGAGGCTCCTGGGGGGGAAGGTGTGCTTCCGCCCATCCCGCGGTCAGCTGTGCGCCAGGATATCCGTGCCGAGGGCAGGGAATACCAAGCGGGCAAATGGTGGTGTTACGGGAGGCGAACAGGTTTACCTGGGCCTACCCGAACAGCCTCCAAATGAGCTGGACTGCACGGGGGTGGAGTCGCCACTCTCCACGAGGCATAAACTGGCAAGAAAGCACGTCGGCTGTCTAGTTCAGTTTGCCCGGGGTGTGTGTGGCCCGCAGGGAACGGGTCACCTGTTGACTCCACCGGAGGAGGCATCGAGCAAGTTGTGTTAGCTGCTGTGAGCGAACGCCACCCTGACGATCTGTGTACGCTACAGCTATAGTGCTGTCCTCGGACCAGCACGTGCTTGTCTCGCACGAGAGGCCGTAGCCTGCTCAGTGCAAGTAGCACAGCCCACAACTCTTGGCAATTGATATGCCAGCGCAGGCGGGGGTTCGTCCAACGCCCCGCCTACGTGCCCGTTGCACACTGCACCGCACCCCTGCAGGGAGACGTCAGTCGTCACCACGACCTGTCTCATAACCTGCCCAGAGGGACCTGAGTCCGTCGAAAAAGTCATAGAAGACTAGGGGTTATGGTGCGTCGGAAGCACGAAACCAGTGTTGGAGCGGAACTCGACTCTGAAACCAGTGTTGGAGCGGTCTCATGTGCATCAACCCGAGGGGTATTAACCCACGAGGATGCCATGTCCCAGGAGCCTCTGAATTATTTCAGGGGGACCGCTGTCTGCCTAAAATGTTCATTTCAGACAGTTCAACACTGGTTGGGCGCATCCTGCGGACAGGTGCGCCAACATGGTGACAGAGTTGAGTTCCATACCGAGAAAGAGGATGCTCTGCACTGGGGAGAGCTTGCCCCTCTCTTGGTTGACCTGGAGTCCCAATCGATCTAGGTGCCGGAGCACCAGGTCCCTTTGTTTACATAACAGATCTCACGAGTGTGCCAAGATAGGCCAGTCGCTGAGATAGTTTAGTACCCACTCGCCTTCCTCCCCTCAGGGAGAAAGGGCGGTTTCCACGATCTTGTCAGTGGCGGCACGGAGATCCTGCATTATACCCGGGTCGGCCTTACCCTCGTTGAGCTCTCTCCACGCCTTGGCCTGGCGGACCTGCAGGATGGCCATGGCGTAGAGAGGAGGCAGCCTGGCCCGTGGCAGTGCAAGGCCTCGACACCAGTGATGCCGAAGTCCTACACGCTTTGGACGGTAGGCGTGGCCGACTCCCCCAAGGAGGTAGCCGCCCGCGGCACAGGTGTACCGCCGGCGCCCGAGCCACCCGGGGGATGTCGACGTAGCCTTTGGCTGCCCCACCAACGAGGGAAGTAAGGGAGCCGGAGCTAGTTTCACTGGAACGGTCCGTAAATGGAGCGTTCCAAGTTTCACACAGCTCCTCATGCACCTCCGGGAAAAACATGGCACCCGGGGTGGGCACGGTTTGCACCGCGCTCCGACCTCAGGAACCACGCATCTCCGGGTTAGCATGGATGACATCACTTCTGCTTCCTCCTGAACTCGACCGCTGTGGGTAGAGCTCGGATTCGTCAGAGTCGGATGTCAGTCTCCCTCCGATGCTGCGAGCGACATCTCATCTACGTCACACATCGTTTCCGAGTGTGTGCGTGAGAATCCGGACGGTATGCCACCGCCGGTTGGGGGACGTTCAGAAAAGCGAATCGGGGTGCGATCGGCCCGTGAGCACTTGGCTGGCGGGTTTATGTTCGCAGAGTTCCCCATATCACTAACGCTGCTAACGTGGGTGGTCATCGGGGCCGTAGCCACAGATGTCACAGCCCAGGTAGCAGACGAAATGGTGGCTGGTTCCCGTAGGAAGACAGCCACCCGTGACCGCAACTTCTGAATGACAATCTGCCCGAACAATGACAATCAACGAACGCTGCTTCAGCATGCTGGACGCCCCGACGCCTAACGCAGCGATCGTGTCCATCCCCCTCCTCGATGAGGGTGCCGCACCCAAGAGAACAGCGGGACTTGCCGCGCTGGAGAATGCTCAGTCAGTCCTGAAAAGGACTTTTTAGAAAAAATCTCTTAACACCTCTGGAACCGCCGAGACGCCCAGGGGAAGGTCGCTGCAGGTAGGGAAGATCCGCTGCAACACGTCAAAGATCCGGCAGAAGAAGAATTCATTGAATTCGTTCTGTTCGTGGTCAAGAGCGAACGCTCTTCAGAACAAAAGGTAAGTGAATGATGCACGCCGGCTTCCTTTTATACCGGATATCCGGGGCGGAGCCCGGCATGCAAATTTCATTCGCCAAATTTCATTGGCCTTTTCTATAGTAGTCAGAGTTGATTGGTTCTCAAGGGCGAACCCCATCTGTCGTTCTCGACACAACGTCGAGAGACAGACAGGAAGGGAACCTCAGTTCCCTGAGATACGGGAACGAGTACTGCATTCTGCCAGCCAACGAACCCCCCCGTGGGAATGATGAAGCAGACCGTCCCCTTGGTCACCCTGTCACAGTCCCTGGGAGCTCGAGAGCTGCCCACACTGTCTCGCTGGCTAAAGAGGGCGGTCCGTCTTGGTTACTCGATCCAGTTCGCCAGAGACTCTCCCAAGTTAGGGGCATCATCTCTCCCTCTGTCAGAGGCAGGGACGCCTCCGTACTTCGGGTAGAGGTCTCCACCCTTCTGGCAGAACAGGCATCGAGTTCGTCCCTCAAAACCAAGATGTTCAGTGGGTTACGACCCGCACTTCATCATTCCAAAGAAAGACGGCGGGTTGCAAAGGTCTGCGTACCCTGAACAGAGCACCGTCACAAGCTGCCGTTCAGGGTGCTCACGCAGAGGCGCGTCCTGACATCTATCAGGTGTTAGGATTGGTTCGTGGCAATCGACCTGAAGGACGCTTACTTTCATGTCTCTATCCTCCTTGACACCGGCCGTTCCCACGGTTCGTGGAAACCGCCCTTTCTCCCTGAGGGGAGGAAGGCGAGTGGGTACTAAACTATCTCAGCGACTGGCCTATCTTGGCACACTCGTGAGATCTGTTATGTACACAAAGGGACCTGGTGCTCCGGCACCTAGATCGATTGGGACTCCAGGTCAACCAAGAGAGGGGTAAGCTCTCCCCAGTGCAGAGCATCCTCTTTCTCGGTATGGAACTCAACTCTGTCACCATGTTGGCGCACCTGTCCACAGTATGCGCCCAACCAGTGTTGAACTGTGTGAAATGAACATTTTAGGCAGACAGCGGTCCCCCTGAAATAATTCAGAGGCTCCTGGGACATGGCGTCCTCGCGGGTTAATACCCCTCGGGTTGATGCACATGAGACCGCTCCAACACTGGTTTCAGAGTCGAGTTCCGAGGAGAGCGTGGCACACCGGCAGCAGGCGCATGGTGATGACGCCCTGCTTCCGACGCACCATAACCCCTAGTCTTCTATGACTTTTTCGACGGACTCAGGTCCCTCTGGGCAGGTTATGAGACAGGTCGTGGTGACGACTGACGTCTCCCTGCAGGGGTGCGGTGCAGTGTGTAACGGGACGAACCCCCGCCTGCGCTGGCATATCAATTGCCAAGAGTTGTGGTTTGTGCTACTTGCACTGAGCAGGCTACGGCCTCTCGTGCGAGACAAGCACGTGCTGGTCCGAGGACAGCACTATAGCTGTAGCGTACACAGATCGTCAGGGTGGCGTTCGCTCACAGCAGCTAACACAACTTGCTCGACGCCTCCTCCGGTGGAGTCAACAGGTGACCCGTTCCCTGCGGGCCACACACACCCCGGGCAAACTGAACTAGACAGCCGACGTGCTTTCTTGCCAGTTTATGCCTCGTGGAGAGTGGCGACTCCACCCCCGCGCAGTCCAGCTCATTTGGAGGCTGTTCGGGTAGGCCCAGGTAAACCTGTTCGCCTCCCGTAACACCACCATTTGCCCGCTTGGTATTCCCTGCCCTCGGCACGGATATCCTGGCGCACAGCTTACGAGACTGGAGACTAACATCTCCCGTCCACACTGAATGTGTATGTAGTCGCTATTGCCACTCATCACGACTCAGTCGGTGGAAAGTTTCTAGGGCAACACGACCTGGTCACCAGGTTCCTAAGGGGTGCGAGAGGGCGGATTCCGCCTCATCTCCGCTCCATACCCTCTTGGGATCCTAAGTGGTCCTGGGGAGCCTCAGTGCCCCCCAAGAGCCCCTCGGAGATTCCGATCTTCCTCACAGGGTAAGACGGCCCTCCTGACGGCGCTCACTCCCTTCAAGAGGGTAGGGGACCACAGAGCATCCTCCGTGTCCCCGGATTGCCTTAAATTCGGCCCTGAAAACTCTCACGTTATCTTGAGACCCAGGCCCGGATGCGTGCCCAAGAAGTTCCCACTACTCCCTCCGGGGCCAAGTGGTGAACTTGCAGGCGCTCCCCATAGGGGAGGAAGACCCAACCTGATCACTGTTGTGTCCAATACAGGATGTGTTTGCTATTATTGGCACATATTTCCAGATGACCGCCATTGGACCAGGACAGTGATTGTGATTGACTGCAGCTGGACTGTGATTGAGAGCGTTTGAGAGCGTGGTTTGAGACAGAGCTCTGTCAAACTTTTTCTAAATATATCGTTTATTCCTGTTATTTCTTAATATTTATGTTCTAAATTGATTACTCACAGAGGGTTAAGCCTATCCTTAAGTGTATCCCATACCAAATATCGTCATATAACGCACATACAAATTTGTTTTATACGATCATTCGTTATTAGCACTCAGGCTGTTAGCATTCTGCTTAACTCACTGTTCTCATTATGATACCACTAATGGCTAATGATTCAGATATGTGTTTAATGTTACCTTTGAGTGCAGATGATGAATCTTTCTTCGCACTTCAGTCAGAACTGGAGGTATTGGAGAAGCAGATCCACGATCTACTCGAGAGGCAAACACAGCTGCGAGAACGTAAAACGGCGATGGAAACATCCCGGGCTGACGCTCGCAAAGCTGCGGTAAGTGTTCGACGTGATTGTAATTCTCCTATCACTTCTACTCCGTGTGTTTCTATGCACAGATCCCTGGCTTCTAGATCACGACGAGCCGAAATGAATTTCACGCCTGCACCAGCACACACACGGCGGAAGGCGAAATCCAGGACCGGAGCGATGAACTCTCCCCCACCGCCGCCACCGGTCTTCGAGATCCCTACCAGTAACCGCTTTGCCGCCCTCTGCGAGACGAAATCCAACGCTGTGGTCATCGGAGACTCAATCGTCCGGAACGTACGCGCCTCCTTCAATGAAGGTAAAGTTCGCACTCACTGTTTTCCTGGCGCCCGTGTTCTCGATGTCTCTGCGCAGGTAACTGCGATTCTGAAGGAGGATGCAAGAGTGGGAGCCGTAGTTCTGCACGCGGGGGTGAATGACGTGAGAATGCGGCAGTCGGAGATCCTGAAGAGGGATTTCAGGAGTCTGGTCGATACTGTTCGCAACGCATCGCCCACGGCGAGGATCATCGTATCAGGGCCGCTTCCTACTTACCGACGAGGGAACGAAAAGTTCAGTAGACTATTTACGCTTAATAATTGGTTAATGTCATGGTGTATTGAACAGAAGCTGCTCTTTGTAAATAATTTTGATCTGTTTTGGGAGCGACCAAGGCTCTTCCGCCCCGACGGGCTGCACCCCAGCAGCATTGGAGCGGAAATTCTGTCTGACAACATCTCAAAGACGCTACGCACCATTTGACTAGTAAGTACAAATTTTAACCATAGTCTGTGTTCTTCTCACCCAACTGTTAAGAATGTTACAGTTAAAAATGTTACTGCTTTCAAATGCATAGAGACTGTGTCTGTCCCTCGAATAATACAACCAAATAATAATTTATTTAAAAGTCAGCGAAAAAATCTTATCATGATTAAACCAAAAGACAATATTCTTAATGAGCAAAACCAACGCCTAAAGTTTGGGCTACTTAATATTAGATCACTAAATCCAAAGGCAGTTATTGTAAATGAAATGATCACAGACAACAGTTTTGATATACTTTGCCTCACTGAAACCTGGCTTAAGCCAAATGATTACTTCGGTCTAAATGAGTCTACTCCACCAAGCTACGGTTATATTCATGAGCCACGTCCGGTTGGTCGAGGTGGTGGTGTCGCAACAATCTTTAGAGACTTTCTTAGCGTTACTCGTAGAAAAATGCATACATTTAAATCATTTGAAATGCTTGCGTTGAACATAACAGTTCCAAACAAAAGTAAAAAATCATTGGTCTCTCTTACATTGGTTACTGTGTATAGACCCCCTGGGCCTTACACTAATTTTCTGATAGAGTTCGCAGACTTCTTATCGGATCTATTGGTTAACGTCGATAAAGTACTGATTGTTGGAGATTTTAATATCCACGTAGATAGTGCTAACGATCCATTAGCTGTGGCGTTTAAGGAACTACTAGACTCTTGTGGTGTAACACAATACATCAATAGACCTACTCATCGCCTTAATCATACCCTAGACTTGATTATATCTCACGGAGCCGATCTAACCAATATCGATATTATACCTCAAAGCGACGATGTTTCCGATCACCATCTTATAACATGTACACTTCGCACTGCAGAAATCAGTTGTATATCTCGTTATCGACAGGGTAGAACAATCACCTCAACTACTAAAGATAGTTTCGTAAAGAACTTGCCAGATCTGACTCCTCTAATAACCTTTCCAACTAATATAGAATCGCTCGATGACATGACCAGCAACATGGGCACTATTTTCTCTAACGCATTAGAAGCGGTCGCACCTATGAAGTCAAAAAGGATTATTGAAAAGATCATAGCACCATGGTATAATAACACCACTCGAGCCCTAAAAAGAGAAACTCGTAAACTGGAGCGAAAATGGAAACAAACCCAATTAGAGGTCTTTAAAATTGCATGGAAAGAGAGTGCAAGCTGTTACAAAAAGGCACTAAAAGCAGCAAAAGCCGAGCATTTCCGTAACCTCATAGAAAATAACAAAAACAATCCAAGGTTTTTATTTAGTACAATTGCTAAACTAACAAACAAACAGACTCCACCTGACCTGGGTATTCCGCCGCACCTTGGTAGCAATGAATTCATGAAGTTTTTTACCGATAAAATCGAAATAATACGAGACAACATAGCTAAAACCAAACCTCCAAGTGTGTCAGAAGAATTAGTTTCAACCGTCACCCAAAAAGAAAAGCTAGAGTGTTTTTCTCCTATAAATCAGGAAGAATTAATTAAAGTTATTGCAACATCCAAACCGACGACATGCTTATTAGACCCCATTCCGACTACTTTATTAAAAGAGTTACTACCTGCTGTAATTGAGCCCATTTGTAACATCATCAACTCGTCAATTAATCTAGGACATGTCCCAGGGCCCTTTAAGCTGGCTGTAATTAAGCCTCTTATCAAAAAACCAAACTTGGACCCCAATGAACTTGGAAGCTATAGACCGATTTCAAATCTCCCGTACTTGTCTAAAATACTAGAAAAAGTAGTGTCAACTCAACTGTGTACCTTCCTACAAAATAATGACATGCACGAAAAGTTTCAGTCTGGCTTTAGACCGCATCACAGCACTGAAACTGCGCTCGTTAGAATTACAAATGACCTCCTTATTGCTTCAGATAAAGGTAACATCTCACTCTTAGTCCTGCTTGACCTTAGTGCTGCTTTCGATACTGTAGACCATAAAATACTACTAGATCGCTTACACAATTATATCGGTATTCAGGGACAGGCACTGCAATGGTTCAGATCTTACCTAACAGACAGATATCAATACGTCCATTTAAATGGGAAATCGTCAAATCTTACGCAAGTAAATTATGGATTACCTCAGGGATCGGTTTTAGGACCACTGCTTTTCTCCATATACATGCTGCCCCTCGGAAACATTATTAGAAAACATGGAATTAGCTTCCACTGTTATGCAGATGATACTCAGCTATATATCTCATCAAGACCAAATGATTCATTTAAGCTATCCAAACTGGCAGAGTGCATCGAGGACATAAAACATTGGATGACTAGTAATTTCCTCCTTTTAAACTCTAGCAAAACAGAAATATTACTTATAGCACCAAAATCAAGTAAACAGAATATCTCCGATTACAGCCTGCAAATTGAAGGCTGCACTGTTACTCCAACAAATATTGTTAAAGATCTAGGCGTTATATTAGACGGCAACCTGTCATTTAAAAATCACATCTCAAATATCACAAAAATAGCCTTCTTCCACCTTAGAAATGTTGCCAAATTACGAAATAGTTTATGTGTTGCAGATGCAGAAAAGCTTATTCATGCATTTGTGACCTCACGGCTTGACTATTGTAATGCTCTACTTAGTGGTTGTCCTGTATCATCGATAAACAAACTACAGTTAGTTCAGAATGCTGCTGCCAGAGTTCTTACTAGGTCAAGAAAATACGATCACATAACCCCAGTTTTAACATCGCTGCACTGGCTACCCATTAAGTATCGTATTGATTTTAAAATTCTTTTAATTACTTACAAAGCCCTGAACGGTTTAGCACCTACTTACTTAACCGAGCTTTTATCACGTTACAACCCATCACGCTCCCTAAGATCTCAAAACTTAGGACTTTTGACAACACCTAGAATAACAAAATCCACCAAAGGGGGACGAGCTTTCTCATACGTAGCACCTAAACTCTGGAATAGCCTTCCTGATACTATTCGAGGGTCAGACACACTCTCCCAATTTAAATCTAGATTAAAGACACATCTTTTCAGCCAAGCTTTCACTTAATGCATAGTTAATGAACAGCAGCTACGCTAATTATCCTCTTTATTCTCTTTCCGCCTCTGCCTCGGGATGCCCATCCCGAGGTAGGAAGAAGTTCCACCATGTCCAGACGACCGACAGATGCCCATCCCCAATTTGAGATCACGCCAGCTACAGCTGCAGACTGACTGACCATCCCAGCTCCATCTAAGGCAATTCCACCACCAGCCAAGAGAAATATGACCATCGGACCATCCCAGCTCAGACCACTACATCCCCAACCAAGAGCAAAGACGGACTATTTGGCTTATTAATGCTGAAGTTACAACATTTGGTATTAAATGCTAAACTTAAATCACATGTCACCAGTTTGAGTGCAGCTATGACACGTCAGAGGGGATCTGGCCCTCCCGGCTGAGCCTGGTTTCTCCCGAGGTTTTTTTCTCCATTAATTAATCATTGGAGTTTGGGTTCCTCGCCACAGCAGGGCAATGTTGGCCTGCTCACCGGGAGACTGCATTCATTCATTTATTTATTTATTTAGAAATTAGCTATTATTTATTAGTATGATCTTACTCGTTGTATGAATACCATGCACTGTGCTGTGTTTTCCTGTTTTTCCTGTTTGCCCCTGTAAAGCTGCTTTGAAACAATACACATTGTGAAAAGCGCTATATAAATAAACTTGAATTGAATTGAATTGAGCAGTTTAATTGGTAGACTCCTACTCACTCTCTATCCTTCCTGTTGCTGTCGTCTTGGTTCCACCTGAGAGCAGCATGCTATTCTGTGTTCTGTCTGTGTTTTGTAAGGACTCCAGTTCCCATCATGGTTTGTCTCGTTATCAGGTATTGGTTTCACCTGTGTCTCATTACCGGTTTGTCCCTTCATCTGTGTATATATAGCCCTTGTGTTCAGTTGTCTGGTGTGTATCGTTCTTGTAAGTTCTTCCTGTGGTTCTACTGCCTGGGTTTTCCCATTTGTGTTTTCTTTTTGGAATTTAAATTAAACATAATTTACTGCACGTGGATCCACTCTTTGTTTTCCTTCAGGTCTTCGTGACACTCTCTCATTTGGTCAGTAAACTAAATTTCGTTTCCCTAGTTGTTTTTTTTCTGTATGTTAAATCAGATTCAGAAGTGTTGAAAGCTAAGAGATCCTAAAAGATTCTAAAATATGCATATTTATAATAAAGACTAACGTACAGAAAATGGGGGATAAAAACATGTTAGAGATATAGCATGTGTGTTTGGCTAAATTATTGTTGTCGTTGTCACACGTTCCTTATTTTAAGAAAATTATGGGGGATATTTCTCATGCAAACCAGTGGCCAGTTTTCATGGGATTATTATTGCTGCCTTTTTGGGGCGGTTATCTTGAAAAAGGCAGCTTCTGGGGAAATCAAAGGATATTAATGCCGCAAATTAAATAATAATAGTGTCATTCATATAAATACTTCATAATGAGTCTGTCTCTGGAGTTTTGCTGACATAGCAATAATGGGAAGAGGTTTATTGCTCTCTAAGATGGGGACTATTGACATTGCGGGTCTTGTGCTCAAAACGCACCTGAAGGATTTCAGGAATGTGTTTTCTCTCAGCCTGGGGAAAAAATGGTGAAAATCCACTTACTCAACCCTATTTAATGTTTTCTCTTCCGTATCAAATTTTGAGAGAACCATCTGATCAGTTGCCACCCACAGTTTTATACGGTTGCTAAAAATAAAGACTCGCATTTACAAACATCCCATGTGTATATGAAGTTGTGCATGACTCACTGTTTCCGTAAACGCTGTATTGGAAATAACGTAGCACTATATTGTGTCCCGAAAGTCACATGAACTATTCATGAGAAATAGTTTCACCCACAAAAGTTATTATGGCCAGTGGCTGTTGCTGCTTTGTTCTCAAAAGCCATGCCAACCTTTCCAAATTTCACTTGAACAAAAGACCTCATAAAGCATATGTTCCAATAAATCCCTCCGTGCATTGTTTTGGAGGCTTATAAACACAGAATATCCAAGCAACTTCAATATGCTAATTGAAACTGACCTGCAAACCTTTTTCTGTCTGCCAAATCAATGACGCTACCAGACTAGAAATGCTAATATAAACAAATCAATATCCATCTCATTTATTCAGGTGATAACAGCCCCCGCTGCCTAAAACTAGCCACTGTGTCTTTCTTCAGAATCCCCTGTAACATTATTTGAACAGTATCCAAGCGAACCCTTTTTGGCTATTCGTTCCCAACCTCTTAGCCCACCACCATTTTTTTTTTATTTCCCCCTTCAAGCTGTTCAAATGGCAGTGACTGATCTGCTTCAAATACATATTCATTATTTCAATTGATCTACGAGCTTAAGTCTTCTCAGAGGACTGGTTGTGTGAGCGAGGTACATTGGAGCTTTCAATGATGTTGTGGAGTGGCTTCATCCCTGAAAGAATTCTTAGCTCCTTTTTCCTTTTTACTCAGTGCTACTCAAGTAGAAGATGTATACCGTTTGCTTAAGGATGAGTTAATGGTACTGTTTTATCTCCCAAATAGCCCAACGCCTTTGAATATAGACAATATTTCAACGTAAGAGGGTTTCCCGTGTGCCAACTCTTAATCGTGACTGAGTGGAATTTGTTTTCAAAAGCTTTTACCCTTTAATTACATTAAAAGCTTTGCTGCAGGGGGGATCCAGGAACAGTTAAGGAATTCTGCCCGAGGCTTACTCAGCACATTGAATGGGAATAATACCAAGTCACTTAAAGCTATTAAGTCAGCCAGTGAAACCGTATTTGCAAGGTGGACAAATTTGGCTGCTGGGCTGAAATCAAGTGTTGCATTAAGTACACATTTTATCAAGATTTTTTTAATATAATATGGATTAACCTAATTTGTCATTGATAGGATGCCTACCCATTGACACCTGGCTGAATGTGTAGAGTCATCACATTGCTGGGGTTTTCTAGGATGAGGGGCCTCGTCCTTCACATTTCTTTGACCTAGCTAACTGCTGCTTGGGTTGTGCTTTTTATCCCGGTCCCTGCTGTTTGGAAGACAGCTGCTAGCATACATGCTAACACGCATCAGATTCGTGGTTGGTGTCGGCCCCTTTGTGGGTAATTTGAAAGGGCACAGAAGATATATTTTGATCTCGGCACACTTACAAACAAAAGGGGAGATGATATTCAGTAGAACAACTTATTATACAGTCAGTAATTTAGTGGACCTACATGTCTGTAAGTTTGCTGATGAAATGAGAGCTGCTTAATTTAATAACCAGAACAGGTCTCTTTTACAGAATGATGGATTTCTTTATCATACTGTAGTAGCTCTGTGTTATGTGTCCTAGTGTATTAAACAATTTTGTATAGCATTTAACTCAAAATCAAACAATGTCAGAGTATGTCAGGTGTGCAAACGGTTAGTGGATCAACATGCACAGTACATCTGTGCACTGTAAAACTTTGTTGTAGTTTTGCATCAGGTTTGCCAATAACTTACTGTCGATTTAATTTACAATTTGGTTTTAAACATAAAATTACCTATTTGTTATATTTTCTTTCATGAAACCAGACTGAATATCGTGTCACTTTTTTTGTTATGTAAATGCTTCACGATTAAAGAAGGTTTCATATTTTTTTCCAAAAAAAGATACAAAGAGGCTTGAGAAGAATGTCATTTTTTACAATGTTGCTGTGCTAATGCCAGTAATTAAACCAGTCTCTTCTTGCTCATTTATAATCTCAAAAGTCAAAGTGTTTTAATATTGGTTAAAGTTAAGTTTAACTTAAATTGAAAACAGTACTAATAGGAAAGTAATTAAATCTACAGTAAGATACAGACAAATTTGCTGCAAAACTACAGAAAAGTTTTTACAGTTTTGGCTTTCTGGTCTGCTGTAGTGCCTCACTTTGTTCATCTGTTGACTTCAGCTCTTCATCCAACACTGCCCTTTACTACAGACTACTGCTTCTAATAGCATTTGAAATGTCTCTTTTTTTTACCCTGGTAAAGACAAATAGAAACACTGAAACAACAACTGCATGCTGAATTTTTTTTCAACCTCATGTCGTTCAAAGCGTGTATGAGGTTTCTTTTGTGGAACACAATAGAATATATTTTTAGAAATGTCTTGGTGGCTTTGTGTCTATACAATTGAAGTCATCGGGGCCAGTGTTGTTGGGGCACCAGTGTTCTTAAAATATATATTTTGTGTCCTGCAAAAGAAAGTCATACAGGTTTGAAAAGACTTGAGGGTGAGGAAATGATGAAAGGAGAATTTTTTGAAATAATAATTCTTCAAAATTTTCTTTAGAAGTTTGTGTAACAAATAATTTGTTAAACAACAATGGCTACTGAAGCCTGGGAACATTTTTCTTTTAATTTAAGCCATTTCGGTAAAATAAAAAGTTTGGTTGGATGAAATGATCCACCTGATTTAAAACTGATTTTCTATGATTTTCTATGTATTTATCATTCTTTTTTTTCTGTTTTACATTGATTCACACACACACATGCTCTTTATATTTTATTTGACTCTGTTCTAAAATAACTGTTGTATGTGTACAGTATGTCTTGAGATCCACCGGGAGACTTGAGAATAGGGCCTTTGGCAAGAGATTGCAGAAGTCTGTAATTATTCTCACTAGAATGAACATAACTGCATTAAGCTCTCTTGATGTGCCCATTAGCTGTTTTTTTTTTCAACCATGTATGGCCTTCAAAGTGGATCAATGAAATATAGACAAGGATTTGCGTTTTGGTACACAAACACAGGGAATTAGTTGAAGTCTCACTGGAGGACTAGTACAAGCTGTAAATACGCCAAAATTGCAGGACATAAAGACGGAGTAAGAGATTTTGACAAACATGTCTTCATTTAACTAATAACAGTCTGTTTGAAATGTCTTTATTCAATTCATTCAGTCTCTATTCAAGCATTATTTTGTGCATAACTGGCAACCAGTTTGTTGGAAATGGTTTCTCTGACCACAGAGGCGAGGAGGGTGGGCCATGCTGACAATATATCAATATTAACTCAACCAAATTAACCACAATCCTGGAAAAAGGTAGATCGTTTCTCATCTTTAAATGAACAAAGAGGGGTTTATTCAGGGGCCTAAATGAAAATTAATGACTGGACTCAAAAGCCTGTCAGGGTTCTTGTTTCTGAAGCGGGGCCTTCTAATAGATCTTCTAAATCAGCACTCACTTCAAAGTAGGCAGAGAGGTCTAAATTCCTACTCTTTTTCGAACATCAAGTGTCTTATGGATCAGAGGAGCAAGATATCTGGAGACAAATATTTGAGTAGACATAAGCATGAAGGTGACATTCTTACGCTCTCGTTTTGTCTAGACGGAAAGAGAAATTTACATTTTATCATCACATTTAGGATCCGCTCAAGATTTAGTTCAGATTCGGCTTATTTCTCTCCACAATTTAATGAAACTGATTTTAGGAGACTGTATCTTCCATCTTGCTTGGATAACGTCTAAGCTTAAACTTGTTCATAACGCAATTGCCTTTAAAATCTGTAGTTAAGAATTTGCACAAGAACTTGCATGGAACAGTCTTATGTTAATGAGTTGGGCAATTCCATGCAAGTGTTAACCTTAAGATGACAAAACCAAAAGGTTTTCACCATACTGATAGGTCAGATGTCAATATTTGATGGTTTAAATTCTTTTTAAACAGTTAATTTTTTTGTTTTCCATAGTCTGGTAAGTGAATTGTCACACCCATAACGGTCCATAACTGTTTGTGGTCTATAAATAGCCACCTCTTCTCCATTTATTGGAGCTTATTGCTTCTGGTTTGTACATTTTTATTCACAAAAATCCTACAAATTATGTTGTCTTAAAAAACGTATGCCTTTTTTGTAACATCCTCAACGTATAAATGTTCCTCTATTTTTGGTAATTTATGCATAGGCTGATAATTGTCTGAAGTCTGGACTCAGCAGTGAATCAACTGTGTTGGTTACGTCTGTAACCTCAGTTCCCTGATTGAGGGAACGAGACGTTGAATTGAACCGACAGATGGGGTTCGCCCTTGAGAACCTATCAACTCTGAGTACTTTTAGGAAAGGCCAATGAAATTGGCGAATGAAATTTGCACGCTGGGCTCCGCCTTCGGATGTCCAGTATAAAAGGAAGCCGGCGCGCTTCATTCATTCACCTTGTGTTCTGAGGAGTCTGAGAGCCTCTCACGACTGCTGCAGAGGGCGATACGTGTTGTGGCATAAGGGACACAACATCTCGTTCCCTCCATCAGGGAACTGAGGTTACAGATGTAACCAAGATGTTTCCTTTCTGTCGGGGTTCCCATGGAAAACGCCACTACGCTGTATCGCATCACAATCTCTAGCGGAGCGATGGTGACAGGCCTGGGCTTGTCATACACGAGAGCTTTCGCGAAATTGTAACCTTCCAGTGTCCCTTTCTCAGGGGAAAGGTGGGAAGCCCCGACCACCCGTTTATGGACGGGGCCTTATCTCTCTTTATCGTTGAGAGCCCGTCCGGTCAGGGTTCACCACGTGGCGGTTTGGCCAAGTCTTGTCAGATTCCCAGGGACCGGGATGGGGACTAGAGGTACAATCTACTTCATCGACCTCACAAGGGGCTTCAATGGCAGGCAGAGCAGCTCTCCCACTGTGGGGGGGCCCCCGGAGGGGCGATCGGCTCTCCTTGCCTGCCTGGCGATGATGTAGCAACTGTTTGTGAGAGTGCAGAGAGTTGCTGCTTATCCTCGATATTGTGTCTCGCCATGACGCAATGTTGAGTTGCCGAACACCGTCATGTAGAGGGTGAACGTGGCTGTGAAACACCCAGAGAGAGAGAACCCTTTGAAGTGGGCTGGGGCAGGCCGCTTTGGCTCCCGCTGCGGCTGCTGACGGGGTGGTGGTCTCCTCTTTGACGTTTTCTTCCGGTGGGCCAGCTGAAATGAGGGGTCTCAGTCGGGGAACATTGAAGAGGACCAGGCTGCTGGGGAGCAAACGGTGCACGGAATCTTGACAGCCTGAGGGGGGGGTCGAGTCCCGCAGGGGGGGTATGCTTGATGTCCTCTGTCTGCTTTTTACTGTAGAGGTCAACAGTATCACCAAACAGCCCCCCTTGCGAGATGGGTGAGTCGAGAAGGTGCACCTTCTCGGTGCCACTCATTTATGCAAGGTTCACCCAGAGGTGTCTCTACCGGACCACAAGTGTGGACATTGTCTGACCCAAGGCCTGCGTGGTCACATAGTCGCCCGTAAGCGGTTTGGTGGCAGCATGGAACTCGCGCTAGGTCGGTCTTGCCCTGTTGGGACTCTCTAAACGCCTGGGCCACGGCGTGAAGAGAGGGGCAGCTCTGCCCACAGCAGTGCAAGCTCCCGGCATCAGAGACACCGGAAAGCCCACATGCTTTGGAAAGGAGTCTAGATCGAGTGCCCAGGTGGCAGCCAACCTGCCAAGGCGACATATCCTATTGCTGACCCACCAACAGGGGAAGAAAGGGTGACTGAACTAGTTTGACTTGTACGTGCCGAGAAGGGTTGTTTCCAGGTCTTACAGAGTTCCTCATGCTCTTCCGGTATACACGGTACTGGTGGGTGGGCTTGGAGCAGCGCGCAAACACGGGTAACCGCGTATCCAGCTGTGAGCGTTGGGGGAGGGGTAGTGCGTCCACCGCCGCCCCATGCTCACGGCACCTGGGAAAGCATGGCCGGCATTTTTGACGTCTGATTTTTCCTGCCAGTCAGTCACCCTCCAATGTTGCAAGGGACATCTCATCATCACGCGCCGTTTCCGAACACGTGATAGAGGAACAAGACAGTAGGACCGTCTTGTCCTACTGTCTTGAACGATCAAACGAGTGAGGTTACAGTCGTTACCGAGATGTTTTACTGCATCCAAATGCTACATGCAATGAATGAAATATACTGCAATTCACAGTCCTTCTGACCAAAACCTAAATCTACTGATTGATCTCAATTATAAAACCCATATTTGTTTTAAAAGATGCGTTGTGTTCTCTATTTATTTTTAACAGTACGTTCCTGTCTTGAGGACAGAAGACAGCAAATCACAGTACTAACTCCAGGTGACTTTTTGGGTTGATTGAAGCTCTACAAAAGAGATACAATTTCATCAAAACCACAGGTTTGACAGATGAAAGAAATCCAATAATACAACTCCTCTTGCATCATTAAACCAAATTACTTTTAATACGCAGTAGCTCTCCAGGGTCAAGTGGGTCTCAGAGAGGGTCTGATGAGCCATTAAAGTAACTCTCGCCTTATAGCCGCCTCTGATATGCATACAGAACAGGCATGTAAAAACTCCATTAAAAGGCATTACGGAGTGGAACGATGCCTAATCAAGCAGAGCTCGAAGGCTTATACTTAGCAACTTTCTCACCACGACTTGCACAGCTATACCTGAAACCGCTTATAAGACGTTTTTATGGACGCAGTCTACAATTATTTATCCTTCTCATTGGGCCATTTTGTCTTGTTACAAAAGTAAAATTTCCTGATAGAAAAGCATTATAATAGTATAAACAAACATGTAAAAAAAGATTTATGTTATAGAAAATGAACATGTGTGTTTGCGCGTGTGTGTGTGGTGCGTGTGTGTGTGCAGATTTGCATATCCAACTGTACCCCTGAAACCTTGTATTGCCAACACAAATTTTATTGGTCACCCTTTATGTTTGTCATTAAGTTTTGCAAATTTATAACCAATATAAAGTATAAAAATGTGTATGTCAACTTTGACCAGACAGTATTTAATCATTTAAAACGTACAGTGTTTTTTCAATTTCCTGAAAAACTACAAATTTGGACATCAAGGTTTTATATGTATGTGTTTTGCATTTGTATTGCACTATTACACTATTATATGATATTACACAATTTGTGTGCACAGTTTCAAAATTCAGTCCTCCTTCTACACTTCATATATTTTAAATAAAAACGTTCAATAGAATTCATTGTTATGCAATTTTAAAGCAAGTTAGTTGCGAGCATGAATCACACAGTTGACTCTTAACCTGTTAGCCTTAACTGTAAGTAAATGATTCCTGAGATGCTTTTTTCTTATTACAACTGTGCAGATCCCCCAAGTCGAACAGCAACTGTACGCAGGGGAGAGGAGACGTCAACAGCATTGATATGCAGCTCTTGACAGGGTCAGGTGAGGGCTGCTGCCTCCTTGTGAAGATATTTTAATTATCTCTCGGCGGATTTGTGTAGTATATGATAGGCTTTGTGAGACATGCAAGGCAGAGCTCAGATTCAGAAAGCAATAAATGTTTTCATCAGTCCTGCGTGGTTACAGGGTCGCCCCCGGAATATAGCCCCTGGAAAGAATTCATGAGATGGAGTTTTAGATAGATACACAACACAATTTCATTAACTGGATTACAAACCAACAGTGGAATGCATTTAAAAACTCATGACATTTGCTGAATGAAATATCCATGTTTTTTTTCAGTCACGTACAATTTATGGAGTTTGTGGAATAAATATTTATGTATATACAATATATATATTAGTTTGTGCAGTTGTTTGTATGTCACAGTTTCTTTGTCAGAAGTAGTTGGGTATTCATTTGCTTTTTTAATAGATTGACTAAACAAACTTTTCCATCAAGATCTTTGAGGAAAAAATATAAAATGATATGCTGACCTAAATTATACTTTACTGCAAACCAATTTCAGATTATATAATTTAATTGACATTTAGATCATGTGGTTAAAAAAAGTAGATCATATTGTAAGTAGGCACTCAGTACTGTTTAATACAACATTGCATTGTGACTTTTCAATAGACATGCAGATTATTTTGTCGTGCTTGGCATTATGCTGCTATGTTCTTTATTAACATTTCTAGGCATGTCTTTCCTTCCCTGTTTTAGGAAGTTATGAATAATACATCCTGGTGAAGTTGGATTAGGAGTCCTTGATGAAATTGGCATTATTACATTTGTTGATTATGTTTTTTAATGAGCATGTGTGTGCGACAGGATGTAAGATTATATTTTCTCAGTCTTTATCTGTTTTTCATCACCAAGAGTATCAACGCGTGTCTGATTTTATCAAGGTCACAAGTATTTTTCATTGTTGTCTCAAACCTTTAGCACTTTGTACAGTTCAGTTCATTGATTTGGTAAAGTGATTTAGCAAAATAATTCATTTTCCATTCCTAATACCCAAACCAAAGACACTGACCAAGCCCCTTTGATGCCTTTAGGTACCTATATCATCTGCTGTCATGTTTTGTTATTTGCTGTGTAAACAGAAGTGCTAAGTGGCTTAGTGCTCAGCACACAGTAAATATAATCGTTGAAGGGCTCCATGATGAAGTAGTTTCGGTTGTCTTTGTTTTAGGTCCACTGCCATTATGGACTGTGTCTCTACTTGTTTCTGATCAATTCATAATTGAATAGGTCCATAAATAATAAATCTGTAAAACAAATATAAAAAATTTGTCAGCACGGAAATCATTTTTAAAATATATTTTTCTTGTAATATTGATAAAAATATTACAAGAAAATATATGATATTTGTAGGCTGATTCCACTGTTACTTATTAAACATGTAAATACTTTGGCTCTTTTGCTCTTTGTAACGTTTTTTTCTTCTATTTTTAAACATCCCAACCAGTTGGGCCAGAATCGATTTTGTGATTTTAGTGGTGCAGTAATTGCACACTTCACCTTTAAACAGTTAAATAATCCTACATTGCAAGATAGGCATTTTGTTTGTCGATGTCATTGATAAACGTGAAGTAATAATTAAACATTCAGTAGACATGAATATTATTCTCTCTATTGGATTGTGCACATTTTGTATTTCTACCGATATCACAAAACCGATATCACAAAAGCTTTATGATTCTTGTATTATCTGCACAGCTGACCATAAGCTTTTAAATGATCACTTTTGAATAACTGTTTGGCTGCGTATTGTTAACTGACCATCTTCTCTATATACTCTATATATCTGCAGTATAAATAAAACAGCCTTATTGCTTTGTCATATTGTCTGAGGACAGTGTTGTCCTATGCACACTGTTCTTGGTTGTTCTGTAAAAGTGCTGTTTACAGCGTTCTTTGTAACACAATGCCATCTCAGCAGTGGCCACAACATCCTTGGCTCTGTGTGCTTGTGTGTTAACTGATACCCTCCCAGATTTAGCTATTACACCCCAAACAACAAGGCCTCAACATAACCAACACAGGGCTAGACAGAAGATGTAAAAGATCCCTGTCTTGCCTCTTTCCAAAGACTCTGAAAGTATACATGAGCCCCACTGCAGTCCCAGACAGAACGATGTCCTTACACAAGGAGAGAGACATTTGCAGTCGAGGCAACTTAAGTTAAAATCTGCTGATACTGAGCGGTAGTCTGATATGTCTGACATGCTGATCCATTACAACAGGGCCATGATATTGTCTGCCCTATTGCCTTCCTTCGCACTTTCTTATGCATTTGTTAAGGATGGGTCACAGTGGTGAGGTGCTGTTTTCTCAAACTTCTTAAATACATCTCACTTGATAAAGCAGTTCAACTACAATAATCTTCATAAAACATCACATCATGTCTCACTTTTGATTCAAATCATTGCACTCTAAAAATGGCTGGGTTATTTTTTAACCCATACCGCTGGGTTGAGTCCGTTGGGTTGTTTTGTTGGGTTATTTTTCCACATGTTAAACACTTTTTGGGTAGTTTAAGTTTTCAAGGTGTTGGGTTAAACCCGCTGGGTTAATGTGCTGGGTTGTTTCTGCTCACCGCTGGGTTATTTGAAGAGTCTCGCGCGCTTACCGCCCTGAGGAGGTTGAGTGTACTTCGCAACTTTCATTTTAATTTAAAAAAAGGGGCAAAGTCACTGGCTGGAGCAATTTAAAGCTACGTTTTTTACGTTTTAAGTGAATATTTATTGAAATAAGCATCATTTGTAACGTTTTGCAAGGCAACAGTGTCTTAACTAACATTAGTGATGTAATTTAGACGACCAGCAACTGTTACCTCAGATCACCATTACATTAATTGACCTTTCATAGTCCTGTAAAGATACGCGAAAATGCGAATTAATACAATTTTAGTGAACCCCATCACATGTAAACTAAGTTTATGAACTTTAATGAGAATTTAACAAAATTTGAGTCAAACCGGCGAGAGCCCCGCGAGCGCGGTCAAGCATTCCCGGTTCAGGAACCCCTCTCTTGGTGTCCAGTCTGGATATTAAGCGGACAGTCAATTATGTTGCTCCCTCTGTTTTAAACCAAACATTTCAAGGTTTGTGCATATGATGAAGAAAGACGAGTGTGGTAGCCTGTATTTAATGAGTTGATTTGCTGCACGTGTGGTTTCTTACAAGTGGTGTAATTCATAATGTATTATACATAATTTATATGTCTTTAGTTATTTTTATTAATTGACATTTGTTGCTACATATTGTGGAGTATGTTTATTAGTCATTTATAATGTTATTTATAATGCTTGTTATTGTTTGATATGAAACATTTTTATTTATTATAATTAAACTGTTTTCTTTGAATTATGCAAATCTAAAAATACTGCTGTTACTGGGTGTAAAAGTTAACATTTTTATTAACAATTATTTTCACAGTCAAATAAAAATTATTTTTTTCAAAATAAAAGTCAATTTTCTTGATTGAGAATGAAGTACAGAATAAATTAAGAATAACCCAGCAAGAATAACCCATAATTAAACACATGAATAGTTAAAATGACAACATTTTGGGTTTTTTCAATAACCCAGCATGCTGGGTTATCATGTGTAACCCAGTGTGCTGGGTTACTTTAACCCAGCATGTGTTCTGTCCAATATTTACCCAGCGCTGGGTTGCCAATTGGGTTGTTTTTAACCCAGCCATTTTTAGAGTGTGCAGTCCTTCTGAAACCTGAAAATCACTTTAGTCACTTTATGCATCCTTGTACTGCTCACTACCTTATTCAGCATCTGTCTATCCGTCTTCAGCTATACCTCTTCTGACAGGATAAACAAAGCCTGCTCTCTCTGTCACTTTAAACAGACTAATGAACTCCTTGCAAAACCTTACATCTGCACTTTTGTTTATTTCACTGGTTTGCACTCTATCTGTCATTACCTATCTTCTTTTTTATATATCCCTGCTTGTAGTAGTTGTATTTGATATATATGTATAATCTGTATTTATCTGTATTTTTTATATATATAGTTTTATTCTGTGTAGTGTCATTTGTATGCACCATGGGTCTACGAGTAATGCAATTTCAATCGTTTATATGTTTGTATGTTTGACTGAGATGTCCAGATCAGCTGTTTTTCAGGAAATGGAAAAAAAACACTGTACTTTTTAAATGGATATATAATCCGTTGTCAAAGTTGACAGGCACTTTTGAATACTTTTTATTGCTCAGATATTTGTAAATACCAGTGACAAAAGTAAAGGGGTGACTAATAACAATGATTTATGACAAAAAGTAAAAATTACAAAATACACGGATACAAGGTTCCTCTTCAGAGAAAGGAATTATCCATTGCATTCGATTTTGTTGTACTGTGCCTACCAGTTGCAACACAACATGTAAACCTGAGACTAACAGGGCTTTTTCTTAACACCAAATAGTTCACTAGTTGATCTGGCAACCCACAGACTAGACAGTACAGGCTCAAAAATAAATGTACCTCTGCAAATTCTAGTGTTTAGGCCGTTTGACGGGATTCCGGCTGCAGTGTTTACAAACAGATGGGAATAATAGTTTACCTTTGTTACTAGAATAATGAAGCAAAAAAATTGTTTTTATCAAATGCCGTCTAATGTATGTTGCCTCGAGGCAGGATGATGGATGAACAGATGGGAGCAGTTATTTATAGACCCCATTATCACAGTCCATCAAACACTCATTTATGCCACATGCAATACGAGAACGCAAAAATGCCCCATCTCCAACCCTAAGCCTAAATGTTACACATCTTGATACAGATCTTCACAGAATTCCCCGTCACTTAAATGCGAAGACTGTGACTAAAGCGGTTTACAGAGGTTGGCAGCGGTCGCTGCCTTTGCCCGTGTTGTTGCTGTGTATTGTACGCTGTATCTCTAGGGACAGTGAGAGATGCTGAAATGCCTCCGTGACATTTACTGAAGGATCATACTCGGGGAAAATATGCTCTGCTTTTGTCAAACGAGGTTAAAACCCATTGACATTTTGCAGGCCGCTGGATACCATCTGCGACGGTAGTCTCGCTCGCTTTTTCTCTCTCTCTCTCAACCCCCCCCCCTTTTCTCTACGGGTTAAAAAGACTATGACATTTGCCCGACATGTCAAGTAATTGCCTTCTGGCCCTTACCTCATGTCCGTTTCAAATATAGCTGATAAATTAAGTGAGAATGAATGGTTGTTTTTTCATTTAATGTCCCTGTGGACTTTTAGAAAGCACACTTGTCACACACTCGTAAGTCTTTTTATTTGTTTGCTAGCAATGGCCAACTGACAGTGTATCATAGAGGAATTGTGTTATTTTCAGTCATTTCATTCCGTCATTTATTCTGCCACCAATTTTATATCATGTCATTTTCACCACATCTTAAACTGATTATTGTGTTCATATGATTATTTTATTAATTCGTTCTGGAAATGGAATTAAAACATTTTGGGAATAAAAATTACAAACGGTAATCCTGGACCACAAAATTTTGGAAATTGAGATTTATATACTGTATAATCTAAAAGTTAAATAAATAAACTATCCATTGATATATGATATTTGCATAAATATTTCAGAAACAGGTTTATTTTAAAGGGGTCATATGGTGCGAACACATGTTTTTCTGTGTCTTTGATGTGTTGCTCATGCATATAAAATTGCTAAAATTTGAGTGTGGGAACAAAAGATGCATTCTATGTAAAAGCAAATGCTCACCCAGACCTGCGTGAAACGCCTCATGTAACCACATCTACATAAATCTATGAGAGTTCGTGGTATGATTTGACTAAGACCGTCGAAATGTAAACGCAAGTAAGATGGTTGTACCTGTCAGTACAATTTCTTTGGAACCTGATGTTCCAAATATGGTAAGAGGCGTTACATTTCCGTCACACGCTTGCATTATTGGACCAATCACCATGCACTGGTTAACTGGCCAATCATAGCACACTTCGCTTTACAGAGCGATGATCTTTGTAAAAAAAAGAGAGGCAGGGCAAAGAGGAGATTTAAACATGCACGGTATGTGAAAAACACATTGCATTGCATCTACAAAAACAATAATATTTGTTTTAGTCGTGTCATATGACCCCTTTATTGCTCATTATTGGCTTACCGCTGTATTGATGTTCTGGTTGTCGATGAACAAGAAATCAGAAATTCCAAACTTTACATAGATACCAAATTTGAGTAGGTAATTTTGTAGGTTCCACATGGAACGATATTTACCTTATACCATAACAATTTTTTGCATTAAAATTTTTATAATTTTGACCCATACAATGTATTGTTGGCTATTGCGTCAAATACCTGCTACTAAGGTTTTGTGAGCAGGGTCACATATGTATCCTAAAAAAATGCAAAATAAAATATTTTCCTTTAATTTGGAAATGGAAATATACATTTTCACCTAAAATGTATCTTTAAAATAATGATTTTAGTCACTAAATGTATGTTTTATATCTGAAGGACTGGCAAAATTGGTTGTGATAAAAATTATGTGACTTGTTGATTTAATTAATGTTAAAAACCCTTTCAAATTTTGTTAAGATTATATTAAAAAACATTATAACAAAAATGCAAAATGTATAAACAATAACTTCAACAACGTAAATAAAATCTACACATTAAAGTATTAAAAGTAAATGAAGTCATTAAAAACCTTTCTAAACCTTTATAATATAACCTTCATAAAACATGAAAAATGAAATCGGTATTATTAAAAATCAACCCCTGAGACCCACAATCGCCTGTGGTTGGAAAAAAAACACCCCAATATAATGTTTTCCTTAAACACTCACATTCTCTTCTACTTGCACAAGCATGAAGATGTAATGGGGGAAAGATTTTGCAAGAGTTCTTCTACCAAGAGTAAGACTCAAACAAAGCTGAGAGAGCAATAATTCATCTTGCCCTGTCAGGTCAGCTTCTCCTGAACACCTAAATCTATTCAAGGACTCTCTGTCTTATTCAAATCTTAAACCATCAAATTGCGTGATTCAAACTAGTATGAGGCATCCCTTCATGAATATAAACATTAGCCAAACACGTTCAGTTAAACCCACACATGTTGTTTTGGTGGGGTCCATTTTTGACAAATATGACTAATAGTTCAACTTTGCATCAACTGAAAGCAAACACTTTACATGCATTGGTTATGCTTTCTTGTAATCTTAAATGGGTGCATTAGCATATGTGTGTTGATTGTTTTTGATGTAGATGTCGTGCCCTGTTTTGAATATAGCCGTACATGGAAGGCCGGGCATCCTGTGGATAGGCGTCCAGGATTAAACAGTGTTTGCAGAACTATGGGGTTGCTCCCTGCCCTTAGAACCCTGCGGCTAGAAAAGGAGAGGCTGGGCGAATAGCTTGCTATTGTCACTTTTCCGGGGTGATGAATGAGAGCGGTGCGGTGTTTAATTGATCTACAAGCTGTGCTGGGCAGCGGGGTGGCCTGCGCCTCCGGGCGGAGCATTACTGTAAATATTACGCTTGCATGCATGAGCTCTGTTATATTACGCTCCTATTCTTTATCCTCTGTACATTTTTCTCTCTACCTCTCATTTTTCTTACATACTGTGTTTCTCCGATGCTTCCTTCTTATTACAGAGGGCTTGAGGAGCCACAAAACTCTTTTAGTAGAGTGGATCAATACTCAAACAGCCTTCACATCTGCTCATTTCTCTGATAAAGCCTCACCGTTGCCATCAGCGCATGTATACAAGCACACCTCGAGACGGTTTGTAGCGCTTGCCTGTGCTCTGTTTTATGGATCTAGACCTGCAACGCATGGAGCTTGGAAACACGGTCTTCATCGATGTAGTATTTAAAAAATCTGCAAACCTAGTTCAAGAAGGTACTAATTGCACTGAAGTAGTACTGCATGCATATGTACATTTATTTTCGGTGCAAACCCTTTTTTTCCCCAATGTAAATCTAATTTGCATTAAAAATATTATAACTTGGAAGTGCAATTAACATTAGTAGGATATATTACTGCTCTGGAAATTAGGTGTTGATATTTATTTATTAAGACAAATGTTTGTTTACATTTTTGCCATTTAAATTAAAGTTACTGTTTTGATCATATAACGATCAAATGATAGATATGTTTATTGATAGAGAGCATTACAACAGGATTATATAGTCAAGATGTGACATCATTAAAGAGTTATGCTTTAGTCAGTAAAGTCTACTGCACTGTCAAACTGTTTTTTAGGGAATGGGGTGCTATAACTGCGTTTGCAAATATCATCAGATTTTATTCTTAATATTCCTTCTGAAAGTAGCAACTCTGTATTTGAACTAAGCAAAACATGCTCTGGATATACCTGAACATATGGAAGAAGATATCAGTCCAGATATTTCTGAGGAAAACGTGTTCAATCAGTAAATTTTCACAGGCCTGACGAAAGACTCAGGACGGGAGCAGATGGTGAGGCTGAGCTGAGCTCACACTGCATTTTGCATTGGGCTGCAGTCTGAGTTCAGTGGTGTGGCAGGAATTCCTCAGAGCCTGGGTCTCATCTGCTCTTATCAGTCGCCTGCAGTTGGGGAACGAGGTTAAAGACAGAGTTACAACATCAGCCGTAAGGCGTAAAGCTTTGGGGGCACGTCTAAGGCACACTGGGGAGAGAGAGGGAAAATTATTTCCCAAGAAAAGTTTGATAAATGCTGTGTGCATTTTAGTAGTCTGTCATGTTAGGCCCATCTGCACACGCTGTGAGTCTTACATTCATCACCCAAGTCGTTTTTAAATGGAAATGTTCAGGGCAATAAATGGATTCCCTGCCCCTGACATCCCAATTTAAACCCAGTACCAAGCTGCATGGTTTATTTGTCTGCAGAAAATACTGAATGTTTATTTTTGCATTGACTATTAATCATAAACTCTTGCCAATGTTAGAATGGAAATGGAGCAGATACCATCATGAAGTCTGAAATGGAGATTGGGTTAGTTTCAACTCTGCTGAGACACTAAATCATTTAATGACCAAAAGAACTGAGAGAAAAAGCCAGAAAACAACCGAAAACTGGTTCCCTGAGAAAAGACGCACTGCTTTCTTTATGGCAATGTTAATGATGTGCAATTAACTTTGTGTGTCTTTTTACACAATGTCAAGCGGTACCCTTAATAGGGATATTTGGTATCAGAATTGGAAAATATGGCCAATTGACAACACAGAAGGAAAAAAAACAAATTATGTCATGTAAAAGGTCAAATGTCCACTCCTTAACAACAAAACAAACTATGGCTGGTAGCTTTTTCTTTCACATGTCAACAGACTTTTTCTAAGTGGAGGTTTTCCAAGATGCAGACCTTTTGTGTGAGGCTTTTGATAATATGAGTCCAACAACAACAAAGATTTGAGAAATAATGGCCCCTTCATCACTAACACAATTCTAAAACAAAGATAGCAAAACAAGTCATGAGAACAGTCTTGTGTTTAACAGTATAGTGACTGTTTGGATCCATAGTTTTTCACCTCCACTCTTCTGTTTTACTGTTGCTTTTACCCTTAGGATACATTTTCTCAGACTTTCCTCTGTAGTGCAGACGGTAACTGAGCACTTTTGTTTTTGTGGTAGCATTAAACTTGTTAGAGGGTAGTGAGGCATTGCAAGATATATGTCCTAACATACCTCTCTCTCTTTCTCCCCTCTCTGTTCTACAGTCATTCAGACACTGAGACGAGCCGGCTGGAAGCTTGCTTGGTGTCTGCCACCGCTGTAAATATTTATAAAGCATGAATTCTGAGATCAACACAAATCAAGGAGAGTGAGAAAGAGACTTGAGTTTTCCAGGTATTAATATTGAAGTGTGTCCTGCTGCATTAGGACGCCTACACACTGGAGTTTATGATGCGACAGACAGAGCTGTGAATGCATTGATTTCCATAGTGTTGCATTTCAAGGATGTTGAGGAAAAGTGGGAAGATTTGACAAAATTCGCATGCACTCTAGGGGTCTGTCGACTAGTGACAATTTTAGGGGGCATGACTGCTTTTGGAAATTCTGCATTCTGTGTTCCTGATTAATTTCCGAACTACTCTGCTCTTTCCACACCCTTGAAATGGATTTTGCACTAGTGCAGTCCTATCTAGCAAACTTTCCATCACATCTTTCTTACTCCTCTTCCCAGCCCTGCGACAAAGCAAAACAGCCTATCAATGTCCTTACAAGTCATGTAAAACTATTTAGCTTCAGTGCTGTGGAAATAATAATGTGTTTCTCGTCTGGGAATAGGCATATCGGGAAACAAGACACTGTGTTGCATTATCATTTGGTTGCTAGCTATGATATTTTATATAATTGTTTGCCTTTTTTCAGTGATCTGTCATCAGCATTGTGGGCTGAGATTGATGAGATTCTGCAGGCTGTGAGAAGCCCATTCTGTGATCATTAGGATATTACTTGCCGCATGTCGTCATGCTACATTTGCCAAATTACACTGATGTCTTAATGAGGAAGAGGAGGGCTGAGTCCTTGGTGAGCCCGGCTACAGAATCCCTGCAGTTACAACATGGCACGTAATGTAATGTATCATTTTGCCATTTGTTCTCTACACATTTCGCTCTGCCTTTCTGTTTCTCTCTCACTTGCAGAAGCACATATAAAATCTCTCTTTCTTTTCATGCTCGCTCACACACGCAGACATGCCATTTGACTCCTACATCACATAACAGACAGCTTGTGCGAGGCCACGATTCGGCCAGAGAGCCTGAGCAATTACTCACTCAGAGAGCCGGGCCTGAGCAGCTACACAGCCAGACCGGTTATCACTCTCTTTGTGCTGTTTGTGGAAACCCTTTTGGCTGAATTGTCATGCTTTTTCACACCGCATAGCAAAGTGAAGTGAGAGGAACAGAGATGGAAGAGCGGCAGCACAATACTAAGGCAAAGCGTTCAGTGCGAAAATGACAGATTTAGCGAGGAAACTCGAAGGGTATTGGGTGAGATTTTAGGTGAAGGGAGAGGGCTTGGGGAAAATGATGAGGAAAGTAAGGAGAGAGAGAAGGAGAAAGCAAGAGAGATATGAACCGGCCTGGGATATAAATGCTGACAGATTGGCTGCACAAGACTGTAGCGTCCAGCTGGAAGGTGGCCACAGCGGGGAATCTCAAACTGCTTTGAACTTACCGTCAGTACGGCACTATTTAGAATTAGGTCTAGAAAAGGTTAGAAGTCCTTAATTCGAATGCCCATTGCTTATAATTCATTAAATTGGTTTGTTTTGCTTAACATTGATAATACTTGTCAAGTGGGTCTGCAATTTAAAGGTCTCTCACTGAGCATGCTCAGTGGAAACTTCTCTACTGTCATCAAATTCCTCTCTTAATGAAGCCCATTATGCAGTGAGCACTTGTGGATCTTGATTGGAATGCAGGATTTCAAAGACTGTGTCATAAATAGCTTCAAAGACTCATGAAAGAATCATTATAGTGAAAAATCAACACAAGCATGTACTGACCAACATTTCAGCAGTGCGCCCTAGATAGGAATCAGACAACTGGGTAACATCCACGCCTCAACCCGTTTCTTGTTTAGGTTTCTGTTTTCATTATGCGTAACCCAAAATTGGTCTTTGAAGAGAAGTGCAAAAAATCAGGGTCTTTGTCGTGTGCAGTCTGTTGTGTCTTTTTCTATATTTCATGGATTTTCTTTTACAAGTGTTTTCTTCATGCGTGTATCAGAGTGTTAAAAATCAATGCTTGCTTTTATGTGTGCATTTGAGAGTTTTTTGATCATGCTGAAGTCAGATGGATAGGCTCTGGTCTGTGCCTCTGTGCCTGAATCTGCTTTCATGCATGCCAGTATGAACAGATCTTGGCAACGCAACAGATTTGATGTTGTTATGCCGCCTACGCTGTGACTCGATCCTCTTTTGTGTCAGAGGGGGAAGCGGAGATAAAACAGAAAGCAACAGTTGAGTGAGTGTTGTTTTAGAAGTGTATTGATTAAATAATTAGAAACAAATACATGAATTCTCCCTTGATCTATGTAGTCGATATGACCCAGCTGTCCTCATTGCAAAAAAGCAGTTTTGTCTGACCAGAGGGCATTGCAAAAGTGAAATGTTCAAGATTGTTTTTTTCCTTGACTGGAAGTCTACAAATATCTTTGAGAGGTCAGGTTTGTGCTTAATTAGGAATTTTACAAGTTCCTCTTATAACAAGCTGCAGCAAATAACACATAACAAAAATGGGAGATTCCAGAAATTCACATCTGAATGTAATCGAAATGTTTTTCTGAGAATGATGAGTCAAACTTGCTCTATCGCCTTAAAAAATCCATCATGTTAAGTTTTATCAGCGACACTTCATTTGCCGAAACCATAAAATCAAAGCAGTGTGTTAACCATTGATCATTACCATCAATCAATGGCTTTTATTAATTAAAACGGGATATGAACTGGCCCTCCGAGGGTCATTGCGTGAATTTTCCTCTCTCTGCCGTTGCTTTAAGTTCCAAAACCGACAGGCTGCTTTAAGCAGGTGTCACTGAAATGGATGATCTCACTAAATAGGGACTTCATTAGCACTCTACTGAGAAGAAGGGGGAGGAACTCGGTGTAAACTTAATCTCAAATGGAATGGATGTGTTTTAAGTGTCCACACCATGCCAATCTGTCTGAGTCGCTGGAGGCAGGATAACCTTTGGTCCTGTTAAAACTTAATGATGTGTCTGCCGTATCTCGGAGTGCCCACCTCCCGATTAATTAGCACATGCACCGGAAAATTAACTGCTTCGCGGGTTTGATATCGTTGCAGGAGTTTCGCCACGGTTTGCAAAGTGATGGAAAACAGTGCTACTGACATACACCTAATCTGACTCTTCAAGGTTTTCTTATGAACCATTTATTGCCATTTCTGAAGCAAGGGATTTGAGGGGCCTTTACGTAAGGGATAGCGAGCAGATTAAGTCTGCAAATGCTATTATGCTGACATCATAAGCGTTAGCTCTGTCGCTCCCAGCTAACATTTTTCGGTTGGAGTTTATGAATTGGTTACAGTTAGGCATGGTATGATTGACGTGCGCAGATATCCCAACCAAGCAAAAATGAGAAACGTACTGACCTAAAAATTTAAAGTTAAACACTATGTTTGAATGCAGCTAGCGTATATCACGCTAGGACCATGTTGATTAGCATAGATGGGCTCCCTGGTGAGTAGACTGGTGCAGTCTTTCTCGCACCTAAATCTCAAGGTGTCTCTGGTGTTGTAATGTGTGTAGAAGCCCCACAGAGTTTTCTCAAGCTCTCTGCTGCAATGAACATAATTAGATCGAATCGTTTGGCCACTCAGACAAAATTGAGCTCTTCGCCTTTAGCACAGACAAATGTTTGCTCCTCAGAAATGACCCTCTTTGAAAGTGCAGCGTGTACCCATGAATGAGACCCATTAAAATGCATTTAACCTCGGCTGAAATTCATGGACGGTCCCTTCACCTTCCATCCCAGGGCCCGCAGATCAGCGGACGTTGATGTACGCTGCTCAGTGGAGGGCGGGCGCTCTCACTCTCACTTAATCACTCTGTTTTGTGGAAGATACAAACTCATATTCCGCGTGCAAATTGCTCATGCTCAGAGTTTACTACAAAACGGCCACTTTACTTGAAATGAAAAATGGCCCGGCGTCTCCGGGTGATTTATTTGGCACTGATGGCTTTCGTGTGCAGCGGCAGGAGTGTGGGGGTGGATCCACCAGCTGCTGATGGATCATGTGACCAGCTTTCATTTCTGTCTTCAAGAGATGGTACCTGATAAATTGCTGTTATGCAATTTTAAACCACACACCATGAGACTCTCTCATGAATTCAAAGTGCCTCACCTTCTTCCTCTGAGTTCAACTGAAGTGAAAGGGAGAACACGCTATAGTCAATTTTCTCGAACCGCTTGAAAGCCTTTCGGAACCCTAGCGCAGCGCCATGTCTGTCATGTTGCGGTGTGTAAGAGGCTGAAAATAATACAAGCTCATGTAGATGGATGTTCAGAAGCGGAACTGTTTCACCTCACCTCAGACACATACTCATGCAGCATTTATATGGACTGGATTGTCTGTTGCTCTGTTGTGATCGCTCTCTCTTGTAGATTAGCTGGAAGAGCTTTTCTGTAATACAGCAAACAGCACATTTATCCCACCGCTGGTGACAAAGTTCAAAGGGGCCACAGAAAAGCTGTTGTTGTGCTTGAACACTTTGGCTAGTTCTGTCATTGTTGGTATCTGGTATAAAAGGAAGTGTGCAATGCATGAAAAAGCTTGGATTTAGATAAAATTGATGAGAAATGTAATATTTCATATTGATCTTTTAAAGTCTTCCATGCCCCAAATGCCAAATACGTTATCAAATGCAGATTTTGTGGAGCATATAACAAGACACACAGTATATGGCATCTTTTAAAAGCTTATACATTTTGCATTTGATACATAAACCAACATAACAAGGTCTGAATTGATTTTCCCGAAACCCACACCTGTTGTGAAATCATACAAATAATATTCAATCTCATATTTATGTCACAATCTCAAATTAGTCAAAATGAAAACTCTCCCTTAAAGAATGTCACTGTATAAAATCTTTAATAATATTGACTTTTGTTTGCAAATGTATCCAATTTTTGCTCAGTTTGTGACGTGTTTGTGTAAAAATATTTTCTAATAAGTTGTTTTCTAAGAAGAAATATCTGAGATATTATACATGACAGAACTAGTTCGCCCAAAATATTTTAATTTTGTCATTATCTATTCACCCTTCAAACATCAATGACTTTCTTTCATCTGCAGAACACAAAAGAACACATTTTGAAAAAATGCAAGTCAATGGGTTCTGTGGTTGTTTGGTTAACAATGTTCTTTGAAATATCTTATTTTCTGTTCTGCAGAAGAAAGAAGCCATGCAGGTTTGAAATGACACAAGGGTGAGTACATGCCTCTTCATTTAATCTAGTTGAGTTTAGAGTTAAGATTTTTCTTTCTTATGGGTTTAAACTAGAGAAATACTGTTTTGGTGAAAACTGTTATGTCTTTTTATGCCGGATGGTGTACTTGTGTCATCTACCAGCAGGGGCCTACAGAGCCATGCTAACCAATTGACTCTTTGGTGGCATAGCAAAAACAGAGGCGAAATAATGGCTTGAATCTGCATGAGTCTGTGCTAGATGGGATCAATATAATAGCGATGAGCATTTACACTACACTGGCTTTCTCAACAGTTTTTCAGGTGTTACACGGTGAAATGTCATTGGGGAGACGATGCACTGATATCGGATTATTGAATGCTAAAGAAAGTGAAAATAGATCATTTTAATAAAAAAACCAGATGGAGACAATGTGAGGCACAGGCATTAAGTATTTCATCAGACGATTTTATATTGAGTAAGTGTAATGGATTAGACTGCTTTGCACATCTTAATTGTGATCGAACAGTAGGGTATCTCGTTCTTGATCCCCTGGGAATATGCTAGGTGTTCTGTTTTTTTGCGATGGTCAACTTTGTTGTATTTAAAGATAAAGTGGGGCTACAAAGATAAAAAAGATCTCAATGCCCCATCATGAGGTCACCCGTTCCATGAAAGAAATAAAACATCTTTTATTAATCTACGGATATGACTGATAACTATAATGCAATCACATTTATTTTATTTTATTGCTTATTATACAATGAAAAAAATGAACGCTTTAATGTTAATCCACAACCCGCAAAACGCTTCACTTTGCATGTCTAGAAAAGAACAGTTTGGTGTTGCATCTCAAGGTAAAACAGTCCTTTTTACGTGTTGTAAAGCATAGATCGGTAAGATCTATAAGGCCCAGTGCAGTGTGCACCAAAGCGCTAACTGATCCAACTCGCCTATTGTTTCGAACTCACAGATAACAAGACAGCAAGTAAAGCCTTTGAAAATCAATACGGAATAAAACAGCATTTTAGAAGCCTGAAAGCATGACCAGGAGCTACCTCACTACATTTCACCTTGTGCGATGAATCCCGTCTTTATGTATCTTTTTCTCTGACTGTCTTTGATAACTGTCTTTCTCCCCTTCCACCCTTTTCAGTCATGTTGTGCTTAGGACCCATGGGCGCCGATGGCCCAATCTTGATTCAGAAGCCACACGCTCTCATTCGTCAAGATTCCTGACAGCTTTGTGCGTCTTGCTGTTAAAGTGTTGGAAATGAGAAACACTGATGATGTACAGAAACATTCCTTCACAGCCTTTTAGTCTTTGTTTCTGTCACTCCGGCTGTCTCCTGACATTTTTGCGCACGCTCTGTCTTACCTGTCATATTGTAGCACAAAAGTTGTTTTCATCACTGCAGTCGACCACACAGAAGATGCAGGATCTGCACTCTGGGTGGTGGAAAGCCGACTGATGTTTCACAGTTGCAACATAATTTTCCATTTAGCTCCATAGCTGCCTCTTACTTAGAAATACTTATAAAGTATGCTCTGAATAAATTACA
Organism: Triplophysa bombifrons; assembly: GCA_029783895.1. Classification (NCBI taxonomy): domain Eukaryota; kingdom Metazoa; phylum Chordata; class Actinopteri; order Cypriniformes; family Nemacheilidae; genus Triplophysa; species Triplophysa bombifrons. The sequence goes on along the minus strand of CM056456.1, from coordinate 17,092,128 downwards.
CACCATCCTGGAGCCGTGAATCTGACTGCGTTGCATGGATTTATAGGCATTCATGATTATATCGATTTTTTTAAAGTTTCTTTTTAACACGTCAGTGGAAATTCTCCTGAGGCGTGTGCTCTTTGGAAAGACACAGAAACACGCTGACACTTCTTGATGGAAGTTAGTGGTGCAAAAGCTTCATAGTGCACTTGCTTTGCTTCTGGTTTTTAGTCTTTCTTGATAAAACAAGAACATTTTATGGCTCACTGGTGGCTCTTTTATGGCAGACTTAATTGAATTCTCAGTGATGTTTTATGAAGTTTCATTGTTTTAGATGTTGCTTTAGATCGTGTTCTTAGGAATAAAGTGCAGATGCAAACGAGACACTGATAAAACCAAAAACTGAATGTGGATAGCATAATTCAGATAATGTGATCTTTGATGAATTTGATGAGAAGTATTAGCTTCCATTCAGTGAGGATTGATATAGTACATTTAATCTCATTGTTGTGGGACAAAATACAGTGGATTAAGATATCTCCCACATGCTTATTTTATATACAGCTGAGGAAATTCTGTAATAAGAGACCATACCAAATCCAGTCATTTCCAATCAGCCTTTAGATGTGCCCATTCTAGTCCATTATCTATTGAATTCAAACAAAATCAAGCTTTAGGAATGATAAACTGTTAAATCATCCAACTGCAACCTGGAAGACTGACATTATGACAAGATGCATGAAAACTGTGATAAAAATCTCTGTTATCACATAAAATACAATTCCTAAATACATGTAGTGTTTTATTTCTTAACAGTGAATATGGACTTGTTTTATTGAGGTCTAAAAAAATACATGGCATCTTTTCTGTCATTTTGACCAGTTTTTCCAGTTTTCATGTTTTGTAGATAAATGCAAAAACAATATTTTAATCTGAAATTTAGAAGAAATATTGTTTGTAGTTCACAGAATAAGGCAAAAATTATACTTTTTGCCTAAACACATACCAATAAATAGTAAATTCAGAAAAAAATCTTTTTTTTTTGTCATTTTGTATATATGGCAGTTCTGGGCTGTAACAATGTTATAAACTTTGTACCAGTTAACTCCAAACTACTTTATCATTAAATGTAACAAATTATGTCCACCAAATTATGTATTTTTGGAAATAATAATTCAGTTTTGCTGGGATTACTGTACATTGTGGATTAGGAGTTACAAGGATCCTGTTTATGTAAGGATTTAAAGCATTAGGGTAGAAACGAACAGGTATTGTTATAATGGAAATTTATCAATTTCCTTCTCAGCAAAAATATTTTAACACGTTTTTTTTTCAAGTTCTTTCATTGCATTGTAGCAATATCTGTTTGCAAGATATTTACTGCTCTAATGCAACTTGCCGTGCACACGCAGTTCAAAAATAGATGCTTTACTGTACTGCTTTTGAGATGAAGCCGGAGAAACCAGCTATTATTCAGGTATCTGCTCATGAAGGTTTCGTTTGCAGTAAGACGTACCACAACAATGCACAGCCACAAATGGAGATTATTGATTCAGTCAGTTGCCATAAAATCACATCCATTTCCTGCCTATTCAGCAGTCAGCTGCATAAAAAGCGGTGAATGAAAAATATCCACACAAGCCCATTGCTAAACCAAAACCAGAATGAGGAAAGAGGAAAGAGCTCGCCAGGCCATTAGGCCGAGAATAATCTAATATCTGCTTGCAATTGAAAATTCCTCCATTCAGCAAAATGTCCCTATTTAAATTTGAGGCCTGACTAGATAGATTAACAAAGTATATTACAGTGGTAATTTGTGAGAAGAGTAAAAGCTTTACTTAGATCTATTACCAAGAAAAATAGGAAGGCTTGATGTATTTCGCAAGCGGAGGAAGGTGGGGCTATGGGATAGGAAGGCATTGGGGTGGTTGGAGAAGGGGAAGATATTCAACCGAGAGAGAATTTATCAAGCAAAAAGACTGTTGAGTCTGCTTTGTTCATAGCAGATGATGATATTTTCGGTACATGTAAATAGGTGTTATAGAGATTGTTATGCATTCCGCAGTTGTCACCGCAACAGCATGGTGACTGGAGTGTGTAATTACTTTGTGATGGGAGTGTGTATCAAACTATTATTTTTCCTCATATCCTTCTTTTCTCTTACATTTTTACGATGGTTAACTGCGGACAAAACATTTTAATGCTCGGTGGCAAGGGAGACGAGGAATACGCTCACCCTGGCATTATCGTCATAAAGCTCCATTTACTTCAATGAGATCCAGCGTGACAGCGCAGGCCGGACGCGGGTTGTTGTAATTATATGAAACATAGTTGATTCCACTCAGGCTGTGAATTGCCAGCAACAGCAAAGCTGGAGAGCATGACACCCACTAGAATGAGATCATTAAATGAGATGTATTCTGGGAGGGGAACCATCTGTCTTATGCGCTCTAGCTGGCTGTTTCTTCCACCATTACCAGCAATGGGTCGCTGCCACAGTGCTTTGTGGTTGCTTTACATGCAAACAGTTGTATGGGCTGGGCGTGTCTTTTGCCCAGCAATAATATGTGATGCTTCGAATCGATTACTTCTCATTTGGATAGAGTTTTTGTATAGAGTATAGATACAGTCAATAGAGCAATCTATAGAGTATATGGAGTTCAATAGCTAGTGTTGCTTGATATTCAGTCTAAGCAAAAATATTTGTTTCATACGAAACATTGAGGCATACTGCCAAGAATCTATTATTAGTTATGACATACTAATATATCAGTTGTAGTCTATGCTTCTTAAATAACAAATGTTTATGTCTTTTTTCCTTTTTTTTTAAAATATACTTAACATACTTATGCTGGGTAGTTTTCAGTCTGTGCTTGGGTAAAATATGGATAAACCCAACCACTAGGTTTAAATAAATATGCTGGGTTGTTTTAAAACCCCATACGTTTTTAAAGGTTGGGTGTGTCCGTACTCAACCATGGATCGAAAGTCGACTTTTATCAAGGCTTCGTGTACTGAAACAAGCCATTATTCAGCATTTCTCTCCTTAATAAATTAAATAAGAACCTTTAAGACATCTATATGGAAACAGACACGGTGCTGGCTCGACAGGGGGAAATCATATATTCTGTTTGGATAGATTTAATCATAGTTCATGATTTTATTTTTCTGTGATTACATTGACAGATCATTATTTAATAGATAATACAAATAAGAAGTATGTCAGTTTTTAATGATTTTAATTGTCATCTTGATACTTTTGGATGGGCCCATAACAAATCTGGGTGGGGAATGACCCCCCTCTCTACCTGGCCCTGTATGTAAATGCATTTTGTTATGATCGGACAATCTTTTTGCATCTAAAATAAATTCATTTCTCCCTGCCAGTACATGTGGGTTGTTATGTGGGTAGTCATATGTTAATATGCTAATGATCTTACATCACTGCACATGCCGCATCCTTTGCAGTTCATGCCAAGAAAGAACACTCTACAAGATTGAAGCTTGTCACCCTGTTTACAGTTAAACTTCTGTTGCAGACTTTACACAATAATCTTAGACTAGACATGTCAATTACACCATCATTCCCCTGACTCTACATTTTGTTGTCAGATGAGTTAACAGACAACCAGAGAGATAATTATTGACACGTCCTGATGGGTCGCTTGCTCTAATCTTGCAAATTTTACTACTTTGCGCATACGGAAATAAATAAAAAAACACAATACTTCTGTGTCAGAGCTTTAGTGTTAGTTTAGACTAGAGTACATTGTTATGCTAACATTAAGTGTGTTGAGAGTGAATAACTAATTTGTATTTCTATAGATCAACAAAACAATGAACACTCGGCATTAAACCCCTTAATAATCCTCTCTGTGAAAGAAAACCATGTCTACTGTAGACTACCGAATTAGTGGGTTATGAAATCTTTCAATATTTCATTATTGGGAGGTGAATAAAATGAAATTCTTTCACCACAAAGTATCATGTTCAGTCTGGCAGAAGAAACGGGGATCCTGGAGTTAATGCAGGACACCAGTCATCGATCAGTCTGTCTGGGATCTGGGACTGCAGCCCAAGTGTTGGCTATCACTTTAGGTATTGGTTGCATCAGGGGGAGGTAGTGAGTAGCTTCCTGTTTTTTTACAGGTTGTCATCCATTGATTTCTTTCCCTCTCCTCCACTTGATTTTTTGTCGCAGGATTGCTGTCTGACGCCTACTCTTTGCATTTGAATGCGATATCTCATGCCCTCTGAGGACTGAGGGCAACAGAAGAGGATGTTTTTTAGCAAGATCAGGGTCATCTTCAAACCATCACCTTTACCACAGCGTTTTGCAGTATTGTTTTTATCTGCACATACCCTCTAAACACAACCACAGACATTGATCTGCTGTCAATACCAGAGAAGGTGCTCGGTCCTGAATACGCTGTCAACTGATGTTCTCTCTCCTATTCTCTCTGTCTCTCCCATTACTGCACCATCAGTCTCCTGTGACCTCTGCTTATGTTACTGGCTTTTTTAAATCATCTGCTAGATGGTGTGTTGAAAACTACGGGTGTGTAGCTACTTAATGAAATGACATTTGAAGTGGATATTTTGCAAAATCATATTCCAGCCGCGGAACAACCACTCGCTTCTGTACATCGATGTACACACAGTGCTTAAACTTAATGAAAATTGGTTCCTGCATTTCTAAACCATGCCATTGATTATATTTAAATAACATTTCATAAAAATAATTTAGCATCCTATTTTAAATTCCATCCATCCATCTTCTTCCGCTTATCCGGGGCCGGGTCGCGGGGGCAGCAGTCTAAGCAGGGATGCCCAGACTTCCCTCTCCCTAGACACTTCCTCCAGCTCTTCCGGGGGGACACCGAGGCGTTCCCAGGCCAGCCGGGAGACATAGTCCCTCCAGCGTGTCCTAGGTCTTCCCCGGGGTCTCCTCCCGGTGGGACATGCCCGGAACACCTTCCCGGGAAGGCGTCCAGGGGGCATCCGGAAAAGATGCCCGAGCCACCTCAGCTGGCCCCTCTCGATGTGGAGGAGCAGCGGATCTACTCTGAGCTCCTCCCGAGTGACCGAGCTTCTCACCCTATCTCTAAGGGATCGCCCAGCCACCCTGCGGAAAAAGCTCATTTCGGCCGCCTGTATCCGGGATCTTGTCCTTTCGGTCATGACCCACAGCTCATGACCATAGGTGAGAGTAGGAACGTAGATTGACCGGTAAATCGAGAGCTTCGCCTTGCGGCTCAGCTCCTTCTTCACCACGACGGACCGGTACAGCGACTGCATTACTGCAGAAGCTGCACCGATCCGTCTGTCAATCTCCCGTTCCATCCTTTCCTCACTCGTGAACAAGACCCCCAGATACTTGAACTCCTCCACTTGAGGCAGGAACTCTCCACCTACCTTAAGTGTGCATGCCACCCTTTTCCGACTGTTTGCATTTATTTCAGAAAATGAAAACTGGAGAATCAGGTCAAAATACTGATGACTTTGTCACTCCTGAGGTTTGATTTTGTTGAAATTCTACAGACACTGGACTGGCCACAATACGTATAGAAATGCTGATTCCATTAAAATTTGGAATGATATCTTAATTTTTTCCGCAGCAGTATATTTACTGTATATACATATATTATTTAGTATCCTGTGGTGAGGAAGGTGTGACGGGAGCCGTTAGGCGGGGCCTGTGGCGTGAGTGATAGTTGGAATCAGCTGTAGGCACACCGGCCCACATATCTGACAGAGAAAATCGGGAGCATAACAGGACGAGAGCAATAGATTAAGAACTCAAAATAGCTGGGAAATCTTCCAATACTGATTTAAAGAGACCTCAAGAAAATGCTTGCAAAAATGCTAAAAAAAAAAAAATTGCAAAATCTACAAACAGTGGCTACTTTGAAGAAAAAAAATATTATTCTAGTCACAACATAAAGACACTATTTACTATTAGGTACATTTTTTCTGTTAATTAAATTTCTATTATTCTAAAATGTAAAAAATTCATTATATTTTTGCACGGCAGTGTGTGCAGTATTCAGTGGTTGAACCAATAATTGCTTATAGTCTAGTGCAGGGGTTTTCAACTGGTTCTGTGCCAGGGACCACCATTCTGACTACCAAGTAATCGGCGGCCCACTATTGTGTGTGTGTGTGTGTGTGTGTGTGTATGTACCAGGGTTGCCAGGTCCAAGAAATATTTAATTATATGCCCATAACCCCTCAAAACCCGCCAAAAAGGAATGAAAACTAGCCCAATTTTTTCCCTGTGTCGAATCAAAATTAACAACTCCCTAAAAACGTTTCTATTGCCATATTTTTTATCTGAATGGTTTCCTGGGGCCTGCGATGGGTTGGCACTCCATCCAGCGTGTATCCTGCCTTGATGCCCGATGACTCCTGAGATAGGCGCAGGCTCCCCGTGACCCGAGGTAGTTCGGATAAGCAGTAGAGAATGGAATGGAATGGTTTCCTGGGTATTGAATATATCGTTTTGTTCTGTTGAACACAAAATACGTTTTGGGATATTTAGGAAAGCAAACAATTCTGGATCATGTTTGACTACCATTATTTTTTTCCTGCTATGGCAGTCAATGATGCCAAAGAAGCTGCTTTTCAGCAGCTAACATTCTACCAAATATCTTTGTGTTCAACCGGACAAATAATTATATACAGGTTTCATAACAGAATTTACATTTTTGGGTGGAGAGTCCCTTTAAAAATATCTCACATCTGCCACGCACGCAAATGGACGAGAAACATGTTTTCTCTCCATAAGACATTCAGAAACTTGCTTAAGAAATAATGATGGTTACATTTACTGCATAATATATAATGTGTATGAGCACGTCAATGTTTTAGTTGTTGTAGACTGCGTATAGCGCTGATCAAACGTGATATTTGGCCGGCGGGAGAATCAAGTGTTGTACACTCGTCATGAGTGATTTCTTTCATTGTGTAACGTGACACTCACCTGACGAAACATTGGTAAAAACATCATTCGGATGCACTGTGTCTAATACCACCGCTAATTTCTCCTCTTTGGTTGAGATGAGCTCCCGCGTTCCTCCCTGTACTGTAGCCTGTCTGTCAGACTCGTTCTCCACACTTTTGAGAACGGGCCGGTCCTGGAGTTGGCAGGTATTCATTCGGAGTTTGAATACACAATTAGAAACGCATCAGTTATCATTTATCCTTAGGATATAAATAAACATTTTGGCGGCCGCAGTACGTTATGAAAGTAGCCCAAAAACTCGCAACCCGCGGCTCCATAATTTACCCCGCAACTGCATTCTCACAATAGCCCAATTGTGCGGGAAAACCGCGACCCTTGCAACACTGGTATGGACGTACATGTACGTATATGACGTTGGGGAAGCAAAACACAACGTTAGCAAAGCACAAGATAGACCTGATAGGTGCAAAGCAAGCCTATCCTGTGTCAGTTTGAATCTCAACTCAAACTCAAATTATTTTAAATATTTTCATTAAATTTAGTATTCCTACCACTGCGCAAATATTCTGGAAATGTTTGGAAAAATAACTTATGGAAAAAAAGTGATTTTAATAGTGAAATTAGGTAGGCTGGAATGCATGTCACGGACCACATGCAATGCCGCCGCGGACCACCAGGGGGCCGCGGACCACCGGTTGAAAACCCCTGGTCTAGTGAACAAGTGAAGTTTATAATTACTTTGATCAGAAGAGAGCATGCCAGTGAGTTTTGGCCCACTTCAAGCACTGGCTTTAGTACATGACACACAGCCTTTCTCCTTCGTACTTTTCATGATTTTTTATATAGATTTTATATGCCATCAGGCATATGCCACAGGTTACCCATCAGTTTAGGGATCTTTAAGTGATGATTTAATTTACATAGTGGTAATTGTCATATGAAACGATGCAATGACAATTATGAAATTGATTTATTGTGCCCCATTCACAAGTGGGTATTTTCCCATCTCTCCTGGGTTTGTCAGGTAATTGTCGGATTAGCGGCCTGGCATAGTCTGTGCAACAGCTCACATGATGTTCATAAAGGGACGATTTGCTCTCAGTGTAGCGACTGTTGCTATATTTGTACTAACATGGGTCTCCATGATCACCATTTTCTTTTTATTTCAAAACTAGTGAACTGAATGCATGATTTTCCTTTTTCAGTAAAAATCAAGCTAACAAAATAAAGCTATTTACTAAAAAATTCTTGGGACAAATTTCATACTGTTATATGACTTAAGACACATATTGAGATGAGATATTCTGATTGTATTTTAAGCCTAAATGTCACTCGTCTAAATATTTTCTCTTAAAACTTTCTCTAAAGCTCAACGTCAATGCATGGTTTCGTTTAATTTGTTTCTTAAGTAAAAGCATAAAGTTTTAAGGATGTTTACATATTTGTTTAACAGGAAAACAAATACTAAATACTGAATAAGTATTTTTTTGCAATGTGTGTATCACCTTTAAGCATAACCTCATCATATCTGTTTGGTTCATATCAAGCGAAAAAGTGAAAGGTCATGGTAAGTGTTGTTAGAATTGGAGTGAAATTATATGTGCCACTATAGTGCATACAGTTGATCATCTTGCATATTGAATTCTCCTAAGTGCTTTTACTCTGCAGTCAATTCATTTTATTGACTCACACATATGTGCTATATTCACAGCTCCTGGTGTTTCCTTTTAGAGCAGACGGACACACAGTTTAAAGAGGCAGGCAATTGGAGCTCCTTCATCTTTAATATAGATATTTTCTTACTTCCTGTCACCTGATATATTGCTCTCTGTCATATCCTCTTTGGGGTCCTTAGTAGCACATGCCAAGTGATATATAACTATGATACAGTCACACTAAAAAAATTTTTTTGCATAGTAACATGCATAGTCTGTACTCTGAAATATGAAGAGTTCATGATTTTTGGGGTTATGCAATGTCAGTCTAATAAACGTGGTTTAATGGTTATATTCAAACCTGGTAAATGGTTTTATTGTTTCAATGCTTTTTCTCTTGTTCTATTTACATTAGATTAAAGAGGAACCAGACTCTCTGTAGTAACCCAGTTAAAAGGAAAGTTCACCAAGAAATACAAAATTGTCATCTTTTATTGACCATCTGCTGTTGAATACAAAAAAAAGATATTTTTGTTTTGTGTCCATAGATTGGAAGTGTCATGATTCTGCCCTATCATGTCATGTTTCTCTTGATCATGACAGAGCCTCGTGTTTTGTGTGGAGAGGGGCAATTTGGCACTGATGGCCTTCCATATTCTCCGGACATGTATTTGTCCCCACCTCCTCATTTCCTCATTATAGCTTGTCAATGATTTCAAGGCCTGCATCTTATCCCCTTTGATCCCTTTATAATGCCCTTGTATTTTCTGTCCTGTGCTGCTTCATTGCGATTTGTGTGGTGAGTTCCTGTGCCTTATCAATTCTAGTTTAGTTATTTGTAGTTTATGTCATATGTCAACTTAAGTCATGTTTTAGTGTAGTTAGTCTTAGTCCTGTCTAATCGTCTTATTATATTTCCCTGTTTTGTTGTGTTACTGTCATGGTTCCACTATCATGTCATGTTTTATTCTTGTCTCAAGTGGAGCCATGGCATTGCCTGATGGTTTTATGTGGGGAGAGATGTTTTTGACACCGATGGTCTTCCATACTCTCCTCGAGTCGCGTGATTGTTCCCTACCCTCCTGTTACATAGTTAGTGTTAATTACCTTTCCCTATAAAGAGCCTCATGTTTCTTTGTCTCGTTGCTCGTGCATTGATTAATGTTTACCGTATGCAGTACCCGTGAGTTCTTGCCTTGTTCTTGTTATAGTCTTCCCGTGTCAAAGTAAGTGTTAGTTTAGTGTTGTTACCAGTGTTTGTTTTGTAGTTGAGTTAGTCAGTGTTTCTTGTTAAAGTATATATCCCTGTCTTGTTTTCCCCCACGTGGGTCTTTGTTTTGCCTGTTTTGTTAGTCTTGTTATTTGTTTAATAAATATTCATTGTTACCATCTATACCGTCTGTGTCTGCCTGCAATTGGGTTCCCACGCCATGTCTCACATTGAGAATCATGACAGAATGCACGAGCCAAAATCGAACCCAGTAGGCAGCATGGACGGTACGACGTTGTCCTTGCTGTCTCGCCAGGCCCACTTGCTGCTTGGATTCCGCCAGGGGTCTTACGGTGACCAGGAGTTCGCCAGGGCATTCTCGGCGGTGGCGGAGGTGACCGAGTTTGGTGAGGCGGAGTTGAAGACGATCTTCAACTGCTGCCTCACCCGGCGCCTCACACCGTCGGAGAAGAGGCTGCTGTCTACCTTGGGGTTTGCGGACATGGTCAGGTACGTGACCAACCGGAGCGATCCCGGGGGTGAGGTTCCACATGGGACTTTCGCCCCACGGTCGAGCGCTACGGAGGGTCTCGTCCTGGCTGCCGCTGCCCTGGGGGATTCAGTACCCTCTGGCTCGAACTCCATGGCCACCGGTTCTTCTGGTGGAGTCCGAGATAAGTGGGTGGCTAGAGACTCGAGGACGACGTCGCGGGAAACCTCCATCCCGATACTCCCTCGGTCCCCCACTGGCCCAGCTAAGTCAGCCGTGGGCCAGACCGACCTGAGAGGGAGAAGGCCACGTGGAGGACGTCCCAGGCCGAAGTTGCTGTCGTGCAGCCCAGTGCAGCAACCGGCAACAGTTCCTGTGGTCCCGAGTCCTGTGGTCCCGAGTCCTGTGGTCCCGAGTCCTGTGGTCCCGAGTCCTGTGGTCCCGAGTCCTGTGGTCCCGAGTCCGGAGTTCCTGAACCCGGCGGTGTCATACCCCAAATATTTTTTGGGGGGGCGCTGTGGGGAGGTGACGGTCCGAGCGTCCAGCCCGGCCGCGGATCATCTCCAGAGACCGGAACCCAGGCTGGTCCAGCACCCGCCAGAGAGCGCTGCCCAGCCGCCACCACAGAACGCTGACCAGCCGCCGTCTAAGGGCGCTTCCCAGCAGCCACCAAGCCCGGTCCAGCAACCGGCACCAAGCCCGGTCCAGCAACCGGCACCAAGCCCGGTCCAGCAACCGGCACCAAGCCCGGTCCAGCAACCGGCACCAAGCCCGGCTGCCCAGCCGCCGTCAAGTCCGGCTGCCCAGCCGCCGTCAAGTCCGGCTGCCCAGCCGCCGTCAAGTCCGGCTGCCCAGCCATGGTCAAGCCCTGCAGTCCTGCAGGGGACAAGAACAGTTCCCCCCAGGACTTCCCCTGTCAAGCCTCCTGGGGCTCCGCGCCCTGGCGCGTCCCCAAGGGCTGGAACTTCCCCACCCAGCCCTCCCCCTTCTGGACTACCCATGTTTTCTTGTCTGCCCCCACCCCCCCTCCCTTGTTTGTTATTTTTATTATCCCACCCCAACCCATGCATTATCTTGTCGCGTTTGCCCCTTGTCATGTTTGCCTTGTCTGTCTGGTTTTTGTCCTTGTCTAAGTTAGTCTTGTCTTGTTAGTTACCCCTTGATGAACACCTGGAGGTGTTCATTAAAGGGGGGGCTTATGTCATGGTTCCACTATCATGTCATGTTTTATTCTTGTCTCAAGTGGAGCCATGGCATTGCCTGATGGTTTTATGTGGGGAGAGATGTTTTTGACACCGATGGTCTTCCATACTCTCCTCGAGTCGCGTGATTGTTCCCTACCCTCCTGTTACATAGTTAGTGTTAATTACCTTTCCCTATAAAGAGCCTCATGTTTCTTTGTCTCGTTGCTCGTGCATTGATTGATGTTTACCGTATGCAGTACCCGTGAGTTCTTGCCTTGTTCTTGTTATAGTCTTCCCGTGTCAAAGTAAGTGTTAGTTTAGTGTTGTTACCAGTGTTTGTTTTGTAGTTGAGTTAGTCAGTGTTTCTTGTTAAAGTATATATCCCTGTCTTGTTTTCCCCCACGTGGGTCTTTGTTTTGCCTGTTTTGTTAGTCTTGTTATTTGTTTAATAAATATTCATTGTTACCATCTATACCGTCTGTGTCTGCCTGCAATTGGGTTCCCACGCCATGTCTCACATTGAGAATCATGACAGTTACCCCTCGTGGGTTTTCGTTTTGTATTTTTATTAAAAGTCTTACACATGGCTTCTCTGTCCTTGTTCCGTCACTGATCCTGACAGGAAGTCAACGGGGACCAGTGTTGTTTTGTTATCAACATTCTTCAAAATATATTATTTTGTGCTCTGTAAAAGGAACAGGTCATAAAGGTTTGACATTTCATAAGTGTGAGAAAATTATTTAAATAAATTTTAGTTTCAGGACAAACTATACTAAGTATTTGCAAATATAAGATGATAGCTGTTTGTATTGTTTTTTTTCTTGTAATTAAATTTGAGTATCTAACCCAGATGTTCACACATTTCAACATCATACTTCAAACGGATTCCTTTTCATACAAAGGTTTTTTGACCTGAGGAAGGTTATCCAATAAACAAGTGTTATCTAATACCAACGTCCCAAATTAATTATTTACAGAAACAGCTGCCAATCCTTTAAATGGAGACCAGAATCAGTCTTGTTGGCAAAGAGTTTCCAAGGGATGAAATCCAACAAAGATTGTGTATGCTACATGAAGTATTAACATCTTACACAGCATGATGCATTTTTGAAGACACTCCAAGGGCCTTGCTCCTGTATGAACTTCGCAATATTTTTAAAAACATTTCTTAACATGAAATGTAATATAAAACTCTAATTAACTGATATAGATCTGTCATTGAAGCCAGTGTGAAAGAGAGGCATTTAAAACAACAAAAGAAAGCAAAATCTCTCAGCTGCGTCTCTGTCAATGACGGATGCTACCAAATCCTCCCAGTGTTTGCTGAAAGCTCCACACATGTCTGCTTTTTGTTGATCTGCCCAGGAGATGTTTCTGCAATGTACGTGTCCATGGTCAGTGTGTTTGTTTTGGGGTGGTGCAGATATTTCATTACCCACAGCTGTGCGTGAACACCTCCAAACGCTCCAGCTTGGGGATTTGCTCCTTTTACAGCTTGGTACGGTAGATGAGAAGAACGGAGATAGCAGAAACTTCTGGGGTAGATGCTATCATATTGTTCCCACTGATGCAGAAACGATAAAAATCCCAACTGCCTCAAAGGAAGAGAATATGTTTAACTCTGGAATCATGGCAAGAACACTGAATAGCAGCCAATGAGCTGCTTCAGGTTAAATCTCAGCACAGCTCAGTATGTTTACTTAAAAGCACAGATGTTATTAATTGGCGAGATGAAACTTGAGTAATATTGTTTCAAGTTGAAGTTAAGTGTAGCACTGTTCCTCTCTAATTAAAAAAATGTAATAGTTCATTTTTCTTTTTATTAGAAATAAACATATTTGTAGGAGAAAGCGGAGGCAAACGTCTGTGAAATGTGCTATAACAAAATCCACCTAATAATGGGACAATGTTCTGTAAACAGACCACAAACAGTAAATATCATTTAGCTTTGTTTTGGATTACTGCATCTTACATCACATTCTCTCGAAAATGGCATCCCAGGACACTGAATCATGCACATGTAATGAATGATTCGGTACAACATGAATTTCAAGAAATTAGAGGATTTGGGGTTTTTCATAGAAAGATGGCAGTTGTCGCGTTATCTATGATGGCTCTGCTCAAAGTTTATGGATATTACATTAAAAAATGACAAAACGAATACGTTGAGAACAAAACCCAGATCCTGAATATAACAGAGATGATTTCCACACAAGTTCCAGCTCTATAATTACTGGGGGAAAAAAACCTGAGGATCTAGTACGGCTTCACGATAATTAATTGCGATACCACTAAATCCTATTGTAATCGAGCTGGCTGCGAAATGCAATGTGTCAATATTGTTTTGCACGCCTAGCTTGTCCGTGAATGCATGGCTCTTGGATCAGAAGGAATGGCTCGCTTATAATGTGCATTTGAAAAAGCAACACCCGTTAAACATGATCATTATAAATATACTTTATTATCATAAAAATACCTGATGAGGCTTGAGTAACAGTGATAAAAAGAACTCCATAGGCATTTCCCAGATTCTAGTGTCATGATCCTGCCTCCCCTTGTCATGATTTTCAGGTCTTGTGGCAGGATCATGACATACCCATGTGTTTTATGTGGAAAAAAGGCATGGCATTGTTTTGATTTTAAAATGCCATGCTCTCTCTCCGGTGTCGCGTCCTCTAGCCCCGTCCCTTGTTATCCATTAGCGTTCCATTAGTGTTTTTATCCCGTTCACCTGTCCAGCCTGTGCCCATTAATGTTTGAGTCTTGTCACCTGCCCGTCACCATCTCTGTTCAATCTTCCCTTGTTAACGTTCACTTTATCTAGTTCCAGCTCTCTTTGTCCCGTGTCAGTTCATTGTTTATTAACCCTTCCACTGGCTCCGCCTGGGTTCTGCCTCACATCCTGTTTCATGACATCTAGAACGTGTAATGGTTTTCTTCTGCAGTGTGTATTTGGAGTTTCCGCAAGAGACCGCCCTCTGGCTTTTGGATGCAGCAGGATTTTCCCGTACTTCACTCAAAAGCTGTGCATAAATCACGTGATATTTATAGTCGGTTTATCATGACAGCCCTAGGATCTGGGGATGGGTTTACTTTCAATTATTGATGAAAAATGCAAGACATCTTGACTGAAGGGCTTTCCTGTCCGATCAAGGTTAAGAAGTTTTAAGGTTGTCCTCACTGTCACCACCATGACACATGACGCAAATTCGTCTGGCAGCTAGGAGATGCATTCACATTTATGCATTTGCCAGATGCTTTTATTCAAAGTGACTTATTTCATGTGCAGTGTGCATTTTATCTGTATTTGTGCTCCCAGGGAAGTGAACCCATGTCCGTGGTGTTGCACCTAACCTATGCTTCCACCCATTCAACGGTATAGGGGCGGTTCGTCCATTAGGGCGACGCACCACCAAAGTGCGAAAACAAGGTATTTTTCCTTCACATTCATCCACAGTTATATGCTTGCTCTCAACATTCTGAACTGTGTTTTCTGCCTGAAGAAGTACAGCCCAATCAGTGTTAACTCACATTCCGTAGAGTACCGCCCCTTTTTAGGGTGATATCACTATCGCAGAGGTTCCTCCCATTGACTTCCATACAAGAGATTTTTTTATGGAAGGATGGTAATGGATGAAACCATTATAATCATACTAATACAACGACGATGTCCACGCTGAATGCGATGCGATGTGATGTTGGGAAAATGTTTTATTATTTTCCCTGTTTACTATGTCAGAGTACACTCATGAAAAATACTGCGGTGTAACTGAGTTTTAACTAAATAATACTGTAAGAATTTAGTATACTTGTAATGCCTATTCACAAAATACATTAAAGAACTTCCAGCACAAAACTCCTTTTAACAATCATTTATGACAAGTCCATAGATAATGGTCGAACAACAGACATAAATAGGGTTATTTGGTAGTGGGTTAATACCACAAGAAAGGTCTCACTTCCAAATGCGCAAATGTACAATGTAAAATATTTCAAGACAGTGACCGTTCAGCATCCACACCACAATTCACCTGCCCTGAGTTTATAAAGCTTCCCCCAGAAATAGGACATTTGCTTGAATATTCTGTGTTCTCGCTAATAAATGTGACTATCATGCTGTAAATATTCAAGTGGTTTTGACCATGACATAATGTAATGCATTAAAGTAATAACAGCACTCTTCTCTGGGTATGGTATAGTTTAAAAAACACTATACATCAACAATATAGCATCTAAGAATACAGTTTACTTTAGTAAGT
Source organism: Triplophysa bombifrons (assembly GCA_029783895.1). NCBI lineage: Eukaryota > Metazoa > Chordata > Actinopteri > Cypriniformes > Nemacheilidae > Triplophysa > Triplophysa bombifrons. Next base: position 17,076,384 of record CM056456.1, on the reverse strand, counting down.
AATAGAATATAGGCTACCACAGTGTTTTTTCATGTTGGCTGGCAGTTTATTACTGCAATTAATCCACAATAAATAAAAATACACTTATTAATGCTAAAAGTACATGCTTTGATGGTTGAATGTTTAATTTTGAGCTAAGGGGTAATGTTAAATGTTTTTTCACCTGTCAAATGCCTATTTAACAATTGCATTGCGTCATACATTATTGATGGTGTATTTTTTTTGGTTATTGTTTCTGTTGCCCCCCTAAAATGTTTTGCACCAGCTGCAACGGTATAATATAATGTTTTTCTTCCTTTACATTTGATCTTTAGGAGCTTTTTTGATTTCCACCTCTACTGGCAGCAGGTGTGTGGTTTAATGTGCATGTTGTTCGGATGTTCCAGTAGCTTGGTTGGCAGAGACTTACGTTAGCAGAGTGAGACTTGGTTTGACCCAAGAATCCCAAAAGCATGTGTCAGACACACACATGTAAGAGCAGCTTGATCAAATTCAATATTATAAACTCGGTAAGGGGCTTTGTATAAAGTTCACATGTTTTTTATAAACAAACAAGAATTTTGATTGCCCTTGACAGTCAAGCATCATTTCATGACGTCACATACAACACACGACAATTCTAGAGGGTTCTTAACTTTAAAGTGTAACTATAGATTATAATATGCTGCTGGCACAAACAACCTATAGAGTTATTTTTTGGAGGGCAGGCTTGCAATACTCTAATACTTACTGTTGAGAATGTTGATTAGATTTACAATTTATTACAGACTGGAGGTGTAATAGTGTGATGCAAGTTAATAGTAATTTTTGTTTAAAGCAAAATATTGATTGAAGAGATTTTGACCTGAGGGACTGTCTGACCGTGTGTTCCTATGAATGTTAAGAAACAGCTTTTAGACAGTCAATATTGTTGATTCATTTTTGGTGTCTCCCTCCCAACTTAATTTATCAATGTCACAATTTATTAGTTTTTTTTCTTGTTCAAGCAGCCAAACATTAATTCCCAACTTTGACGTAGACACTTTAAATATTGATATAGATTACAGTATATCTGTTTTCCCCCTCAGCTGAACATTCCTCCAGTGATAAATGACATATTTTAAAATAAATTATAACTCACTTTTACCCACCTAGCAAAATTGCATCACTTTTCATTATAATTTATGATCAGAAGTGGCCCGTGTTCATTTATTTTTCAGAGTGCTCCTAAACTGCTCTGTGTCACGGCTGTTATAATCTAGAGTCTGATTTTCCTTCTCCAGATTCACAAACCTTGACATGGCATCATAAACTCCCTCCATCAGAATGAGGTGATGTATTTTTAACATACGTGTTTTCTCCCTACAGAGAGTCTGAGAAAAGGCACAATATGTATGCTAATGTGACTTGTCTACTGTGATAAGAATGATATCACTTGAATATAAGAAAGGCTACACAAAATAGGCCTCACTGTGGATTTCCACTCTGCGAGAATTCAGTTTCTATTCCCTTATGCACATCACAATATTTTTGAACTTCTTTCAGCAAACACTGTTTTGTGACATTCTTCATGTTATTTTTATCCAAAATCACATAAATCTGACATTATGAAATTTGTAGCATGTGTGAAGCGAATGTATTTAGCCATTCCCCTCTCAGCAATGTGACTGTATGCACCATTGAACAATTGACTTGACAAATTTTCCAGTCATCTGCTTGCCAAAAAACTAAGGGGAATGGCAGAACAAATTCATACAAACAAAACAAGAATGTGGCTTTGTAACAGAACAATGTTTGCTTGTTCCACAGAGACACTTTATCATTAATATTATTATTAAAATGTTTTAATGACAAAATTGCTTTATTTGGCTGATTTACTGCTGCTACATCACACCAGAGCTGTAAACTGTGAGTGACGAAAACGATTAACTAAAGTAAAATTATTATTATTACTGTTTTTAGTAGTAGCAGTGGCCTGGGGCTAGACTAGATTGTCAATCTAATGTCCCAGTGGAGTTTTATACTATGAATTATATACTGTTTATATATATATATTTTTTTTTATAATTTCCTGTAATTATATGGAGTATATTATGGCGAAGAATTGGGAAGGGTCATGTCATCATTTTATCCAAAGCAAGGTGCGATTTCCCCCTCTTTTCCCCACGTGACGCGACGCAACATGAAAGAAACAAAAGAACACATTAGAACCCACTATAATTAAAAATGTTTTCATATTGAATGCGACACAACAAACTTATTAAGAACAAGGCAGTTGACTTAAAAAAAAGCTTCACAAAAAACAAGTTCTAAATTATGGCCCGGAAATGACTCTGATCATGGGACTATGAAACGGTAGCCTTAAATTATATTTATATGTAAAGCTTGGATGTGTTCACAATTGAATTATCCCTACTTACCATGCGCACTGTGCTCAGTATGCAAATTTTGTCTATGAATAAAATAGTTGGGATACCATCTGCATTTAGTAAAGTGTGTATTAAACCTTTTTTTTTTCTAAACGAAATACGGACTCGACCTTCCAGCTTATTTTAATGGTGTATATGCATATGGGTCGAGGATGTACTTCCGTTAAAATCTCAGCCAGGCAGTTACATCTGGCGCACGTAGCATCCATAGGGAGCAATGGCGTTTCACTTCAGGATGCACATAGATTTTTGGTCAACAACGTGAATCTAATTATTCAAACACTTCCCCGTACGTCGACAACCAAAAAGGAGAAGCACTTCAGGCTATCTGTGTCAAGGTACGTCAACAAATATGAAAAAAGCAAAGTGAACTTTTGCACTTACTCGAGGCATGATCACAGATGTACTTAACAATGCTCACCCGTAGTGCTGTTGGTTTGCTGAAATACGAAAAACATTGTTATCACTTGGTGAAAATCCCAATAAAATGAGAGCAGAAGTGACCTAGCTGGCTTAGATTTTAGCGGAAGCACGTCATTGTCCTGTGTGCATATACCCCATTGAACTGGCAAAAATGAAGATGTTTGTAAAAAAGTAGAATTCAAATATAAAATAAATAAATAAATAATATCTAAACATGCAACAGGATGAGGTTTTGTGACTGCATTATACCATATTTCATATGCTTGTGCTGTGGTTAATGGAAAGTAACAAAACATTTAAAACTGCCACAAAGTCTGTAATTATATGTCAGAGATCCTTGAAGCCTCCATTTGTCATTCTATATGCCATCATGCCCGAATCACTGCATCATCGGAGAAAAAAATCTCTCCCAAAGTGTCATTTAGAGATTTCTTTGCATGTAGGGGGAAGTGCGCTTCGTACAGCCACAGCTAAGTATTTTTAGTATCCACCTTTGTAGTTGCCGTGGAAGCTGTGCTAATAAACCACTTGTCTCTGAAACCCTGTCAACTTTTCTGTTCAGAAGTGAGGCGAAAGCGGCTTGTTTGATGCTAGATTAGCACCCACAGGAATATCAGTCTCTGATAGCAAGTCAGGCAGAGACGACTATGTCCAGATCAATAATTTTCTAAAGGGTAAAGTGATTACTGTGGGGTTATTGAATTTTAGCAGCAACTGCTACACAGAAGTCCATTTACGTGCTGACTGTAAAACTGGGTTAGAAATGGCAATTTCCCGAAATGCCTCCACCTCAGATGTGGACCCCTTCAATTAAACTAATTACTTTCTCCCGGTGATTTTTGGTTTTCTGCTGTGTTGGTTATTTCTTTAAATCTTAAAACTGCTACAGACATATGGTTTATCTTTGAACTCTGTTGCTCAGGAATTCCACAAAGCTGTAGGTAAGCTTCCGTAACCGTGCTGCAATATGATGCTGTTAAGAGTTGTTTCATGGACTGTCATGACCCATTATGTCTGACTGGCGTAATGGCATTACATTAACATCATGACAGACATGTTCAGATGATCTTTAAAACGATAGACTGCGACAAGAGTTTCAAATGTTCCCTTGTGTTACAAATTAAAGGCATAATTAATTTGGAAGCAGGCTACGGTTCAGAATGCCACAGTCTGATGTCCATATGGCACACCAATAGGAAAGCTTCATTCCTTATCTTCTGCACTGTTTTATATTTTTCATCTCTTAAGCAATTATTGGATAGACTAATAGAACATGCTGCTGTAAAGTGGCTATAAGTTTTTTTTTTGTTGCTCTTGCACTCAGAACGTTACCTCTGCACCTCGGGAGACTTTCTGCAAATATGTCTGAGATTAAGCAGGGCAGAATCTTCCAGCTAGTCAGAGTCTCTGACATTTTCTGTTCTGCTGTCAACCGGGTGAGGTTTGAGTAGTTTTCCCCGAGCAGCGGACGGCTCATTGCTCCATATGTACTCTTGAGCTCAAAGCTTTAAATCTGTTGGAGTGTGTGGTTGTTGCCAGAAAGTTCCCTTGTTTAACAAAGCTTTCTGTGTGTTATCCTTTTAGATTCACTTCTTTTCCTTTGCCAACACGAGCCACCGTAGTGAAACAACATGCCATAGTTGCTGAGCGATATGGAGGGAGAAAATAACCCATGTTTTTAAAGATTTAGCTCCGAGAAGGTACATTTAGGGTTTTGCAGTTGCACACTTCAACTCCCAGCATATGGCATGCTCTGACCTACACAAGCTCACTACAATATTATTACATGGTTATAAACTATTTATTACACTTTTACAGATTTAGTTTGAAGAATGTATATTTAAGTATTTGCAAAGTTGCATACATCAATAAAATCCTACCACACTTCCTGATGCGACATACAAGAGCACAGTAAAATATCTATTACATAGTAATCATTTATTACAGTTATTACAGATTTAGCTCCAAGAATATATATTTAGGCTTTTGCATAGTTGCATACATCAATACACTCCCAGCACACTACTAACTGTGACCTACATTAGAACAATACAATGTAATAAATTATTTTTACAATCATAGATTTAGCTTCAAGAATATATATTTAACCTTTTACCGAGTTTCATTACATTTATTTATTTGTTAGATGCTTTTATCTAGAGCAACTTATAAGTAGGAGAACATATGAAGCTTGTCAACATGCTAAAAGAGTACTGATAGCTTACAAGGCCATGTTGAAAAGGGGATTACAGATGAAGAAAGCAAGGGAGAGAATGAATTCAACAAACTCTGCTTGTTGTGACCTACAGTACACTTCACATTACAATGTTATTACATATATAGTAATAAATTATTTATTAAACTTTACACCACCAAACTCCCAGCACACTGCCTGATGTGACCTACAAGAGTACATTACAATGTTTATTAGATAGTAGTCATTTATTACAGTTTTAGCTCCAAAAAACTGTAATACAAACACCTCAACAAACACCTAATGAACACTGCATGCTGTGACATTAAAACCGCATTAAAATGTTGTTGCATAGTAATAAATGATTTATTACAACGGCTCTACAACGTGAACATTGCAGCAAAAAAATCTTGCAGCCTCTCCTTACAACATAATTTACGTTAAAGTTTTACGGTACGCTGGGCAGATGATAATGGGTCTGTTTATTTGCCATGCTCACATTTTGTGAGAGCACACAAGAGATATGAAAGTTGTTGCATGCATCGCTGCATGTTACAGAAGAAAAACGGGGTTTGGTAATTTTCTGGTTTATGAAATGTCACGCATGTTAGGTAGGAGGCAGCGCCGAGGCGATCGCACAGGTAGTAATCAGTCAAAGCTAATTTTGTGTTTGTGCACTCAGATCATTGTTCAAATCTGAATAGCATTATTACGAAGAACAAAGCCTGTCCTTTCCAACAATTGCACTTTAACGTCCGACTATGAAACAGCTCTGTAGCTACAATATCTGGCAGCATAGCTGGGACTTTGAAAACATGTCGTGTCTATGTGTATAGTGGATGTGAAAAAATAAAACAGCACTTTTACTGCAGGTTGTTGATAATGAACAGACACTTTCTGCCCTACAGGATACAGTCATCCTAAGACTGCTGATTGCAGAATATATTAACATTGTTTTGCAAGAAGAATCAAACCACCCACGCATAAGTTATTTCTAATACCTTTACTGGTTTCGCGTCGTCTTGAACTGCAGAGGTTGGTGGGCAACTGAAAGAGCACTGACAGAAAGACAGATAGAAACGAGACTTCAATTTAACATATCTGCACAACTTTATCTCTAAACTCCGCCAAATGCTGCATCATCACACTGAGAGCACCAGCCAGCATAGGGTTTTCACTTCTGAGAAATCTCACAACATGCCTTACAGCCGATAGGTCAAACTAGTAGTTCAGAGGAAAACTTTCTTTCCTCTCTTTCCTCTTGCTTATTGTTGTGGTTATTATTTAATGGAATTTCTCTCCACAGAATTGGTTGTTACTGCAAGGTAAATCGGTTCGAGCAATGTTGTTTCCATTACTTTAAAGGTAATGGTCTCTTTGCGGTTGCAGTTATCGGCTGGTTAAGGGGAAGAGATACTTCTTTATTGGAAACGCATTTGATGTTTTCTCTGTGCATCCACAAGCGATATGGTCCGCACCACACTCATTACAAACCTAATGATTTAGTGGTCAATAAATGCATTTAGATAAATAATGAATGAAGATTTGTTTGATGATTTAGAGACCGTAACAAAATCATTCTTTTGCAAATTATCTGAAAGTCTTTCGTTTATGTTGTTTTCAGACGCAGGTATTGCCGAATTCAGGGGTATTTTATCTGAGGAGCTAAGAGAGCCGATATTATAAGAAATCCACAGTACAAAAGTAAACTTAAAACACAAGATAAAATACAGTTATTTTCAAAAGGAACAATGGGTCTCATTCACTTATAATTAAGTAGATTTTTCGTATTTATACGTACATTTGAACCTGCCACGAAAACTTTCCGCCTAATTCACAACACGTGCATAACGACATCACGTACATGAATTTGTTCTTAACCTCGTCCTAATGTTAATGAATTTGGAGCGTTCTAAATTAGCGGCCGTGTGCACGAGTTAAGTCATTTGCATAGAACACACCCAGTCCATCTCCATATTAGGATTTTCCGCAAACTTTTCCTTTACCAACTGTCGTCATTCAAGTCAAAGTTACTCCATGCAACCCCATTAGACGCTATACATCTAATTTAAAATATATAACTATTATCCTAAGATGAAAGATGAGAGAGAGAGAGAGAGAGAGAGAGAGAGAAGATACTGGTTATTTTTGCGTACGTGTGCTTTCAACTGATCCTATCGTTTCTCTTATATTTAGAATACATTTCAGAACGAAAGTTTTTGTGAATCATGATTTGTTCGTGAAAGCGTTCGTACGCATGTTTCATGCACAAATTTGTGCCTACGTATGGGTCGTGAAAAAGACCCACTGTCACCACGTGTTTCAGAGGGAGGGATCTTTTGACTTCTTCAGCTCTGAAATCTCTGAATGTTTCGCTACGGCCTGTAAATGACTCTGTTTTTACTTGTGATTCCTTTTATCTTTTGTTTAAGTTTCGGGACTTTTATTTTGACAGCTACCTGTATAAAGACGCTTTACACTTCCGTTGTCACAAGAAATGTTTGTGCATGGTTCACAAGGAATGTAGACTGCAGTGTGGATTTTCTTCCCTCTTTATTATTGTGTGTTTCTCACTGAAAAGGTTATAAGGTAAATCCTGTGTTTTTATATTATCTTAAATGCAACGGAGGTTAAGTGTCTTATCGTCTTATGTTGATTACAATATTGTCTAGCTGTTGATAATGTGCTTATGGATGTTTTTTGTTTGCTTTGTGTCTTTAGCTCTTACGGTGTTTTTTAAGAATGTCAACGTATTAAACTTTTTGGAAACATCAGTTAACGAGTATTGACCATCAATTCAGTGGGGCAGCAACAGTAAGAGCTTGGCCAGTTGTGAGGACGACTGAAGGCGACTGCATTAAAGACTGGAGTCCACGTTGACGGGTCTTATTCAAACCAAGTGTACGGGCAGCGAGTCGATCCTGGTGGTCAAATATGGTTCATTACGGAACAAAGGAGGATCAATCTTCACACGAAGGACTTTAAATGACTGCGTTCCCTTTAAGGTGACACTTATCTTTCAAACACAAGTTTCATGAAGAGACATTCTATTCAATTTTACCCTGTAAAGGAGGCGAGTTGGAAACATTTTAAGCATTTTAAAGACTCCTGTGTTTGGAAAAAGGAAATTGTTTGAAGGTTAAAGTTTACTTGAATACCCAAAGCAGATTTTAAATCCTCTTAATATTGATGTTGATGTTATATTCTGTCTCTATTGTTTAGGTTTTAGAAATAATACCGTGAGTGCCTTTATAGTAGTTACTTTTTCATTTGTTTAATTTGTATTTTTTGTGTGTGTGTTCAAAAATGACAGAGTCACATTGCTCATTTGACAATATTGTGGGTGAAGGACAAGTTAATAGCCCTAAAAATGTTGTACAATCACTTAATAAGGTTCATAAAAACCCATCAGAAGGTGCAGTGAGGCTAGGGGCAATAGAAGTAACTGGGTATAAGAATCAAAATGAACTAAATAGTACAAATCAAGGTGCAATTGTTGAATCCCAAGACCTTAGGCATTCAGTTCGCTCACGAAATCCAACTGAAAAAATGGCTGCATTACAAAGAGAAAATGCTCAGAAGAAGGAAAGGAAGTTAACTCAAGTATATGAAAAATGGAAAATGGAAGCACGTGTGGCTAGGAATCAACTTAAATCTGACTTAACTGAGAGTGAGCTGGCATCTCTTGTTGATTCATTGGAAGATGTCAAAGACAATGTTATGCAAATCTATAAAGAAGTTCGAGATCTTGTTACACCGTCCACGGAATTAAGACGTCGTATCGATGCATGTGAAGCAGTAACAGCAGACATACAAAAAATTGTATATGAACGAATAGCAGGCATTGATGAATTTGATGAAGAACAGGTTAAACAGCGTTTACGAGAGCTACTTGATTGTAGTTATGCTCGATCTATCTATGGGTCCACGGTTTCCAGAATAAGCCACAAATCTGTCGATCAGCTAAGTCGTCATACCGGGTCCTCACAGGATTTATCAAGGCATGCTGAAGCAGCGGCAGAATTGTCTGTAAGAGAAGAAGAACTTAAGATTTTAATGGAGGAAAATGAACAGAAGGATAAAATTTTGGAATTACAGGAAAGGCAAAGGAAGGATTTAGATATTCAAAGACGTGAACTTGAGCGACTACAAGCCGAACGGGATCTGAGAATAGCACAAGCTCGGTTTAAAGCCTACAATCAAATGATGACGCAAGGAGTTGAAAATTCCTCACAAAATATTGTCGTCGGAGAACAGCGCTGGCCAACTCAGAGTCCTTCTAATCAGTCTATCGATAAACCATTAACGTCTCAAAACGAGGTATCCTCCCTTGTACAAGTGCTGCAAGACAGTATAAATCTGAATAGGCTGCCAACACCAGAGCCCTTTGTATTCAATGGCGACTCCATCCAATACGTCGAGTGGAAGGCATCATTTGTGTCATTGATTGATAGAAAGGGCATATCTCCTGTTGACAAGCTGTACTATCTAAAAAGGTATGTGGGTGGAGTAGCACGGAAAGTTCTGGATGGCACGTTTTGTAGAAGTGATGATGAAGCATATAAAGATGCCTGGAATAAATTAGATCAAAGATATGGACAGCCATTTCTGATACAACGTGCATTCAGACAGAAATTGGCAAGCTGGCCGAAAGTCCAATACAAAGATGCTGTTGGACTCCGGGACCTTTCAGACTTTCTCAACTCATGTCGAGATGCTATGCCTCATGTAGAAGGTTTACAAATATTAAATGATTGTGAGGAAAACCAAAAACTAGTCCAAAAGTTACCTGAATGGGCTGCGTCACGTTGGAATCGCCAAGTTACTCAAAATTTACGAGAAAATAAGTCCTTTCCTGATTTTAAGACTTTTGTATCGTTCGTCTCATTGGAAGCGGAAGTTGCCTGTAACCCAGTCACTTCCTCCTATGCCCTCAGCTTAGGATCTGTTGAAAAACGAAATTTTAGAGAAGGCAGAAGTAATAAGGTTAATGTTTTAAATACTCAGACCAATTTAGGTTCGGAAAAGCAAAGGTTTGGGAAGAAAGGTGTAAAACCTCCCTGTTTATTTTGCTGTGATTCTGGACATCAGCTGAATGATTGTCAGAAATTAACGACCAAGACCCTGGAAGAGAGAAGGATCTATGTCAAGGAAAACAACCTTTGTTATGGTTGTTTAAAACATGGTCATAGTGCAAGGGACTGTCGTTATCGTCTTTTTTGTAGTGCATGTAAAGGAAGGCATCCCACATGTCTTCATGATGATAATTACACTAAGAGAGAAAGATCAGTCCCAGTTGCAGTTGTACCAGTACCAGTATCCGTTCAGAGGCAAGAAGAGTCTACAGCTGTTATGTCACTTAGTATAGTCAGTAAGAGACCATCCTACACATCAATGGTTGTACCAGTATGGATATCCTCAAGCACAAGCCCTAGTATAGAAAAATTAGTCTATGCTTTGCTGGATTCTCAGAGTGACACGACTTTCATTGATCAGGAAGTAAGCAATGTGTTGCATGCAGAAAAGGTTCCTGTGAAGTTAAAACTAACTACCATGACTGGAAGAGATACTATAGTGAAAAGTGAAAGAGTTCAAGGGCTCCGTGTAAGAGGCTATAGTGCTGCCCATTACATTGAACTTCCCCCTGTCTATACCAAGGAATGTATCCCAGTTAATCATGCTCATATACCTACTTGTGAAACGGCTAAATCCTGGAATCATCTTTCTGCAGTGAGCAATGAAATTCCCCCTCTGATGGACTGCGAAGCTGGACTGCTGATAGGGTACAACTGTGCTAGAGCATTAGCACCAAGACAGGTGATCTTGGGAGGTGACGACTGCCCATATGCCATTAAAACGGATTTAGGATGGAGCATTGTTGGACCCACAATACCCCTGCCTGATTCATCTGGGGAAATTAGTTTCTGTCATCGGATTTCTGTCAAAGAAATGCCCCTAATGACTCCAGCAGATGCTATACGTGTTCTCGAATCTGATTTTAAAGATATCAGTGCTGATACTAAAACCTTTTCACAGGACGATATTAGCTTTTTGAACCAACTAAGCAATAATATTAAGAAAACTAGTTCGGGACACTTGGAAATGCCTTTGCCTTTCAAAGAGAGACCTGAATTGCCAAACAATAGACAACTTGCCCTTGTTAGGCTTAATCATTTAAAGAGGAAATTGTTAAAGGATCAAGGCTACAGGGAACACTATGTAAAATTTATGGAGGAGATCATCGAAAGAGGAGAAGCAGAAGAAATCAACAATGATGACCCTAAAGATGGAAAATGGTATGTTCCTCATCATGGGGTTTACCATCCTAAGAAATTAGACAAGCTGAGAGTTGTCTTCGACTGTTCAGCAAGATACGATGGGGTTAGTCTCAATGATTATCTTCTGCAAGGACCAGATCTGATGAATAGTTTGATTGGTATTCTTCTTAGATTTCGACAGCACCCTGTTGCTTTAATATGTGATGTCGAAAAAATGTTTCATCAGTTCCATGTGTACAAAACCGACAGAGACTTCTTGCGTTTCTTGTGGTGGAGGAATGGAAATTTAACTGAAATGCCTCGAGAGTACAGAATGACAGTACATCTTTTTGGAGCATCTTCATCCCCAGGATGTGTAAATTATGGACTGAAGTATTTAGCTGAAGGCAGTAAAGATCAGTATCCCTTGGGCTTTAAGTTTGTAATGAACGATTTTTATGTGGATGATGGCGTCACAAGCGTGCCTACAGCAAAAGAAGCAATTCAGCTAGCCCAGGAAGCTAGAGAACTTTGTGCTACTGGTGGCCTTAGGCTACACAAATTTGTGTCCAACGACAAAGCCGTTTTAGAGAGTATTCCACCATCAGAACGAGCAAATGGCACAGAAGAACCAAACTTGTCTTTTGGTAATTCCTTGGTAGAAAGAACATTGGGGATCCAGTGGAATATAGAACACGATTATTTTATGTTTGATAATTGTCTCAAGGAACAGCCTGCAACCCGACGAGGGATTTTAGCCACAATAGCATCATTGTATGACCCACTTGGGTTTATTTCTCCATTCACTCTTAAAGGAAAAAAAATATTACAGGAAGTGTGTAAACAGGGCACAAGTTGGGATGATGCAGTGAGTATCGAATTGCAAATGCGGTGGGAGCACTGGAAAAAGGACTTGGTCAACTTGAAGGAATTGAGTATTCCTCGTACATATGCTCCACATAGCTTTGGAAGAGTACAAGAGGCTGAGTTACATCATTTCTCAGATGCTAGTACTAAGGGCTATGGACAATGTTCATATTTGAGATTAAAAAATGAAAAGGGAGAAGTTCATGTTGCTCTGGTCATGGGAAAATCCCGTGTGTCTTCAATGAAGGTAACCACTATCCCAAGGCTAGAATTGACAGCAGCAGTCGTCTCTGTGGATGTCAGTCAAATTCTAAGAAGGGAACTTCAGTATAACGACATTAAAGAATTCTTCTGGACAGATTCTAAAGTTGTTCTAGGATATATTAACAATGATGTGCGCCGATTCCACACCTTTGTTGCCAACAGGGTACAGAAGATCCATCTAAGTACAAATCCTCAGCAATGGAAGTATGTCCCAACAAAGGAAAACCCAGCAGATTATGCCTCAAGAGGCTTTACTGTTAATGAACTAATTTCTTCTGACTGGTTTGCTGGTCCAAAATATTTGTGGAACAAGGAAATGATCCTAGCCGCTAATGAGATCTCAGAGCTGCAATCAGGTGATGTGGAAGTCAGAGGTGCTTTGACACTTAGCTCACAGGCCATAGAGCAGAGAACGATTGCGGACCATCTTTTTAAGTTTTCATCTTTGTCTCAAGCTGTCAAAGCAATTGCATGTATCCAACGCTACATACATAGATTTAAAGGGATTGTTCTATCTACTGTTGAGGAAAGAGAAAGAGCAGAACGTACTATAATCAGCAATCTACAAACCCATGTGTTCCAAGAGGAATTGAAAGTGTTAAGCAAAGGAAACTCCTTGTCATCCCACAGTGAATTGTACAATCTTAATCCGTTTATTGATAGTGATGGATTACTCAAGGTGGGAGGAAGACTTGATAACATGTCATGTGAACTATTAAAACATCCTGTGATCCTTCCCAAAGACAATCACATTACAAAGTTAATCATAGCAAATTGCCATGAAAGGATCAAGCACCAAGGTAGAGGTTTTACCATTAATGAGATTCGTGCCAGGGGCTACTGGATTCTTGGCATTAATCGTGCTGTTGCATCTTATGTCCATAATTGCGTGATTTGTAGGAAACTTAGGAGATCATTAGAAGAGCAAAAAATGGCTTGTCTACCCTCAGAAAGAGTGAATCCCTCTCCACCATTCACCTATTGCGGCATGGATTGTTTTGGACCTTTTCTTACTAAACAAGGACGAAAGATGCACCAAAGATATGGCCTGATCTTCACTTGTTTCTCCTCTCGTGCTATTCACATTGAAATGCTTGAAACCCTCTCTACAGATTCCTTCATTAATGGCTTGCGTTGTTTTATTGCTATTCGTGGAGCAATTCGACAGATTAAATCTGATCAAGGGAGTAACTTCATTGGTGCTAGGAATGAGTTTGTGGAAGCCCTTAAAGAACTGGATGTCAACAGATTGAAACACTTCTTGGCTGAAAATCAGTGTGATTTTGTGATGAATGCACCTTGCGCAAGTCATGCAGGAGGTCTATGGGAGCGTCAGATTAGGACAGTGAAAAGTGTTCTTAGGTCCACATTTCTAGTTGCTTCAGAAAGAATTGATGATTCTTCTTTGAGAACGTTTTTCTATGAAGCAATGTCAATTGTAAATGGTCGTCCACTAACAGTTGACAATTTAAGTGATCTAAACAGTCTTGAGCCCTTAACACCGAACCATCTTCTGACCATGAAGTCAGTAATTGCTTTACCTCCCCCAGGCAAGTTTATCAAGGAAAATCTCTATTTACGAAAGAGATGGCGTCATGTTCAATATCTTGTTGAACAATTCTGGGGACGTTGGCGTAAAGAATATCTCTCCAACATTGCCCTTAGACAACGTTGGCATACCCCAAGAAGAAATTTGTCAGTAGGGGACATAGTAATTGTCAATAGCAGTGACTTGCCCAGATATAAATGGCCTCTGGGTAGAGTTGTAGAAACAATTATTGATTCGGATGGACTGGTAAGGAGAGTTAAGGTTCATCTTGGGAAAAGAAATATTGCACGTAAGGAAGACTGTCCTACTAAGCCCTCTATAATTGAACGTCCAGTTCAAAAACTGGTTTTGCTATTAGAGGCTGATTGAAACCTTTCCTTTTTCTCTTTGTCTTAATGTGAAAATGTTGTATATAAGAATGCTATTTGTAATTGTGGAATCATTCATGTCTGGATTCATGATTGGTGGGAGTGTAAATGACTCTGTTTTTACTTGTGATTCCTTTTATCTTTTGTTTAAGTTTCGGGACTTTTATTTTGACAGCTACCTGTATAAAGACGCTTTACACTTCCGTTGTCACAAGAAATGTTTGTGCATGGTTCACAAGGAATGTAGACTGCAGTGTGGATTTTCTTCCCTCTTTATTATTGTGTGTTTCTCACTGAAAAGGTTATAAGGTAAATCGTGTGTTTTTATATTATCTTAAATGCAACGGAGGTTAAGTGTCTTATGTTGATTACAATATTGTCTAGCTGTTGATAATGTGCTTATGGATGTTTTTTGTTTGTTTTGTGTCTTTAGCTCTTACGGTGTTTTTTAAGAATGTCAACGTATTAAACTTTTTGGAAACATCAGTTAACGAGTATTGACCATCAATTCAGTGGGGCAGCAACACGGCCCAAACATACTTTCATACTATATAGTAGTCAAAAAGCAGTAGGCGAAAGAGTATTATGTCCCAAACCTCAGTATTCATAAAACAGTAGGCGAGAAATTTCCGCGTGATGCACTATTTCTTGCGAGATTTGGACGTGTGTATACTACTGTGGCGTCCGAAATCACCTACGTGCATACTATATAGTATGTGAAAACAATATAGTATGCCCCAAACCTCAGTATTGATAAAAGAGTAGGTGAGAAATTCCCAGATGGCTTACTGGTTACGCCCACATTCGGAAGCATCCAGATACTTGGAATACTGACTGTATCCCATGAGCCCACGGGAATTGCTAAATTCAAAGAGGAGCATGGCCGAGAACTGCGAGGCAAGTGTTTTCAAATGTTAACATTTGTTAAAGTGCTGTAAAGTTAAATTGTAAAATGCTACATAGTAGTGTATATTGTGATTTTGCTGCAGAGTTTTAATGTCTATCTTAAAGGGGCGTTCCACGCACACATGCGTCTTCGAAGTAGACTACATATATTAAAACCATACGCAAGTTAAAGACGGTTTTTAATTGTCTGTGTTACATGTGACCTCTCATTTTCTCGATAAGTATTGCAAATGCGCACATCACAACATGAAATACACATAGTAATGCAGCTTACGTCTGTTAACATGTGGTACAGAGCAGGGCTCTAGAGTGCGACCCACATGCGACCTTATTTTTCAATGGTGCGACTTAAAATTATCAGTGGTCGCACCGGTGCGACCAGCCGTTCGTGGGGAAAAAAAGTCTCCGCAACTCTGAAAGTCTTCCTGTGATTCAATAACAGACACACATTAGACCCATATCGTGGTCTAAACCAATCAATGATAGTGAAGGGCGGACCCCCCCTCTGATTGGCTGTGGTCAAGACATTCCTGCACGTGTGTACACCAGAGGTCGCGTTAACTGAAAATTCTCTGTCATTGACGGATTTTTTAACCGTGACGGAAAAACCTGAAGGCCGTCCGTCATTTTGGCGGATTTCAATGAGGGCAATTTGTAAATCCCCGTTTCCCTTCAGCGTGATATGCTCGCGAAGCGACCTGCGTGTTTTCACCCGTCATTGTTACTGACTAGACATATATTGCGATCTGGGAAAACCCGGCGGATGTCGCGCTGGGACGCGGGAAAGACAGTATACCTATCAAAGTAAGCCACATAACATGAAGAATCAAGGAGTATCAATGCACATTTCCCGCCAGTCCTGTGTAAACTATGTCACGCAAAGTTTTTTAAACAATGTTTTCGTGAGTTGACAGAGCACCCAGTTTGCAGCACCAGGAGCTATCACCGCTCCGCTGCTCACGCGAGCCAGAACGCGATCGCAAAACATACAAGAGATGATCAAAAGTCCAGATATGCACATGATCAACAACGTAAAACTTGCTTCACTGCTTATTAGTTGTTGTCCGTAATGTTTGTTAGTTTCCTTGTGTAGTGATAATGGCAGAGCTCTCGTTCTTTAAGTGTGCGCTGCATCATTTTCATTACTTTCGTTTTACTCAAACGGTTTTGTACAGTATTACAGACTTCAACATTAGGATTTTTTTTAACACATTTTTATAGAGTAAAGATTATGGTATCAAAAACTGTAACGGCTTTATTGGGCATTCGGTTGTATTACAATACAACAAGTTCCGAGACGCCAGTACAGCGTGATGATGTCACCAACATACAAATTACCACCTAACGCAACTTGAACCATAGTTAAGGGTAATAACAGAATGTGACGGATTTTTTACGAGCCTGGCAGTCAAAATGACGGACAATAAAAAACTCTAGCGCAACCTCTTGTGTGTACGTTTGAAAATGCGTGTGCTACAGTCAGACAGAGAGGTGAGCAGCCGTCAGTTAAACAGAGTGGATGTAGCAGCGGATGATGAGAGAAGATGAAAAAGAACAACTGACAAATTTTTCTCGAATAATGTTAAAGTTAAAGATTAAGGTTAAGGCCTGATCCGTCCGAAAATCATAAGCAATGCTCTGACACTGAGCCTTCAAGCCCTGGTCCATTTATCTTGAGATCTTTTAAGTTTAAATTTCACTTCACTGAAGCACTTTAAGCACCAACACTTTTTTAGTAAGTTAAGAATAAAATAAAGAACTTAATGTTGAACAGTTTGTAAGATAAACATTTACAAGTAAATTTTGCCTATATGGACATAAACAAAAGTGAACTGGTAAGAGAAGGTAAATGTTAAATGCGTTAAATGTGATGCGGTCTAAAATTTGGGTGCACCTAACTTTTGTGCTGGTGCACCTAAGAAAAAAAGTTAGGCGCACCAGTGCAACCAGTGCAAAAAGTTAGTCTAGAGCCCTGGGTACAGAGCATTGTTAACTGCTTGCATAGATACATATAAGTAATGTAAATAAACATATTTACTTAAGTAACTAAGCATAATGTATATATTTTCTTTGTCCATAAGTACTGTTGATGAATTCAGGAAAATTTGAGTTGAATAAACAGCGAGTTAACACACGTGCAACTACCTCCACATTTAAATGCAGTATTGAGCTCAAATCACATAGCTAACTTTAATCTTGTTTGACTGTTACATGGACAGATGAGCTCACTCTTTAAAATCACGAAGGTGGTGACGGTGGTCAGCTATGAGGTGGCAGTAGAATTTGTTACAACAATAAATTCAAATTAAGCTTTGATTTATGTGATGTTTACTTGTATATCTATTAATAATAATAAAATTCATTTATTTTCTTAAATCAAATTTACTCATCAGTTTTATTCATGTTTATTCTTTAGTTTTCTGTAAATAAAACATATTACATTACTATATGCATTATGTCAGTGCTTCACTAAAAACGTATGCATTCACATTTTTGTAGTCTATTAATGCATAGATGGCAGATGGCAATACAATTACATTTATTAGCCTATTTTAATACAATATAAGTCAGCACTTATCAATAATATTTTGCACAGGTGCAGGTGTGAGCTTGCAATGCATGTCTAGGGTACACTTAATACATAAGCAATAATACTTATATTCCTTGACAATAAAATCAGGAGTGCTCTCCTAAGGCGAGATCGTCAAGCAGCTGCCCAAAATCTTCTTTGTGAAGACATTACAAACATTTTGCAAATGTTTTCAAATAAAGGGATGAACCCAACCGCTGTATATTTTAACCTATGCTGGGTTTTTATCCCTTTGTCAAACATAAATTTATGATTCAACCCTGGGATGAAAATAATTAAGCATTTTTAAGAAAGTATAAGCTCCATTTAAGGATTTTACTTGAGGGATGTTGTTGACTAATAATTTGAAAAATAAATAAATAGGGATGTCAAAGAAATAATCGCGTACAGAATAAAAGTTTGTATTTACATAATATATGTCTGTGTACTGTGTAAATTAATTTTGTATTTATAAAAACATACACTTACTGTACATGCATATAGCCTATTTAAGAAACATTTGAAATGTAAAAATGTATAAACATTTATATATAATTTTAATTATTGGTAAATATAAATAAATATTTAAAATGTAAAAATTTCCCAAATATGTATACATGTATGTTTATGTCTTTATAAATACAAAATTAATATCCACAGAACACAGACACAAACTCTTATTCAGGATGCGATTCATCATTTGACAGCCTTATAAAAAATGTTGACAGCTCTAGTAGTTATACAGTTATAATAAAAATAATTAGTACAATCTGTATTGTATCCATTTGATTTTATTGTAACATATTTTATTTGTTATAAAAACCATTCAAAATATTGGTTAATAGTGAAAAATGTTCCCTGCAATTTTGACTCATAAACTGTTTAAAAATAAAGTTTAACTGGAACATATATTTTATCGGGCTAGGAAAACACACAGCAAAACAACATCATAACAGGGAAAAGCATCTTGAATTTTAGTTTTTAAGCCTGAGCCAGTTATCTGGGACCTTCTCTATGCAGCATGCCTCCTCCTGCTGTTCTTGTTATATACATTTTATGATGGTGTTCTTGACAAACACAACTCTGACTTTAGCACAATCTTTGGAATCAGTTTGTTTTTAATTTCATCTTAACTTGCCCCTGCATGAAAGAATCATTTTCGAGAGCAAGTTCAAAAAAGAATAGCAGCATTTGTTCTCCATTAGAAATCAGCCCCTGATGGTTCATTATAATCGGCAGTTGGTCAGAGTGCTTTCCAACGTATCTGTCTTTCACTCCGCTCAATTATGCTGTAGTTTCCAACATGCCAAGACGCCTTCTTGTAACCGTAGTTTTCATTAATATATTGCACAGATGACATATTTCATATCTTCATATTTTTTGCGATTATTATCTCTTACAATTAATCTTGACATATTGTAAGACTCATTTCTACACATTTTTTCATGTGTGCACCAGCTCTTCTTGCCCTTACATCTGCCTCTTCTACTGTATGCAATTTAGAATTGATTCAGAAACTGTTGCTAAGTTACAAGGCATTATTGCTCTTCTAAAATTGGGGGGTGGGAAGGGAAGTCTCTCTCTCTCTCTCTCTCTCTCTCTCTCTCTCTCTCTCTCTCTCTCTCTCTCTCTCTCTCTCTCTCTCTCTCTCTCTCTCTCTCTCTCTCTCTCTCTCTCTCTCTCTCGCATGTTCAGTGCAGCCACATACTTCGAAAGAGGTGGTAGGGTTGTATCTGGCTTTCTTTTTATATCGCTCTTTCTTTTTCATGCTGCAGTAAGCGTAGTCCTTATAGGCACGAGATACATTCACAGATCTCTGACACAGGATTTCCAATACCCGAGCGACTTTCTTTTTTGAAGCATGTGGTATTCATTAAAATAGAATGAGATAAAAATTGTCTTTGGATCTTTCCTTGCTTTGTATCAATAATGTAATTTTCTTGATAAAAAAGTACTTAGTCTCTTCAATTCTATAATATTAGAATTAATATTCCAGCGGATGGGTTTATAGATCTTTTCATTTTCTCATTAGGAAAACCCATGCATGTAAATTGTACCTGGGATAGTTGATTTCCATGTTTCTGCAGAACACAAACATATTTTTATCTCACGCAGATTAAGCTGATGAAAGATGGATGAGAGTCAATGTAGCACGTACTGAAGCATCTCTCCGTGCGTCTTTCTTTTACCTGCTCTGGACTGCTGCCTCAGCTCCTTACTGAGATAGAATGCATGCTTTAGAGCGAGTGAGAGTGAGAGAGACTAATGAGGGAGAGAGAGGGGGTGTGCGTGAGCTAAAGATGCTGAATCCTGGTTGGCTGGTGGGTAGGGGCTGACTCAGTGGATCTGAACGAGCAGCGTGTGACAGATGCAATTCTCATCCCAGTCCTCAACATCAGACCAAGGGCTTGTTCTCCATTGGCCCCGTTCATTGGACCGGCAATGCACGGCGCGCTATAACACCATGCTTTCCTTCGCCAGACCCAGCAGAGCTCTCTCACTAGCGCAAATGACTTGCGCGCTGAGCGGGAGACTCAATCCAGACACACTTCAGCCCAGCACAGAGAGGCGAGACTGAGGGAGAGCTGAGAACAGGCAGATGTATCTTACCATATTACTTTTGCTACTGCTGTAGAGAAGACGAGAGAGTGGGAAAACGCATCGCTAGAGGGTACCAGAAGAAAACACAACCACGTAAGAGGAAACTCTCAAAGTGACTGTAACAGATTGAGCTGAAATGATACTCTGATGTTGAAGATGATAAAGAAACATGCTCGGTCTATTCCTGACTGAGGGAAAGTGAGCTTTATGCCAGTCATCTCAGACAGAAAAACAGAGTAAGCAAATAAAAGGCTTATTTGGCTGGACTTGTTTTGCTCTCTTTTGGTTGGACTGTGCATGGAAGCTTCGGGTCCCCCATGGCGTGTTACTATATTGTTATCAGCTCCACGCACCTCAGCAATGGACACTTTCGAAACATCAAGGGAGTTTTCCGAGGTCCTCTCATCAAGAATGGCAACAAACATTTGGTAAATATCACATTTCTTTTATGAATGTGTATATAATAATGGGTGAGAATGGAGTGTTTTGGATCTTAAATGGTCTCTAAAAACTTTTCTTTTGAAACTTTTCACACATTTGTGATAAACCATATTCTGGATTTTACATACTCAATATTATTGTAATGTAGAAACAGTTCTTTAGTTAAAGCACTATAATAATCATGCAATTTTACACAAATTAGACATTAGTTACGTAAGTGTTTCTTTTATAAAATAATCACACCGTAACGGACAGATAAACAAGTCTAATCACTAATTTTGTCATCTGTGTGAAGTATGTAGCAAAGGACGAAATTAATTTACAATACATCTGTAGATGAGAAGATTAGCAGATGGAGAAATAAAATGTGGCTCTAAATTGTGGCTTAACCAGTGACCATCACTAAATTTCTAACAGATGGATAGGGATAAAATTAATCTCCACAGCCAGTCATGGTTTGGGATTTAGTCCATGGGAAATTCTGTCCTTGCCCTCAAAATAATAATCCTTCCGCTAACACAAAACTGCCACTACTTTCACGTAAACTCTGAGAAAGCCACTATATCTAGGGCACTGCAAAAGTGCATTTCACAACAAAACCAGGGTAACTACAGTTTATTTCTTATAAATACTTTAAGAGAAGTCTGATTGTTTTCAATATGCTGCCAAGTTAAGCGGGATTATAGATACAAATTAATACGATGAATGATGCAGCCATACAGGGTAATTTAATTAAAGCACTCAGTTACAGAAGGGAAGCATCTTTCAAAGCCGTTAAATGAAAGGAAGCATCTTTCAAAGCTTTTAAACGCGGAAGTGAAATGTCATACTCTCTTTCTTTCACTGCGTTCCTCTCAAGGCTCCTCGTGTCATCTCTGTCAACTGGGAAAACAGAGCTTTCTTGACAGCATTCTCCTCTCAAAAGAATCAAAAATGATTGGAGATTAAATATTGAAGCTTTTGGCTGGCGATCATGAGCCAATGCTGCTCATCTGCCTCCTGCTTCCAGCTGAAAAGCTAATGCTGAGGGAACGTTTGGGTGGCATTATTGTGAATGTAACAACAGATTGTTTCTTCGCTATGGAGCGAAAGTAGAATGAGCTTTCGGTGCCCGTTGGCGGCTCGATCTCAACGCAATTACCGGCTTCGGTGGAGAAAACCTGCTGCCATTGACTTTAGAATTACAGTGGAGCGTTGTGTGCATGCATGCATCACTGCCACAGCTCTGGAACGCAGTAAATTTCACCCATTACTCTCCCCGCCGCATAGAGCAGCTGTAAATCTCGTACACGCACATACACTAGCATGCACGCTCAGTTGGACGGGTATGGAAGGCAGAGTAAGAAAGCTGTGCTTATCCCAGCGCTGGTGCACTGCCATCTGGCTCTCTTTCCTGGTGCAGGGATATTTTAGTCCAGAAGAAAAGCTTTGTGCTGTAGAACATTTGTTCTAAGTGGCTCAGACACGGAGGCAAGCAGAGAAGAGACGCTTGTTATAATAGCAGCCTAATAACAGTATGACTGAGAGAGCATGAGAGCTCCCATAGTCACTCTCATGCTACAGTGGACTTCTGCTTTGTAAAGCAGAGAACCACTCAGCAAAATCTATCTCTGTAATTAGAGGCACTTGCTCGCCATGTGTCTCGACTTTGTCACCCACCGGAGGGCTTGCTTCAAGTGCAGAAGTTAACCTGTTGATCATGTTAGGAGAAATAAATCTAGTCTAAAATGTAACAAAAATCTGTGTTGAATGACCCTGAAAGAAGCTGTTTTCTTGTTTAGATGGATGCCAAATTCAGTAAATCATGAATTACAGCAATGTATCTTTTATGTCAATTTAAAATATATATCAGCAAATGACACAAAACTGTGTGTGATACTTGTAATTTTAATGTAGTTTGCTAACTACGCACATTTTGTTTTATGGTCGCTTGCACTTTCACTGTGTGTAATATCTTATATCTTATATAACTTTAATATTCACTGAAGTTTTAATTTAAAACGATGTATAACTATGCAAATTGAATTATTAAAGTGTTGCATTTTTGAAAATGTAGTGTAAACTAAGTAATAAATGTAAAGATTGAAGTATTTACAGAGATATATATTTATTTTTTATTAAAAGTATTATTAAAATATAAATAAAAATATATATTTTTATAGAAATATAAAACAAATTTTGACTTCATTAATGATTATGTTTTTTGTTCAATATCTGTTTTTAAATTTGTGAAAAACTGATTCATGTTGAAAACAGTAAATCACAACAAATTACTTTGTCTGGGTTTTTGCAGGCTGGATCAAATGTATTTCAATAAACCTGTTTTATGTTACCAAACAAACCTAATTTTTAAGTTACCTGTCAATGCAAGAAAATATATGCAATGAGACATTCTTGCTTTAATAAACTTACTGCAAACCTGTGTGAAGCTGGACCATGTCGGTGAACTCTTATAAAGTGAGCACCAGCTCCTGAGTGGAAATTTCCCACCTGCATACGCCTCCAAGAATATGCATATCAATGGTGTTATTTCAACACTCGTATCGATTTCCTCCCAGTCGCTGCTAAGTCAGCCCATCTCCCCACTGAGCTGTGATGTTAGCATCCATTTCCACTCAGCGATGCCACTTTCAGACGCTATTGTGTTCTGTGAAAGAGTCCTCACACTGAATGCATTCATATATATATGGACACAATGCCTTTGTTGGCAGATTTGTGCTCTAGCAGTAAGAGCAGGTGTGACGTTCAGCTCCTGCATTGATTGCGGAGGGGTTCTGGACAATTGTGTAGATTGGATGTTGGTTACGTGATATGCATGGAATGAATGATTTTTGTGCCGTTTGTTTGAGCCCTGTGATGTGCCCATTTGACTCCACTACTCCTGGCATTTCCATGCCACTTTCCAAAAGCACATAGTTCATCATGCACTGTCCACAAAGCTCTAATCACAGTCACCTCTATGTGCTGGTGTGCTGAGCTGAGGCAGCAGCATACTTGCTTAATCACAGAGTGAGAATCACAGGGGGAGAGAGGAAGAAAAAGGGCAAAATGTTATTATGTTCATTTTACCCTTTGTCTTTTCCTGCTGGGAAAGCTCACTCGACAATTTGCATTATGGGGGCAATGTGCGGATGCGCCACACTGAATTCTTTTCTAATTGAGAATTATAGATGAAATCCGGGTCTAGCCGATGCGGTGCCCCGTGCACCGGCTCTGGAGTGAGGTAATTAATGTAGTGGCTCGGGCTATTAGCCTCTGCAACCTTTCGGTGTTTATCTCCACGCTGCCCTATCCAGGTGTTGGGTAGAATTGAGCATTCAGATATAGCAGCTTCCCCTTTTTAGAGACATGGAAAAGCCAATGCTTGTCATTACCGCTGAACGCAAACAGATGGAGTTAACTTTACACACATCCGAGATAAATGTTTGGCACGCGTACGTGCTCACACTCAGCTGATTAAAATTCACTCCATTCATGGCCTTCTGTTTCTCATAAACGGCAGGTTCATTTAAATACTCTGAACGTGGCGATTTGCTTCTAGTACTGCATCTTTTTCATTTCACAGCGCTGTTAACTTTATAACAAAGGAATCGTTCTCTCCGAAACCCATCAGTCACAGTATTTGTTTCTGCGGGTGTGTGAGTTTTGAAGGTATTCACTGTGACAAATCAAATATTTTGCCCTCGTTGTGTTTTTCTCCTTTCTGCACAAAAAGAGGCACAGGGCTGATTCTAGCGGCCTCATAAAAGTGCTAATCCCATGTTTTCAACTGACGGTGAAGCCATTTTCACACTGATTCACAGAAAATACCCTATTGAATAAACTGTGTACTTAGATAGCACAAAGGCACAGCAGGGTTTCACTGTAGGCTTGCTGCTGAGGTATAATAGCACAATTACACAGTAGCATGGCAGCTTTACCCTCTCTCCTTTCTGTATCTAACTCACCTGATGTTTGGAGATAAAATGTTTGCCATGATCTTACGGTGCCAACCTGCTGTTGTCTTTTTGCCCTCATAAATATTTAAGTCGGACTGGCCGCGAATCACACGATCTATAATTTACCTGCTGTTTCAATCCGGAAAGAGTGCCTGACTCTCTGAGACAATCCCCTGCTCTGAACTGTCTCTATATAATCGCTTGAACTTTACCAAGCGTTTTCAACACGTCTAGAGGGTTTTGCTCTCGTAAGCAGTGGAGTAAAAATACCCTTACGGCCCTGAGCCCCGGCCTTGTACAACTGAAGGGCAATGTAGAGAGGCTTGCTTACAGCGTTCCTAACTCCTGAGGGATGTTTTTTTCCTGCCATGCCGTATATTCCATATAGCCTGCGACAGATCCGATTTGACCCTGAAAGACTATGATGTTTAACTCTTTCAACGGATGGCCAATGATCGATTTAGTTCAAAGACAAAGTCTCCTTTTCAAAAATATACAGATTGCAAATAAATGAAAAGTGTTGCATTTTCTGTTTACTTGTGTACACTCATGACGGGACATTCATAAAGCAGGTACAACCAAAGCAATATAGAGTATACGAACTTCCATGGTATGAACTTCCATGTGTGTAGAGACAACTCTGAAAAACGTAAACAATGTTGGTCTAGATGAACTTCCTGTTTCAGTTTTTAACACAACACACGTGTGCACCCATTGCCAACAAAGCATAGACATATGAATCAGTTTCACTTACCATGTGTGGATCATGTCCAGCATTATATCCACCATTTATATAACATTGCTCACTGAAATGCAGTGAACAAACCACACATCAGAACTTTGCGAATGCAGTGCTCTTTCTCTCCTGCTCCAGCTGGTTGACGTGTGCGCATTTTCCTTCTCCCGCCCCCCCGGTTGACGCGTGGGCATGCTATTTCTACTCGCTCTGGTGGGTTGACGTGTGTGCGTGCTTTTCAGGGAGAATTGTCAAATAAGGGGCTAAGAAAAGTTGTTACAAAAGGGATTTTCAAGTTCGAAACAAACTTTCCCAAATCTACAGTATATGAGTGCTGGAGGAGTGTATCGAGCACAGTACTACTACGTCATACGTCCAACTCGTTTTTACACAAGTTGACTATGTCATGAGAAGCCAGCATGTTAACATTTTAAAGATTTCAGAATGCATGAAACACTATAGAACCCCACCTTTAAAGTTTACTTACCACACCCATTAAAACCCATTGAAAATATCAAAATGCATTAACTAATCGACTACATTGACCAGCTAATCGTCAACTCGTTGGATGAGTAGTTGACTCATCACCCATCTCTAAAACAGAAACAGAGTAAAAAGCCAGTAGGTTGAGAAAAGTACAAGTTAAGAGCCGGAAAGACAGCCCTGCGGTTGTGCCTGTAATTGAACGAGTCCCATCGTTGCTCATAACCACTCACCGCAATATGAGTGTTGAGAGCCTTTTAATGTTCCCTGTTCCTTTGAGTGATATAATAATGCAGAGCATCCCAGCTGCCTCATCTCTCTTGATTGGAATGCTTGATACAAGTGAGGCATTTCCTATCCTCCATTTCTAGAAAAAAAAACGTGTCGTAGGCTAAGCGGGCTTGTAAACACTGAGTAACGCAGCATCAGGCCCTCAGCTCATCGAATGTCGCTTCAGCCCACCCTCCTGTTTACTGAAGCCGTTTTCTTTGGCGGTGGGAGCAGGGGCATTAGCGGTTGAGCACAGATGGAGATGCAGAGAAGGAGGTGCAGAGAGGAACCGTGAGGAACCCTCCAGGTGACCGCAGTATTCCTGATGATCGCTCAGCTAAGTGTGTGGGTGTTTGCTGAATGTATACCTCTCGCCATCTCTGCTGTTCACATTCTAGTGTTCAGATACTTCAAGCAATGATATTATCAGGAGTGTTGAATGCTAGACACTGCGTCTTTGAATGAAGTCAATTAACTTGCGCCACTCTCATCCTCTGGCTTCCATTCTCTGTTGTATGCTGTTGTATATCAATCTGTATTTTTCACTCTTTTTTCGCTTTCCGTTTAATAGTCACCAAGGCTTGTTGTCACACTTTCACTCCAGTGAATACTGATTACAATATGATTTCTATTTAGA
Source organism: Triplophysa bombifrons (assembly GCA_029783895.1). Classification (NCBI taxonomy): domain Eukaryota; kingdom Metazoa; phylum Chordata; class Actinopteri; order Cypriniformes; family Nemacheilidae; genus Triplophysa; species Triplophysa bombifrons. The sequence goes on along the minus strand of CM056456.1, from coordinate 17,049,473 downwards.
ATGTAAAATCATGCATATACTGTATAGGCTCAGACCTTTAAATAGATTTAACATGTATACACTATGTGCAGTGTGACCAACCCCCTCCCCTGATCCCACCCCTAAACCTATCACCAATAGTCTTTGTCTAAGTACTGTATGAGTAAAAGGACAGACTGTCATAAGCAGAGGCAAACGTTAGATTACTGCTAGGAAGCTTTCTTTATGAAATATAATGTCTGGTCTACTGTAAAAAGGCATGAAACAGATTTTCAATCACACAATGCACTCTGCTTTTGACCTAATTAAACATGACTGGATTCAACTCCTCATCTAAAAAGAATCCAGGTCTAAGAGTGGTTATTCTGTCACATGATGCTCGGTTTTTTGTGTCTATAACCCAAAGAGGTGTACTTGAAGTCTCTATTTGCTGTTTTTAATTATTGAAGTAAAACAGAGTTAGAATGGGGTGGTGACGCCTGTCTCCTGCAAGCCACCTCTTAATCTACACAATCAGTTTTGATCTGGGAGGCGGAGTAATGGTCAGAAATTAGGATTTAGGATTGATTAGTGTTGAAATGTTCAAAACAACTGTAGACGACTAGATCTAACAAAACATGTCATTACCATTGACACTCAATAAACAACCTGGTCTAAACAAATTGGGTATAAATAACACGCTGTTGCATTATCGCTTAATACGTATGCCAAAGTTCGATTTTGCGTGCATATGATACATACAGGGGACAGGTTAATGAGACAAATTGCTGTTTAATATGCACACACGCTAAATTGCCGTATCGTATGCACGCAAAAATAGGCGTATTGTATACATGCAAAATCAAACTTTTGCGTGCGTATAACACGATATTGCACAGCGCGTGTTATTTATACGCAATTCATGCGAATGGGGTGCAATAAACAACAATACCCACAGTATATTTCACAGGCTTTAATTACCATTTTCCATTAGTTTTACTGTATGTGAACCTGACTTTGTGTACTTGTGTTGGTGGCTTGTTTTTTTCTAGAGTGCGTGTGTGAGGGGGTGTGCACATCAGTCTGTTTTTTTAGATAAGTTTAGCTTTTGTTAAGTGTGCCAGGAGTCTCAACTCTGCAGATGTAGCTTTTCCTAATGATTAGGATATAAGCTAATTGACAGACGTCTGTTGTGTGTTTAGAGAGGTGCGAGCCACACTGTGAGGCTTCAGAGAATAAATACCTCATACTACCTGACATTTCAGCCTTGGATATTACAAAGTGAGCACATACTGTGGCATTTCCCAAGTGTTTTTAGTAATAGGCTTCACACAGTGTTGAAATAACTTGGAATGTTTGAAAAGGTATTCATAATCTAATCACTATTAAAATATTAGATTACTCTTTGGCTTTGATAAAGATGTATTTTACACTAGAGACATTCTATGGAAGAAAAAGGGATTATTTTTCTTTGGATTTCTTATCTTTAAGTCTTTAGGTACTGTTAAATGTAAGTTTTATTATCTTCATTTCTATAAATAAATACACTTTAAGTGCAATTATGCACTATAATTAAAATACTAGTAATGCATTCACATTTTAGAGGCACAAGAGGAAGATCATTTTCATCGGATCTATTTGCTTGAATAGACGTCTGGGTTTATGAAACATTATGTTAGACTTGTAACAAGTCTGTCCTGCTTTATTTATTCTGGTCAAGAACAGCTGCTTAAGAAAGGAAGTTACTGTCTGAAAGAGAGATAAAACGGCCAACAAAAGTTTTTTTTGAGGCCAATAAATTGTAAAATGTATAAGCCATTGTATTATAAAAAACATAATAATACATTCAAACAAGTCAGAGGAAATTTCAAGAAACATAGCAGACTGGACTTGGTCTGATTTTCATTGGTTCCTTTTGTGCAGTTTGTCGCCACTCCTTAGTTGTCATGAACAGCTTACTTATTAGTTTTGTTTCAGCTGTGTTGGTTAGTCTTTCGATTGTGTTCCCTATTTAAGCCTGTCCCCTAGTTTCATTCACTGTTCAGTCACAGTCAAATAATACTTATGTTCGATGCTTGTTCTACGTTTTTGGATTTAAGTTTATGTTAAATTTAATCTCCTGCAATTCCTGTATGTTCCTGCATCCGAGTAGCGTGACATAGCCGACAAGAAAGTCTGTAGAAAAATATTCCATTTCTTTGAAGCAAACTTCAGGTCTTTATTGGATTTTAAAGTAATTATTCAAATTGACTGATAAACACCTCTGTATTTTGATGCCTGAATAGAGGACAGTCAATTAGAATATGGATGTTAAGAAGCTTAATAAATAATTTCTGGTACATCCGTTTTTTCCTTTTAATATTTTTTTCACATTGAGAAATGTCTAATGTTTTCATTGAATAATGATCAAAGTCTTACTTATTACACATATCTTAAAATAACATTATAACATTTTATGAATACGTTTTTTGTGGGCTTTATAGCTGACCATCTCACCCTTATGATTAAATCTTTCTCTAAAAGGCTATGATCTAAACTTCATAAAGAAACCCAGCAGCCATTCATGTGGTAGCCATGGCGATTATTGACATTTAAATCCCTGTTTCAAAGCTGTAGTAAATACCCCTGCACATAACAAAGTGATGGCTTGATGGAAAAACGCTGGACTTTCTGTCCTTGGGCTTCAAGTGTTGTTGTGGCCCGTCGTGTGTTTATAGTCTGTTTTGTTTCCAACACAGTATCACGGGAATTCGTGACATTGTCACAAACTTTCATCTATTAATTCGTGTTCATGGATACGAAATTCCCCCTTTTTTTCATGTCAGTCAGCTAGACTTTTTTTCGTGTCACCCAGCGCGACTTTCAATCTAATCCCAGCTAACAAAGTTACATTGTGACGACGTACCTGGACTGGACCATATTCGTTAACACGGCGTTCCTTAATAACATTCCAGCGACATAACTTTGTGATTCAGTTATTCGTCGAGACGACGTGACATTGGACGTTGTTTGGACATGGTGATAACCTCCTGTGGGGATACCTGGATTATACCATATTCGTCGCAGTGACGTACCAAATAAGGTTTCTGGGACGTGATGTCCTAACAAACAAACAGTCACGTTGTTAAAATCTGTTTTTTTTTTTAAATTTAAACTCTTATCATCCCTCACGTGGAGGATTCAATTAATTTGTGATGTAATATTTGCCTTCAAGATTTAATTTTATGCATAATAGGAGTAATTCTCTATTCAAATATTTAAATAGCACAGTATAATGATTATAAAACACAGCACTGTACATCACAATCAGATATTTTATTTATACTGCAGTACATTACATACATAATCAAAATCTTTAACTCAATATAGAGAATTTAAAGCAGATGACAAAATGAATAAACAATATGTTTAAGCTTAACGTTATATTCTTTTCTCAACACACAAGTTTAGCAGGTTGTCCGGTTTTAGAAACAACAATCAAAAGCTTCTTTTAGTCACACTCACTAACATCAGTCCATTCATTTAAACACGCCAAATCGTTCGAAAATCACTAAAATATGTGTATACTCACATCTGTAAAGTATAAAGTAAAGAAAGAATATTAATTAACCGCTAAAGTAATATCTGTCAGTGGGGTAAAAAGAAACGTTAAATACCATTTATGTTTAAATGACGCATGCGCGCGGCTCTATGCAGAACAGAGAAGTAAATAAATAGAAACGCAGTTTTCGAATTAAACTCCTGTGTAATAGCTGCTGGAAGTCGGATTTATAGTATTCGTGTTGACATTAAAACAGATTTTACTCTGATCATACATTTTCCATACAATAACATAATAAAATGACCAGATTTATTAATCAAATGACGAGGGTTATCTGAAGACCAGTAGGTAACATCGGTACAACGTTCTCCATGGGATTAATTCTCAACGTTTTTTGAAGAGGTGACTAGGACGTTTCTGGAACGTAAGCAAAATTCTAAGAAATGGAACGTTGCCAAGATGTCATCAGAACTTGGTCACAAAGTAATTTCATGGTGTCAAAATATAGATGAACTGCCGACTTCGTCAAAACGTACTGTGTTAGCTATGTATGTTAATATGCGATCTCATTAGTATGTTTTGTCATTTATCATTGCTTTGCCACCTCGCAAAACTCTAAATTAGCATTAGTGGCTGTGATTTTATCAGGTTATAAATATATAAAAATGTACACAAGCGGTCTGTGTATTGAAAGTTGTGCTGAGTGACACAAAAAAGTTGTGCCGACTGACAGGAAAAAAGGGGGAAATTCGTGTCCATGAATACGAATCAATAGATTCCAAATTTCGTGCCTATGCAACAAACTGCCATGAGACTGGGTTTTGTGTTTCACCTCACACATTGCAAGTGCACATGGTTACAGCAATTTCATGCTATTCTGCCCCTGAGCCTCAGGTACACAACTGTTTGTCTCGTAGTATGTTCATAGAGATATAAGTTTAACAAACAAATGCTCTGACACGGTTTAGACACACTCAGTTGCCTTGGGAATTTAAGTTAAAGAGCTTAAATATAGAAGTGTTAGTGAAGGAATAATCTACACATAACTTTAGGTAGTTAAAGGAAAATATATTTTACCCTCATGTAATTTAATTTTTTGGGAAATATATTTTCTGTCTGAAATCGTATTTGATTAATTTGAAAATGATTAATAAAAAAATTACCCATTTTGCTCATTTGTAAATGAGACCTGTTGACTTTGAAAGTTTAGAATATTTTTTCTAATGGACTGAACCTGTGAATTCTGATTCCTGGAAAGCGGCTTAATTACAACTAAATTACAAACTCAAAGGTACTAAACAATAGATTAAAACGCAATACAGACTCATTTAGTAAAATAAATCAAACTTCTCAATGCTGCGAGAGAGCATTGTAAAACAAGGCATTAACAGTCTTTAGTCAAAGTTGCTGGGATGTACGCACACCAAAATATTGATGTACTGTATTGCTTTGTGGTGCTACATTACTACTCGTTTAAAAAGTGGCTTGTGTCTGGAACGGTTATTCCTTTAAGAAGACAGCTGAGATGACAGTTGCTGACACACTACTGGGAAATAAATGTAAAGACATGGTTCGTCCAAAAATGAAACTGTCATCTTTTACACACCCTGGTGTTCAAAAATAAAACACAAAGATGTTAGGGAGAATTTTAGCATCTGACAGATATTTACTTTCATGGTATGGAGAAAAAACGTTTGTTTCATAGGAGAAATAAACTCATTGGTTACTCTCAAGGCTGACAGTCAAATGGCGGTTTGAGTGAAGTAATTAAGAGTTGCTTATGTTAGTTAGTTAGTTATTCTCCAATACTGGTCAATTATTCCATTTTAGTAGTAACAGATATGAGGGACAGATCCCAATAGAGTTTTCATGATGTGCATATTTAAAAGCACAGAGACACACATTGCAACAGGCACAGTTGAAAGGTCTCTCTGATTTGGGACACTAAAGAGCCAGCACTGCATGATCTCTGTGCATGATCTCTCGTAGTCTCCGAGGGTTCCCTGCTCACCTCTGACCAGTGTGTGTGCGCTCTCCCATAATCCCTCTTGCCAAGAAAGGACAGTCCCCAAATCAACCTGTAAATGACCCCTCAAATCTCTCTTCTCAGACATCAACAATCTCACTCTTTCCTTTCTTCTCAGAGTATTTTTATTTTACACAATGCTGACAGCGCTGAAACAATAGTCAATATCAAGCACACTGCCTATTCTGATGTCAGAACGGGGCTTTAAATCAGAAGATTGATGTATCTGAAAAGAAATAAGATTGAAGAGGTGCATTTGTGAGCGAGAGGCCTCCCGTACCAGCGGAGAGCGATGACAGCAGCGAACCCTCGCATATTTCAGCTCTGATCATTAATTCTGCGTCGCGTGTCAACATATGCTATTCACTTAATGCTAATACCTCATCTGACTGACAAACAGATGTCTTAAAAGTGTCCGTCTGACATATTAGCATGAAAGTCTTATTTATTTTAGCAAACGCCCTCAATTAGTTCACACTTTAGCTTTACACAAAGGGTTCTGAAGAACACACATAGCTTCAAACGCCCTAATCCTGCCAGTGATTTGTAAGGCTGCTGTACCTTCATTAGAATTCTCCCATAGAAAAAGCATTGATTTTTTTGTCTGGCAGGCACAGCAGATCCTAAGAATTTATCTTCCTCCGGCCTCTCATTTAATCTCTGCTTGAAACAACAGCAGCCATAATGGCAGTGGAAGGATCACGGGGAATGTGCATGGTCAGCGTGGAGAGAGATAGAGTTTGTGCTGGCTGTGTAAATTAAAGCAGCTTTATGGAGCAGGTTCTGCGTTTTTGTGTGTGCGCGTCTGTGTTCTCCTGGTGCATTTGTGTCGATTGCACCGTGATGGTTTCAGGATGTAAATGTTATTTCACATATTTTCCTTGTTCTGAATTATCTGCTTTGTAGTTTTCAGGCCTTCCTGCTTTTCACTACGTTCTACATGATTTGACCCGGTTTCCATACGGCCTGTTTGATCTCAATACATATTCAAAGCTGATTTCATATGTATTCTTGGCTACCAGATACTCTCAATATACCACGCATGATTTCACAGGCTGCCTCAATGCTGTGCTGTGTGGAACTAAGTAGACTGCCTTGAGATTGCTTTAAAGTGACCATTCCCTGTGATGCCAGTTTCAAACTTTAGTTAGTGTGTAATGTTGCTGTTAGAGCATAAACAATATCTGCAAAAGGATAAAGCTCAAAGTTCAATGCCGAGCGAGATATTGTCTTTAACAGAATTTGTTTATCAAGGACTACAGAGAACGGCTGGAATCGGACTACAGCCCTTTACTTTCCGGGTAAATGATGTCCCTATTCAGAGTTTTTGTAAACATTTGACTGAGCTGCGCAATTAATTACTTACACTTTCATCACAGTCCTACAGCTGTTTATAAAAAATCAGCTACACACATTATAAGATAACTAACGGTCAAATAACAGCTTCCATGACTTTAACATCGGCTGTGAAAAATATTGTGTGTGTGTGTGCTTAACTCTAAAATACTTCTATGAAATGTCCTTCGAAGTCCTGCTTGCAAATATCTCCTAGTCAATCTGCTTGTTTTATTATCCAGCTTAGGTCCAATATAAAAAGGAAAAACTAACGCTTCTGTTATTTGTGTTAATTAATATAACCGTTCAGACCCAAAAAAGTGCTATCTCTAACAAAAATTTGTTTGCACATGCACTAGCATACCTCCGTTACACTTCGATCAATCCGCATGTTTTTAACTGATGAAGTGAAGTTGATGCCATTGTTATTGTTTATTACTAAAAGCCAAAGATTATAAATACACATGCACTGAGAAGGGGACTGACCAATCACAACAGCCTGTGAAGCGGAAGCTCGCTGATATGGTATGGGTGGGATATCTTCAGACACACGCTCTAATGGGGAACCAATCACGACAGACTGGGTCAGCTCTACCAATCAGAGCGTTTCGGAAGGAGGGACTTTATATAAACTGGAAAAAATCCAAACACACAAACACCCAAAAAACATAATCAAAGCTTCAAAACCTGCAAAAGAATGTCCCCTTTAATATATTGAGATACATTTAATACATCGGTTCAGTTATTTGCACTCTGTGCTGCAGTGTTTATCTGTGTTGTTTGGGAGTCAAAATCTGTTCCAGGGCCCTGCTGTGCTTGTAGGATAGTGAGCTAAGATTACATGATGGTGAAGTACTCAGGGGGTTACTAGGACCCAGGGGAAGGGTTGGGTTCGGGGCCTGGGCCTGGGCAGATGCCAGGTGTTGGCTTATGTTCTCACAGCATAAGCAGAGAGTTCAAACAAGGCACCTAGAGATCAGACTTAAAGGGATTGGTGTCGTTCACCCCACTGATGCAGTGGGGTGAACATAATGTTCCCTTGATAATTAAAAAAAGCATACAATACAGTTGAAACATAAATTAATGGTTATTGGCTATAAGATTATGATGGTTATATAATGTATAATGTATTTTTATTTTATTTAATCTTAGAGAGGATGACATGACAGTTTTGTACGAGAGAGAAGGGAACTGTCCAGAAATTACCCTAAACTATGACTCGGGTTGCCCAAAGCGGAATATTGTATATGATGGAGCGCAGCACATACTTTATTTTAACTCTATTAAAAATGATCTTCCTGAAAAGTGCTAAAATGTATTCTTTTAAATACTGATATATTAATTATTATTCTAAAAAATAATGATTTTATTGACATTATTGTATAAATTTTTTTTGCTAGTTATTTATTAATATTATTTAATTACTTGTATTATCATCATACACTTTGTAAAAAGAAAAATTATAGAAGAAAAGAAGTTGACCTTCTTAACATAGTTTCAATATTACTTCAAAATTAAAGATATCAAGTTTATATTTTCACAGAATGTTCTACATAATCTTCAAATGGGTTTTCACAGACAGGGTCACAATTTCCTAAATATTGGGTAGATGCAGGATCATTATTCTAGTGTGCAAATATTTTAGTGTGCAGAAGTGTCCAGTCGGACAAAAGAAATATGAGTGCAGCCCATAGAGGAATTCTTCTATTAAAGGCTGGTAATGGCCCTTTTTTTCTGCCAAGCAACACTTCCACACTATCACACCCTCTTCATTAAAAGAGAACTGTCTGCAGCTCTTGCATGGTTCTTTGAAAATTCGCATTCCCAGAAGTATGACGGCTGTCATTGTCTACATAATGAGTATGAGAATGGTGTTTTAGTTTTGTGTGTTTTATAAAGTCTTTGCTTGCGGCTCTATCTTTGTTGGACTTCCCACGCAGCTCCCTCTGCACCCACCCACATCCCTCCTCTCTTCTGTCAGAGTACTGCCCACATATCGGGTCACTTTCTTCTTTAATGAAATTCATTAGCCAGAGCGTCTTAAAAGCTGGAAGACTAATTAAGCTTTGGTTTGACATGCTTGACAGAAGGAGCATGTATTGGGATTCTGCATTTCTGCCTGAGGTGTGATTCTTTGCGTTGTTTCAGTCAACAATTGGACCTTTCAAGAATAAAAGGCAATAATGGAGAAAAAATTAAATAACATGTTGATTTAAATATATTGCTACGTAAATAATTATAGACTTTTTTATGGTTTTGAAGTGAGTTCAAAACTGTTGTAAACCTCTGTAATAAAAATCTCTTATTACAGTCAAGGAGAATTCAGAACCACAGGGATTTTGTTGAGCTTCATGTTGGCCACGGTACTCACAATGTATGACGCTTTTGTAAATATTGCTGTGTTTGCTCCCATGGTTTTTGCTTTAAATAAAACAATGAGTACAGTTGTCAAGTGTAAAGTGGGGCCACGTTCACACTGGCACGCATTTCACCAGCCTTGATTGTTCGCCTCAAAAATAACCAGAACACAAGTTGTACAGTTTAATGAAGACTTGCAATCATTCAGTATCTTGCTGTGCGATGCGTACATGCTCTTCGATTTGCCAAATTTATCTCAGGTTCAGGGCACTTAAGGGCCCTATTTGGGAGGTTCGGATAGCATCTCCTTGCCGCTCAAGAGGTGTATCTGCAGTGTACATTTATAAGCCCGATATCTCTGTGTTTAATAATTAATGTGCGGTCAGTGTTTCTCCAGCACTTACAGCCGTCCCCTGTAAAAGCTGATTTGATTTGCTGCTCTCGATTGCCCTAATCAGAGGCTTGGAGAGCCAATCACATGCTGCCTCTGACATATGTGATGTGGAGCTAATGTTAGTGCTGCTCTGAGATCAGCCAGCAGCTGGCACAGGGCCAGGTTCTGCTTGGTTATTGTATTGGGCTAAATGTGATCATCGCTAATGCAATTCATCTTTGAAGAGAAGCAGTAATAAACAGAGGCATTGAGGCTATGAAGTGACTTAAAACTCACACAAATAAAAACAGAGCCCGGATAATAAAGGGGCCGGTTGGACAGGTTGGGGTGGTATGGAACTGTGTGCAGCTGAATCTTGCACTACACACCTGGATCCAAGCTGTTGGAAATTAAGTATTATCATAAAGTTTAGTCTTTCATCTTAACTCACGGTTCACACGGTGCATTCACATAAAGGTGAACATTTTTGTTTTCTTCAACTGACAATTTCTCAATTTAGGTACCTCAGGTGATTTTGTTTTCACAATTAGTTAATATTCAGTTAGTGAATAAAATAATTTGAACCTACAGAATATTTAAAAATACTTTTATGTATCTAAATAATCAATTATTATATTATTTTAATTTTTTATGTAATCATAATTAGTAATCTGAGTTATTTTTGTAGCTTGACTACCAAGCTCATGGGTTTCCTTCCCAAGGAACTCACATACTGATAAATATGTAGTGTAAAGCACTGTACGCTGCTTTAGAGAAAACACATCTTTCAAATTTAGATGGAAATCTCTCTATTTAAAGACCATGTTAAATATGTTCATATTTAAATCTAGTATGAAAGTAACCTTTTCACTGCAAGGTGTGAACCTACAAAATTGTCAACTCAATTGAAAAAAAGCTATTGAATGCTTGATCACATATCATAAAATTTACTTGGCTACCCTTCACCTGTGATAAGAAATATGTTTGTTTGTTTTTTGCCACCAAATGGCATTTCTGTTAGTCTTTCTCCTTCTATTTTATCATCACTCCCTGTGCTAGCTGAACAACAGCTCGGAGACGTCCCTGTGACTCTGCTGATCCAGACAGATATACACCTCAGCAGTGACATACAACTTGCTGTCCTTCTGCGCTCTGATGTCATGGGCTAATCAATGCCTTCGGTTCTATTGGATCCGGTCTATCGGATCCGTTTCCAGTGTTCTGCGGACTCCAGGGGTGCAGTGTGCGAATCCAGCCTCCGCCACGCCGTGCACAGCTAATTAATGCAGGACGTGTTTGTACCTGACAGCGTGATCTATTATTGATCAAAGCGCTTATTACTGTTGATTTTAGGCCTTGTGACATTTGCAACTGCATTTATTTTTCTCAGCAGAAATTGGTGACATTTGTGCGCTCGTTTAAGAGGGAAAGACACTTAGCTGATGACTGATTAACAGAGCTACTCAATAACAACCGTCTGATGCTCAGAAGTTTGCTAAAAATAGTCAACCACCGCTGGTTGGGTTTGTAAGTGAAAAACAGGAGACAACACCAATTAGGCCTACACAGTATGGTCAAAAGATCGTATTGTGGTTATTTTGAACTATGATGTAACGTAAATAGCCTCATTACAGTGCCTCCTAAGGTCTGACAGATGTGTTTTATGTGAGATGTGCACATATTTTTGGATCTTCCAGCTCTCTCTCTACACTTCAAAATGAACGTAAACATAATAGAGTTTATTATTGACCTATCATGGCTTTCCTGTAGCTCAGTGGTAAGAGCATTGCGTTACCAACGCAACGTCGTGGGTTTGATCCCAGGGGATTGCACATACTTAGAAACAAATGTATAGGACAATGCAATGTAAGTCGCTTTGGATAAAAGTGTCTGCCAAATGCATAAATGTAATTTTCAGAAAGATTATTACCGTAAATTGTACTCCATATGATCACACGGTTTCATGACCCTCACATTAATGCACCAGAAACAGATCAGAACACCAAACAGAAACACTGTCCAGACACTGTCCATTGTTGTTTAATATTTACACCATATTATGATGATCAATAAATCTTAACTAGTATTTAAGTATTTTGAAATATCGGCTAGTGGTCTTAGAACCTGACACCTAGTGGCCTGGAATCAACAGCAAAAATGTTTTATGCTCACAGATGCCGCTGTAAACATTTGCTATTTGCAGCCAGGCATGATTAAATTATTCCCAGAGTAAAAGTGTTCAGCTGGGGGGTTAAAGAGATAAATTGAGTACTGTTTGGCTCATCCTGCGATCTTATGTCGGCCCCATGAGACCACCCCCTGCATTTGAAATAAAATAGCTCTTCATCTTACGGCACATTTAAACAGCAGATGTAATATAATTTTATTTATTTATAAGTGCATTTGTTTTAAAGAGAAGAATAGACAGAGTTTGCATCTTTAAATATTTGGGCGCCACCGTCTCCCACGGTTATTCTGAGTCAAGTATCTACACCGCAGCAGAAATGCCTGTTTCATTGAGGGCATTTTTTGTTTGTTGGCAACCCCTCTATCCGACACCTAGCGAAATAAAATTGCAGAGTGCAATATCTGCAGCAGTTGTTCAGCCACTGTCAGCCGAAGGTCTGATGTGGAAGAGAAATGGCTTTTCCAAGATCCAGCTTCGTGTCTGCAACCTATCAATTCTCTCCTTTCATTCCACATCCACTGTCCTGTATCTAAATGATGTGTATTACTCCTCATACGTGAGGGGGAAAAGCAATTCACCTCCAGTTGATAGATTTTCCTGGTCACAGTACTACCACCTTCCTTCTGTTTGGTACTATAGAATGAACAGACACAATTTACTGATTAAACAGAACTGGTTGAAGTTGAAGGAGCCTGTGCCGGCACCTTGGGAATTTGAAAGCTGCAGAATAAGTGTGAATAAATTTTGCAGACAGCTAGGAAATGTGACAGGGTTCTGTTCAAAAGACAAATTACTGTGTAAAAGGAAAGAGGTAACAATGAGTATTGATTTCCTTTGTGATGGGAATTCATTTAGTCACAACTAGAAACCGATTGGCATATTCTCTCAGTGCACACTGGCTTTCCATTAAAAATCACCTTCCTTGACCTTTTGTCCATTGTTCTTCTACACGGTTGGTTGCCTTTTTGGCACATTTGTGTCATGTCTTACGAATGGAATGGAGGTCAAGACGCTTTTGCGGCATCTAGATGCATCCATTCATTTGCTTATTCAGTTCTCATTACTTGACTAATGAAAACTGAAAATGGTGAAATGTGACCTTCTGTCAGCTCAACAGAGGGATGATAGATTTCTATACGCTTTACCACGCTAGGCGGTACGGTGCAGATCCAGAAGGCAGGAGACACCCTCAGCGTGTGGCCCGGTCATGGTGCTTTATCATCCTATTTCGGATGCGTCCCGACTGTGAATGAGACACAAAGTGGGTTCAGAGATTTTGAAGTGAAATTAGTTGCAAATAATAATATCAAAACAAAACTTCTTAAACATAGATGTGGTCAGGATCCTTAAAATGTTTTGGAAACTGAAGGGAATCTATGATGCAATCCCATCAGTACCATTGCAGCACAAAGAGCATGTACCAATTACGAGAGCGCTTGCCTCTTCACTCATTTCTTTTCTGTCTGATTCTCGCTCTCTCTTCAAATGTCGCACGTTCTTGTCGAGCAAGCTGTGGAGAGTTCACAGTACAGTAAATTAAAGCGCTTCTATCTCACAGAAAGGGCTTCAGGGAACATCTCACGCCTCCGTCACACGCTAGCAGTCCTGGACAGATTAGATACGGTAACCCTACCAAAACTCGCTTTTATCCAATTATCTCTGTTGTTTTGCCGCTATCTGGGCCAACAACAGCCACTCTCTCCTCTCCCTTTCAATCAGCCTATCTCTTTATCTCTCTCTCGCTCTATCTCCACCTCAGATTCTCTTACACCCATACATTGCTGGATCTTTGTAGTGTGTCTATAGAGGCAGGGTGTGCGACTACGATCATATTTAATATGCCGGAGCTGGAGCATATTCACTCTGATCATCTCTGCCACATCACAAGACAGAAATACACTCCCTCTCTCTGCTATGGCAACCCCACATTCAGACTTCTTTTGATTGCTATCCCTTTTAGAATGACGGTGCTTGTAATGCGGTCCCCGCTGACTCGTAGCGGAGCGGAGTAGGTTAGTTACAAAGGCATTAGTATATTTTTAGTGCTCAGTCCTCCAAAATGTAATCTTTTCTCACTTGTATGAATGTGCTCCATGCTGTTTGAAGCTCTTAATAGATTCTTTTCTCCCCACCTTTTTTATGCTATGCGATATCTGTTGCATGCGCTCGCTTGCTTGTATTTTTGGGGGGTCTTTTTTGCATAGTGTGTTTGAGAGTCTGTGTCTGGGTGTGGCATGTGTATATCTCTTTGTGTCTTGATCCTGTGGGTCTGATAGAAAGGGACCCCTAATTGGAGAACTGCGTCCGAACGGAGAGAATGTGGTTCCAGTTGAGAAGCGAGAGAGAGGAGAGGGATTGAGGGAGATGGATCCAGACGTTCAGGGATGGAGACCAGAAGTCATTATCAGTTAGTGTGGAAACTAGCTGAGAGGAACAACTAAATCACACTATCACCACCCACCAAAGCTAAGAATAATGTTACACAGGAGTATTTTTAAAAATACATTGAAATAATATGCTGTACTAAAATTAGTACTTCTGGTCATGTGATTTTTACAATCTGGATTAATGTACAACGAAATAGCTTTTATTAGACTGCTGTGCTTTAGAGTGGTAATATTACAAGTGTATTGTCATGTTACTGTAGTTGTTTTATTATTCATGCATGTTTGCAATTTCATGATGAATTATATTTTTGGGTGATCTATCCCTATAAATTCTTTGTATTATTTGCTTTCTCTTTATGTTATGCCGAAACATAAACAGCCTACAGCTGTACAGCCCACAATAATAACTGCAGAACACTCATCTATTCTGGTTATTATAAGTATATTGTATTTAACATAAGCGTCTTTCATTACTGCTTGTTACCCCTTCACTCCGTGCCTCCTTAACAATACCTATCAACCGTGGTAGGTAAAATCTATGGAATGCAAGACCTCTCGGGGGCTTTTGCTTTAATTTTAAATAATAAAAGATTATTATATCAGCAGTGACATGGGTATAGAATCAAAGATCGGTACTGTACTTTCCCTAGGTCATCCAACACTATTATCATCAAACCCAATGACAAGAGGCTTGCCCATCTTCATTCATCAGTGTTCCACACATGACATTAAACAGCAAACAAAGCTTTAGTCCCATCATGTTCTCATGTGAGTTATGATAACATTGAATAAAATGACTGATTTTGCACCTGATTTTTAATAAGATTATCATTTGATTAGCATTTCGCAATGGAAGTTCACGAATAGTCAATATGTAATAATGTAATTAGTTTCAGTGACAGTAGGAGTACATTTACATGTGAATATTTGAGAGCAAGATAATTAGAAATGCAGTAAGCATGCAAAAACTATTGAGGCAATACATATTTGTGTTCCTGTATTCAACGCATAAGAAATAAAACATTGAAAGAACATTAGAAAGAACATTGAACGTATGTTCACATACTGTATCATGTTAATGAAAACCTTTTCACAGAACTGATCTGAATTTCAATGGTGGTGTTATCAGGGATAACTTATCAATGTTTTTTAAAGGAAAACAATCCAACTCAGAATGAAGTAGCTGCACATATGAGACAGTAATGCCCTCGCTGTGCTCTCAGCAGAGTAATCACATGTGCCCTCCAGAGAGATTAGAATGTAGTGACGCTCACCTTCAAAGCAGGAACGTTATCCCGTGAACCGTGTGTTGATCAATCTCATTTGCCTTGGATTCATGGACCTTTATTGGATGATATTTGTTTCTGTTCCTTTGAGGTTGCTTTTTATTGAGGGAAAATTGCAAGGTGGTGCAAAAAAATGCAGAGAGCGGCTGATCGCAAAATCCTTGAGGGACTGTCTAATGACCAACCTGTGTGTCTTTAGTTGTGAAAAATCACTCTTTCTCAATGCACTTCTGGTAATGTAGAAGTTATAATAGTTAAAAACAATTACTTATGAATCGCAACATGATAGAGATTAATTTTAGCGCCAATGGCTTTTTAATCAGCGTGCCGGCCTGATTGACACTTGAGTTCTGAACCCAACAAGCTTCATTATGCAACGTGGCCTTAGCAAAATGTTAAGTATGTTGGTCTATGATATAATATTGTTCCAGGCCAGACCTGAAATATAATTAGATTTTTTTTAAATTGAGATGGAGAGGATAGTCATAAAATAACCCATTACACAAGCCAGATTCAAATGGCTTGGAGCATCTTGTAAAAACCCAATCATGATATGGCCTTAGCTCACACAAGCAGCGGCAGTCGCATCGGGGGATAAGAAAAAAAATCCATAAAACAAAATGAGATCAGATTAAGAGAGAGAATACTGTTGTGTTGGTGCCCCTATACCACTAGACTCAAGGGAGTTGGAGAATTCCTGTGCGCTCACATCTCAAAGCCACCTCTGTACCTCATGGAATAACACTAGCTCCCCCGCAAACAAATATCTTTGTTGAGAAATGATATTAAAACTCTTGACAGCAGTGACATAAAAAGTATCCGCCCATTGCTGCGTGTAATTCAATGAATAGACTCTAAAACTCACTGACCTTTTGGATGTGGCCCGTGGTTCTGCTCTTTGGCGTGGGTTTGCAACACTGCCCTTCAGTTCAGGCTTAAAGCAGCCGGAGACACTATATCAAAGTGCCTGCAAAATAATGAAGAAACACATGCCAGCCTTTGATCACTTTGGCTACATGCACAGAAAAGGGAGCTATAAACTACATTCATTCTTCATCTTTCCCTACGTCATATTAATATTTAAGCATTAACCAAAGAAGAATTTGTATTTATAGGGCAGTTTGCTAGATTCCTCTTTACAGTTTACAGACACTCTGAACTCATGTTGTATGTACAGTATTTGAAAAAGGTCCAATGAGAAAATCATATTGAACAATACTGCATATACTGTATGATTATATATATGAACACATTCTTTTTGACAGTTGGTGTTCAGTCAGTCAAGACCCTTATTGGGGAAGATTTAAGCAGCAGATGTATAATTACTTGCTACATACTGCACCTTTTCACTCAGTCAGACTGTGTGCGTCATGTGAATAAATTCATTGTCATTGTGCCCAGCGTGAAGTGGAACGAACGTGTCTTCAGCACCCGGTGCCAATTTTTCCACATGTACTGATGAAAAGACACATTTTCATTAATTGATCTGATGTCACTTGAATAAAATGGAAACAGTATAAAATGCTGCATATGTTCAGTTCAAATCAAAGAGTTAATTTACACAAATCTTAACTGCAATTAAAAATGAAAGCTCATCTGAACAGTTTTTGCTGAATTCCGTAAAATGTTTTGTCACAAGACCTGTGTTCTACATGAAAGTGATTGTTCACCCAAGAATTAAAATTCTGGAATAATTTTCTCACCCTTTTATATTTTCAAACCTGTATGACTGTACCCATTCCCTTCTTTTGTATAGACACAAAACCAATACAAGTCAAAGGGTGCCACTATTGTTCAGTTAACAACATTTTTCAAAATACCTTTTTTTGTGTTCTACAGAAGAAAGTAGTACAAAAAACAATACATTTGTCAGAATTGATTCACCCTCAGTTCCTTTAAATATTGTATATGATTGTACTCTTATATGGTACGCAAAATAAAATATTTTGAGAAATGTCTTGATGGTTTTGTGCTAATAAAGTGAAAGTCAATGGGCTCCAATTGATTGACAACATTCTTTAAAATATTGTCTCTTAGGTTTTGCATGAGAAAGAAGGTCATACAGGTTTGGAATGACATGAAGATGAGTAAATGATGAAATCATTTTTTGGGTGAACTAAACTTTTAACAATAACAGTAAAAAAAACATCCGCTGCATTGATAAATAAAAGGAATGGATGTCCTTTCATGGTTTTCATAGGTACAACAACTTTACTGTTTATGTATAACATGAAAAAGTGAAATTTGAAATCAACTTGGTACTAAGACTTAGGAAACATAATAAAATTGTCAAAGTAGCATAAAACGAACATGTATTTGATAAAACCATTATTTGAACTACTGCATGTCAGTACATCTGCCATTGTGGTTTTATTTTATTGCCAATATTCCTACGCATAAAGTATTCTTTTGCTGCAAGCTTTCCTCCAGCCTCAAATATAAATCCACTTACAATTCTTTCAGCCTCTCACAGTTTGAAATCGAGTTTCAGTCCCTAAACCATCTCGAACAGTTCATCTCCTGCACTCCCATCTTAACCCATTTCTGAGGTCAGTAAAGGTCATATTAAAAGGAGATTTTGAGAGCGTTCACCTTTTATTTCCCCTTGGAATGGCGGAGATGCCCGTATCAGTTGCCGTGATTGTAGCAGTGAAAACAGAGCTGACATTTCGAAATGAACCGCGGACTGGAACCACCGCAGTCAAAAGGGGCCAGCACTTTTATGTGCAGAGTATAGTACTTTAGACATTTCACAGACATCAGCTGTGTGCCGTAACTCCATATGGACATAACACTTTCACCTAACCCGAAGTCACATACAGTGCGTGATGACTTGATCTGATGGCTTTTGTGTTCCTTCCTAATAACTATAAGCCCTAATGTTTTAAAAATCAAATTTGAAAAGGACGTTTTTGGAAGTTTTTGAATATAGTCATTATTTATGTTTGTTTGCAGACAAAAAGTATCCTCGTCACATTATATTAATTAATACTGAACCACCGGAGTTGCGATCTACTAACCTTGTGGCTCACGTTAGCCACGGTCGAAGTCCAAAAATTGACATAATGCTGCAATTATGTCAACATAATAGACTGCAATGGTGGAAGCTGTACACCTTGCTCATGTTGGCAGATTGAGTCACTGTTGTCAGTAGAGCACCATGTGATATCAGTGATGTACAGATGTACCCCACATCCCCAGAGATCTCCTGCCCAGATGCCTCATCTTCTTTCCCTGACCGCCTGCACACAGCTGCCTGATCCCACGCTCGCGCAACCAACGGCTGCTAATAATCCGCGACAGGATCCCAAACAACAGACTGTGCGCAGCTTGCGCCCGGGCCGCAATGTTTATAGCTCCTGACACTTGACTCCTGTTGTCCTTGGGACTGATCAGTCGGCTCTTATTCGCTCTGTTGTCATTTTTGTACCGCAGAGACCTTGCTATCACCCCCTGAAAAATCTCAGATTCGTCCATGATTAAAAGTCTGCCACGTTAATCTAATTCCCCCAAGCGGTTCTATTTCATTATCTCGATATAGGAGAACAAGGGGAGCCCGGGTGCTTTGTTTGCAAACCAGGCTGTGGGCTTTCGTGATCATCATTCATTCCTGAAGTGAACATCTCATGACATATGGAGATGTTCCATTGTTGTTGTTAAGGACCAGGTGTCATGGAAAACTTGTTCGCTCGGATTAGTGCTGCTTGTCATGTGGTGCTGGCGTCTGAATGATTTAAATTTCCTGTGATGGTTTCTAATGATGCATAATTTGTGAGCTTGGCTCAAGATGCTCCTGTTTCTGCTTGGACCGATATATAGAATGATTTGTTATGAATAAATGACCTATACTCCCTCTTGAAAAAAAATGTGACTAAACAATTTAAAAGGATAGTTCACCCGTAAATAAAAAATATTTTATTATTCATCACACTCATGTATTTCTTCTGCAGATCACAAAAAAGAATTTTTTGGAAGAATGCTGGTAACCAGACAACATTGACTTCCATTGTATGAACACAAAACATTCCAACATTTTTTTTATTTCACAGAATAAAGAGTCATGACATCAGGGTTGTTAATGGCAAGAGGGTGAATACATTTTATTTTTAGATAAACTGTTAATTTAAGACGGCTAGAACAGGTGGACTCTTCAAAATTATGCTTTCGGTGACTCCTTTTGGGAAAATAGTTTTTACTCGCAATTACTTATTGCATTTCCAAAGATACATAAAAAATCAGCACAGCGTGTCATGTTGATAGCTGAGGTTTGCGGCATGGAACTCCAGAAGGCTTTAGATGGTACAGAAGACATGTTAACGTGTCTACCGTCTTCAGATCTATACACATTTCTTACAAAACCACTTCAGATGCTGTGTTTGCTGTTTTACGAGAACGCAGGTCTTGTGCGGAAAGACAGAGTTCTCTTTTCTGTTTCCATGGTTCCTTGTATTAAGCCTGGTTTTGATAAAGCGAATGCTTCCCCAGGTGATAGAGAGAAAGAAAATTAAAAGAATGAATGGAGGAGCATAACATTTCTCTGCGAATCTAAATGCCTTGTGACAGTTGGGTCCTGTAACAATTGTTCCAAACTATGACTCTCATTTTATTATCTACCAAGAATTATTACATCTTACAATTTCCATCATACTGTGAAAAGTGAACAGCACCCACTTGCTTAATTGCCTCTCACTTCCAAACAAAGGGAGATAGCTTGCAATCAGTTATACTAAAAGAAGAATGCATGTCCTTTCGTCAAATTTAAGGAGGTTCTCTTAAAGAAGTCACACACGTGTTCATTCTGAAGTTGGCCTTGAATGCCGCAGAGAAGAAAATGAGGCTTCCAGCATGGCTAATTGATTCATATGACAATCAGATTGATCCACGTCTTGGTGATTTTTTTTGGAAGGTAAGCATGGCCCTACTCTGAGATTTGATTATAGTTCATCTGCAGTAACCTGGCAGGCACAGAGAACCGAACAGAGGAGCATATTATATTACAAATAGAGCAGCTGTGATGTAATGGCTATGCAATTTATTAATTATTTTTGAACGCTAGGGTAGCTTCCATGGCCTTCGTAGTATATTCTCATTATTCGGTCGAGATAAGAGTTTCAATTCCCATTGGAATTTTGGTTGGAGAATTTCGGTTATTTCCTGCCTAATGATACTCTTGACGTGTAATTTACTTTTACAGAACCTTGTCGGAAGATGCCTTTGAGAGAACCTGCCTTGCAGTTCAAAGGGACGCCAGCCGCAATTACCCCACGACGCAAAGCTTTGAACATGCTCATTGATGGGAACAAAATTTTAATACGGAACAGCAAAACACGGAAGGGAAAGGAGATAAAACTGTAAACAGGCAGGAAATTTGAGTGCTAAGAACTTTCCAAAGATTATTTTTCAGTTTTGACTAACTTTATTTAAGTATCGGCCCAAAAATCATCATTGCTAATTAAGGATAAGATCATGTCATGCTTTTCCTTGATGTTGCTGAGCAAGCAATACCGTGTATGGAGGTTTTACATTTGGTCATACTTTATTTACTTTTCTGTTTGCTCCCGTCCAGCGCACTGAGGAAAGCTCTGTCTTTATTGGCCCTGTAAAGGTTATGAGTCACCATATAAAGCCATCATGGTTAAATCACACCTGTCAAGCCTATGTCACAGTAATTGTTTGCAGAGGCTATCTGAGAAACATTCATTACCGGATCACAGAATGAATCAAGCTGTTTTATGGAGAATCCATCGCCTTTGACAGCTTGTAATGCAGCGCCAATGGCGTAATCTATTTCATATCTAATTCCAAAGTGATTCTTCACAAATGACCACTTTTGCAGAAAACTGTGATGAATTAATCAAACACAAATTTTTCTGCATAGATTGCAAAATATGTCTGAGTATTGGTTTATGGAAATTAAAGTCAGAATATTGGTCTATGGAAATATAGTAAATGAATAACTCTCTCAGAATCCTTGTTTTATCAGACTTGAGAGCAGGGTTTAATTTGTGCCGGATCAAGACGGTTTAGTGCCCGACGCCTTGTAATTGGATTCCGCACCTACTTTAATGGATCCTTTACCTTGTGCATCTTTGAATGAAATGTGTGCTTTGACCCGTATATTGTTTTATCTTAAATCAAGTATAACAATAATAATTTTGTCGATTCCTCACAACAGCAGTTTTTTATGGTCATGTTTTGCCTGTGTCACGTGACACATGCATGCAAGAGAGCTGTTTTGGGTTTATATTAGTTCACTAAAGGTTAAAAACTTTGCAAATTATCATTATTATTGCTATTATATTACTATTGATAATTATATATGACAGTAATATAATGTACTGTACTATTTTATTACTATTACATTATATATTATAATACTATTATGTAATTGATTAATTATGACAGATACTGTACACCATTAAATATTATTATTATTAACATAACACATTTTTAAAGGAACAGGGTGTCACAATAAACTTGTATAGACGGTTTCAGTGGCAACAACATAAACAAACATTATAGTCCTCCTCAAAAAAAATATAACTGTTTAGTAGTTTTAATTAAATTTAATACAATTAATATACAAAAAATATTAATACAAATTTAGATTACGAAAATAAATTAAGAAATGTAATAATTTGTTATATTATAAGCAAACACAGACAGGAAGTTAGCTTATGGCCAGGGCTGGGCATCCGATGAACATGTCTATTGACAATAACTGTTATTTTAAAAACCACAATAATAAATATTGTGTTTATTCTTTACATATGACAATATCCTAAATAATTTATCCCTCGTTTTAAAATCTTGCATTGAGGGCCACAATGGTTACAAACTCTCTCTCTTTCTGCCTTTCTACACTCATCTAAATTTGACTGATAACTCAATTTATTGAAAAGAAATCATTGCAATATATATTGCAACAACATTAAATACCTTTGCTCTTGATAATCACGTAGTAAAAGTCTTATATTGTGACAACCATATCAGAGATCAACCCCTACTGTAGCAACAGTCAATGCACCCGTTGAAAAACATTTTAAACTACAAGTGCTACGATGCAAAACCTCTGCATTGCCCCCACCTGAATCAACAAATCTGTCCAATCTGTCACCACTCGCTTTGTATTGACCTCATATATTACAAAATAAGGACTGCCTGCACACATGCATACGCTCTCCAGATATTAAATGTGATTCTGAGATAATGATGACAACAGAAATATGAAATCCCATTGATCTCAGCCCACTGATCTTGAAGTTGTTTTTCATATTTCTTTCCAGTCCTACACTCCTCTGTACCTAGAGCTGTGTTATTATGATCCTGCATACAGCTCCTTGTAAAGCAGCTCTGGGGGAACAGAGTAGAAGTAGGTCATTAGAATTATTTTACATTTTCCCCCTCATTTTTGCTCCTTTTGGTCTCTACTCTTGTTCTTGGGGGATGGGAGGGGCAGAAATTGGGCCTCTGTATATTCAAAGGGTACTCACGTATCATTTAATCAAAGCCAACGGAATGGTTTTGTTCTTTGAAGTTTATTAGGGCCTGTTTCCATTGTTCATAGGTTGGATATGACCAGCACTTGGCCTCAATGTCAAGTGCTCTGAGAAAGAACCAGCTAGCTAGTTTGCTAAACGATTCAATAGTCTCATTTCAATGTGCATTATAGTCACTCTAACATTAAATTGTTTAGGAGTGTTGACATTAGCTACTTTGTTTCAATGGCTTTATGTAACTGTAATAGTAAAGTATGGAAATAATGTAAATGTGCATATTGCAATTGTTATTTTTATATATATTTATTGATTTTGGGGAGTTTTCTTCTCCCCATGACGCATTGCGCGAAAGAGGGGAGAAACTTCCGGTGCAATGTAAACAAATTCTGCCGTATTTCAAAGGATTCGTTTATAGCAGAATGTGAACTTACACACTAACAGCACTTCATCAGCATTCTGTCTACTACTTTATAGAGGAATGGGATGATGATTTTAATACCTGACGATGGATTTCCATCAACTTATTTTTAACTCACGTTTAAAACTACAAACTCTCTTTTGAACTTCTTAAAGTGATGTTTCATGTTCGTTATCTATTTGCTTGAGATGAGTGATCCACATTCTACATCACAGGAGTAGTCCGTTTAACTTTAGATCTGTGTGTGAAGCGCTCTTTTTAAGGTGTGAAATATGCTTTGCCTTGTTAAGTGTGGGTTCTGCTCATCAGTTTCCAAATTATTTTTTAATAGATTCCCACATGATACCAAATTACAATCCAAAATATGAATCACAGTCTCATTTTTCTCTCATCAAAAGAAGTTGTTCAACCTGGCAGCTGCTTCACCGGAAGTTTTTAATTTTTCAGTAGCACCCTCCGGAAACTTGTAGATAGTGCTTTTGACTTCTTTAGCAGTTCGAGTGAAAAAGAATTTAGCTCCATACACAAACTATGCTGTTATACCTTGTTGTTACCTGGTTCATCTCTGCGTTCCAAGCCACATAAATGTAAAAAAGGGTCACTGTTGTTTGACTCTCAATGTTCCAGGAAGTAAATCTCAATCCATTTGACTGCTGAGTTAACATACTAAAAGCATTTTCTGAAAGCCCTCAGACCTTTGTGTTTTCACCTTGGCCTATATGTGACGTGTGTGGCATATGTGTCTCCTGGCCCGTTTCTCTGTGTCATGCTGTGATTAAATGGTTGTTTCAGTGGCTGGGTCATAAGGCCTTTTGACATTATTAAGACAGAAGTGGCTGGCAGGGGCCGGCTGGCGCGATTGGGAGGATTAATTACAGCCCGTCTCATTTCGACAGAGTCTCTCTTATTATTATCGATTTAGGTGGTGGAGATGAGACTTCGAAGATGCTGCTCATTTGAAGCAGAACGCTGATGCATAGGCAGCGCTAGCAGCTATCAAGTGGAGCTACCCATTCATTATAGAGTGACTGCGGAGCCCAACCAGAGATTAAACCCCCTCGCATCACATTCATGTGCGCACGCTACGCTAAACAACGGCGCCTTATATGACTGATGCAAGGCGAGAAGAGATTCTTCCGTCGGACGCTGTCAGAACAGCTTGGGGCTCTCAGTCACCATCAGCCATCGCAGCAGGCTCAAAGCTCACAGGGGAGACATCCCATTGCTTGAAGGATAGAAAAGCTTATTGAAGTTAAGGGAAATGTATTATTACTTACATCTGGCTCAAACACACCCTAATTTACAGTACCCTGAATCCTTCATGTCATGTGTCTGAAACCAACCAATAGGCATTGGACACATGGGAGGATGTTATTGCATCATTGTGACATCATGATAGTGGATGTTTAAAGGTTTCATGCTGAATACAACTTACAGTAAGCTCTTTCACAAGTCAATAAAATTTGTTCAGATAATTTAAATTTTCGATTTGATTCATATTTATGAGATGAACCTCATCATTTTTCTGTAAATAAACTTAATGTTCTAGGTGGATGAAGGCACCATGTATTTTAGACAGTAAAGAAGTGGTCAAGCTTACATTGTTCTGCTGAGTCAAGACAACAGCCTAGACTTTGTTTGTATCTGCTCAGCTTCATGTAAAAAAAAATCTTTGCATCACTTCCCTTTTTGTAATGCTCACTTGAATATTACATCATCGGTTAACAAGGAATAAATACTGTATAACTATAAAGACATGTGACTTTGAACAGTGTGTGTAATCCAGTGTGTTTGCATAGCTCTATATAGTTCCACTGTTTGATGAATAGAAACAAAGTTCATTTTCAGTGCTAGACCGCATTACATTCTACAATGTAGCTGTTCCTTAAGTTTATCTTGTAATAAACTCGGAACATTCATTTAAGTGAGATTTCCACACCGTGGAGTAGGGAACACGTAAAATGAAAAGACGCACCCGTAATGGCCTCATTTACATGACTCTGTAAAGATGCAGCAACACACTGTAAGTGCTGTAATTCACACTCCCGCTATCCACCCTGCCAATGAAGGAATTAGCAAATTAGTCATTTTTCAAAATAAACGTCACTGTCATCCGTGGGTAGCTTTTAATCTTATTTGTTCCAGCTCACATTCTATTGGGGTTTTACAAGTGTGCCACTGAATGAAAGCATGCGCTATTAACTCACTGTGCGTGTATGTTTTTATGTTGATTTATTCTGAGACCTATTTACTCGGCACTGTGTGATTGTACAACAACTACATCATACAGGTTTTTGCATATGCGTGTTACATGTCGTTTCCATTTGTGTTTCTGCATATATGCATGTATTGTGCGAATTTAAGTCCAATGTCGGTTGAATTTGAACAGAAACAAACCTCAGTAATGACATAAAGCAATGGGAAAAAAAGGAGAAACTGCATGAAAATAATATAATATCAGACTTATTTTATCATATATTGATTTTTGAACTGATCCTACAGTGTTGTTTAAACATGAAAATGAACTTGTATTCTTTGCAGTACACAAGGTCAGCAAACATTACATCCTTTTTGTTGTTTAGACCAGTTTGTCTGATTTCTGTTTTCTACAAATACAATATTTCCATTTCGAATTTGTGAGTAATGTTGTAATGTGCTAGTTCACAGAAGGAAGCAAAAATGATTATTTTACAAGAACATGTACATATAAATATTTAATGAATAGTAAATGTATTTTTACATGCTGCATCTCAGCTTTAGTGATGTGCAATAATAATGACAATTCCCGCATAAAATTATTTATGATTATGTATGCGTAACATGAAAATGTATGCTCCAAATGAATATGTATGCATGTGATGACTTTGATTTTCCAGCCATTCTAAAAATCAACATTCGCACACAACAAATCAATAAAAGCCAAAGAATACGAATGAAACCGGTTAGCCGTGGAAGGAAATGGGGTGAAATCCGTCCCTGAAAGTGTTACTCTATTTTTGACAGGTTGCAGTAGAACTCGGCCTCTCAGCTAACTTGCACCTTACTAAAGCTGTGTTTTCTCGAGTGGTTGGGGAAGGCTTATCAAGCTCAGCTTCATCAAGCAGAAAAACGTCCCTCTAATTGCTGCATGCTCCCTGTGATTTATCCAGCTCCCGTGTCGTGTCTCTGAAAAGCCAAAGAAAAACATACGCTGTTCCCTTCATAACCCTCAGCTGATTGCAGATGATAATTACACCACTCTCCCCCTCCCTCACAGTAGGAGGGCAACCTTAGGAAAATAAGCAGCTGTCAAATGGAGGCACATCTCCTATGACTACTTGTCGGTGGAATTTGACACCCTTCTTTTTTGCTTTCTTTCATATTTTTTTTGCCTTGTCTTATATCTTTCTTTGCCTCAATGGGAGCTTTGCAGCTTCCCGAGGGAATGTGCAGCCTCGGGTCAAGAGCATTTGATAGTAGTCTTTACTAGAGAGTTCTTCTTTAAACTCCTTGCCCCAAATATGGATGGAAACCAGCTTTTAATTCACCCCTTTGCATACGCTAGGCATGCGTGTGAGCAATCTCACATTGTCTCTTTTATTAATGTAACCCCTTTTTCTCCCAGTGTTGGCCAGGGGCTTGTTCCCATAGAGGTGAATTTACAGTGAAGATAACTTTGGTACTATAGTCACATAAGACGCTTATAGATCCCTCATGTATTGAACAGAGAGGATAAGGCTGAATTTTGTAGTCTTGTTGTAGTCAACTTATCATTTTCTATGCTTTTTAAAAAATAATTCTCTTGCACAGGCTTTGTGTCTCGTCTACATAGCTCCCAGGTTACTTGCTGTAACTACAGTGCGCTTGTGGTATGTTAGAAATTGGTGTTAAACAGTTACATTAGTTAAAAAAAACTGTAATTATTGGATAGGATTGTACATAATGAAGTGATGAATTTTATGACGCATTTCACTTTAATGAAATATTGAATAGAATGCTGTATTACTCGGTCTGTGAGATACAATCACAAAGAATAATTTTGTCCCACACCAAGACAGAATCATCAAACACAGCATGCTCATTACAGGTGTATTTTCAGATACAGTTACCTGTTATACAGAACACTGTAAAGTGTAATGCGGTACTGTGCTGTCGTCAGTGGAAAATTGTATCAAGCATGTTGCTCTCAAGACTCACACAAACCTTTCCTTAACCCTTATACAATTAAGCGCTCTAATCAGGTTGGTCGTCGGAAAAGAGAGAATTCTGGGGTTCCCATCCTGCCCTCTAGAGGAGACAATTCAGCCAATAATGGAGATAAATTCCATTTATGTCAGCAATTTAGACACAACAGGCAACAAAATCCCACCAGAAGGGATACAATTAATCACAACAGGCGAGATCTGTGCGGAGAGGGCTTGCTCTCCAGCAGTCTGCAACGTAAACTACCCTTGCATCATTATTACAACTGGAAGCAGTTCCAGTAGGTTATTACACTGTTTCAAAGTAAAAAAATGTGGTTGCTTGAAATGGCTTTACATTGAAGTAAGGCCTGAATACGATTTGTCTTATAAGCTGCAGATGGTATACAGTAGTTTTGAGTGGTTTGCTATTATTTAACAACTGTTCAGTGTGAATTGTTTTCCAATCAATGTTTCAACAGAAACGATCTGCCCACGGAAGAGTAAAATCACTCCTTTAAAAAATTAATTGAGTGGGAGTAAACAAGCGGATCATGTCAAAATACATTTGCAAAATGGTTCCGCCAGCCAGCCAGCAGGGTATGTTTTGTGGTTTTCCGTTGTGTTCTGCTACTTCAAGTGGAGCTAGTTGATGGTGGTCTAGTGGGTTAAACCACTGAACTGGTAAATCAAAGGTTGCTGGTTCGATCCCAGCAGCCACCACCAGTGTGTCCTTGAGCAAGACACTGTACTCCATGTTGCTTCAGGGGGATTGTCCCTGTTATGAGTGCACTGTAAGTCGCTTTGGATAAAAGCGTCAGCCAAATGACTAAATGTATATGTAAATGCAGTGTACATAGTTATTATGGAGAGAAAGATGAGAAAATATGATGCAGATACAATTTTTTTCTGGTTTGATTATTGACACTGTTTAAAGTAATGTTTAGGCACTGTATGTTGGAAAGGTGTGAATGAAGCTTATAAAAGAAGCATATTATATGTAAAGGAACTATATCTTGACCTTTCTGTGAACTTCTTTCCCCAAGGAGACTATGTAGTTCCGAAACTGTAGAGCAGTTTGTCCCTTAGGAGTACTATAAAAAAAAGGCGAATCCCATGCAACGGGACCCACTCTGTATGTAGATAGAAATAGCTCATTCTAAGGTAATAAAAACATAATGCTCCATTACACAAGGTCTTTATACACCTCTGAAGACATAGTTATGTATATTATAATGCATTTCTGTCAAAATTACTAACACTTACTAGCACTTTAAATGTGTTTTTATAATAAAGGCTGTTGAATAAAAGTAAGAAGAATGTATATTTGTGATTGTAATTATAGTACTTTTATACTGTATGTTCAAGACTTTTATATATTTATACGACCTTTGTTTTGATTGGCGATTGTCCTTGTATTATTGCAGTTCACGCATCATCAGAGCGAACCAAGGAGCTGAATACTAATACCAAATATGTAAACTAGGCATGTTAATGGCTCATGGTTGTGACAACTGTTTTTGTAGTTTAGTTTTCATAAGTGCTCTGCTCTGGATAAAGTAAGGTAAGTATGAGTACATCAAATGCTACTATTTCAAAAGATGTAAAAGACAAGGACAATACATCAAATACACTGTACAAGAATTGTAATAGCCAATTATAAACAGACCCATACAATTATGCACTAGACAATGTTCTGTTTCTTTATAGTTCATGTGATTTGTGCGTGTCAGACTGTCAGTGAATAAAGATAAGTCACTGTGCACTAAGAGTGGAACTTTTCACTAAAACAAACAGAAAATATGAATGCAACTCACGACAGCTGTGCCCATGAGCAATATGCAAAGCTAATATTTTCTATTTCCTCATAAATTATGCGAGAATACGTCAAAATGAAATAATCCTGGACGAAATTGCATTTTTGATTTGAACTAGACATTGTTCTAAGGCTTCTGGAAATGTGCATAAATGAATAAAAAAAACGTTTGAGACCGGGTTTAATTTACTGTTTAATTCATGAAGCTCTTGATGTGATTTTGTTAAGGACCATCTTCGGTTTTTCTATTTGCACCCAAATACGCTCTCTAAACCCCTTTGCTCTGTTTCAGAAATTGCCCCTTTCAGCACTACACAAAAGACATCACTCATAACCCATGTGTTCTATAAAAAGTGCAATCACAGCCTCTCTGATCACCACTCATGTCCCCTCATGTCAATCATATTTTGTCTTTATGTTTCAATAAATTTCTGCAGCGAGAAGGCTGCGTGGTTCCCACCCCTGTGCTTGACTTTGTTAGGCAGTCCCATAAAGGCATAAAAGCCGCAGGACCTTCAACTGTTTGTGCTCTTTTGCTTGAGGTTCAGTTAAAAGGAAACCATATTAAGTAGTGTTCCAGATTTTCAAGATGCGTTGTTATGCTTCAGAAGCTTGCTATTTATATTAACAACCCCTGTGTGTCAAGCACCACAGGATTTGTTTTAAGTCAGACAGTAATCCACTGTATGTAAATACCCTCGCTTTTGATGTTGTAATAGAATGCCAGATTGAAGACTGCTGGTACAAATATTAAACAAACGACAAATGTTTAGTTTGCAAAATGTTTCTAAATGCAGCCCACATTTGGTATTCCAGAATTACATGAGTCTTGAGATGAGGTACAGTCATCAGGTCAACCAACAACTGAGCAAGGGTTTATAACTTGTTTCATGCATCTTTTAAGGGATAGTTCACCCAAAAATAAAAACTGTGTCATCATTTGCTCATCCTCTTGTCTTTTCAAACCTGTGTGCCTTACTTTCATCTGCAGAACACAGAAAAATATATTTTGAAGACTGTTGGTAACCGGACAACTGAGGTCCGCTTTCACTTGCATTACATTTGTGTCCATACAATAGAAGTGAATGGGTACCGCCATTGTTAAATTACCAACATTCTTCAAAAATAGATTATTTTGTGTTCTACAGAAAAAAGAAAAGTCATACAGGTTTGAAATGACAGAAGGGTGAGGAAATGTTTACATAATTGTCCTTTCTGGATTTTTCTCATACTTAAGAGATACTGCACTAACATCCTATCTGTGCTTAGATTAAAATTCATATATGAAGCCAATCTGTTGCTTTTTATTATTATGCTTCATGAACATGTTGTAGCAGCGTCAGTGATAAAAGAGACCCTCCCCTCAAAATCGAAACACAGGTGCCCTTGAGAACAATCACATATTATTTTGATATATTGAGATGTATAGGGGGCTTCTCAGCTTGACACAAAGCTGTTGTTAAGTGCCTGCATTCCCTCATGCAGGGATTTTATCTATCTGCTGTGTAAATTAGTTCACAGCATCACACCACATCATTTCCTTTTTGTGCTTTTCTTTTTACCCCACATATTAATTCAGTTGTTTAATTTTGCACATAAACACATTAAAGCACAAGTAGCTGCAAATCAGCTTGGATTGACTTCATTGTAATCTTGAGATCCAGCTGTAGCTACAGAACTTCCGATGTAGGAGTCATATGAAACATATGAGTATTTTTTTACCTTTCAGTTATATTGAGTTAAATCAAATCAGGGTCACTTTTTTAGCACACCCACCTAATCAAGCAATACTGGTTTCATTTGCTGAAAGCTATCCACCTATTAAGTATTATTACATGGCAATTGTTTCCTACTGTCTCACAGTATGGGTGAACGAGAGGGATGTTATTATTATTGCAGATCACAGACGTTTTCTTAGCAGCGTTACGGTGGCACATTCTCACCTACGATGAGTGAGAGACGCGGGATTTTCACAAGACATCAGATCATGTGAATAGGCCGGGCTTCCCTGTTTCTCAATGTAATGAAATTGGGATCACGTCAGTAGCACAGAAATATGTTTGTGGGCTTTAACTGATGATAGCAATCGTATGTTATTTACTGTCCATCTCGTAGAGTTTGACAAATTTGATTGTTGACTCGATCATTCCTGACTGATTTACTAGAGTTTCCATTATGTGCCGCACTATACAGAAGCATTTGGGTGACATTCCAACATTTGACTCAGCAGTGTGTTTTATGGTAAACTGATTCCAATTAAAATACAAATGCTTTTCTCTCCCCTGCAGTCGTTTGGACTGGAGACCTTTTGGGAAAAGAGTTTTTGTGTTTCTTGCTTTTAAATCTGCAAGTTTCCATACGTCCTGAGCGATAAAGAAATTTAGTCTGAAATGCAATCTGCCCCTGGTGAAGCTATTCCCTTTTAAGATTTGTTGTAAATCAATATTTAATAAAGAGTATTAAAGAAGAAGAAAATGATGATGGCATCCTGGGAGCTGAGTTCGGTTTTATGAGCATCATTTTCACAAACCACAACAAATATATACTCACTCACAAATTAATAATATATATTAGATGCAGCAACATGTTTACTGCATATATATATATTTGCGTTTACATGTTTCAGTTGTTTTTTGATTTGTCGCAAATAATAATGCTTATATGTGCCCCTCTCATACAAGGCTTGAGGAACGATTAGTTGTATTTAGCACAACCAAATCATTTTAAATTTCAATTTCTCAGTCATGTGTAAGATTTTACATTCAATTTTTCTATAACAATTTCAATTTTTCAGCTGATTATTAGGGCCGATAAAAAGAGGACAGGGAAATGCAATGAATTTGTGCTCTTTACATAGAAATGTTAAGAAACATAACCAGTGTGATGTTTAAAATTAATAGTCATTATATAAATTAAACTATTAATTTATATTAATATATTCTATTAATATGGCTTAAATACTGAGTTAATCTTAAGAATCTGTATCTGCAGATATAACTCTGAACAATCTTTATCTGTGGAGAAAGTTTTTTTTTATCATGCATCTCTAGTGTTTACCCATAATGTTATGACTTTTTACAACACATCTCTCAAGCGCATGAAGGACATTTTAATACAAAAATATGTAAAATATGCAATTTTATAAATTTGCGGTAAACAAGCTGGGGACAATCATTCTTATGGATATGCTGTTTCCTTTGTTTCAGGACTATGGCGAGAAGGGAAAAACCTTGGCCAAACACTTGGAGGACCTCAAGGCAAACTTCTACTGTCAGCTGTGTGACAAGCAGTACTACAAACATCAAGAGTTTGACAACCATATTAACTCATACGACCATGCTCACAAACAGGTAATGGGCCTGTTTTCAACCTCTTGAGACTTTCCCTGAACGCAATGCATTGGTATAATAGACTGTTTTAGAAGATGACAGCCAGAAGATTGAATAGCACCTCCATGGCTTTAGCCCTCCACAAGAGAGCAAGTGGACAACTAGTGGTCTTATAGCGTTTTAATAAAGGGCCCTATAGAATCGATCACAAACAGACAGGACAACTGCTTTGTTATTGCTTGTTCAAGTTGCTTTTTGCTTACCTGAATAACATTACATTTCCCAGCATGTTGTAAAGAAGAGGTATTCTTTAAACCAGCAAATTCATTGAGCCATAATGCATAAATTCATGCCTGAAAGGCTACCAAATACTAGGTTCAGCCCTTTTGGCAAGAATAGTTCACTTTGTGTGCAGTCGGTCCTGCCAGTATCAAAATGCGCTGAGCTGTTTGAACATTATACACAGTGCGATGTAGGAAACCTTGGAATGTTTAATAACCGAACAAAGGTACCAGTGCAAACAGACCTTAAAGAGCAACAAGAATCCGTGTTTGCAGACATGGAAAAAAAAGAAAAAGACAAAGGTGTCAATACTTCAATGCAGTTTCACATTCACTATGTTGATTTAAGAACTGCCTGGTGTCCGAAAATAGAAGTGTAACCTTTAATAGCAAGTTAAAGCTTTAATTCCACCACTTGTCCTGCTGTTTGATATCGGTCCTGACCTCTGTGCTCTGACTCACTCAGAAACTAAATGCATGGAGTCTCTGGGGCCTGCTGCGCTGTCAATAACAGGGCTCACTGAACTATTGACTGAACACCATCTACAAACCCTCCACCCATGACCTTGCTATTGAACACCACAACGGGAGCGAAATGAACGAATTGCGAAGGGAAAAGCCCCTCCCACTAGTTCACGTGATATGGGCTCATTGTGTCAGTCAGAGTTGTCCATGACACAGTTTTGGCCCCGGCGTCCACCGTAGTTTAAAACAATCTCGAAGCATGAGCAAACACCGAAATTTGGCTTCTCAACAAACGGGATTGATAGATGAGGAGCGTAATTTCCCAGCAGCCCTCAAGAGCTGGCAGAGCATGTCATGTGAGAATATAATAGAGTATGGAAGGCCTACGGCCCCACAGGAAGCCCAGAGCTACAGAAAAAGCCTTGTGTTCCTGTCAGTGTGTGAATTATCACTACCAAGCCTTCACTCTCTCTCTCTGACCGGTCTCAATGTTACTTTTAATTAAGAATAAATGTCCAGTCAAAAAAGAAACAGCGTGTTTAAATTTTCATTTCTTCTCAAATGGCCTGTCACTCACGTCTGCAACCCCCACAAATGAAAGGATATCTCAGGGTATTACGAGAGTATCTCCCTCCCATCATCCCCATCCTGTAAATGATGTAACCACATCCAGATTATCGGCTCATTTCTGAGATTCTCTCACATTAACAATCAATGGAAAACAGCTCCTCCACGTGAACCTTTTAGCTATTTTCTGTGAGGCTGACTGACATTGAAGCGATACAGTAGAACAGGGATGGGTTCGCTCACACTGTGCCAGGTGCAGGTGCGTGTAGAGACCCCATCCTGATGGGATCAAACTAGTTACCCCGGTGTGCCCACTCCGCACCGAGAGGCCCTTTAACATGACAAAAATATATCTGATGTGACCGCTTTGCTTTCCCCAGACTATGAACCCGTGCCACGGTAAATGCAATCACTGAAGCCTTCTCAAATAGGCGAGGTTACAGCACCACTGAACTGTATAACAGTGTAACCTGAGTGGAATGCTTAATGTTGGGGCAGATGACTCTTCCTGGCTGTTTTTTTTTACCAGCTGTTACTATCAAGTAAACACATTGACCTCAGTATGTTCCTTGGCAAAGCACGGTCTGCCTTACTATAAAGGTGCATTTCTATAAGACACTGTCCTCTGTCTTAAAGCTAAGCATCAAGTATTAATGGATTATGAATAAAAGCTTTTATGATTAATTGGATGTGATAACTGTTCTTAAGCTGGCTGTTGCTCTGAGACGTCTGGTGCTTTTAAAAGCAGTGTGGTCTTTAAATATCAATAAATATCATATCCTTGTGAATTATTAATGAAAGTTTGTTTAGATTATCTCACTGATTTAATATTAGTCTATACAATACATATAGATGTAATCCCAATCAATACATCTCACTGCCCGGGATGCACTTATGACCCTCAGACACTCGTGGCGATTTGCATCAATCTTTCATTCAAGGCATAAGCATCTTTCAGAGCAGCATACACATACATATTAGCGTCGCTGAGTTTTGTCTAATATAAATAGGACAATTTCATGGAGTTCAGCAACCTCATCCTCTGCTCCTTTTCATTTGCACAGAAAATGGGTTTGATGAAACATAATATTGGTGTTTGAACGCCTTAATTACCTTTCTCTTCTCTTAAAAAGATTTGTAATCTTTTTTAGTGTATTCCTCAATGGCTGATACTTCATAATAAAGGGTCGTTAAAGCAGAGGGAAAGATTCATGATCTCAAAGAGGATTATTATTCAAATGTCGCTTTGGCGTAATCGACATACTGAAATAAGGTGAATGAATAATAGGTTCTTTGTCACCCTACAGAGGCTAAAAGAGCTGAAGCAGAGAGAGTTTGCCCGCAACGTGGCCTCAAAATCTAGGAAGGATGAGAGGAAACAAGAGAGAGCCCTCAGACGCCTACATGAGCTCGCGGAACAACGCAGAGAGGTGCAATGGTAGGGAAAGTTTTGTTAAATTTCCTTTTGTACTATGTATAAACTGTTATAAATAATCTTTGAAAAAATTAAGAAAGCACTCCAAAATAATTTTCAGTGTATCGGAATCTACTTGGTTTGTATTTAGGTAAAATGTGTGCTCTGTTCTGTAAAGTACAGTTCTCATAACATTTCACTCAAAATCCAATGAAAAAATATTAGCATTTATTTGCAGAAAATGAAAACTGGACAAACTAATTAAAATAATATATTTTGATGTAAGATGCAATTAACTGAAAATTTTATGTTTTTAGATCTTCAACATGGAAAAAATGTTTGATGTTTTAGTCACTAAACAAACATAAGCAAGACATTTTAGACACTATCCGTCTCAAAAATGTTGAAGGCCAGTTTGTTTTTCTTTTGAACATTCATGTTAAAGGGATACTTCACCCAAAAATAGAATTCTGTCATCATTTACTCACCTTCAAGTTGTTCCAAATCTGTATACATTTATTTGTTTTGATAAACACAGAGAAAGTTATTTGGAAGAATGCTTATATCCAGACGGATTTTGCCCCCCTTTGACTACCATAGGAAAAAATACAATGGTAGTCAAAAGTGTCCCAGAACTGTTTGCTGTCCTATATTCTTCAAAATGTCTTCATTTGTGTTCAACAGAACAAAAAAAATGATAAAGTAATTTTTCCTACTTATGGGGGTCAATGGGGCGCAATATCTATTTGGTTACAAGCATTATTCCAAATATCTTTCTCTGTGTTCTTCAGAACAAAAGATTTGGAAAAACTCGAATGTGAGTGAATGATGACAGATGTTTCATTTTTGGATGAAGTATCCCTTTACGATAACATGTATTCTCCGGTTTTGGTTTTAAATGAAAGCAACAGTAAAACACCATATTGTGAGCCTCACAGAATATTTTCTTCCTCTCTTTTTTTGTTGCAGTGCTCCAGGAAGTGGCCCAATGTTCAAATCTACCACGGTGGCGGTGGAAGGTACTTTCAGGGAGTCCTGCTGTGATGATTCCCAGGAAGAGAACCAAAGCTTTGCAGCTCAGGACACAGGGGGTCAGATCCATTCCAGCGGCTGTGGTTTAGCTAGTAAGCAGTCACCATGGCCATACAACGGGAGAGCGAAAAAGCAAACTTTTAGAAGCAAAATTGCATTCTCTTTTTCCTTTCCAAAGAAAGCATCTGTTAAGCTTGAGTCATCAGCGGCGGTTTTCTGTGAGAGCACAGAGGAGGGATTGATGAAGCGGAGCCACAGACAAAGACTCCAAACACCCCCTGTCGAGCTTGACCTTCCCAGTTCCCTAAATTGTGAGGAGGCAATTTACCACACTGGCACACAGCAGGGCCAGCCCTTCCAAAAAACTGGCAGGGTGGGGAGTCAGGGGTCATCGGATATATCTGTGGGGACGGAGAACCCCTCATCAGCTGACTCAGATTTGTGTGCGTTGCTTGTTTATTCAGAAGATGTGCCCAGTACCTCAGTCTCACTGTTATCCACGCCCCCTTTTTGTTTAAACAATGATATTGTTCTCGACTCTGAGGACTCTGTTGAGAGCCTAAAAAGTGGTATTGCTGAAATACACCAGACCTCACAGGAGGGGACAGTAGAGGAGAGCAGCAGAACAGAGGAGGAGCACTCAATCACCAGTGATCCCTCGGAAAAGAGTTTCTCAGATGTATCAGCAAAGAATGATTCTCTTCAATCACAAGTGCAAAAGGAGGATGCGACTACAAAGACATATTGCCCTTTTACGAAGCCCAGCCAGCCTTTCTTCTCTGTCCTAAGCAGGGATGGTAACACCATTTTCCAATGGCCTTCTGAGATGGTGACCTTCACAAGGACAGAGCCGTCCCTGTCTTTCAGTTGCAACCCGCTCCACTTTGATTTCAAGAGGTCACGGATTAGAAGGTCCGTTGACACTCAGGAGAGGCCTGAGCCCAAAGCTGATGAGGAATTATCTGTCTGCTCAGGTTTCAAATCCTGCCACTCTGACAAGCACATTGAGGAATCAACAGCCAGCATAAGAAACAGTCCCAGCCGAGGACCTGAAAGCAAGGTCAGGAAGTGTCATCAGTATTCAAGTGACACAGAGAGTTGTGTCAGGCTTAAAACATATGACAGGTGTAGACACTCTAAAGATCGCATCCACACAAGCAAAGTTCGAGTCAGGGATCGACGTCATTACAGGAGCCACGCCAAGAGGAAGAGGCGGCGTCGGAAGAAGAGAAGAGAGCGACACTGGGAGACGAAGAGCAATGTGGTAAAAGGTATGAAATTCCACAGACAACCGGAATGTTTGGAAGGACTTGATAGCCAATTTAGAGGGACCACTTCACAGCAAGTGCACCGATTAGAGAAGTCAAAGCAATCAGCTCAAAATCAGGCCGAGGACAGCAGCACAGCTCCCGAAGTTGAGGGGGGGGTGGGAGGTGAGAGGCAGGAGGCACCAGCCGAAGAAAATGGCTCAGCGTGCTGCATCATTCCCTCTGATGAGTTCTGCGTCCATGGTGAAAAGGAGCTTGGGAACAGCAGGAATCAGCCTGACAATCCAACTGCAGGGGAGCTAACACTCACAGGACAGTGTTCACACAGCCAAGATTCATCTCACAGTTCCAACGTAGATCAGGTAAACCAAAAAGAGTTGTCTCAACCACAAGAGACTGACCAGAATGAACCATGTGTGGGAGAAAGTTTGAAAAGACAACGTAGGGATTCTCAAAGCGATGAAGATGCGTCCAAGCCAGTTGAGTTTTGTGATCAATGCTTATTAGAAGAAAATACCTCTGCAGGTACAGAACTCACCTGTTGTGAACACGGAATGAGAAGGAAAAGACAGAGATGGTCACGTGTGGAAGATCAAACGGCATGTCTTGCAAATGAATGCGCTATTGTTAAAAACAGTACTCTGAATGAACAGGACAAGACTACGCAGTCGCCAAGCATGAATTGCCTTGTTTTTAAAGGCAAGTGTGACAGCTCAAATGGGTCAGACCCCATCTCATGCAGTATTGATGATGGAGAAAGCGGTGAGGTTGATTCTCTGACATTTACTTCCATTAACTGTGCACTGGGTCATACTGTGGTGGATCGTGGTGACTGGCAGTCGAGCACCTCCTCTCAGATCAATGCGTCATGCACCAAGGGCAGTCTATCTCTCGAGATAGATTTAAAGCACTCAAAAGAGCCAACAAAGGAGAACAGTAACATCAACAGAAGTGAGTCTAAAGCAGTTCAAACTGCCGTAAAGAATTGTAACAAGTATTCAGTGGCAGCTCAGGCCTGCCTGGTCAATGTGAGAGAGTTAGCCCTGCAGAGGACCGAGAAGGCCACTCATGATAAATCATGTCAGCATAGCATTCAAACCCCACAGCAGAGATTTCACCTAGGCGTTCAAACTGAGGAGATGTTAAGTAGGGACTGCTTCCACACCACCAGCAACCTGTTTCAACACCCTCCATCCTTCCAGTCCCCCTCGGACAGGATGAACAGACACTGTCTCCTGCAGATCCAGAGCCACGGACAGGTGCTACACCAGCAGGTGTTCCCCACCAAGCTGAAATCTGTCCTGCCCAGGCCACATCTGCCCATGTCATCTGCTGTTCTCCATCCAGTTCACTTGTCATCCTCCGTGCCTTCTGGCTCCATCACAATACGTCACACCATCCTGCAGCATCATGCCCCGTTTCTGCCCCAGCAGCCCCCTCTTTTCCCCCACGTAGTGCCTGTTTCCCGATATCCCCTGGGACCAGAGATCTGTCCACCTGCTCCTCCTACCTTTGTGACTTCACAGGTCGTGGCACCACCTTCAACAATTCACCCTATGACCGTGACGTTTCACACCCTGCCTCGACCTGCTGTGTTTCCTCCCATGTTACCTCCTCATCCAACCGTCATTCCCCTGCAGCCTCTCTTCTAGTTTTGTACAGATTTGTTTGCTCTGCTGTATCTGCAGTATTGCCACCTTAGTTAGAATGTTGAGATAAGAAGGAAAGTCTCTGGGTAACAAGAACAGTATTTTGGAAAGTTTGGAAATATTGCTCATTGTGTGCCATTTTGTCAGTAGAGATTGATGAGGAAAACAACACTTTTATTAGGAAGTGTATAACTTACCTACCTGATTATTCTAATAATAATTTATATAAAAAATGATTTGATGATCGTTATATAGAATTGAACAGATTTCCATCACCATAGTTTTATCACAGACAACATTCAAATGCAAATTTTAGGTGCACATCATATAGTAGAAAGAAGTGATTAAATTCAACGAATATTTAAATATTTATGCTGTAGTCTATATACTCCTAGAGACAATATCAAATTGTTCTAATAATATTAAAACTACACTGACAATAGTGTATATGATGGTTGCTATTGTTCGCAATCAGTAGTAATATGAATACTGTAAGTCCCAGTATCTGACGTTTACAGAGATCTATAGTAGAACAGCAGAGAATTTATGTAACCAAGACATTCATCATGTGTGCCAGTTTTTAAAATGATTCACCCTGGTATTAGTGTAAGATAGTATTTTCTTTAAATATACATCTGCTGAACCGGTCAAAGGCTAACAGAATGCAGCAGAATAGCGCTACACACTATGCTACATCAGCACTGTGTTAAACACATACATAGTGCTCATTTATATGAGTAGTTTTTATGCAAATGAAAAGCCCATAGCATGTTATGGGAATGCTGAATGTGACTGTTGAAAGCTGAGCAGAAATGGACAAAATACATTTCTTATTTTGCTAATTCAGAACCACTGGATGGGTTATGTGTGGATTTATATGTACTTCAAATTGTAGATCTTATATGCTGTTATCTAAGTATTTTGAAAAGAAGCACAAAAATTGCCAAGTGCAACTCCTCACATGGTTGTTTTATATATCCCTCATAATGTAAACTGCTTGGATTAGGACAACATAGGCTAGATCTCTTCTATTAGTACACGTTTAAGAACATAGAGTACCCTCCCCTGTACATTTTTTTAGGGAATTTTATTTTGCATTATGCTATTCATAAACCCGAATGATTTATATGTACGAGAATGGCCAAACGGGGTGCCATGTAAACTGGAATCAATTCCCTTTCTCTGTTTGTTGACATTTTTGGTTTTATTGGCATATTACACATGGAAATAAACATCACAAGCCTTGGTGATAAAATGCTTAACTGCAACAAATATTAAATTACGTCTCTCATGAAATCCTGCTATGGAATAATTCCAAAACCAGAAGTTCAGTTCTGTTAGTAAAGGATTTAATTTCTCTTGCTTGCATCAGATAAAAGACACTATACTCAAGAGGAGGATTAATTTACTTATTTAAAGTATTAACTACTGACAGAATCGAATGCAAAAGCAAGTCTAGTCAGTATGAAAAAAACATGTCCTTTAATTTTTTCAGATGTGTTCAGCTGGAATTTATGACTTGACTTTATTAATTTTGTCAATAGCCATGTGGAAAGTAGACAGTTCTCAATTTATTTCTTATATTGATGATCAACCATGTTTTTTTTTACATTTAATAAATTTTTCGCTTGAAAATCTAAACATCTTCACAATAATTTTGCACCTTGTGACTTGAAATTAGCAAAAACAACAATTACAGATATATTTAAATAAAAACATGAATACAGTTTTGGTTTATCTGAATACCCTTAAGGCATGCCATTTCTTTATTTAACAAAAAGAAAACAAAAAGTGATTGAGCTAGAGAAAAAAAGATCCTAAAGCTCTTTTATTATTTTGTTATGAATACCATCAAATTCCCCCCTTAATACTGATCAGTTTTGTAAACTGCATAGGGAATTATATTATATTTGTTCTCCCTGCATTTAATTTAACTTGCTTTGAAAACTGTATATGCTGTAAATCAGTACTATTTATAAATCATGTAATATGTAATACATGTACAGATGTTTTATGTTTTTATTGTGCAAGGTACCCTGTATTTATGAATTATTTAGATAAGATATAACAACTATGTTTTTTACGCCACTTTGCCAACTGAATGATGCTGGAGTAATATGTAATAAAACAAAGAAACATGATTTTTTTATGTCTGTTCATTCAAGATGTGTGCTTTTAAGTTCACCACCCAGTCAGGTAAAAACGTCCACAGTATATCACCACAAACACACTGGGCACGAATGCTTTTTGAAGCAGTTTTCTCACTTTTGAGAAAGAACTGATGAATATTTCATCTGAAGGTCCCACACGAGCCATACAGAAGTTATTGAGCAAGACAGCCATGGTCATTTTCAAGCAACTTCAAGGCATTGCT
This sequence comes from Triplophysa bombifrons, assembly GCA_029783895.1. Taxonomy (NCBI): domain Eukaryota; kingdom Metazoa; phylum Chordata; class Actinopteri; order Cypriniformes; family Nemacheilidae; genus Triplophysa; species Triplophysa bombifrons. Next base: position 17,007,749 of record CM056456.1, on the reverse strand, counting down.
TGCTAAAGTAGATTGTTGTGAACATGTGAATATTCCACATTAGTTTTGAAATTTGCATTCTGCTGCCTCTAGTCCGTAACGTCCCCCGGCACCTGTGATGCCGTCACCTCTCTGTGTGTGACATCATTATGCAAAATGATTCTGGCATCCTGTATCACACTGATTAGCTCAGATGTTTTGCTCCACTCCTTGAGTCACAGTGCTTCAAGGTTCCTCTGTTGTTAAACAGCATTACCTTCTTTCTGCTCCACTACAATGGCAACCTCTCGAAGGCGTTTTGTGTATACAGACCTTTTTTTACACAGAGCACCACCCTGCAGATTTCTTCATAGTTTGTGACTCATAGGCCCAGTTCTGCCGTGTGCCATTTTGTTTCCCTGGAACGGATGTCTGCAATTCCTACACTTGCTACCTCTATCCCACAGAGCTAAAACATGGTCTTCCTGCTGTCCGCACTTCAACTCGGTCACAGAGAAACAGGGCTGTCTGTAATCGCTGTCTCTCAGTGGAGCCGGACAACCTTTGGATGGCTGACGGGGTGTGTCCCTGTAAAAATGAGCAAAATAGCTAATCTCCATATTTATACATAAAAATGATATGTATCATTTGCATAAATGCCTTGTTATATAAAAGTGGTAAATTGCAAGGTTTTGCGAGCTGGCACTTTGTGTTTTCTCTGCGTGTATCTTGCCTCTAGACTTATGGACCATCTCTTTACAAACACCCACATACAGCGTTGCCTCTCACAGCCAGAATAATGCAGGGATAAACAAATGCTTGGCTAACTTCAGACAAAAGCACTATCTGCAATCTGAGTATTGCACCGGTCTAATTGCGCTTTCATATTCCTTCAAGATCAGGGCTGATCTCAGTCATCGTATCTGCCAATCAGAGTCGCGCATTCAGAAGAGAGATTCTATATTGGGGATGCGGTTCACACAATTAACAATCAAGGCATCTCATTTGTGTCATCTTGTTATCCTTTTGTGTTTGTTGTCTTTTATTTTCCCCACAAGGTCAGAGAAATACACAAGAGAGTGATGCAGGGAACTGCAAAGCACACAAACACACGCAGGACTGTCAAGCTGTTAAATAAAGTTTAATTAACGCTTCTATTCTCTATGAGCAGGATTTTATTACTATACCAAGATGTGCTCCTGGATAATTTCACCCTCATTATTATGAAATGAAAGGAAAGCGTGTGTGGAGCATCTGAATTAGCCACTAGCCTACACTATTACATCTGACTTAAACGTCTGTTATGTGTATTTAAACCTCAATTGAGCCTTTCGGTACCTTTTCTACATGTTTAGCTCTCAAATTGTTTGTATTCGGAACCTGCAGTAAAATGCGCATCCTTATCCTCAATTAAAGCAGATATCACAGATATTACTAATTTTCAAATTCCATTGCTTAAGGTATCTACAAGTGACAGTGGACCACAAAACTGGTCTTAAGTAGCACAGAATATGTGTGGCAATATCTAACAAAACATTGCATGGGTCAAACTTATAGATTTTTTCATGCCAAAAATCATCAGTATACTACATTTGTAAGTTTCTTTCCATAAATAAACAAAAATGGAATAAATTGCTAACAAAAATGGCCAGAAACACGCCTACAAAGTTCACTCGCTGCTTCGGGATTTTGGGAATTACTCAAGTTTGGTATGTAAAGCTTAGAATTTCTGCTTTCAGGTTCATTTACATTCCACAACATCATTACAGCCAGTACAGAGCTTTAAAACAAACCTGTTTCTTCTTAGCAACGCCTGCTACAGCGTCTTTGATTAACAACTTTAAGGGCGTTTTTCTCATTTTTTATTTTTTGCACCCTCATATTTCAGATTTTCAAATAGTATATATAGATATATAGTATATATATTTATATAGATTTTCAACATATTCTCATAGCCTTACTAAACTGACCCAATAAGGGTCACACATTAAAAAATGAAAGACATATAAAGAAAACATTACAAACATTAACACGATCAAGAAATTAATCACAAGGCAAATTAATATTAAGCAATAAGCTTAATGCACTTATTTAGTCACAGCAATGCTCAACAGAGACCTCAATTTATCATTAACAATTTCTAAAATAAACAGCTCTTCTGCCAAGTAATATAGTTCATGACAGTAGGCTGTTTGTGGTTGCCATGCAACATACTGTAGCAACTTGAGCCATTACTATGGAGCTAAGTGAATCACAGTGTGTTATGGTTTACAATTACTTTGAACGTGGTTCATTGAATTGAGATTAATGTTTTTATTTCATTCTGCACGAGCACCAGTTGATAAAATATAAAACTGCCATTGTCACTCTGAGCATAACATTCTGATGTGAGATTGTAATATCGTCAGATTTTTATGATATATTGCAAATACGCATATTCATGTTATGTTGATTGTTTGGTCTTCAACCGTATATTCGGTCACATGACAAGACTGTGGACAGTGTCCCCTGTGAGGTGAAAGGAGGTCACAGAGTCTTAACACTCTGAATGGTTTGTGACTGCTATGAATTGCCTCATTGCTCTCATGACACAGCCTATATTCATACTGGCCCCAATGACTGTCCCCTTAGATCACTTATTGATCTCGCTGTCACTGATCTAAATGCACTCTACTGGCTATAGAGATGATTTCTTTCAAAACAGAGGTAAGGGGCTAGTAATTTCACTAAGCTTTTCAATAGAGATGCCACAATGTACTGTAAGGTATTGGCGTTGGCTCCTATTAACAATAATACGGTCATTGGTATTTCCATACAGTACAAGTGATTTTCTTTCTTTTTTTTGTATGATATATATTTTGTAATTTTTATTATTAGTCAAATATGTGTAAACATATGTATTACATTATTAGTATTCATTTGTTAAAATGTATCAAATGTTGTACTAAAGATAGCAGAACACAATAAGCAAAACTCAGTCCAGATTAGAGTTAGTTTGTGAGTCTGTATCCCATGATATGTTTAATATTGATCATAGCACAGCAAGACTGTCAAATGTTAATTTCATTATTGTTTTGAGAATTTCATAATAGTACAGTAGATACACCCGCAGTTGACAGCTCTTTACAGTCAAAGGTTTCCTCTAAATTCAATTTTATCGCAATTATTTGCATTAAACGCAGTCATCTGTTTTGAATTGGGGTTTAATAGCATACAACCTTGATATCATAGGAGTGCAAAAAAGTTCACCACCCCATTTTGATTGTCTGTGATTATCTGAAAATCAGTATATATTAAAGTTCGAGAGCTGTGTGAATTGAAATATTGATTGTTTAAGCCGAATAAACCATTCAGTGCTAGACACTGTTTCATGCCTTGTATCTTACTATTTTTAGCTCTGAGATGTGAGCTTCAAACGTTAGCAGTGCTGAAAGCTGTGTTCAAAACATTAAAATGATATTCTCATTTAAAATTCTGTTTCACACTGTAATTGATTCTGTAATTAAATTCGAATTACTTTTCACATATCCCCTTAGCCTGTTTATGGGTAATTTTCCCCTTAAAATGTAACATCTAATTAAAACGTAAATGTAAGATGTAATTGTTCACTAATTTAACTTACTCTTATGAAATTATTCTTGCGTATCATATGTGTAACAGAACACACATGACAGTTTGCTTCATGAATTTCAGATGACACTGACAGTTTACTCTATTAAGATATTTTAAGCTCTTCACATTAATGACCTATGACTAACTAAGAACACAGTTGGCTTTGTACTTCAGGCTATCTTTAATTAAATGCCACAATAATACTCAACCGTGAGAAAAATAATGCAAGAATCCTTAAAATAGTGTTGCCTTAAGTAATATGCCTCATTAACAAATGTGCCATTTGACAGGCTATGGCAGCAACTCTTAACAGTGTACAAGGGTTGTATGGCTGAAATTATGTAGATTCTAAGGGCTTTCAGAAATATAATCATTTTGCCCCTACTTTGTAGTTTTGTATGGTATGTAAAATAAACTATGATCAAGCCAAAATAGTATCTGGGCAATTTTAGCTTTATAGATGCAAAATTTTCAGTCAAAACTTCTTATATAATGTATTTATTATCACTATATTCTGTTTATATTTTATTAACCACTGTTGAGTGCAGATGTCAGAAAAATATCAGTCAAATTTTAACGAATTTTTTATTTTAAAAGAAACCAAATGTAATTGTTACAGTGTGACAAAATAAGGAAGTTACAGATGTCACAGTTCCGTTATGGATGTGACAACTCACTTACTTAGGAAAAACGTGATTTGAAAGGTTGACATGTATATTTAAACCACCAAATATTCACACATTGACCACAGTAAAAAGAAATTAGTTAAAAACTTGATTGCATGGAATTGCCCAAATGTGGACATGTATGGATAACATAATGCAAAGTAGGGTTGTCACGGTACCATAAACACGTCTTACGATACTATACCAGCTGAAGTATCTCTATACCAAGTAGTGTCACGATGCTGTGCCATGTTCATAATTCAAATCTATACTTAAACATTTTGAATTTACTATAGTAAACTGTATTGAACTCTTCACTAGAATAAGTTGATGTACTAACTGTAGTAATTGGATAAATTGTTGCAAATACTGTAGTATACTTAAATAGTTACTATGGTAAAACTCAAAAACACTAGTGTCCATGAGTTTTGGTAGTTTACTGTAGTAAATACTAAAGTACACAAGATCATTTTTCACATGGGAACTTATTCAAATGTGGGACAAATTTCATTGATACAGCAGTCTTCATAAGAGAAATTAGGCTTACTTTAAATGCATAACTAAGACGACCAGTAAGTGGAGTCAATTTTCCACTGAGTAAGTTAATCATTAACTATGGTACTATGATTCTACCGTTTCAAAAATAGAGAAGCATCGTGGGTATTTTGAAGCTTTAGCATGGCGATGCTACCATAGCACCGGTACACCGTGCAACCCTAATGCAAAGTCAACAGTTATAGAATATAACAAATACTGTTATTGCATGGATAGATATGCAAATATATTTACAAATTGTATGCGCCAACTTTCAGTTTAAGTTTATATCAATAAAAGCAATTAGATATGGTAGATACTCAATTTCACACAGGTGCACATTGTATTGTTTTAATCTGAGGAACTGAATTGCAAATTGTTATCAGGGCCAAATTAAAACCCTTATCCTTGAAATAATTATTTTACGTTCATTCCCAGTCCACAGCTGGAGTATAAACCACTACTGCATTGGTGAAGTGCAGGTCACGTGAATGTGTTAAATGAACCACTGAGAATAACATGCAATTCCTTTTTCCAAATACCACTGCTTACAAATGTGCCCATAGTATTCATCCAACAACAGAGCAGCTGCTTTAAAAAAACACATTATTCAATTAACCTTTGTCCTCGCAATACAGACACAAAAAATAAAAATGCCTGCTTCCCAGTGATTTAATATATTCACTCAGTGGACCAAGATCAAGAGTTGTTCACCACTGTATGATGAGGGAAAGGGCAAGAGGTAGCTATTAACTGGGGATTGGCTGTTATCTCTTTCCCCTGCAAAACAGGCTCAGCGAGAATGGAAGTAGCTGAATGCATGTGTCATAAACGCGGACTCTTTGAAGACTGAATACGCTTAATGTTCTCTAATAGGGCCAATTGGACCTTAATAGAGACATTCCTGGGGATTGACAGCTATTTCCTTTATTGTCCTTTATGGGAAATAGCCTCATGTTGCCTGTAAATCACATCTTATAAGATGATGACAATCTTAAGCACCATGTCGAGTGAAATTCGCATTGGCTGCAAATATCTTTAATCTTACCATGGAGCTATACTACAATGAACGGTTGTATTGATTATTTACAGGTCACGCAGGGGTCTTGCTGTTCTGTTGGGGAACAATTGTCATGAGGTGTTCTGTATTAATGACTCAAATAGACTTTATCGGATTTTCTAACATAACACATTGTCGCACTAAACAGGTCAATAGAACCTTCCTTCACTCAGGTGTGTGTTTATATAATTGAAGAAAGGCTAAATGATGACGTCCTTCAAAATTGTTCTTAGAGTATGTCAAGATGTTCCAGGCCTTAAAATATTTTTACATTGACAACCAAACGCTTTAAGGGTGCCCTTCACTAAACTCTCAATCTAAATAGAATCCTTGCTCTTTTTCAAGAAAAGCAGTTTGAGCTAAACTGTCTCAGATAAGCCTGTGGATGTGTTTTGAGTTTTTAATATGTGATGGAAACAGGTAGAAGTGACAGGTGCAGATTTAAATATCAACAGTATGTCTCAGTCTTTCCCGCACCGCTTGTCTTGCTAATGTCCTTCATTTTGGTCCAATTGCTCCTGACAGCAGCAGAGATAAAAATCCTGTTGAAACTCAATAACATAAAGCTCCATTATAGATTTTCGCTTAAAGGGCATTTTTATTTCAAACGAGCAACTGTAGGAATGACAATTGGCGAGCGGTTTTGATTGCTCTAATGATACTGTCACGCATTAATGAAGCGAATCACGCATTCATAAACGGAAAATTAACTCTGCGTCGATTTTGACATGGCAACTTCGGGGAGATCCGTTGAGTTGTGTCTGTCATTACGCTTCATTTGAAAGAGCAATCATGATCGCTAAGCCGTGATTTCCACGCGCTTGTTGTCCTTTCAGAAGGCTAATAACAGAGTTCAGCATAAATGACTGCATTACAAGTGGTTGGCTAGATTAAGCAGAAATACATTTTGATTGACTGTGACCGAAGTGTGAGAGTCACCATTAGGTGTGAGTCTGAGTTAGTGTGTGTTGTGAGCATATCTAACAACCTTTCCTGCCATGAGCAGTCTAAGTATTTAATTACATTTAATTAATTGCAGAAAAAATTTAAGCATTCAGGGAGCCTCCCCTTGCTCGCCCCAGGGAGAAAAGTCCCAGTCGCAAAGTGCCCTGGTATCGGGACTGCTCAGATACAAGTAATTATGTGGAATTATCCAGAAATCAATGATGTAAAATCAAAGTTTGTGTTTAAGAAAACAGAGTAGGTGAATGAGCCTTGCCTGAATTCTAGCGTTTCAGCATTGCTGTGGCAAATATAAAATGAATATACATCACAAAATCTGACCTTAGACTGACAATTCATAACTAAAACAATTAATTATAATTATTAATGACAATGGTGTAATGGGTTTTTCAATCTTATTGTTTTCTAATAAAAGGTTTGGGAGATTTCTACTTCTGCTCTATTGTCACGCATAAATGTTGAACTAAATATACAAAAACCTTGAGCTTGATCTACAAAAAAGTATTTGTGCTTTTAAAGGTAAACGTAAGAAGATCTTAGTGTACTCAACTGTGCTATTTTAAAACACCATCAATCGAAGCTCAAAATACTACAATTTTAGTAATTTAAGTCCCGAACAAAGTTTCTGCCAATCTCATATTAATCTTGAGTACGTATAGAATAGTGTCAGTTATTGTTATCCTGTCTTGTTTTCCCCTCTCGTGGGTTTTGTTTTGCCTTTTTATTCAGTCTTTGTTCATAAAATACCCTGTTTAACCTCGTCCTTGTGTCCTGTCTGCACTTGGGTTCTTCCTCCCGGTACAATTCATGACAGAATAGTATTACATATGTTGGTTACACTTTACAATACTGATCCCTTATTAACGAATAACTACACAGGAACAAATAATTAATTAAAAGTCAAGAACCTAGTAATTACTGTTAATTAACAAGAAATGAACGAGTTTGTTTCAATATGTAGTGCTATGTAATTTAATATTTTCATGTGTTTGATACAGAATGGGTAGGATTAGTGGTATGGAAAGGGACATACTATATGTAGGCAAAACTACTTGCATATCATATGGACTCCAAAATCGTGTAGTGTGCCAAAAATGTGCGCATCTTATGCACCTAAAAACACAGAGGGTCACACACAGCCTCACACATGATGCACATTATTACTACTTATGTAAATAAAAAGAAGACAGTGTAGGTCCGCGCTTCTAAGAATTACCATGGACAGACTACTGGAACATATTAAGTCATCACCCATCCAAATGCCAAAGATACGTTGATTTTATGATTTAACCTACCTGTCAAATTATATTTTTTGTATGTCTCCTATATGTAAATATCTTGTTAATGGCTAGAAGACTTTACACCAGATTACCTTTTCATGATTAACTTTACATGATCTACTATATGAATTATGGTAACCCACAGTAATAAAGTGTAATTACACTCTTCTAAAGGAGTTACTAATGAATTGGATCTTTAGAAGAGTGTAGTAACACTTACTATTCATTACTAAGTCATTACTAGTGGGTTAGCATGATGTTCACTTTAAAATACTGATCTAATTCATTTGTACCTCCTTTAAATGAGTCTAGTAAAATTTTAATCATTACTTTTGGGTTACCATAATTGTGGCAGTAATTTGTCCAACATTAGTTATTGTTTAGTTTAGCATAAATTTTTAAACTTTCTCAGTAGTTCTCTGGGAAGTATGACAAAAATTGTAGTTATTGGTTAGTTATTAGTGAACTACCACGTTTATCTGTGTGATACTTATTAGTTTGTTGATCAGAGTTTCTTGTTGATTAACAGTAATACTAGATTCTTGATATTTAATTACTCATTTGTTCCTGTGTAGTTATTCATTAACAATGGATCAGTATTCTAAAGTGTTACCCATATCTTTGAGTCTTTAGTTTGATCACATTTATAAAAGACAGATACAGTTGTACAATTATTTACTAAAGCAGAAAACTTCCTGAAGGCGTACACGGGGGACGAAACTAAAGCATGAGCACACAATACATCATCACATTATCCCTGCATAACTGTTGAATCACTATAAGTTTGTGTAGTTTACCTTATGCACATACGCACCGATTGCTTACAAAACACAGACATTTGACTCAGATTCACTTACCTGTTAACTTATTGTTATTAATAATAATATTTTTGGTTATTACTAGTAGAAGTGGTAGTAGTAGTACTACTACTACTACAAGTAGTATAATTATTAGTATCATTACAGCTAATTTTGAAGGGACATTTATGGAGAAAGATGCCCATGCTAAGCAGTCACACCTTAACCATTTGGTCTACAGGTCCCATGTGACTCCTGCATCTCCATTCAAGTTGTTTTTGGTTGATGATGATGCTACTGACATTCATATTCTTGCCAATAATGGTAACACTCCAGATTGCCTGTGGAACAGTAGATAAAATGAGACTTCAGCAAATTACACCTGAAGGATGACACCTGAGGTGTTGAGCCCTAATCAGAGGGGAGTTCTCAGTGTAAATCCAGCATTATCACTGGGGCATTCTCAGACCCATTGCCCTGTGACAGAGTAATCTCAGCTTTTAGAAGCACTGCAGACATGACAATATTTTTAGGATTTGCTGATACTACTATGACCTAATTGCTATGGAAACCACTATCTGAGACTTCCTTTATTTCTCATATACTTCCAGACTGGTTTTTATTTCTGCTGTAATCAGATCTGACACAGACTGAATGGCCCTGTCACATTTAACTATGAATAGGTGATGCAAATCAAATATCTCTTTCTCGTTACGGTTCGCCTGTGATGCTTCGTGTATTACTCGCACGTTGTCTAATAAATTATGACCTTGAACAAAATAAAAGAACAGGAACAATTTGCCGGCAGTCTTCAAAGCTGTAACTTTTGTATCGCTTTGAGATCACACATTCAACAGAAATGTCTTTCAAATACATATTTAATTATTAAGTAATAAATATCTAAAGACATGGTCTCTGAATGTTACTTTCTAATTTTAATCCGTACAAAATATTGCAGATGTCTGTGTGCTCTATTTTCAATTTCAAAATGTTCTTATTACTGTTGAATCATCGAAGGTCAATATTAATGGTCATTTGTAGAGGCATGAATGCATCTCTCAGCCTTCTCCATTCCAATGATTTAGTCATAATTTAAAAGTTTGCATTTTACAAATAGCGGTGATCTACAACTAATAGCAATTTCACAAATCTCTGCCATCTCCATATGGAAGCTAATGGCCTAACAATCAGATTAGGCCAGCTTCAGATATAAGATTCAAGATATTATTGTTGTCTAATGGTGTCATCAGTAAAATTCTGGCAAAGATGCATCTGTATGTATTATGGTCTAAATAAACCGGCATTATCTTGTGTACCAGAAGATAGGCAATACTAAATAGTTTTGACCTCCTTTCCCAAGTCTTGTTCAAAAGAGGTTATTCTTGCAGATGATTTAATTGCATCAAGACATGGCTGACGGTCATATTGTGTTGTGTGAAATATTCCTCCAGTTACAGTTAAAATGTCCCAGAAAGCAGTCACTTTAAAGTCTATCACATTTCCTTCTCGCACTCCAGGGGCACTTGAGCCCAAAGTGCATGACCAGAAAAATGAGTAATGGCCCGCCATCTGCGTCATTAAAAATTACTTTTCTCATCCCTGAATGTCATACACCAATGGACCTATAATAGCAAATCAGCACACTACATTTTCATTAAAGCAATAAAAACCGAAGATCAACTTCAAACTACTACCCATTTCATGCTGCAATCTCCTCCCCATCTCTATTTAAATGGGCTAGGTTATTAGAATTGGTAATTGCATTGGGCACATTATACCACGTTAATGCAGTTCAGTAGGTACTGTAATTGTTTGCTTGCGGGATATGGAAGAGAAGCCAACACTTGAGACAGATCAGCTGAGATGAGAATTAGAGTGTATTGTTCAATGCATCTTAATATTACAATTGCCGCAACGCAAGGCGTGTGGGTCTTTACAGCGTCATCGTCCCCCCCCCCCACACACACATGCATAACACCCCAGTCGATTTACCGAGATCACACAGACAGCTTCCATTATGGAAATGTCTGTTCAAAGCGGCATGTTTCTCCACCCCGGTCGGCCCTGCTCTGCCATGCCCTGGAGATAGCTCTTTCCCTATTCACTGACCATAAAAACCAAACCACTGTTCACTGCACACCGCTCACGCTCCGGGCAAAATACAGAGCAATTCCCAGCTCACATTTTCCAAGGTGTTGAATCTTCCCGAAAACAGAGATTCACATGATTTCACATTTCTGGGTGATTGGATGGATGCATGGCAAGGCCCCTTTGCAAATACTCTCATCAAGAAAATACATGGGAAAGATCTTCAGAGAGGCTCAGAGAATGCCACTCGCCGAAGATTGTAGGGACCACACACACACGCTAAAAAACTATGACATACACACTATCTCCAAAACCCAGGCACTAAACATCACCATCTGCTGTGCTATCTGATAAAGGTTGCACTTTCCTCAAGAGCCTGAGTTAAGAGGGCCAGATAACAAGTAACAGCACCCACTCAAAAAATTGCACTTGATGTTTTTTTTCTTTCCTCGCAACCCAGAGAAAGAGGTCCTAAAACAGAGAGCGACTTTAATTTAAACATTCTGACTTTCCAAGCCATGAGTTGCTTTGATCTATTTCTGATTTGTTATTATATTTCAGGCATGCACATATAAGAGATGTCTACATGGACATGAAAATTGTGTGCCGAAATCTTCAGATCAAGTTAATTCAGAGACTACGGTGTACTGATATGTGTCCAAGACTAACAATGTCTGCTGTGTTTCTATACGCTTAACATGTACAAATAAGACGTTCCTGGAAACATCTTTGTTTGCTCTCAAAATAACATTTCTATCAATCAATCAGTAATTTCCCTTTGATTTTAATGGCAATGCTAGGATAGGGTTAATATAAAAGCTGTGACTGGTTGACAGGAGCATTGATCCAGACAAACCAGAATTTTTTGAACAAGGACTATGTCCTACTTGTGTAAGTCACATTGACTTAAATAAGAGTTTACTCACACTGTGATCTGTATTTCTGCCAGTTAGTATTTTCAAATCTCATGATATTTCATCAAAGAATTTGTGGATTTGGTTGCATGTAATTCCTGATCCCAATTTAAATTTACTACGCGTGCAACCCTGAGGACTTGAGTACTCAAAATGACAGCAATGACAACAGCTTGATTTTTTTTGAAAACTTATGTTTTTGTTTTGTTAATGGTTACAGTGACATTTTTTATTTGATTCAGTTGGTTAAAGTCAGACAGCAACTGTACACAGGGCAGCAACAGTGTCCAGTACTGTTTAGAAAGGATTAGAGATCGAACACACATGACATGTTTTTGCTTTCAGCAAGACAGAGTGCCACTAGTGGAATATACAGAGATGCATTGTATAGGTTGACCCTTATATGGTCTGTCTGTGGGACACCTTTTCATAGTTTATCAAAAGAATAATGATGCAATTCATTATTTTTTCAAATTCAAACTCATTGGCCTTGGCTTATTTTCTGTGAAGAACATATATCAGGACAACATTTCAAAGACCGCACAATGTACAAACCCCTACACATTTATATTACATACAGGATGTTCGGATCCACTGGACCCAGGGCTTATAAAATTGTGTAAACTGTAGGTTCTGTGTACCTTCATTGTGCCTTCTTCATGTCTGGGCCTTCTTTTAGTATGTTTGTGTGTGTTTTTATGTGCATTTGTGTGAAAGAGTGTTTGAGAATGTGTGTAAGTGTGAGTTTTCTGTTTCTGCCCCTGACGTTCCCGCAAGAAAATGTGAAGCACTTCAATTCATAAATGTGATCTTACAAAGGTACAAGGCAAACATATATACTGTTTAGATTGCTTGAAAGCGGGATGAAGTAAACATATTTTAATTATTTTATGATAAAGTCTTTGATTGTGTTGAATTAAAACCCAAAACTGCAGCGGGTCCACTAGACCCACCAACCCTGGCTGAGTAACAAAAATATGATTACCACACAAGGGTTAAACCTGAAGTGATGGAAGCGATGTTAGCCATTTAAGTATTTCCCCCAAATTGGACACACTACTTCTTTCCCAAAAACCAACCTCTAAAGACACTATGCACAAAAGTATTTGAATGCCCATTCTAATGAACAGGTTTGACTTAGGACAGCAAATATTGTTACTCTAGTGTATTGTGTGCTTCTAATGTTATAGCATATTTGTTTTAAAAGTGGATTTAATGAATCTGATCACACTCAAATTTGTGTTGTTGTTAACAGTCGAGGGCTGTCACTAGGGCTGATACAAGAGCCATTTCAGTAATGGCTGTCAAACAGGGACATTTTTGCATCCCATTCCATGAAAAAGCAGAGCGTGGCAAGACACTACATCAGTTACAGGTGGAGGTCCTGTTTGAGCAGAGGGTGTTTCATTGCTGCAGATGTCTGTTGCTTTTGGTTTGGATTGCTTTAAATTTTCTTTCCACAGAGGAGAGCATTGAAGAAAAAACGGCACCCACTTATTATTCAGCACTTACACAGGAGCATCTGGTCCACCTGACTAAGGGGCTAATGATGCTGTATTATGTGCTGATTCCCGACGAGCTCCAGACTTCTTGTGTTTCAGTGCTTTCAGGTTCAGCTCTGTGATGATGTCTCTAATTCTGATGAAATCCCTTTTGTTACACCGAGCTTCATTACCGAGTCTAAATTCAAATAGCGATATGTGATGATTTCTGTGTTTAGGGTGGCAAGGAATCACTTGGCTGTTCTACTGCTGCACCTGCTATGTGCCAACAACTTGTTTATTCTCATCATGTCAGCAAATACATTTAATGTAATCGTAAAGAAGGAAAAGACATCTGATTTCTTTGATGGTCTTAACATCTGAAACTTAGTTTTTGCTTATGGTTTGCATAGGGGATGTTATGTAAGTTGGGAGGAACAACTGTAAATCCAACTTGTTAATTAAAACTTTGACTGTCGGTATATGTTTTTTTAAATGTGCAGTGTTTGATTGTCCGTTATGATGTGGAGAGGATATACAGTTCAGGGAAAAATGAGAAAATCTCTCAAATTTCAATCAGCATTTCCACATGTATTGTGACTATCCCCATTAGTGATTGTTGAATTCCAACAAAAGCAAACTCCAGGAGTGACATAAAGTAACTAAAAAAGGAATGTGAAAGACCGAGAGCATGAAAGTTGTTATATGGGTTATTTCATCAAAAGTTATTTTTTTCTAATTTTTAAAAAAATATATATAAATTATATAATTTAATATTTCAGTATTTATTCCTGAAATTAGTCTGAAATCGTCTTTGTTATTTGGATGGGTTTGGACAGGCTTTTCATTTCCTGCAACAAAAAATGAAAGCATCAGCATAATGCTCAAAGAAAGACACAAACATGAAAAAATGAACAAAGCACTACATAAAACATAATTAACCAGTACTAACAGCAATTTCCGCAAAAAAGTATCTACTTATTCTAGAGCTATATTTTTGATGATGTTTATCTAGAGTTAGTAACATTTAAAAACATAAAATTTTTTACACAATGTTTGACATTCATTTCAGAAATGTTCTATTGATTTAACATTAAACTAAATTTGAATATACAGTGACCCTGTTCCCTCAAAAAGCGGGAACGAGATGCTGCGTTTCAAAACGCTATGGGAACATTATTTGTTTGACCGGTTGTGCAGTATGTGTGCCAAACATGCCAAAATTTGGCTTAAATAACCTTGGTGGGTTACATTTTTATACACCTGAGGTCTATAAATACGCGTGAAACACACATATCCTCAGGTTCAAACTTTGTCTGAAAGGACTTCCGAGCACGCCCACAGTGCGGCATTGAGGCGCAGCATCTCGTTCCAACTTTTTAATTCAACTCAACTTTATTTATATAGCGATTTTTACAATTTTCATTGTTACAAAGCAGCTGTATATGAGACATATTGACTACAAGTAAAACAACTAAAGTCATATACCTGTAAAAACAAGAAAAAAGGTGAAAACACAAAAGACAGACATACAAATGCTCCACACACACAATATGCATACATACTTACACACATCGACATGGATGCACACACGCAAATACACTTGCACACACGCACAGTGAAAGCACACATTTAAGATAAAGGAGAGAGAACCACAGGTCAAATATTAAACAGACTTTAAATTCGTATATGCAATATTAATTATGTAAAACTTCTGAATTCTAATGCAGCCCGCCCGGCCAAGCAAATAGTGCAAAACCATATGCAAATGGTGGCGAGGAACCCAAAACTCCAATCGAGAAAAAAAAACTCAGGAGAACCCAGGCCCAACCAGGGGATTCCAGTTCCCCTCTGGCAAAAGGGGGTTGGATGTGTTCCTTGTTCCGGTTGATCTAAATCATGCAGCCTAAATCCTCTGAGGATTAATATTATGTAAGTGTAGTGTATGCGAGATTGAAAAGATGCGTCTTTGGTCTAGATTTAAACTGACAGAGTGTGTCTGCCTCCCGGGCAGTGCAGGGAAGAATATTCCAAAGTTTAGGCGCTAGATAAGAAAAGGATCTAACAGCTGCACTTGATTTTGAAATTCTAGGTATTACCAACTGACAGGATGCCTGAGAGCGTTATACACGTGGAGGACTGTAATACAATAGAAGTTCACTCAAATGCTGCGGCAATAAGGTGATAAGCAAGATCTTAAAGTTAATGCGATGCTTTATAGGTAACCAGTGCAAGGTTCACAGAACCAGGGTTATATGCTCATACTTTTTTGTAATTGTAAGAACTCGAGCTGCCGTGTTTTGAACCAGTTGGAGTTTTTGTAATAGGCCTGCAGGGCATTACAGTAATCTTGTCTTGATGTCATGAATAAATGAATTAATTTCTCTGTATCTGACAGTGACAGCATATGACGTAGCTAAGATATATTCTTAAAATGGAAAAATGCAATTTTACAGGTGTTGGCAACAAGGCTCTCAAATGACAGATTACTATCGAATACAACGGCAAGATTCTTAGCTGACGATGAGGATTTTATGGAGTATCCGTCAAAAGTTAAGCAGTATTCTTGGTTGTTACATATGGCGGTTTTCGGTCCAGTAAGTAACACTTCTGTTTTGTCCGAGTTCAGTAGTACAAAATTGTTACTCATCCAGTTTTTTAAATCGACTATGCATTCCATTATTCGATGTGTTTCATGAGGCTTCGAGGAAATATAAAGTTGAGTATCATCAGCATAACAGTGAAAGCTAATTCCGTGTCGCTTTATTATATCTCCTAAGGGTAGCATGTATAATGCTAAGAGCAGAGGCCCCAAGACTGAACCCTGTGGTACACCGTACTGGCCTTGCAATTTGGGGGACACCTCATTGTATATAGCTACAAATTGAAAACGGTCGGATAAATAAGACGTAAACCATTTCAATTCTATTACGTTAATGCCAACGTAATTTTTGAGTCTTTGCAGGAGTATGTTGTGGTCAATGGTGTCAAATGCAGCACAAAGGTCTAGCAGCACCAATAAGGAAATACAGCCGCGGTCAGACGCAAAAAGCAGATAATTTGTGACTCTGATCAAAGCAGTCTCTGTACTGTGACATGCTCGAAATCCAGACTGGAATTATTCATTGATGTAATTCCTTTGGAAGAAGGAGCATAATTGAGTTGAAACTACTTTTTCCAGAACTTTAGATATAAAAAGTAATTTCGATATAGGCTTGTAATTCCTTAGTTCTCTACAGTCGAGTTTGGGTTTTTTGACAAGGGGCCTTATAACAGCCACCATAAATGCTTCAGGCACATGTCCTAATGTCAGTTAATAATACTGAGAAGAGGATCTATAATTTCTGGGAGCATTTCTTTCAGTAGTTTTGTAGGTATGGGCTCTAGCCTGCATGTTGTTGATTTTGATAATCTAATGATTTTAGCAATTCATCGTGATATATGGTAGAAGAAAATAATTGCAATCTCTCCTTAGGGGTGCTGTAGTTAGTTTGTTCAGCGGGTTTCACTTCTGGTTGCATTGTTATAATTTTTTCTCTAATATCTTGGATTTTACTAGTGAAGTAGTTCATAGATTCATCACTGTTATGCTGATAATCAGAATCTGAAGTCGCTGACGACTTATTTTTTGTTAATTTAGCCACTGTGTTAAATAAAAACCTAGGGTTGTGATGGTTTTCTTCTATTAGTGATGTAAAGTAGACGGATCTAGACATTTTTATGGCTTTCCTGTATTTTCGAGTACTATCCTGCCATGCTGTACGAAATACCTCTAATTTAGTTTTCTTAAAGTTCCGCTCCCTTTTCCGGGTCGCTTTCTTTATAGCCTGAGTGTGTTCATTATACCATGGTGTTGGGCTGCCATTTTTAATCTTCTTTAAATGCAGAGGATCAACTGTGTCTAATGTTGAAGGTGGAGTTAAAATTTTCAATAGCAATGTCAAGATCTTCAACGTTTTACTCATGCTAGAGAATTGAGACAATTCTAAGGGAACGGGGTTATAACTAAATAACCCGAGACGTTCTCTGTATGCTGCGTTTCTAAATGCTATGGGAACGAGAATACCAATGCCGCCGCACTGGAAGTGTCTGGACCCGCCAGGTGTGTGCGCACAGACATTAAAGAAGCCTAAGACCTGACTCTGGGATGTCGACTCAAGGACACGTGAGCCCAGATTGGCGTGTATATCCAGGCTGTAGAATTTGACAACTGTGTGGAGAGGAACATCCTGCCGCATCACGCACTTGCTGTAATGGGGCACCTCTTGCTAAAACTGTAGAGGACGCAACCCCCCTGTGTTGAATGAGCCCTAACTCCTAGAGGCAAAGCTTGACCACCTGCCTCATATGAATGAATGAAGCGGGCGATTAACAGGTGTTTTCCCACAGAAACCCCACCAATCAGAGCATGTCAAGCCGACATGATGGCCAACGGGGAGCAATCAATAAGAGTCGAGACCCCTGTTGACGGTATCGGATGATATGCGTAAAGACGCAGTCTGGGCTGTCATGAAACTCATGTTGAGACATGGCGTGAGAACCCAAATGCAGGCAGACACAGACGGTATAGGTGTAACAGATATTTATTAAACACTGACAAGACTATTAAACACAAAACAAAACCCACGCGGGGGAAAACAATACAGGTAAGGATAAACTTAAACAAGAAACACTGACTAACTAAGACTACAAAAACAAACACTTCATACAAACACTAACACTGACTAAACTACACTTACTTAACAACAAACAGGAACACGTAAGCAGATATATGACATTCAGTTAACATGTAGTGAAGACATTCAAACAATGCACCAGCGACGAGACAGAGAAACATGAGGCTCTTTATAGGGGAAGGTAATTAACACTAACTATGAAACAGGAGGGTAGGGCAACGATGACGCGACTGGGGAGAATATGGAAAGCCACAAGGGTCAAAAACATCTCTCCCCACATAAAACCATCAGGCAATGCCATGGCTCCACTTGAGACAGGAATAAAACATGACATGGTAGTGGAACCATGACATAAGCCCCCCCTTTAATGAACACCTCCAGGTGTTCATCAAGGGGTCACTAACAGGACAAGACCGACTGGGAAACAGACAAAAACCAAACAGACAAGGTGAACATGATCAAGGGCATACAAGACAAGATAACGAATGGGTTGGGATGAGATAACAAAAACAACAGACAAGGGAGGGGGGGTGGAGGCAAACGAGGAAATTTGGGAAGTCCAGAAGGGGGAGGGCTGGGTGGGAAAGTTCCAGCCCTTGGGGACGCGCCAGGGCGCGGAGCCCCAGGAGGATTGACAGGGATAGTCCTGGGGGGAACTGTTCTTGTCCCCTGCAGGACTGTAGGGCTTGACCATGGCTGGAATGCCGGACGGGACACAGGCTGAAAGGCCGGCTGGGCAGCCGGACTTGACGGCGGCTGGGCAGCCGGACTTGACGGCGGCTGGGCAGCCGGACTTGACGGCGGCTGGGCAGCCGGACTTGACGGCGGCTGGGCAGCCGGACTTGACGGCGGCTGGGCAGCCGGACTTGACGGCGGCTGGGCAGCCGGACTTGACGGCGGCTGGGCAGCCGGACTTGACGGCGGCTGGGCAGCCGGACTTGACGGCGGCTGGGCAGCCGGACTTGACGGCGGCTGGGCAGCCGGACTTGACGGCGGCTGGGCAGCCGGACTTGACGGCGGCTGGGCAGCCGGACTTGACGGCGGCTGGGCAGCCGGACTTGACGGCGGCTGGGCAGCCGGAATTGGGCTTGGTGCCGGTTGCTGGACCGGGCTTGGTGCCGGTTGCTGGACCGGGCTTGGTGCCGGTTGCTGGACCGGGCTTGGTGCCGGTTGCTGGACCGGGCTTTGACATCGGGGACACAGGATCTCTGGACTCGGGGCCTCCAAAGCTGGATCCACAGGACCAGGGACCACAGGACTCGGGACCACAGGACTCGGGACCACAGGACTCGGGACTGAGGATTCCCGCGACGTCGTCCTCGAGTCTCTAGCCACCCACTCACCTCGGACCCCACCAGAAGAACCGGCGACCGTGGAGCTCGAGCCAGAGGGTACTGAATCCCCCAGGGCAGCGGCAGCCAGGACGAGACCCTCCGCAGCGCTCGACCGTGGGGTGAAAGTCCCATGTGGAACCTCACCCCCGGGATCGCTCCGGTTGGTCACGTACCTGACCATGTCAGCAAACCCCAAGGGAGACAGCAGCCTCTTCTCCGACGGTGTGAGGCGCCGGGTGAGGCAGCAGTTGAAGATCGTCTTCAACTCCGCCTCACCAAACTCGGTCACCTCCGCCACCGCCGAGAATGCCCTGGCGAACTCCTGGTCACCGTAAGACCCCTGGCGGAATCCAAGTAGCAAGTGGGCCTGGCGAGACCGCAAGGACAACGTCGTACCGTCCATGCTGCCTACTGGGTTCGAATTTGGCTGGTGCATTCTGTCATGAAACTCATGTTGAGACATGGCGTGAGAACCCAAATGCAGGCAGACACAGACGGTATAGGTGTAACAGATATTTATTAAACACTGACAAGACTATTAAACACAAAACAAAACCCACGCGGGGGAAAACAATACAGGTAAGGATAAACTTAAACAAGAAACACTGACTAACTAAGACTACAAAAACAAACACTTCATACAAACACTAACACTGACTAAACTACACTTACTTGACAAAGAACAGGAACAGGAAACATCCAAACAGGAACACGTAAGCAGATATATGACATTCAGTTAACATGTAGTGAAGACATTCAAACAATGCACCAGCGACGAGACAGAGAAACATGAGGCTCTTTATAGGGGAAGGTAATTAACACTAACTATGAAACAGGAGGGTAGGGCAACGATGACGCGACTGGGGAGAATATGGAAAGCCACAAGGGTCAAAAACATCTCTCCCCACATAAAACCATCAGGCAATGCCATGGCTCCACTTGAGACAGGAATAAAACATGACATGGTAGTGGAACCATGACACTGGGCCACATATGAGCCATCGCATCCAGACCCAGGGGAGCTGGATGAGTCAGAGAGAACTAGAGGGGACATTGTGCTGTCTCCTGTGAAGCAAAGAGGTCCACCTCTGCTTCGTAAAATCTTTCCCAGATTGACTGACCACTTCTGGGTGGCGTTTCCTTTCCCCATTCGTCACAGCTCGTCTGGACAGAAAGTCTGCTCCCACATTCATATGCCCCGGAATTTAAATCACCCTGAGGGACAACAACGTGTCCTTTGCCCAAAGCAGAACCTGCTGCTGTAGTTTGTTCAGGTGGCGCGACCGCAGTCCGCCCTGGTGATTTATGTAAGAGACTACCACTAGGTTGTCCACCCGCACTAGGACATGGTAACCTCTTCAAATCAAATCAAATCCCTTTATCATCACTCAACCATATACACAGGTGCAACAGTAGGTGAAAAACTTGGGTGCAGTTCCTACCAACATGGCAGTATGACAGACATTTCTTGTACACATTAACACAGTAAACATATCTGTACAAGTTTTACACCAGAATACAACAAATGACACGTAAAATATATAATAATAATACACAGCAGCAAATGCACACAATGTGCGTAGTGGACACAAGATAATGACACATAATTTACAAATAACTAAATAACTTTCTTGTAGCTCGGTGGTAAGAGCATTGCATTAATAACGCAAGGTCGTGGGTTCTATCCCAGGGGATTGCACATACTTAGAAACAAATGTATAGGAAAATGCTATGTAAGTCGCTTTGGATAAAAGCGTCTGCCAAATGCATAAATGTAAATGTAAATACCAGTGAATATACACAGGGATTGATATGTATTGTTGTATTACAGTAGGACAGTGTATAAAGTTGTGTGTGCTAGTGGGGGACAAAGTGCAGTGCTAATGAGTATATTGTGGAAGTCAAGAGTTTAAGAGTCTGACTGCCTGGTGATAAAAGCTGTCACGTAGTCTGCTGGTGCGGGTTCTGATGCTGCGGTATCTCTTTCCTTATTGAAGGAGTGAGAACAGACTGTGACTCGGGTGGCTAGTGTCTCTAGTAATCCTCCTCGCTTTTTTCACACACTTTCTGGTGTAAATTTCCTGAAGGGAGGGAAGCTCACCTCCGACGGTGTGCCTGGCAGTTCGTACCACTCTCTGTAGGGCTTTCCGGTCCATTCTCACATATGTGTTCCTTTTTTCCAGGTAGGAGAGATTAATGTGTAGTGTATGTGCAATGGCATCATCAGTGGAGCGGTTGTTGCGGTACGCAAACTGTAGTGGGTCCAGTGAGGGAGGCAGAACAGATCTGATGAAATCTTTAATTAGCCTCTCAAAGCATTTGCTGATGATGGGGGTCAGAGCAGCAGGACGCCAGTCATTTAAGCAAGTCATTTTGGGTTGCTTTGGTACAGGAACAATAGCAGACGTTTTGAAGCATGTGGGTACAATGGACAGAGAAATTGAGAGATGGAAATTGTCTGTGAAGACTCCAGCTAGTTGGTATGCACACGCTCTGATGACGCTACCCGGGATGCCATCTGGGCCGCGGCTTTGCTGATATTCACCCGTCGGAAGGATCAGGTTACATCCACTATAGAGTCTGTGAGCGACGTAACCACTGTTGCCTCGGGGGTTCTTACTGCACTGGCGGTGTTATTTTCCTTAAAACGAGCATAAAAGGTGTTTAGCTCGTCCCGGAGAGAGGCAGTGGTGTTCACGGCAGAGTTTTTATTACCATTGAAGCCTGTGATGATGTTCAGCCTTACCACATACTTCTCAAATCAGTGGTGTTAAACTGATCCTCGATCTTGTTCTTGTACTGGCGTTTTGCTGCTTTGATTGTTTTGCGGAGGGCATAGCTGGTACTTGTACTCATCCGCATTTCCTGAATTAAAAGCAGAGGTCCGTGAATTAAGTGCCGCGCTAACATCGCCGTTTAACCATGGTTTTTGGTTCTGGAAAATCCGTATTGTTTTGGTCGGCACAACATCCTCTATGCACTTCCTGATGAAACACATGACACTGTCAGTGTAAGCCTCGGTGTCGTCTACCAGTCCGCGTGAGCAAAACAGTCTTGAAGGATAGAGTCTGATTGGTCCAACTAGCACTGGATCGTCTTAAGGGCAGGTGCTTCCAGTTTTAGTTTCTGCCTGTAAGCCACCAGGAGAATGACGGAAAAGTGGTCAGATTTGCCAAATGGTGGGCGGGGGAGGTATTTGTAGCCATCGCGGAAGGGAAAGTAGCAATGGTCCAGCACTCGTCCCCCTCGTGTGTTGACACTCATATGCTGATGGTATTTCATTTACGTTCCTTTGATCGAACCATGATTTGTTAATCATAAAACATTCACCACCTCCTCTACTTTTCCCCAAGAAGTCTTTCGCTCGGTCCGCTCGATGCATGGAGAACCCTGCGAGTTTGATGGCCGAATCTGGAATTTCTGCTGTTAGCCAGGTTTCAGTAAGGCAGATAATACAGCAGTCCCTCGTCTCCCGGGTGAAAAGTGATCCGCGCACTTAGTTCGTAATGTTTGTTATTTAGAGACTGCACTTTGCCAGTAAAATACTGGGTAGCGGGGGTCGGTTTACTCGGCGTCTGAGTCTGATGAGAACGCTGGCTCTTCTTCCCCTTTTCCGGGCTATCCAGACAGAGGGCTCCACTTGTGTGTTTGTAAACAGCGGGTCAGCCAAGTGTTTAAAGTCCGGTTTTAGATGTGCCACTTCAGAAACAATGTTCAAAAGTATTGGTCTGTCGTAGACAATAAAGCAAACAGTATCCAATATAAATAGCATAAGGAAGGTCGACAAAACAAACAAAAAATAGCAAAGTTGGTTCGGAGCTTGCGACGCAGCAGCCATACTCTGCGCCATCTTGGATCTTAACCGCTGGAGGAAGTTTTTCAGGGACTGAAACACAGCCACCACTCCGAGGTGATTGATGTGCCATTCGGGTTAGACGACCATCTAAGACCGCACCCCAACCAGTGAGGGAAGCGTCTGTCGTTAGCATCTTCTGACAACAACTAGGACGAGAGTGGGACCTAAAGTCAGAAACCGAGGTCTGAACCACATAAAAAGGGTACGAAGCCCGTGGCGCATAACCCATGTTTGTGTCTGGGGATTGGGCCTTGGATGAAACCCTCTGGCTCTGAGCCACAACTGAAACGGTCTCATATGCAGAAGACCCATGGGTATTACCGTGGATGCAGCTGCCATGAGACCTAAAACTCTTTGAAAGTGATGATTTGTAACTTTCTGGCCTAGCCTGATGTTTCTTTGGGTGTTTTGAATGGATTCGACAAGTACAAGGGACAACTGTGCTTGTATCATGACCAAGTCCCATACAACTCCCACGTACGTTGTCTTCTGCGCAGGAGAGAGAGACTTTTCGGGGCGTTGAGCCTCAATCCTAGCATTTCGAGATGAGTTAAGACGACATCCCGTTGTCCAAGCGCTAGCTCCCGAGACTGGGTCAAGATCAGCCAGTCGTCAATATAATTAAAAATGCGGATGCCCTGGAGTCTCAGTGGAGCCAGAGCTGCATCCATGTATTTTGTGTATGTGCGGGGTGACAAGGCTAGGCCGAATGGAAGGACCACAACAACAAAGCACAACACACACACAAAGCGGCCCTTAAAGACTAAAGAACCTGAGGATATGTTCGTTTCACGCGTATTTGTAGACCTTAGGTGTTCGTAATCAACTACGTCGCCCACAGAGGTAATTTAAGCCAAATTTTGGCATGTTTGGCACACGTACTTCACAACCGGTCGAACAAAGAATGTTCATATAGCGTTTTGAAACGCAGCATAGAAAGTAACTTTTGATAGGAAACACATGTTTACAGGATAAGAGAGAGGGGTAAAGGATCTGTAAAAGGACTACAAGCCTGGGCTTGAACTTAGGCCACCCAAAGTGCTGCTGCACAACCTGTCTGGCACAGTCCATTAAAGTGTTACGAAACCTCCCCTTTCAGCTATATTGTACCTCACTGTCATTTAAAAAAATGCAATTTAAATGGGCGTGAACACTGTGAGAAGAAGAGCCGTTAAAAAAGGGCGAAGGTTACTGCATGGGAGACAGGCGCTCCAATAACAAGGCGCTGTCATAAATAATTAGGAGAGATGTCTTCTCATTGGTCAAGAAAACACATCCTCAAGAATAATAATGAGACACCGACCCATAATCGATGTACCATAGTACATCCCCACATCACATCCTTTGACGTTGGCCGATGAGGATTTTAACCGGAAGGAAAAAATAGCGCAAAATAGCTAGAAATTAACAAGTTTTCTCTATTGTAATAACTTTAAGTTGCTAACATTGTTTTCTCTGATGTGCAACATGTTGTTTAGTGCTTTGGGGCTCTTTAAACAACATTTATAGGGATCTGAACATAAATTGGAATCCTGTACACATTCATATCCACATAATTTGCCACATAATTTGCCTCTTTTTCAATTAACATTACTGTACATTTCTTACAGGTCATCAACATAAAACCAATGTGGCTATTTTAATAGTAGCATTTTAGCCAAATGTTCCATGTGTCTATTTTGTATGTATTAGCTCTATGACTCATGGGCTCCGCAAATTTTTGCTCCTTTCTGTGGGGTGCCATCCTGAAATGGTGTAAGACACTAGCACTTTGGATTTGCAGTGCACCATTATACGAGCAGATGGCAAGGTTATATATTTACTGTCAGTTATTATTAAGTCCTGGACATGTGGTCAGCTGAGATAGCAAGCATATGTTTTTGCCACAAAACAGTGCCCTCCAAAGGAAGGTGATTGAGCTGACATCAACAAGGGCGAATTCTCCTTCGTTGTCATTTCCTTTTCAGTTCATTGCTACCAGATAATGCACAAGCCTTGACTTCAAAAGGCCATATCCAATGTGCTTATACAAATGTATTTTTAAATGTTTACAGATTATAGCTAATGTCAGTCTATATTTTCATGCATTCAAATGTCTCTTTCATCCCTGACAAGTCGAACGGATGGGGTACAATGTGTCGTGAAGATTCAGGCAAAATTGTCTGTGATATTATGTGAAACATTTTTTTGAATCTTTTCCCTTACGTTACAAAATCCTCTTTCGTAACAGCGTAACAGATCGGCCACTAACGTGCATTCATTTAAAAGAGACCCAAACAGAAAACGATTGTGAAAATCGCCCGACAGGGAAAGGTTAATAATTAACAGAGGAAATTTCGAATGCCATTTCCCATGCATGGTGCAAATGATTTCTCCCTTTGCCGACTGCATTTGAAATCGGTTGTTAAAAAATGATTCAATCTGTGATAATTAGCAAAGTGGTTGAGGAGCTCCCTTCTGCTGCAGTATTGAGAGCCATGAGTCACAGATTCAAAACACTGCATATGAAATGATCTTTATGTGCTGAGAAAAATGTCTTTGACAAGTCTGACTGCACATACAAGCGCACATTCACGCGCCTTCGCAGTCAAGATCTCAAGTCTCTCATATTCATTCTTACAAACAACAGAGGAGTTTGACAATAACACAGGGAGGTGAAGCAATTGGAGATATGTAAACAGGCATTCACGAACGCTGAAGAGAATCACCTCCACACTGTCACATTCCCATGAGGTTTCAGACGCTCAGTAAACCAAACCGCGCTCATTACACCAACTTCTGTTTCCACTATCAGTACCTCAAACTAAGCGAGAGACTATTTCAGCTGCAAATGTTTTCCTTCACGAGCACTCATGAATATTGTGGGGCTGTTGTCTCTTTGAATTTACCGTATAACAGGAGCAGTGCCTGGTGTACCAGATACCTTTATTACTGTGGGCTGTCTAAAAATCCCAGAACACCAGGCCTATTGTGAAGTGCTTCCATAGTAAAGACATAAAATCGGTATGTAATGGCTCCTGTTTCCAGGGTCCATTGAACATAGTTGTTTTGTGGTATGAAACTACAGCCATATATATTGACTGGGGGTGTATTCTTAGAGAGGGTGCTGCATATACGGTGATTATGGACTTTATGTAGCATTACATACTGTAACTCTAAAATGAGAAGACGCAAGCAGTAAAAATTATTGACAGTGAGAAATGTGTCAGGGATAACAGACATAGTGGGTGTGACCTCAAAAAGACCTAAATGCAAATTGTTACTTTATCTCAACATACAAAAATAAGTGCATAATGCATTAATGTTCCCCTTATTTACACCAATTCACATTAGTACACAAAGATTTTTTTATTGGCTACTATTTTACAGGAAATGTCAGTTTGACGTCATTTATCCGAAATAGCTTATATTCAGTCAGTTAAATTCTTAGTAGCTTGCTATTTTTTTAATATAGAGGCAAACATTGCGGATTACGGCTTTCAAAAAAGTGAAAAGTAAAAAGTCCATAGGGAATTAAAAGCTTAGTTTAGCCTAGCTGTGAAACAGATGGCCACTATGTTCGAACTAACGCACTAATAAATATTTGAGTGTTACTCTATTAAACTTTGGTTGACTTATCCTCATGTATAAACAGAATCCCGTACTTTACAGAAGCGAAGGACACATTGCAAGATTTACCTGAAGTCAATTATATCTTTGGTTCTGTGTGACAATAGAAAATATACATATAGATTAATATATCAATCTAATCAATAAATATTCGTTATCATTAAACATAATCATCATATTAGAAGGTAATTTGATCTTCTGCTATATGTCTGTGGCAGCCCAAAAAAAGGCATTTTTGAAAACAACGCTTTTTTTAAACAAAACTTTTTTAAAACGCTCCCCACATTGGATCAATCTGAAGACATAATTTTTGCATAGTAGTTTGAACTATTAAAATAGAGGCTTTCAAATGTATCCGGATTGGTGTTGACACAGTCCATAGCTTACTCAGCAATGCAAATTTTTGACAAATTTTATTCAAAATTGCCAAAATTATTAAAAAAAGAAAAATATCTGTCAGAAACTGAGGTGCCTAAACTCAGATTAACTGGGAATACTATTAATCCATTTGAAAAAGAAACACAAAACCAGTCCTAAATGAAGAAGGGGGAAACAAACACAAAGAGCAACAAAAAAGTACATTCTTTTGTGTGAGGTTTTTATGGTTTTAGTGAACAAAGTTACAATGTTTCAGTCCAGTACAATAATATTAACTAGAATATTTGGGTAAAATAAAAAAACTTTTGCGTCAAAATGACCCGAACACGACATGCCCTAAAATAAACCTGTGCCCTCTTAGCAACCGACTACTACAGCTGCCTCTGATGGACAACTTTAAAGGTGAGTGTCTCAATATTTCAATATTACCATTTAATTTTCATTACATTCAATTTTTTAATTGTAGATATTTGTCACTGTTGTCTTTTTTTACCTTTATTTTACCTTTATCAGCTTTATATTTTGAATATAATTTAAATACAAAACAAGATCTCACTTACAGCCACCAGGCTAATGTCTGTCTCACACGTCTTTAGAGGTCATAGTCATTTTGTGGCTAAGGTCTGTCTGTCAGACGGGGAACGTCTTTTGTTTCTAAGTTCTGGTCATGGTGAGCAGGGGTACAGACAAGATCAATGGCTGAGACTGTGAGAGGACTGGTGCTGTGTGCAGGTCAGACTGAGAGGCAGTGTGAAGCCTTTTCATAGTGACAGAACCCCTGCCAGCTTCAACAACAGAAACACAGCATCAACAGCACTCATTGAAAGACAACAACAAGGCAGTCACCATTTCAAACAACACACACAGGGAAATGGATTTTTATTGTGACATTGAGGAGATCATCAATACCTGTTGTGCGCAATGGAGAAAATATCAAGGAGAGCCATCGATATATGATGAAAGGGTAAACTCTTTCTATTAATGTCTTTTCCAAAGTCATAAAAAGTATAGGTTTTGGTTATTTTCTCTAAAGGGGCCATTTCAACCTTTGTTAAATTATTCATCATACACAGTGGTGCATTCTCAACCAGAAAAGTTTTTTTTGTTTATTTGTTTTATAGGTAGGTCATACAGCTCTCCACAGTACAAGCCATGTAAGTGATCTAATGCCTAAACTGTAGCTTAATTTGGGAAATCACTATTATTTTATAGTAATTAATGGGGTCATTTTACATTTCAAATACACACAATACAATAGATAGATCACATATTTTCAATTTTTTTATTAGTAACATTTTAGTGACGTAATTGCACCTACATTTTTCAGTTGGCTTAAAGTTGTTTAAATTTCACGAATGCCTGTTAAAAAAGACCACAGGTGACTGATGTGAAAACCACAACTCAACCAAATTTAGATGTTACCTATCACTCAAAATTGGAGTTGACCTCAATTTGTTTTAGACTGGCTTGTAAACGTTAGTATACGTTAATAAGTATGTTGAGTAGCACAAACACACAGTCCTGTAGGCCACCATTGTTTTCTTTATATATCCGTTCATGCCAATAGCCAACGTCAGCATTTTCACAGATTCACCTTTTTAGTGGTTTACACAGAAATTATAACATTATCACTTTGAAAAACGTACACATAAAAGCTATTTTCAAAAGATTGTGTTTTCAGGCCCTCAAAAGAACAGCCAAAACTGTTTTAAGTTTTAATTATATAGAACAATGCAGAGGAGCTAAACAAGAATAGGCAGTTTGCAACGGCCACACTATAGTAGTTTGAATGATAGGTCAAGGGTTGTACATTTTCAGGCCATGGGCAGCATTAGAGGCCAGAAACATTGTCTTACCTTGTCTATGTCTTTGACATACAGAACAGTACACTACACAATA
This sequence comes from Triplophysa bombifrons, assembly GCA_029783895.1. Taxonomy (NCBI): domain Eukaryota; kingdom Metazoa; phylum Chordata; class Actinopteri; order Cypriniformes; family Nemacheilidae; genus Triplophysa; species Triplophysa bombifrons. The sequence goes on along the minus strand of CM056456.1, from coordinate 16,978,645 downwards.
CGGTGTTGTAACAGTCCTAGTAAACTGTTACCTGTCTCCTATGTTAAATGCGAGTTGTAATTTAACTCCCGGCCATTAGAGGGCATTAGGGAGCCATTATTAGGAAGATCTCTCCATACCAGAGGGTAAAAGGAAGAGGGAAGTGGGAGTTAGGAATACTTGTTAGCTGAGAGCACATGCTCTTTCTATGCTTTCATTTGGAAAACCCTGTTGAGGAACATTTGTGTTCTACATCTCAATGTGAGTTGATGTGTTTCTTTATTATTAACAAAGGTTTATAGCGTATTGTTTGTTTTGTGTTGACCAGAGGGTTTTGGTATCTGCTTGATTTTGGTGGTTTCTCAAATGGTTCAAATTCCTGATGTTATCGTCTTCTACGTGGAAGTATATCCGAACTCCAGAACGAAGAGACACTTTTACCTTGGACTAACTCTTATTGAGCAAATGTGGATTTTGTCCTTCTAACCCCTAAAAAACATCTACAATGGGATGATGGACCAAGGACATTTGTGGTAACTCTGGACTTTGATATCGGGTGTATTGTTATAAGGTTTTGCTTCCAAATGCTATGCATCATGAAATTGTCACAACCTTGTATATGATCTGAAAATGTAGACCTTACTTAAGGAAAATATAATTGTTGGTTAATGGTGATGGATCCCTCCTCATTTATTTATGTAACTCTTGAAGTTAGTGTTACAGTGTCAAGAATGTAACATGACAGAACATTGAGAGTTTTATTACCACAGAGCCCTATGAAAACTCAATTTATGGTGTTTGGGTTTAAGACCTTTATTTTCAGTCCGGGGATGACTGCTGTCCATGATATAAATCATGTGCAGATTAAAAAATCTCTACAGGCCAACATGCAGTAAAACTAATATCTTTTGGCCGACAGACAAGAAGTCTGACTGATCACGTTTAAGCAGGGTGCTATTGTCAAAAACAGAAAAAAACTATGGCTTAACATCTGAAGAAACAAGAAGAATTTGTAGCTACTATCCACAAAGGGGTACAAATTTGGTAGTTTGAACAGTCTTGGTCTTGAAGTCCAAGGGCCAGATTGACAGATTGTACCAGTGCGAATGCCTCTTTGAGTGTTAAAAAAACACTTTCAAGATTTACTGAAGACATACAGTGAAAATGCGTGCACACAATTTGTCACCTTGAAATTATAAGATTCAATCTGACATATTTGTCAAAATATGTAAAAACATATTTTGTGACAATTGATTTACATTATGTGATTTTATTTCTTGATTTACAACCTCAAGGCAGTGAGTTGGTTTTTATGCTTTGAAATGGTGCTCTCACACTAATTTGCACTGTTTAGTAAATCTGGTCCATAATATCTAATGGGATAAATCCATGAAATCTTAGAGATCAAGAGATCAAGTAGAAGATTATGGGAACTATCGATGAGAGGGGACACATAGGGCTGGGAAAATAGCATTTTCTCAATTCAGACTAAGTAAGGTGTAAAGATGGTTCTCTCTAGGTGGGTTGTGTGATATCCAAAACTTTACAAGTTACATTACAAATTGATCACATTGTTTCACAGGATGTAATGAATCTTCTGGCTAAAGGCCGGAATGCTATTGTGAGGGTGAAATCAAGGAAAGATGTGTTGATATCTTACAAGATGGTAAAAAAGAAGCCAAAGCCGAAGAGAGATATGAAAATGGTGGTAGCGCTGGTGAAATTTGACAAACTCCAAAGGGTTTCTCTATAATGTGGCCTTGAATGAGTACTGTAGGTGGAAGTGGTGTGGGAGTTGATGGATGATCTATCCCCCTTCAAATCATGGCTCTGATGTAACTGGCCTGCAGGCTCATGACATGCACCAGTTGTCTTTGAGGTCCATGTCCAGACTGACATAAAGAATTGTCACTAGGCAAGTGCACCATCAATCCCAAAGGCTTTTCCTTGGGCCTTGATTATTTTGCTTTTCTATTTTATAAAAGCTTCTCATGTCACTACAGATGTTTTGCTTGTCTTAAAAAAAATGAACTTGGGAATGATGAAGATGAAGCAATCAAACAAACAAACACACACACAAAGTTAACCAATACTGTTGGTGTGGGACAGGCTGTTGTAAACATGAAATTGAATTTTTTCATTACCTTTGGAGTTACATGGGTGTTGAAGAGAGCATGATGGACATTTGATGTTGAAGAACAACTTGGAGCCTGTATATTGGAATCGGTGTCAAAAAGCTGTAGAGCAATGTTCACTGGGCAGGGGCTTAGAACGATGACCACCATAAATATATTTCAATGCAATTTGATGGGGATTCATACACTGTAACAAATTACTGTAGGTTCTACAACAATATTCTACAGAAATTTACTGTTTTAACATTTTACAAGTTTTTACTGTAGTTTGCGATGCATTATGAGTAACACAAAGTATTACAGTTATTAATAGTATATTTCCATGTCACCTGTAAGTCAATATACTGGTTATAGGTATTGTCACTGTAGCTCGTGCATTTTTACAGTTATAAATTGTGATACGACATTAAGGGATTGCGCAGGTTGCATTTACCTTTGAAATCTTATGGACCGGAGCAACGAAATAAGGAACGAACTTGAACTTGCGTGTCAGGATTGTTGATAAATTCTCTAAAATGATGTCAATAAAATACTATGGTTTTTATACTACCTTATAAAGTCACTGTCATTGTGTGGTATAAGCGTTTGCCATTTTTAACGTGAACAATTCGTAAAATTAGCCCATATAGTTGGCCATCGTGACATGTGGTGAACTGTAACGTTAGAGTTAATGTCGACACCCACAATGTTATTCTAAATGATACGTTTGGATATTTAGAGCATGTCATATACTTGGGTTCTTGTTCCAGGAGCAAGGCAACAGTCCGACGGGTCATATAGCTGCTGCACGTGGTGTGACCTGTTTGAGACGACCCTGTACGAACGTTAAAAGGTGAACAACACACCAACAAAATACATCATATTGTGCATTTAAAGAATAATTAAGGCTAGTTAACTGCCGCTTAGTCCGCCTTATATAGACGATACCGTCCTTTTTACCAGACTTGTGAAACAAAAGTAGATTGTAAATACGTATTTGCAATCAGCTTATCAATTAAAATGTTAACCTAGCATGATTGGATTTCTTACTAAGGACATGCCATGCTAAAAAATAATAATACTGTAACATGTAATACAGGTTTGTTTCGATATTATTGTAAAAAAAACACCAAGGCACTGTAATTCGCAAACAACAATTACCTGTAAATCTCTTCACAATAAAATACTGCAAACCATTTTACAGCAATTAACAACAATTTTTATTAAGACTTTATTGGTAACTTTATTGCCAGCTAATTACTGTAAATTCTACTGTACATTTTTTTCAGTGTACCTATTTTACATGGAGGCTTATTAATGTGAATTCCTTTTTATATCTTATTTGTATGTTTAGTTATGATTTGACTTTATCGCTGTGATGTTAGTTTTAGGGGTTACTGTAGCCATTTATCGTTGCTTTGCCCCCTTCCGAAACACGTGTTTTAAGCAAAATTAGCCTTTGCAGATATGATTTTTCGGATTTAGGGTGAGGTGTTAGTTAGCTAACTCTGAAAATATGTACGACTTCTTTTGATGTCAGGTTATAAATATATAAATGTCATGTGTGTAGAAAGTTGTGCTGAGTGACACTTTGCGAAAAAAGGATGTGCTGACTGACACGAAAAAGGGGGAAATAGAACCAATGAATGTCCATGAACACGAATCAATAGATTCCAAATTTCGTGCCTATGCCACAAACTGCCTTGAGACTGGGTTAAACATAGTAAACGATACACTGGCAAAAAATCTGTACTTTTTGTTGTTCCAGTTTACTTTTTATGCATCCTTAAAACATGATACATTTTCACAAAATGACAAATGAAGTCTTGTTTTTCATGAAGTTAGCAGAATTACTTACAAAGCACAAAATTATATTTTTGTTCAAAACGCAGTGGTTTGGCAGATCCATAACATCACCTTGACTTAAATGTCACTAAGAAAAGGTGTTGTGTGAAGAAGTTGCAGACATTTTGGCAAAGTCTTGTAGTTCCAAAACATTTAATAGAAGAATAATAGTTAGTACTTATGTATCCATCCAAACTGACAAATTAAAAGTATGTGCAAAATTTGAATATTTTATAAAACATTTGCGTTTCCATCCAGTGAGTCAGAGAGGACAAAACGTAACTTACAGATAATAAGCTCCCAATACCACAAAGAAAATTTAAGCTTCTGTTATAGGAGAATCAACCAAGTTGTTTTTCTATAAATAATATACCAGCAGCAGAGTAATTGCAATAAACAGTCAACTTGTTTTCAGAGGTGAATGTGTGATCTTTGGTAATGTAGACATTAGGAGAAAATACTGAATAACTTAAACAACAGACTTTGGTTAAAAACAAAATTCCAGATGCTCTTCAATGAGATGTGGTGGAGAGCATTTTTCCTTTCAATTCACATTTTTAGAATTTATGTGCATTTTTGCATACCCATCCAGCATTTTTTAAGGCGATACCCCAAATTGTGGATAGTTGGACGAAAACAGTGAAGTGAATGATAGATTGGGTTGAATGGGATTCTTTGGTGATAATCTAAAAAGGAGGAATGCATCAGACTGGAATAGTGGCAACATAATTTTTGCTTGTGACTAAAGGAGAAACCATTATATAAAGTGCTTTATAGGTTTAGGGCAGGAGGACAAGAATCTCCATTAGTCCCTCCTCACTGAATCCCACAGTCAGACTCTTGTGACTTCATATGAAGAGGCTGAGGCTGCTGCTGCTGGTTGGCATGTATGAGAGAAGCAAGCGATTTTTAACAAATGGGATGCAACCCTAATGCTTAAAGAACAAACGATAAACTGGATAGCTTGCTAAGTCAAAGCAAGGAGCTAAGTAAGTTTTTATTTTAGCCTGCTAGGCTAATACTTGGAGAGATTTTTAAATGAAAACCTCCAACAGGTAGAATTAATACATAAGTGCATTTCTGCATTCTCCGAGTAAACGAAAATTAAAGGTGGTACATTACTGTCCAATGGCCAGCCTTAAGTTCAACTTCCAACAATCCATTCAATTCCCAAAGCATAGAATCAAGTCCCACACTACATAGTTTCCTATTTAATAAACTGTTACACTTAAAATTTGGGAAACAAACACTATCGCAGCATCCGTTGCATGCTGACTTAAAGAAGCATTCTATGCATTTTAGGCCACATAGTCAGTGTGTTCCAACAGTAACAACTTATCAAAACAAAATACTGCCATGAGCGAGTTCAACTATTTTTAATATACCTAAATAAATGCATAGAAAATGTATGGATAAGTGAATTGAATAATTTAATTTTAAAAGCCCACTGCCTGGAACAATATAACGTTGTGAAATTTGTAATTTGCTTCAGTGATCTTCAATGATACAGTTAGTTGTCTCAGAGGACGGGGTTTGTTGTTTTATCCAGCATAGATATAAGCTATGTAATGGCATTACCCATAATCCTCTTCTGACTTGATTGTTAAAGGGATACCCCACCCAAAATGAAAATGTTTGTCTTCATATACTGCACTTCAAGTTGTTCCAAATCTTTATTCATTTCATGGTGTTTTACTAAACTAAGTTCGGGAGGAGCAGGAGCAGATAATTAACTCGGCTGGTCGGCTGTCAGCAATCACAACAATCAACCTATCACTTCAAAGAGAGAGAGAGAGTGTCTCTATAAATAGTCAAGACGTCTTACTTTCACTCTCTCTTCAGTCTCAACCATCCCACCACCACCCTGGCTCCTCACCTGGAGCCCCTCGTCTCCAGCAGGACACAAAAGGGGGGGGAGTGTTCCGGGTTCGGGCTAAAGCCGGATTCGGAGCCCTCACCCCGGACAGGGGGGAGTGCTCTGAGCTCGGAAGAATGAACGAGCTCGGAGCCCTCTCCCCGACAGCATGCCACATACGCATACCCTCAAACTACTCTATTATCTGTGTAGGTGAACTCGTGAATTTGTTCTAATGAAAACAGAGAAAGATATATGGAAGAATGCTATTAACCAAACAGTGCCTTGCTAGCATTGACTACCATAGCAGGATTATTACCATAGCATACTATTATTGTCTCTTTTTTGTTGTTGCTGTTCTGTTGCACGCAAAGTTAGATATTTTGAAGAATTTAGGAGCGAAAACAGTTTTAAGCACCTTTGACAACTTAAATTTTTCCATGATGTCCGAGAAATCTCAATTGCTAATATTGTTTTCCAAAAATCTTTGTGTGTTCAACAGAACAAAGCAATTAATACGTATTTTGAACAACTTGGGGTAAGTAAATCATGACAGAATTTTCAGATTTGGGTGGAGTATCCCTTTAAGGTCTAACAAAGATTTGGCAATAATTCTTCTAAAATGAATGCCCATAAAGTTTGCCAATAAATTACATTTTAACTAAAAGCATACATCTGTTTAGGCATTTCAGACTGAAATTTCAATTTAGCTTGTTTTTTATGTTGTGTGAGTTATTATGTGTGGATATTCTAACACACTGGACTCGCCATGCCACATCCCGTGTAGACATGGTGTAATTTAAGAAGTTGATATTTTATGCTATAAATCATATTAAAAGTCCTTTCTCTAAAAGCTTTATATATTCAGACTGGTTTCCAGTCCTAAGGCCACACTGTGCAACACAGGGTTTTTCTTTAATGCTAAGAAAACAATATCCAATGTCTTCTCTAAGGCATATTTTGAGATCGCTGACCTCAGTGGCTCTGTGTTTGCAGGGACACAAGCAACTTTTTTGCAAGAAATATTGAGCATATGGCGAGATGGCGAGATGACAAGTTCACCTTCAAAATTCATTTTAACACCTTCTGTAAAAATGAAATTAAGCTTCTGTTTTCACTAGCATTGCTGCTTTTCAAAAGGCTAGGAATAAGTTTGGAAAAGTTTGTTCGAATATCATTTGATATTTAAAGTTTGCAAAATATTTCCCAAATGCTTTGACGTTCCCAAAAAAGAATGGTGGAAGGTGCTTCTTGGCATATGCATATTCATAAACGAATGACCCCAGCCGTTCTGGAGCATATGGATGTATATTTGTGCCCTGCATATGCTCCTGTTCAATTATTCCTGTTTTTGAATGTCTCCTCCTACTCAACACAATCAGAGGTGAAAAAGCTACTTCACTTTTCTTGGCATAAATGAAGTGATAATGATGTGAGAGCTTGTTATGTTTCCCTATGTGTTAGACTCGAACGTGGCAAAAGAGTTGTTTCAAACCGAAGAGATGAGATTCGTTAAAGAGAATAGAAACTGGTAAATGGATTTGAATAAGCACTTCAGTTTTGTTATACACAACCACATATCTCTGTCATACATACATAAGCAAAACAAGTTCCCCAAAACAACCCCCACCATCTAATTAATTATCTGCTCATCACATCCAATATCAAACTAGCATAAATTATAAGATTAATATGTCATAATTTATTTCATGTCATTACAATACTTTTTTCCCTGTTCCCATTTGCTTGTCAACACATCAAACTGTAACTGGCATCATCTCTATCCTGAACGATTGGGGCAGCTTGCATGATTTACTTTGTAAAGACGTCATTGTTATGCATAGAGTTGCTGGAAAATGTAAAATAATGAGACAACGGTGGTTTTGTACGGAAATATTTTCTGCTGGTCTGAGACAGACATATCTTATTTGCGATTCTTTTTAATGCACTGTCCCGACATGAGATCCTGATGCTGCTGGACGTGTCAGTAGCTTGTTCTCCATCTTCATTGGGTTGTCAAGGTGTGCTGCAGGCAATATCAATTGTGAACAGACCAATGTGAACAAGTATGGCCATTTCTTGAAAATTATCATAACATGAGCTGATCCCATAGATAATTTGCTGCTGGCATGAAAATATCCTGGATGTTGACTAGAAAAGAGTCTTAGTATATATTGAAATCAAAAGTAATATAAATGTAAGCTTCAGCATAAGTTCTGCCGGGTAGACTCAATCTTACGTCACTTACTACGTATAGACCTAACCAATCATAACCTAACCGATCATCATCTAATACTTGAAGTTTATAAGATCGCCCGTTATACCCTGTTTGCGTTCACAGTCGAAGCAGCCGACATTCACCCCCATCCTCCTCACCTCCACCAGTCCATTAACCCCAGGGGGTATGGTTGTGCCCCTGCCTTTATCTTCAGACAGGAAGTGCAGGAATTATTGACACACTGGATGCAAGCTATGGACAGAGCCTACGCCCAAGAACTATATATTTTACCATAGAGACCCCTTGTCGTTAATAAGTTGTTTGATAAATCTTCATTGTCAAACATTATTGCCTCCCGAGTCTATATGGTAGATTTAAAGAGATCACCCAGAAAGTAAATTCTTCTTCTGCAGAACATAAAATAAGAAATTTGGGTAACCGAACAATATGGCATCTCATTGACTTCAATTGCATGGACAAAAAACCTCTAAGAAATCTATCAAAATATATTATTTTGTGTTCCACAGAAGAAATAGTAATATACAGATTTTTAGCTAGATGAGGGTGAATAAAAACAAAACCCCATGCATCAATTTCATTCGATTTTTTTCTTCAGAATTTCACAGTTAAGCACTGTTCCGAAATCTCAGATATACAAAATTTCCTCTTTAGCGTGAAATGAATAAAAAGCACCAAACTTTATAAATGATAAAATATTCTGTTCTCAAAGTTGTCAAGCACTTTTTAGTAGGCTACTTCTAACAAGATATTTGCAAAACCCAGAGACAAACATAAAGGGTGATTCATAATAATGATTTATGGTAAAAAATCAAAATCATGAATTACGGAGTTATGAGGTTTCAGAAGGACAGCAGCAATATAGTTAGACAGAAATGTCAATCTAGGGGATAATGTTTTCATTATTTCACTCACCAAAGTGCACTTGACACTGCCTAGGAACCTGTCTCAGAGACCTGACAGCTGTTCAGGAAATACAATTCATAGTCATTACAGAAAATCACCAGCTCAATCCACAATCACACTTTCATCAGAATCAATCATGGCATCTCCATATTGAGTGTCATTTTTAATCTAACATATCTGTTTTGGTCATTATACAGTGGGGTATGGTCAGCAAAGACCAGCGATGTACTGTATAGTGTGGGAGTCTCTTGAATAAAGAATGTGTTATCACGCTCTGTGTTGTTGCTTATTATCTCTGATTATATTTGAAAGATTCTGAAAGTTCCCACTCTCTTTGATGTCGACATAGTTTTGAATCCATATCACACTAGGCTTGTTATGAAGAAGTTGCTAATTCTGGCACATTTTCATAGATGATAGTGGCCTTAGCAGAAGTCCCCATATAGCTCTACAGTTATGGAATAAAGATTAAATGTAGGCTACCTCAGAAAACCCCTTCTCACTTTAATTAATAGTGGGTGGCTGTTTGACACTTCTGAAACCGCAAACTTTTCGACAGTTTTTTGTGACATGAAAGCTAAGCTAAATTTGAATCCTCTTCAGAGAGACTCGGGATTCACGCAATCCCTGAAACAAATAGACGGTTTGAGACTATACAAGCTGCTCAAATCGTGTGATGTAGATTGGTGTGACTGCCAGGGGGGGATAATGTTATGACTCCCTATTTTATACACTTATGCTCAGGATGTCATGACACCAATGATCCGACCGCCATTGGAGCTTGTTCTACTGTCACATTAATGGGTTGAAGATATTGATGTTGGAAGAAATTGATGCCCTTCCTGGGGGTCTGCATTAACAAGCCTCCCTTAATGAATGGGAGGACACTAAAAGGCATCTTCCCACTGTTCATGCATCAAGCCAGTGACAGACGTGAACGGTTGATTGATGCAATGCTCCTCTTAGCCTTTGGGGTTATTCTTAGTAGCCTCTTTTGACTTCATGTCTTTCTCTGTCAAAGCATAAAGCAATATCCAAGTCCATTAGCTTTGAAAAAATTACATTAGCGCTTCGACTGGCTGCGTGGCGCGCGCTGGGATTTTCTGCCATCCCGCTGGTTCTTCATTTCCGACAAGAGGAAGGTATTAAATGACTTTCAAAGGAATATGAATTAAACCAGGAATCTGTGTCCGTGTCCTCGAGACACGTCTGAACGTTAAGGTTGTGGGCTCCTCTGCTTTGATCGAGTCTAAAGTTGGACTAGCTAATCACTGATCAGCAGCTAATCATTGATTATAAATGGTTAGAGAGGAGGGTATTTCCCCTGAGGACACAGCCACTTGGCCTCTGACTGTGGAAAAAAGAGCCAACATTAGTGTTATTAGAGGTTTAGATTTAATTCCAGCCAGTTCTTCATTAAGGCAATTGATTGAGGAAAAGATTGATGCGCAGAATATGCCGGTCCTTGTGGCAGAATCACGAAGGCTCCATAGGATGTCATTTGCTCCGCCTCAGCCTTTGCTGCAGTGCTCAATGCAGGAAACCCTTTTAGTGGCCAACCCTTGGGTTAAATGGACGCCGCTAGCATACTAAGAAGGAGAGGAAGGAACTTAAACAGGATGTACCGATCTTGACAGCTTACCACTATAAGCTTTCCCTGGTATACCCTCAGAGAAACCACAGAAAGAATGCAAAAAAGTAGTGAAAGAGCTTTTCACAATGTGTTTATACATGGGTTCTTGTGTTTTAAACCCCAGATATGCCAGTTCTAACTGCGGATAAAGTAACGCTCTACACTTGTTTTGTTTTTTTCAAAGCGGAGCCAAAGATGTATTGTCAAATGCGCTGTGAGAATGTTACAGCAAGTTGTTTAGCAAAAGACAATCGAAAACCAAATAGTGCTTACCTTATGAAATATTCATGTGCTTTGAAGTCACAGAAACTTTCAAGCACTCCAATTCAGCATCTGAGATGCAAAATAAAATGTCAAACGCTGAGTGTGAACAAATAGTGAAGAAACGACTAGTATTTTTTCAGATTTTATCTTCAATAAAACAGCCAGATAAATCTGACATTTTTATGTTTTCACAGATGTACAAGCAATTATAAAAACAAATCAGGCTCCCGTCGTGAGCTATGTGTTCGTCCGATCAATGGTATTGACCTCATCAATATGCCAACAAGAGTGTTAACTGCACCGTACAGTGTGAAGTCCTCATACTCTAATAAGATAAGATATAAAGATAGTGTTAAGATATAAAACAGTGTTTAAAGTTAAACATTGAGAATGTTTACCCAGCGTTTAAAATAGCCCCTGGTATCTCAAGTCTGAATAGTCCAGTCGTTTGTGGTTTGGGCTTGTTCAGTATTTTTTGTGCTGGGAATTAAATGGAGAAGCGTTTGGCTCCCATATGCCCACTTAATTCTCCTCTCATTTTACATCTGATATTGTTTCACTTTGTCACATTTGCCGTTCTCTAGTGTGCTTCTGTACACTTGATGATGTACTCTACAGTTCAAAGCCAGCGCCTGGAATAATGCTCCCAGTTTCCATCTGAGATTTTGAATTAGACTAAAATGAAAATAATTGATGTAAATGCAATTTAAAACATACTGTTGTCTATGGTAATAGCTAGGACAAACAGCAACTTGTGTTTCACGTCTGCGCATACGTGAGTAAATGTCTCATGCCCCAGTTAGAGTCTAATCAGGGTGTTTAGGCCCCAGGTGTGCCCCAAGTGACAGGAAATGTGTAATCCCAGTGGGCCACACAGACTGATGAACTGTTTGACCTGGGTTAATCCTGAAAGATGTCAACGATGAAACTATAAATTTGAGGACCGTGACGTCGCCTGGCATGGCGCAGCCGGGGCCCCACCCTGGAGCCAGGCCCGGGGTTGGGGCTCGTATGCGAGCGCCTGGTGGTCGGGCCTTCGCCCATGGGGTCCGGCCAGGCTCAGCCCGAAGGAGCGACGTGGGGCCACCCTCCCGTGTCAACTGATCACCACCTGGTGGTGAGTAGGATCCGATGGCGGGGGAGGATGCTGGATAGACTCGGCAGACCCAAACGTACTGTGAGGGTCTGTTGGGAACGTTTGGCCGAATCCCCTGTCAGAGAGATCTTCAACTTCCACCTCCGGCAGATCTTCGACCAGATCCCGAGGGAGTCTGGAGATATTGAGTCCGAGTGGACCATGTTCTCCACCTCCATTGTCAACGCGGCCGCTCGGATCTGTGGCCGTAAGGTCTCTGGTGCCTGTCAAGGCGGCAATCCCCGAACCCGGTGGTGGACACCAGAAGTAAGGGATGTCGTCAAGCTGGAGAAGGAGTCCTATCGGGCTGGCTGGCTTGTGGGACTCCTGAGGCAGCTGACGGGTACCGACAGGCCAAGCGGACTGCAGCCTTGGTTAGTTCGCATTGCTGGCAGTAAGTCAGACTTGTTCCCGGTGCATGTTGGACTCCGGCAGGGCTGCCCTTTGTTGCCGGTTCTGTTCATAATTTTTATGGACAGAATTTCTTGGTGCAGCCAGGGGCCGGAGGGTGTCTGGTTTGGGAACTACACGATTTAATCTCTGCTCTTTCTGGATGATTTTGTCGTGCTGGCCCCATCAGACCAGGACCTTCAGCATGCACTGGGACGGTTTGCAGCCTAGTGTGAAGCGGCTGGGATGAGAATCAGCACCTCCAAATCCGAGGCCATGGTTCTCAGTCGGAAAAGGGTGGCTTGCCCACTTCAGGTTTGTGGAGAGTTCCTGCCTCAAGTGGAGGAGTTCAAGTATTTCAATCTACGTTCCTACTCTCACCTATGGTCATGAGCTGTGGGTCATGACCGAAAGGACAAGATCCCGGATACAGGTGGCCGAAATGAGCTTTCTCCGCAGGGTGGCTGGACGATCCCTTAGAGATAGGGTGAGAAGCTCGGTCACTCGGGAGGAGCTCATAGTAGAGCCGCTGCTCCTCCACATCGAGAGTGACAAGCTGAGGTGGCTCGGGCATCTTTTCCGGATGCCCCCTGGACGCCTTCCTGGAAAGGTGTTCCGGGCATGTCCCACCAGGAGGAGACCCCAGGGAAGACCTAGGACACGCTAGAGGAACTATGTCTCCCGGCTGGCCAGGGGATGCCTCGGTGTCCTCCCGGAAGAGCTGGAGAAGGTGTCTAGGGAGAGGGAAGTCTTGGCATCCCTGCTTAGACTGCTGCCCCCGCGATCCGGCCCAGGATGAAGCGGAAGAAGATCGATGGATAGATGGATGGACGTCTGTTCCATGCTTTTATATGGTTCTTTGTTTGTTCCACCACAACAATGTAACATTACATCACACACTTTTCTGTACACAACCAGATGTATTAATTGCCCATATTTATGGTAATGTGTGAAATGGTTGTGTTGTAAATTTATTTTACATGTTGTGCACCGTGGCTTCAGGAGACAACGTATTTCATATCTTTTCCTACCGCACAGAAATGACAATAAAGGGACTGTGACTGACTTTGTATTAATTGCCTGTCTATCTAACCAGTGCCTCTGTTGCTCATTTTTAGTTAGTTTTATGTTCATGTCATTCTTTTCTCTGTTTGTGTGGTTTTTTGATGTAGAGCATATTTTAATCTTTCTTTTTAAGCATTTCTTAGCCGTTACCCAATTGTACTCCTGGCAGTCTTAAAAATTACTGAGAGAGCTCTTTAGTTTCTCAGTTGTTTCTCAATAACAAGAATTAGATTTTTGTTGTATAAACCTGCCGTTTCCTGAAATTAAAATTCTTTCATCATTTACTCAACCTCGTGTCATTACAAACAAATATTTTCCTTCTTCTGCAGAACACGAAATAGGATATTTTGAAGAACGAACCAAACATCATTGTAACAAATTGAACCTCATGGAAACAAAACCGCTGAGACATTTCTCAAAATATGTTCTTTTGTGTTCCACTGAAGAAAGAGACATACACAGGTTTTGAATTATGTGAGAATAAAATGAAAATTCTATCATCATTTACTCACCCACAAGTTGTTCAAAAACAATATCAAATTTGTTGTGTTGAAAACAAAGATATTTCAAAGAATGTAGGAAATTCTTTTCTAAATATCATTCTTTATGTTCAGCAGAACAATGAAATTGTTCACAACAACTTGTGAGTAAATGATGATAGAATTTTCATTTTTGGAGCTATGCCTTAATCAATGTCCATTGATCATTTTAAGAGACACACTGAAACAAAGGAGATATGTTGCTGATACTCAGTTTCGTGTGGTAAGATATTTTTTCATCTGGAAGTGTCATGCACAAAATAATTCCTAAGGTTCTAGCATTATATGAGACACATCACCTCGAAATCATCAAACCCAGAGAGACTCATATATGAGCGCCCATTCCCCTGGCACTTGACATGTGCCCTCTTCCTGTCTCCCGCACTCTCCTCAAAGAGCTCCTTAGGTAATTTCTAAAACCGCGGTAGCCTCAAAGGCAACGGTTCGGGAGGAAGATTTGTGGGTAACTGAATTACAGGTGGCACCTAATTTTAGGAGGTATTTGCTAGCGACTGACTCCTGTCTTCCATCTCAATTCTTCTGTGTGAAAATGGTAATTTATTTCACTCTGGTCTGCCCTGCCGGTGTCTTGTTGAGTCTGTGCTCTCCTGGCAAGAGCTGTAGGACTCGTTCTCAGTCTGCTGTTAATGAATGTACAGCTGCACCTGGGCTCCACAGGTGGGGAACAACTGGAATGACAGCTCACATCACAAACATAATCAGCAGACTCCCTCAGAACCAGTGCCCGCCCCCAGAGGCTGTCAGATGGGCACAGAGGGCTTGGAAAAGCTGTCATGTGGAACATTGCTCTGCGGCACAGCATGAAGAGTATTTTTTTCTCATAACTAAAAGGGATCTTGCAAAGTTTTGGCTAATGAATCATTTGGAGATCAACTAAAATGACTTTCATGTTTTTTGTTGTTGTTTTGTGATTTAAATTGACTACAGTTAATTTATAATAATATTAATCTCTGTTTTTTTTATTTTAAGTCCACACCATATCCACATAAAGTGGTGTAAATACAAAATTTGGTGTCATATTCCAGGAATCCCCTCTAAATGTCATAAAATCCGCTGAAAGTGATAAACATTATTGTATGTGTTGTCAGTCCTCTGAAAACACACAAAAATAAAGACACTTGTATTACTCTGAGGGGCCCAGGAACCTGCAGACAATTGTTCTTGATTCCAACAGGTCTCAACAAATAGAGGAAAAATAGTTTTTTCATGTGGTATTCAATTATTATTCTAAAGTAACACGTGTCCTTTTTTTACATTTGGCATAGCCATTTGGCATTTTTTAACAGACCCCATAATCACATACAGTGGTTATATACATGGAATATTTTTGTGTAATTTTACAGTAAACCTCTTAAAATTGCATCTAACACAGATGAAAGTGCATTGCCATATGTCAGCCTCTGATTCTCCTATTTGGACAAATGAGAGGTCAGAGTCTGAGCTTCTGTTTAATGTGTATTTTATGTGGTTTTGATATTTTACTGAATATTTAACTATCCAAGCTTCTATGTCACGTAATTGATGCACGTTGATGGTAGACATTGAAAGCGGATATTTTACTTTTAAAACCATGAAATTCGGTAGGAATGGACTTATTTTGTAGAAAACAACCTAACAAAAAAGATTATGTAATGGATTATGTAATGGTGGGATGCAGTTACTAGCTTAGACATTCGATGAATGTGTTCGTTTACAAATATCAATTTCATACATAATTAATTTGACTAAAGGTCTATATTCTGTAGAATAAGAGGTTTCATTTGATATACAACTTAAACATGTTTGAGCATTATGAAAATCATACATGATTTTAAATGGGCATATATATATATATATATATATATATATATGGCCAAAATTGTTGGCACCTCGAAATTTTCCAGAAATTCAAGTATTTCTCACAGAAAAGTATTGCATTAACACATGTTTTGCCATACACATGTTTATTCCCATTGTGTGTATTGGAACAAAAATAAAAAAGCAGGGAAAAAAGCAAATTTGACTCAATGTCACACAAAACTCCAAAAATGTGCTGGACAAAATTATTGGCACCCTTAACTTAAAACTTGGTTAGACACCCTTTGGAACAAATAATTGAAATCAATCGCTTCCTATAACCTGTCACGGTTGTGTAAGAGGCGGAACCCAAACGCAGGCAGGTGGAGGTAACTGTCAGGTTTGGCAGAAACGAAGCAGACAGAATGGTAAGTTTATAAGTTTAATTTGCAGAATGGATCGGAACAGCGAAATAGGTGAATGACCGGTAAGATGACATAACAGATGGTAACTTATCCGTAGTATAACCAAGTCTCTCTCTTTATCTTGCAGATAATGCGGATGATGAATTCCTTTACAGACGGTATGAAGATATCCTGAGAAGATTGGGATCGTAGGTAGGAATGCAGGTAAGTATGGTATAGAGTCTGTATCATGTGTAGACGAGATCAGACAATGAGTGAGTGTTGGTCTCTGGTATAAATGGGTGCACTGCTGATGAGGTCCAGGTGATAGTGATTAGTAATCGGGTGACAAGGAGCGTGTGAATGACTGAGTGGGCTGAATGAGGGAATGAGTGGAGGGAGATGGTGATGGTATCCTGACAGTAACAAAGAGACTTTTATTAAATAAAACAAAACACACGATAGGGCAAAACAGAAAACTTTCCACGAGGGGAAAAAACAAAACAGCTAATAAATAAGAAGTCCAAAACACGAAATCCACAGACAGAACTCACGGGCAGGACACACACTCAAAGCAGGAAACTTGAACTGGGTAATCCAAATACTTCAGGAAGTGTAACGCGGGGCAAGACTAGACAGACAATACAATTAACCAACGAGGTGTGAGGTAAGAAGAAGGAACAAGTGAGAGAGATAAAACACTAATGGGACAATAACGGAGAAACAAGGTGGCGGAGCTAAACGAAAAACAGGAGGACACGCGGCAAATTATCAAAACATACCGCCACGTGTCTCCACATAAAACAAAACATACACACAAGACATGGTACTGTAACAAACCTTTCCCCAAGGCACGAAATCTAAGAACAGAAAGGACAGGATCGTCACATAACCATCAATAAACTTCTTACACATCTCATCTGGAATTTTGGACAACTCTTCCTTTGCAAACTGCTCCAGGTCGCTCATATTGGAAGGGCGCCTTTTGCCAACAGCATTTTAAGATCTCTCCACAGGTGTTCAATGGGATTTAGATCTGGACTCATTGCTGGCCACTTCAGAACTCTCCAGCGCTTTGTTGCCATCCACTTCTGGGTGCTTTTTGAAGTATGTTTGGGGTCATTGTCCTGCTCGTAGACCCACGATCTCGGACGCAAACCCAGCTTTCTGACACTGTCGACGGATAGTTCGCACTGACACTGATGCACCCTGAGCCTGCAGGACAGCTTGAATTTCTTTGGAACTTGTTTGGGGTTGCTTATCCACCATCCAGACTATCCTGCATGCAACGTTTCATAAAGTTTTCTCTTCCGTCCACGTCCTGGGAGATTAGCTACTTGGGTTCCAAATGTCTTGATAATGTTGCGCACTGTGGACAAAGGGACATCTAGATCTCTGGAGATGGACTTGTAACCTTGAGATTGTGTTGATTTTTATCCACAATTTTGGTTCTCAAGTCCTAAGACAGTTCTCTCCTCCTCTTTCTGTTGTCCATGCTTAGTGTGGCACACACAGACACACAATGCAAAGACTAAGTCAACTTCTCTCCTTTTTATCTGCTTTCAAGTGTGATTTTTTTATAGTGCCCATACCTGTTACTTGCCCCAGGTCAGTTTAAAGGAGCATCACATGCTTGAAACAATCTTATTTATCCACAATTTTGAAAGGGTGCCAATAATTAAATCCAGCCCATTTTTGGAGTTTTGTGTGACATTATGTCAAATTTGTTTTGTTCCAATACACACAAAAGGAATAAACATGTGTAGAGCAAAACATGTGTTAATGCAATACATTTCTACAAGAAATACTTGATTTTCTGGAAAAATTTCATGGGTGCCAACAATTTTGGCCATGACTTTATATATGATGTACTTCAGCCTAAATAAGTTATTTTATATACGATAAATGCCAAAATGGTGCACTACTAAACAAACTAAAGACTCTAAGCTTTCAAATGATACCACACATTTTTTAGTTCTAGAAATGTAAGCATTAAGGGAATACTTTTGTCACGTAATTTTTAACTAAATAGAGTTTAACAGGTTAATTTCTGAAAGAATGTTATGAATTTAATCATGACATCTGGAAGAAAAATGGGTGCCAGAAAATTACAGTTTATTTCGGTAATGTAACATTTTTTACAGCATTTCAAAAAGATGTGAAAATTAAAAAAAAGGTAAGATTATGTAAAATTAAACCTTTTCACAGTTAAACTGTCATGTAGATGAAAGATGAAATACTTGATAATTCTGTTCTTTTGCCAAACATTTATCTTTTTATTTATTTATTTTACAAAAGTTCTATTTTTATGGAAGCTGCAATATATGACATGTTCCTTTTTAATGCTGATTAATATTAATTATGTGCCGATTAAACGGGGATGGAAATTCATATCAGATAATTCACATCAAGCCACAAGTCTGTGCCATACAACAGATTGAATATTTGATGACCATATCTGGTAACCACAGCTGCTATTCTTAGAAATAGGATGGAGGAATAATTTTAATATATTACATTTTTGGCAGCATGCGCTGTTTCTTCAGCTGTTATGTAATAGAAAAAAACAAAAATACACAATGAACAATGCCTTCTATAGTGTTTTGTTACTATCTGAGATATTTCTAATAGAGCAATTAAGAGAGGGGATATTCTGTGTCACTAGTCATTATTCAGATACAGTCTAACTAATTTACTGGTTCAGCACTTTGCTTGTGTAACAATTTTGATAAATTGGCATGCAAACAAAAGAAACAATTACATGGATTCGAGCTGTAATTATAGACGTGAAAAGAGCCATGGCACACCATGCTAGTCTCAAATACAGCTGTTTCATTCGGATACAAAATCATTTTATCACCAAAATAGTTGAAAAATTGTGAATGCTGTTCTTGTCAATCCTAATTATTTTTAATGTCTTCATTATCAAAGTACAAAATACAAAAGCGTGCAACATACTGAGGGATTCCAGCCCTGAAGCATTCTGCCCATGTGAGTTTTATTTTCTACTAAATAATTCATAATCAAGATTAATTATTGACTTCCTCTTCTAATCTGGCATTTTGTCCAGTACACATCATTAACTGTTAGCCCCCAAAAACAGTTACGCTCAATTGGTTAACAACAGTTAACAAGAACACAATATGCAGTATGAGCAGTGGAGAAAGGGTGTTCTAAAGACAAACAGTATTATAAATTTATTATTTTGTTATGGGAATAGAGTGTGTTGGAATGAATTTTAACATTTTTCCGAATACGCACACATAAAAATATGTTTTTCCACCCAAAAAAATTGTGTAATTTACTCATCACATTGTCATATTAATTCTGTATGACTTCTGCAGAACACAAAAGAAGATATTGTGAAGAATGTTGGTAACCGAACAACGCCGGTACCCATTGTCTGGATTGGTTTAGTGTCTCTATATAGAAGTGAATGGTTAACGAATTGTTATTTTTTGTGTTCTGTGGATGAAAGAAAGTCATACAGGTTTAAAATGACAAGATAATTTTTTTGGACATAATGTTCATTTTTAGGTGAACTCTCCCTTTAATACATAATTAACACGTGCAGCAAACTTGTTTTTAAGTGAAGTTGTACTTTTACATTCTTACGTCTTGATAACTTTATGTCAGAATGGACCCCTTGGTACCAACTTACTGTATATGCATGAAATCCTTTAATAAAACACAAACTCGAAGACCCCTCTCTTCATATTTCTCTATATTGTGTTCCATGTCAATATTCTCCTGGCCTCACCTGTCTGAGCGACTCCTCACAAAGTAATCTAAGCGTCAAGTGCATCCACTTTCCTTCAAACTGATGTGATCGGAACGGTGCGATGCGGTTGCGGGCGGCCCAGGTGACCTTGTTCCATATTCAATTTAGCCAGCCCCGTGTTTCCATGAAAAGGTCCTCTGCCAGCTGCTCTCCCTTTCGCACAGTTCCTTGTGAAACAACGAGAACATCAGTCTGGGGACGAATTGGAGAGCCCTTATTGATGGTGTTGTCAAGGCAAGGGCGAGAGCAACTTAATCTCTCTCAATTAATACCCCTGCCCGCGGCTACTGCATTCCAACGCTCGCCGACCCTTCGTCTCTGCGCAGTCCCGGGGGTCCTTGCTGATACTCACCTCTGTACTCTTAATGAGTCCCTCTCCGATAAGCTGCTACCTCTAAAATTGTCCCAAAGCCCAACACACCTCTGGTGACACCATCAAGACTGCATGTCTTGGTTTGCTATCGTAAGGATTTTTTCAGATCTTGTTCTAGCCATTTAGCAGCAGATATGAAACATTTATTTTTTCCTAGAACATTGACATTTGATACAAACAT
The DNA here is from genome assembly GCA_029783895.1 of Triplophysa bombifrons. Lineage (NCBI taxonomy): Eukaryota > Metazoa > Chordata > Actinopteri > Cypriniformes > Nemacheilidae > Triplophysa > Triplophysa bombifrons. Next base: position 16,958,148 of record CM056456.1, on the reverse strand, counting down.
TGTCATACATGTTTAAAAGGCATCCATGCTCTGTGTTTATACAGAACGTTTTTTTTGATTTGGGTTGAGGGGAGAAAGTATTCCCAGTTAAATTAAATTTCCCCTGCACATGTACCATTGGGCTCCCCAACAACTTCAAATTAGGAAATTGATAGGACAGCTGTCAGACAAGCCAGCCATAAAAACTCAGCACAGGCTCATATCTTAACTGCCTTTTGATTGGCTGCTCAACTGGTAAAATGGCTTCATCCAGCCAAACAAATGATCCATGAGGAACAGGACTGGAGTTCTGGCAAGTGCTGGTGATTTTGGGGGAAAACATCATCAGAGACATGACCTGCTATTCCATGATTTAAAATCTGACATCAAGACAATGGAACAATGTCTACTTTTATCTCTTTGCCGTTGTTTTTCCTTGAAGTTTAAAAAAATATATACACTTAGCAACTATTCTAAAATCTTTCATTCCCAATATAATGCCCAAAGCTTATTTCTTAATTTATATTTGGCGTCACCATCTACAGTGTTGCTTAATTTCTGTGTTCAATCTTAATCAGAGAGCACTAAACAAAGGCAATATGCACTATTTACAATTTCACTGTGATATTTCTGTTTAATTGCAGCATACTTACTTTTGAAGAGAATGGAAAGTTAATGTAGAATTTGATAATCAAGAAGTATGAACTTAAATCAATGTAAAAGGAAACAATTCTTTTTTCTTTCACATTTTATACATATGCATTTAAAGTAGGGCAAAACCACACCATTTATTCATTATTATCTCAACACCTTTAAAAAAAATCAGTGTGGTTCGTTCCTGTTCTCAGGTTGTCAGTTCATAAGCGCAGACACAGTACAGGAGTTGGAAGGCCAGGAACACAGACAACTGTGATAATTAAAATTTTCATGGGAGGTTCACCTCTGGGGGGAAATGCCATTACGGCTAAAACAAAATGAGCAGAGATTTTGTTACTTTTGTGTCATCCATTTTGCTGCTGTTCAGCTGTAATCTTTTTTAAAGGATGTACTGGCATTGGTTTTATTTAAAACGTGGAGTGTACGCCCCTTCCAAAGTTACTCCCTACAATCCTTATGATTTTAGGTATTGCAGTTTTGATACAACACACTAGACTATAAAATATAGTATTAGCACAGTTTATTTCTGTCACATAACAAATAAACTTAAATTTGTTTGTACATTTAGGCATACTAAAATATGTTTAACGTTTAAAGTTATATAAAGTTTATAAACTAAAACAAATTTAATTTATAAACTGACTCTGATTAAAAATGTTACATAAATAGTTACATAATGTGGATATTGTAGTTCTCCCATATATACTGTAACTGTATTTTGTATGGTTAGTTTCCACTTTTAAAAAATGTACATAAAGATGCAATAAATTATTATGTTAATTGTTTATTTCAAATGTTTTCGGGGTCTTTTACAAGAGTAAGCTTGTAAAAGCTTTCCTGTGGCTCAGTGGTTAGAGGATGGCACTTGCAATCCCAAGGTCAAAGGTTTGATCCCAGGGGATTGAACATAGTCAGAAACAAATGTAGAATACAATGCATTGTAAGTCGCTTTGGATAAAAGCATCTGCCAAATAAATAAATGCAAATGAGTAAGCAGTGTGATATAGACAAGGCCCATTGAACACCATGTTCTGGAATGCACCTATCTATGACGAAATTGATAGGTTGAACACCGCCTCCACAGAAAAATATCAACGACTACTTTACTTCTCTAGCCCCGCTTACTGGTTCACGCATGACAGAACTGAAGTAAAAAGCGGTACTGTGCCTTCAATATTTATTTATTCGCACGAGATTTGTATTACCTGGGGACCTCCTGTCATTTGTCTTTATTGCAGAGGTTGTCTGTGATCTTAAGCCCGTACGAATCGGGATCGCTGTGATTTGGTGGGCTCATATATCATTTTTTCAAGGTTTTATCCACCGAGGCTGCTTTGACGCGTTTTGCAATTGTTTCGGGTGCTGGGTGATATCCATAAGTTACCGGGAGTCTCCCGTTTGTTTATTTATCATGGAAACTCTCGTAACATTTGAGACCCGTGATCGTGGTGATCTTTTGTCCGGTTCGGGATCACTGGTCTCAAATAAATCAGAAAATTTGATTAAAATCATCCGGTGCAAATGCATCACATGAAATTCTTTTGTGAGGAGGTCATTTATAAATCACAGGAGGTCTCCAGATAATACTAATGCCGTGCGAAAACTGTGAATGGTTCTAATGTGTAACCGAACCTTACGTCTCTAACCAAATTCACAGAAGGCTCCAACTACGCAAACTGCTATCCAATCAAAGTAGTGGCCGTTAATTAAAGTATTTAATGTGGCACGACTATTAAAACCAAGCGTTTGCATCACTGGCCTCAAGCGTAGAAAATAGCCTATAACTTATTGATTTTTATGTTTTGGGATTTAAAAACCATGCAAACATCATAAGTAGACCTCATATAGCAGTATAAAACAATAAACAAGCCCAGTTCATCAGACCTTTAAAATGGCCATATCAAAATTCAGATCAATAGTTTTACGGTATCTCAGCTATAATGCTGACAACCCATAAACTGTATACAGAGTTAGGAACAATAATACATAAAACAGACTGCAGGTGTATACTGTACAGACATTTCATGTTATATTTAAATTAAATCTCTATTCCCACTTAATGTAAGTGAGGTTATAAGCTTTATTAATCTTTTTTTCTTTTCAGATCAAATAATAATTTCTCTATACCCTGATATAATGAATGTTCTTCGAAAATGTGACTTAATTTGTCAGAACTAAATCATATTTTTGCATGTTGCTGGCACACAGATTCTGTTATTAAAAAAGATTTCTGTTTCCTGAGAAAGACATTGGCAGCATCAAAACAATTTTCTGAGTGGTGCATATAATATAGAACTAACAATTAGAAGTATTATCTCCACCATCTGTTCAAAACTGTGTAGCTGCTAGCTCCATAAAAGATGGCAATGTTTGAGAACCATCTCGTGCAAAATAAGAGTATTCTTATTTCGCAAACAGAGAAAGATTATCACTGTCAGTTTTCACTGTTGCAGTATGTGTTTGGATAGAGGCATAGAGACATTTGCCAAATGTCAAAAAGAAATAAACTCTCCAAATTATACATTTACATTAATAAATTATAAAAAACTGGAATTTCAAAGAGAAGCTTTTTTTCATGACTATGCTAGCAAAATTGTACTAACCAATTTTGGGCATTGATGTCAAATTAATAGAGTAATGTTGGGGATTCCCCAACGGCCACAGAGCTCCATACAGAGAGTAGAGTCATCGGAAGTTTCTTTAATTTGCAGTATACGACCACATACACTTGTGTGCATCTGATGTTGTTTCCGTTCAGTTTTTCATTCAGAAAATTTAAACAAAATGAAACAGAGCTCTGGAGTATTCAGTCAGCTGGTCTTCCATCAAGTCCAGAGTAAAAACAGACCAACTCTTATTTTCTATCAGGTGATCAACAAGACAATAAGCTACAAAGTGAACTAACATCATAACCTAGGAAGTTTGCCTGTACAATAGGCTTGAGAATACATTAATATGATAACCTGCAGACATTGTGAGTAACCTGGATAATAGTAACATGGTAATCTAATGATATTAACTAGTCTCGCGTAGCCATGAAGGTCTTGAACATATTACCGCTTACTTTGGCCAAGGACCGCCCAAGAGGCCATATGACTTACAGTAAAACAACCATTCACGTTTCGTTTTGTGCCTTGTCATGTTTAGAGGCGTGCTAACTTCTTAGATCAGACAGGTTCGTGTTGTTTCCAAGCGGACCGTTAAAGGACGCGACATGCACGTCTCCAGGATATCCTGTGAAATTCAACCAATCAGATGACGACCTCAAACGTGCTGAAGTGTTTCCAGAAAAGTGTGCCTTATGCATCAGGGCCCGTATTCTTAAAAATTCTAAGAATCCTCTTAATTTAACTTAAAAACTTCTACGTAGAAGTCTTAGCTTAACAGCGATTCAGGACCAATCTGAGAGCTACTTTGAGCTAGGAAAAGACAAAAACTTTTATCTTAGAGAGGAGGCGGGGCTGACCCCGTCACTATGTATGACACAGTTGTCGGTTGGCCAAGAATGAAGAAAGTGCACTGCTAAGTAAGGGGTCGTTAGTTTGAAATTGTATAACAATTTTTTTTCAGTTTTACCATACTCACAGATGCACTATATGTGTGCGCATGTGTATATACATATATTTTTCCATGCATTTAATATCAACGTATTTGATAGAAAACGGATAGTGACAGTAAGTTTTTGTAAGTGTTGTAATTGTTTGTGTGATCAGATTTTGACCGTTGTGAAAGAACCAAATCATCTCTGCTGCATAGTTGTATTTCTCCAGTTGCCAAATATGTTAATATGATTTCTTCTATTTCTGGCGCTATGGAATTTCTGTGCTGTCTTGGAGATGTTAGCGTGTCTTTACTAGGATCGGTCACAAACATGAACCCTGCGCGATCTCTTGTGTTGTGTCTTATTAACTCACTGTCCTTCAATTTATTATAGCGCTTTAACATAGCATTGCATCAAAGCAGCTGTACAAGAAAACCAAAACCAAGAAACACAAAAGCTGAGAACACACAAAAAACAATAAAAAATCAGATAAACTTTGAAAGCACTATTGAAATTGTCATGCGTGCAACACATTTCCTGTTTCGTCCATTTTCTCTGCTGCTAAAGAAACTCTTATGTCTCTTAAAAGTCTTCCTCGCAACTCCTAAACTTTTTGACCTTAAGAGCTCTTTTAAGTGTTAAGATGCTTTTCAAATAACTTTTTTCTTTACTAGAATCTTTTCTGTAATTTTAAAGGTAAACGCCCACATTTCCAAGAATTTTCTTAGAAATTTGTTTCTAGGAGCAACTCTTTTTCATGAATACGGGCCCAGACGTTAAGCCAACGGTCAGTGGGCATGACGTCTGAGGCTTAGACTAGACATTAGCAGACATCTATCTATCTAAAAGCCAAAACATAAAGTTTACAACACTAAAAAGGATCACGTAGGCTGCAAAACACTCACCCTAATATAACATGTAACACTATCGGAATTCTTTCGTAGTTGTCATCTACATATACGCATGTTTCAAACTTACATCATCACAAACTTTATACTGCATGACAAGCTACTGCACATAAATAACAAGCGGATCCTCTGCTCACATTACAGGCAAATATGCCCTTGCAAAATGCACACATGCACTAAAGCACCATCCTTCAATTACGTAACACTGAATAGTATGTTTACATATACACCCAATGAGCATAAATATGTATGTACAGAATTCACTAACAATATGAGCTATGACACATTTTCAGAAACGTTTATTTGAAAAGAATGCTGTCAAATATATCTTGTGTCCTCAGGTGCTCTGTGCGTTTTCTATAGGGAGCATCTTCAGTTCACTTGTCATAGTTAGTACCTGTTAGTCTGAAGCCCAACCACAGAATGTCATTCGATGCATCACAAGTGACAGAGATGAATGGAACTGTAGTGTCCCTCTGTCGACTCAAAGCAAACTGAAGAAAGCTGTCTTTATGAGTTGGGCAACCTTTTTATTTGCAAACGATGAGGCATCGACAGCTACGAGACAGGGAAACATGGTTGAAGGCATTCAAATAGCACAGGGTCCAATCAAGGTACATTAGTACAGATTTGCACACCGTGTCAATATTATGTTGCATGCTTTAGCATAAATATTATAATGCAAGAAATGCATCTCAAAGATTAAGTTAAGTTAAGAAAACTAGTACAGTTCTCACAGAACATTCTATTAGTTATTTTTGTTTCTGTTTTTCATTACCATGCACAGTCCCAGAACATTCCTGAAACTTAAAATGGTTGTTTCATGCGGCTGTGTTATCCAGTACGTTTTTCAACATGGCTTTTATTAATAACCTCCATCAAAAGTGCTGCCCACACTCTTGCATTTATTATTATATTAGAATAACCTTCCCATTCAAAAAATAATTTGCGTGGGTATGTGGTGAATGTGCTTGATGCCAGTGAAGATGCATGCCTTAGTTTTCTATTGCATTTTATTATTCTATGAGGTCATGGTTTCTGTGGATAATGTCATAACAAATTTGAAAAAACATTGGAAATGCATACCATGAATTTAATCATGCTTTATCTCCACATTTTAATGTTTCCAAGTCCAATGCAGTTCATGGCTAATGGTTGTAACTGTGACTGTCTGAATTAACAGTATTTTAATGCATCAGCCTTTTACTGGTTCTAAGACAAGCACTTCACTATAATGTAATATTTACTGGAAGCCCATCAGTGTCGAGATGATATCATCTGTCTCTCTCATTGCCCTCTGTCGCTCATGCCAAGGGGCCATTAGGTATCGACACTCTACATTGAAGCAACAGAGGTGGGCAACTTGGAATGACTTCAATGCAGGACAAATGCACTGTTTTTCTTTTTAGACATTGTCTGCCAGCTGAGTGAAAGCTCTTTTCAGACCAGCTGCAGAAACTGTCTTGTTAGTCACTTGGTGAGATTGTTCATTAGCCTTTGTGATCAGAAAGAGGTGAGAAAATGTGGTGGGAATAAGAAACAGAAAGAAAAGGTGCTGTCTATTCCTGCCGATTGTCTCAGATAAGGAGGCAATCAAGATGTCATATAATTTTTTAGCTGTTGGGAGTACTGTGTGTGGCAGGGATGATGAGGTAGAGGAGGGGTGACATTGGAAAAAAATGTAGTTGACCTGAGAATGATCTAATATAGTTAGATTAACAGTATCCACTTTCTCAGATGTTTCTTCTAAAATTACTGAAATGGAAACATCATTGACTCAAGTGTTGTCAAACATTAAAATATTTAATTCATATCATTTGTTCTTGATGTTACAGTAAATGTTTTTCATCGAGAAATCTCCGATTGTCTATACGAAATTTTGGCACATCAGCTAATTTGTGCACAAAGTGAACCACTGTTGAGATCTTTTCTAAAACAGACAAGATCCATTATGATGGGTCTCCTCAAGAGAAATATCTGAGAAACAATTTCTCAGATTCTATTCTATTGTTTGTATTACTCAATGGGTATAGATGGGCAAGTATCATCCTTAAGATAAAAAAGTCAAGTTTTCACCAAAGGTTTTTTTCTATAGTTCGTTGAATTGAATTGTAACACATGTAACGCATGTCACATGTATATTTCTCATAAATGGGAAAATGAAAATAAAAATTGTATGGTCTATGAAAAGCCACCCCTTCTTTATTTGTTGAGTTTTATTGCTTCTGCTTTGTGCATTTCATTTCACAGAAATTCTACAAAGTATGCAATCTCTCAAAAACATGCGTCATTTTGTCACACCCATGAATTTTTCTCTTTTCAAATAGACAATTCATGCATAGGCTGATATTTTTGATGTCTGGACTCTATCATCGGGGGTTCAGTAAAATAAAAACAGATGATTCAGTCTATGGGTAACAAATACATCCTCTAAGAATTTATATTTCAAGTTTTGACTGACAAGGTTACATGCATACGGCTGGAATTGCCCAGATGCTTGTGTTTCTTCCATTGGCAATTCTGCTTTCAAAAAGACTGCTGGACTCTTTTTTTTCCCATCTCTCCCAACAGAGACAGCACATCAGAATGTAAGATTGTATGTAATTGGGGTGACGCTTTTGTGTGAACTCCTATAGGTAAGCTCATTAAACCATAATCCAGCAGTAACACACTCACTGGGTGACCTGATAATTGAGCTCAAGTGATAATCAGGTTAGACATGCTGCTCCATGGGCAGAGATCTGCAGTAGGGCTACTGCTCGCTCTTTAGAAGAGGGCAGAGGAAGAGTGGGTTTACAATGAGAGAGATATTAAAAGAAAGTGTAGGAGGGGGAGTATGAAAGAGGAAAGTAAAACGAGTTACTTTGCCACATGTTACACTTTACCACAGTGCTACACCACTTACCAACAGAACCGCAGAGAGTGGAGTGAAGATCTCGATTACACCGATGAGAGCATTCCTTCTATGACAGCAAAATATCATACCCTACCTGTTAATTACCCACACTTTCAGCGCCTGAGTAATACCAGCGTCTCATTCGCTGCCAGCCATAATTTGTCTCCTCCTTGTTTGTTGCTGGATTGAATGGGGAAAATGTTGAAATGTCACAGCGCATTTGTGTGTAAGAGTAACGTCCATTACCATAATAGCATAATAACGTCCATTAACATTTTCAGAATTGCAACTGGACCAGATAAAACGTTGTAATGAAGGCTTTAGCAATTAGGAAAATGGATTGGGCACCAGTAAGATTGTTTACATGGCTGCCTCTGTTAATGAAATTGTTACCCGAGAGGTGTTGAACAATGCTGCTTCTTAATCATTGCAGAAGCAGGGCGCAGACAAGAATTGTCAGACATAAAGTGATAGCTCTTAAAATGACACATTGTTACATTTAAGCATAATTTACATGAAGTAAATAAATATTGCTGGAGGCAAATCTGAAAAGGTACATTAGTCTTGGATCGGCTGCAAGACCACAGCTGTGATGTAATACTTTATGTAAACTTGTGGTAGTGAAACAGGAACTAAACTTATGTTCATAGTTAAGCACAAGTGACTGTTTTATTTCCTTCAAGCCAAATAAGATTCATTAATAAACCATAATTTTCTAGATTTGCGAAACTTTGCAAGATTACTGGCATCATGCCAAAACCCATGTGTGTTGTTCAGGTCTGTGGTCTGTGAACCTCAGACGTTTATATTTATTCAAGATAAAAAAAATACCAATACAAATATAAGAATAGCTCTCTTTTTCATTGAGCTAAATCATTTGAAAGGGCTTTTACATTTGTGTAACTCTATTGATTAAAAAATATATGTAATGTTGTGGGTGCAATAGACCCACAACATCACCATACAATTGTTCAAAAAGTTGTGTTAAGACACAGACCTCCAGACTTGTGTACTTGTTTCTGAATGCCTTGAGCAATATATTTTTTTGTTATTTCTCTAAAATATTTAACACTTGTTTGCTTCCGAAGGATATCAAAATCATCATAGTTTTTCAAATTTCTTAAGTGATTGCAGCAAAAAAGTATAAGTTCTATCAGGTCCTGTCAATCATTTCCCAAGCATATTTAGCCAACCATCTGTCAGCTGCCTACTTTTTTCTTTTAATGAAATTTAAATTTGTCATTAATTATACTCACCCTCAAGTCGTTCGACAACATCAACATCGACAGTTCAGAAGTCCAGAGGGCTAGCTCTGAGCTCAAGATAAGTCTCAGGACCATGCGCCTCCTTTTAGGATACTAAGCCATTATTATTGTTGTTCAGACTCATTTTACTTACCATTATAATTTAAACGAGTTTCCACTCTGTGAGCAGAATAAAAACTATGGAGTACAGTCAAAAGCATGGCTCATTAATCTACATCTGGGCCCATAAAAATCTTAGCCCAAATATTTGCTCCTAGTGACAAAATTCTAAGAAAATTGTGGGCGTTTCCCCTTAAAATTACAGAAAAGATCCTAGTTAAGACATTATTTTTATAAAGCATTTTAACACTTAAAAGAACACTTAAGGTCAAACCTTTTAGGAGTAGCGTGGAGGACTTTAAAGAGACTTAAGAATTACTATAGCAGCAGAGAAAATGAACGAAACACGAAAAGTGAGAAGAAATGTGTTGCAACATTAATGTCCACATAACTTTTATGGCTTATCTGATTTTTTATTGTTTTTTTGTCTGTGTTCAACCTTTGTGTATCTTGGTTTTGGTTTTCTTGTATAGCTGCTTTGAGCCAATGCAAATTGTAAAAGGACTATAAATAAAATTACATTGAATTGAATGACGGTGAGTTAATGAGACACAAAACTTTAGATTGTGCAGGGTTCACGTTTGTGATTAATCATATTAGAGACACGCTAACATCTCCAAGACAGCAAAGAAATGTCATAGTGCCAGAAATAGAAGAAATCACTACTTTAGCATATTTAGCAACAGGAGAAATGCCGCTATACAGCAGAGATGATTTGGTTATTCTGTCAAAACCTTCTTTAGTGATCACACAAACAATTACAGCACTTACAGAAACGTATTGTGTTAGTGTTCATTTTCCATCACATACATTGACATTAACAGCATAAGTAAAAATTATATGTATATAGTGCGAGCGAATATGTGCGTGAGTACTGTAAAACAGGAAAAACTACATGTGTAATTTTAAACTAATTACCGTATACTTAAAAGCACTCTTTTTCTGTTCTTGGCAAACCAACCAATCACAGTCTTTAAAAGAATGTGTCATAGCAACGGGGTCAGCTTCCTCACTAAGCTGAAAGTTTTTGTCTTTTCCCTGCTCAGAGTTGCTCTCAGGTTGGTCCTGAATCGTTTTTAAGCCAAGAATCCTACCTAGAATTTAGCTAAATTACGAGCATTCTTAGAGGATTCTTAGAAGCTTTAAGAATACGGGCCCTGTTTATTAAAACACCCACTTAATCCTAAACCTTGCCCACGGCGTGCACAAGAAACAAATACACTACCCCTCATCTGATACAGTAAAGCTCTACATCAACCTTAGCAGTTTTCAACATTTAGGCTATAAAAAAACTTCAATGGTAAATACACTTTAGCACAGCAAGATACGCCACTCAGGCATGATAGATGACATTTAGCATTGCAGTGAGTTTAACACCCGGAGCAATGTCAGAGTGGGCGTCGTTGGTGCTTGAACACTAATGGGCTACCCAAGAGTGGTGTGCCAATGTGAACAGCATTCATATTCAGCGCCAGTGTTAATCACAGGCGTATCTGCGGCCAGGGAAGGGCAGTATTTATGATACATGTGTTTTTAAATACATGTTTAAATACAAAATACTATTTTGTAATTTGTATTTGAGAGCGTTGATGAAAATAGATTTATATTTTGTATCAAAATACTTTAGTGATTGTATTTTTGTAGTTTTAAAATTATGTAAAATGCTTTGTAAGAAGTCTACATGATGACATAAAAACGTGGCCTCTAATTGGTGCCTAATCAGTGGATTGACTTGAAAACAGAAAATAGATCCATATGGAAGAAAGGTGGTCATGGTAAGAAATGTGCAGGCTGCCAGATATCCATCGTCGTTTTGAGAAATTGCTATCATTTTAAACAGTTCATGTTAAGTTTTGGTGTTTGTTTTAGTAGCCTAGGCTAAATAGTTTGCCAATTTACATAATGTGTTGAAAGGCACCAGTAGCCAATGAGACCTGTGATCTCAGTTTGACTGTTTTTGTTAGACTTGTTAAGTTAACAAGTTCTTTTGCTACTTTCCAATTATGTTTCTGGCAACATTTTAAGGGTCCATATGGCGCAAATACGTGTTTTTCTGTGTCTTTGGTTTGTTATACGTTGCCCAAGCATGCATTAGACTTGTAAAAGTGCAAATATTTCGGAACAAAAGATGCATTCTATCTTAAAGCGAATGCTCACCCAGACCTGCCTGAAACACCTCATGTATCCACACCTATACAAATCTATGTCAGTTCGTGGTATGATTTGACTATGCAAGTAAGGTGGGCATACCTGTAAGTACAATTGCTTTGAAACCTGATGTTCCAAATATGATAAGAACAGTTGCATATCCATCACATGCTTGCTTTATTAGAAAAAATAAATGGAAAAAAATTGCGTTTTTGAACCTTAAATCATGTATACACATTGCTTTACATATAAAACAAACGATAATATTGATTTTAGCCATGTCATATGACCCCTTTAAACATATTTGGATTAAACATATGGCGACAAACCTTTTTTTACTTCCAAATAGGTATCCAATGATATAGTATATTGTATAGTAGGATCATGGTTTTCCATACCATTGCAAGAACAACTGCCTGACACATAATATATTATATTTATGAATAACAATCTGATGATTCAATAGTTTGAAACAGGTGCCATCAGTTGTCTTATTATGAATTACTTGTTTGTCATTGAGTCAGTGTTGCCAAAGTAGGCCCTTCGTTACCAAACACAACATAACTAAATTAGGATACAATTATGAGTCATTCGCAAACTGTTAAACATTAAACTGTTGGCTACTTTAAAGCTGACACCGTGTTTAAACGTGACGCGACTGGCGCAAAGCAGCATGACAAGAGCTTGTTCTTATTGGGTTTATCGCGTTGCACCGCATCCAGTGCGGACAAAATTTTAAATCAAATGGGTGCTTTTTTTGGGGGGTTTTATTGTCTTTTATCGTGTATAATTTTTGATCTGTTAACTGATTTCATGTCAGATTTATTGTATGTATCAAACATTGTTAACTTGATTAACTGAGTCAGTGTAATGGTGAGAGGTTCGATCAAATATAGGCCAATTGATTGTTGGAAGGTTTACGAAAAAAATTTATGCTATTGTGTGGCTTCTGTATTTTGTAGTTTATTTTGATACACATAAAATTAAGTCTTCTGCCATATTCTAACTCTGGCCCTTCCTGCTCCAAGAATCTGATCCCACAGAGCGTTTGTGAGCTGAGGGAGATTGATGGATGTATAGGGAGAGCCTAACCCGAGCAGACTCTGCCAACATATCCTCTGTCACTCATATGGTCTTCTTTAGACACACTGGTTGTTAACAATTCTCAGACTCCTAACTGGCAAGCTCCGCCCACCTTCTTCCTCCTTCAATAAATAGTGTTCTTACAGAAAGGAAATACCTGGGAGGGGGCAATAAAGCAAATTCCTTTCAAAAATCAGCCACAGACGAAAAGAAATGCCCTCAATCCAATTGACTTGAACAAGTGAGGCACACTGACTAATCCATTTCACAGTTAATTTCTGTCTCCCTGGATACCCGGAGCAGCGCAATTATGAGAAATAGAGAAATTATTACAAATGGTCTCTGTTTGGGACGGAGCTGCGAAGACATGAATGCATGTGGGAAAAGGGGAATACAATTTAAGGAGATTAACGCAGCTCGATTTTCCCTGGCACAATTATTCTCTCTGTGTTTTCAGTGGGGTCAACATTGTAAAGTCTAAATCATGTCTTATCAGTGCCAAACAGCCCCCAGACTCCGTGCTCCATGCTTGGACCCCGAATCATACATTTCCCTGAGCTAGGGACCTTTGGACGTAGTTGGTGTTTCCAAGATTGCCAGAAATGCTTTGAGCCATACAACTTTCCTGTAGCTCAGTGGTTAGAGCATGGTGCTAGCAGCACTAGGATGTGCATACGAGCCCAGGTGATTACACATTCTTATAAAACTGCCAGTTCTGGTCCTTGATTCTGATTGGCTGAGCGGAGTTCTAAGCCGTTATAAAATACCCCGATATATAACGGCTGACGGCACCACATAGCCTAAATATCATTTTATTTACTTTATTTAATGAAACCTTGCTAAGCATATGGAGTAACTGTTTTATAAAAGCAATAAGCCCCGCGAAGCCGTGAGTTACAGTGCATTTTATAACAGCTAAGGGGGTTTAGGCACTCCGCAACGCCCCTTAGCTGTTATAAAATGCACTGTAACCCACGGCTTCTTGGGGCTTATTGCTTTATTAGAATCAAATGTATAGTATAATGCAATGTAAATTGCTTAATGTGTCTGACAAATGCAATGATTTGTCTCATATTAATGATTACGTATTAAAATGTTTTGGTAATAGTTTAAACACTAGTATATGTACTAAAACAGACATTGTTAAAGGGACAGTTCACCCATAAAGTTCAAAATAAAAATTCTGGCATCATTTACCCTCCAAATCTGTATAAATGTCTTTGGTCTGATGAACAAAGAGAAAGATATTTGGAAGAATGCTTGTTATCAGTTCTTGGCCACTATTGACTACCATAGTAGAAAAAGTACAATGGTGGTCAAAAGTGGCCCAGAAAGGTTTGCTTCATTCTTCAAAATATCTTGGGTGAGCTGCCCTTTTAACAGAACAAAGAAATTTAAAAACTATTTTTCCTATGATAGTCAATGGTGGCCGAGCACTGTTTAGTTACAAGCATTCCAAATATTTTTCTCTTTGTTCATCAGAACAAAGCAAAGTATACAGATTAGAGGTTGAGTAAATGAAGACAGTATTAGAATTTTGAGTGAACTCTTATAGTAAATCCTCCTCTTTAAAAAAGAAAAAGTAAACAATATGTGATGGATTTTCGGTGCATGTATATTTTTAAATTTCATGACCGCATATCAATATACTAATGTGAATTCATAAGGTGGTAAAATAGATAGACATTTATAAACAATGGTAGATAGTACAAACCTCATATACCTCACCGTAACTTGTTTGACAAATGTGTCTTAGAAGTAATAATGAGAGCAAAGGAAATATAAATGCAACCAGCTGATCATAAAATTCCAGTGTTTGAAGGATAAAGGTTACTGATGATGCATAAGAACTACAAGGACACTACAACTAATGTACATTTCAAAATATCGTAAAAAATGACAAGAATAAGAAATATTGAACATCATGTATTAAATGGTATTGCACACTAATCAATACAATTCCCCTTGTTTTTAAGTAAAAATAAAGTACAAATAAATGACAGGCAATTTCTGAAAATGGTGTACAATATCTTATAATATGGCTTTAGGTTGATTGGAACACATTTGTGACATTGAGATGATCAACCTAAATTCACCCTGCTTTGAGTGCATCAGTCAACAATAGCTGTGTACATCAATGTGTAATAATGAATTTTTTAAAAGCATGCCTGATTGCACAGGGCGATGGATTTTTTTCATAAACTGGCTTTGTGGTTCAGTAAAGTGTGTAATTTCAAAGTTATTAATATATTTATTGTAAAGTTTTACTTAATATTACAGAATGTATATTCTGCTTAATATTTGACCTGTGTTTCTCTCTTTTCCGTATCTTAAATGAGTGCTTTAAATGTTTTGCTTATAGTCAATATGTTTTATGTACAGCTGCTTTCTAACAACGAAAATTGTAAAAAGCACTATATAAATAAAGTTGACTTGGATTGACTTGAAATCAGAGCACACATTGTTTTATACATTATCACACTGCAGGGCAGAGAGACAAACGGGAATTCAGAAGTATTTTATGAGGTGGCTAATTTGTATGAATTTGTACAAAAACGTATGATTATTAGAAAAAGTTATACTGAAGCCCCTCCCCTAACCCCACCCCTAAACCCAACCTCACTGGCATAAAAGCAAATCGTACTAAAACTTATGAAGAAGACCGAATTCATTAAATAGTTAAAAAGATCCTGTTAGATTGCGTTGGACCATCATTTGGAATGTATTCCATGTATTATATAATTTTATATTATTACACATATTTTTCCTTATGTCTTTCCTGTTCTTAAATGTAATTCTCTGTAGGCTTTGCAACAATGTACTATTGTAAAAATTGCTAAAGAAATCAATTGTGATATGTGACATATGAAGTAAAATAAATGTCCAGCGTAAGCAAACAAATTCATATGACTATGTTTTATCTACAGCACATACAATTTTTCAGCTCTGCTTTCTGATCAGCAACTTTAAATAAGTTGAGGAATAGCTAACCTAAGAAATGCTGAGAGTTTCTCTTATCTGAGTTTGTAGCCTGCTGGTTTTAAATACATCAATGGTGAATGAAATTGAATGTTTCCCAATGCCTGTGCTCTGAGGGAATGGATTACCCGCTTGCTGTCACATTTTAAGTCTTTAAAGAACAGACATTTTGGCCACTGTTGTCTGTTTCCTTCCGTGTGCATTTAATTCAAATGCATGAGGAAAGAAACCCAAGAGACAAAACTATCACAATGATTATCATTTTTAATGATGTTTAATTATCCACCTAATTATTCAGGGGGTTTATCAGCCTCATACCACCCTCAGCGACGCTTCAATGCAATCAAGTTGACTAGATTATATCCGTGACAATAATGTGCATGTTTGGTTAAATTCACTTCTCACAGATTGCTATAATAACTTCGTCAACGAATGAATTACCCGAGCCGTTACATTATCCATTGAACTGCCACTTTTATTTGGATTGTTCTATCAGGTGTGTCAAGCTAATGGATGGATGCCTCATGCGAATAAATCACGGCGTACATAATGCAGGACAAACAAACAAAAAGAGCTTGTCATCAAGAAGATGAGATGTCTTTGAGAGCTACTGATCCAGTACTTTGGCAGCCTGCGATTATTGTAAATTATACCCCTGGAATCATTGCTGTGCAGAATTAAAATAGGTTTGGAGCCTAATTTAGACGCAGCAATCAGAATTTTGATCAAGCTTGATATTGTGTCTGCAATTATAACTTCAACCATTCAGAATAAACAAAGCTATGGAGAAGGCATCTGTACTACAAAAAAAGCAGTAATATTGTCTGAGCTGTAATCAACTGTAGTCCCCAAGTAGATTTACGCTCAGGCCAATATAATATTTTTCTTAACCACTGTCTGGTCCCATCAAGCAGACTTGGTGAACAGAAAGAGCACAAGGGAAATAGGGAAATTGTTTTTAGATTACATTTGGGCTGAGTTGGTTCCACTCCTGGCTTTTTCACTCCCTCTGAGGTGAGAGCGTGGTCACTTTTCATTAGCTCTGAACTTCCTCACGCAGAACAAGTGTTAGTGAGGAAACATGCCCCGACGTTATGCCTGATGTGGGGTGGAAAATGTAGCTTTTCCACCCACTGAGGAGTCATTTATCAGGCTTTCTGAGACATTACAGAAGTGGAGCCAAGTGTAGAGTTTTTGAGAAAAAAACATCTGAGAGCGACGTGCAGGACCTCACAAAATCCAACAGTTATACTATTAAATCACCTATTTTGTAAACAATTTAATACATTAACTGTATACGTGAGATTTTAATAAAATCCACAAAAGCATGCAATTTAGCAAAAAAGTTTTTCTAAATATTGTGATTTCCCTCCCCAAATTCAGGTTAATGGTTTAGTCTGAAAGTCTTCGTGAACAAACCAAATCAGAGTTGATGAAGTTATAGAGCAGGGGCCCGTTTCAAAAAGGAGGTTTAGTGAAAACCTCTTGGGTAACCTCAGTTCCCTGATGGAGGGAACGAGACGTTGTGTCGAGAACGACAGATGGGGTTCACCCTTGAGAACCAATCATCTCTGACTACTATAGAAAAGGCCAAACGAAATTTGCAGCATTCATTTACCTCTTGTTCTGAAGAGCCTGAGAGCCTTCGCCCACGACTGCAGCAGATTACGATACGTGTTTGTGGCATAAGGGACACAACGTCTCGTTCCCTCCATCAGGGAACTGAGGTTACAGACGTAACCAAGATGTCCCTTTCTGTCGGTCTCTCGACGTTGTGTCGAGGACAAAAGATGGGGTTACCTATGGAAAACGCCACAACACTGTATCGCGTCACAATCTCTAGCGAAGCGACGGTAACAGGCCTGGGCGTGTCATCTCGATGCTTTTGTGAAACTGTAACCTTCCCGTGTGGTGGTGGGGGGGTTCCAGAGTTTTCTTGGAGAAAGATGGGTACAGCCCTGACCGGTAACCTTTCACGGAAGGAGGCCTTAGCTCTCTACTGGCGAGAGGCCATCCGGCTCCGGTTTACACCGGGTAAGCGCAACTTCCTTAATTAGGGATGCGCTGCAGAGGCCACCTCCTACCTGTGGGGAGGAATATGGTGGATATAGGTATGGTCTCGTCCTTGGAGGAGAACGCATGTAACGTGCGGACTGAGTAGTTAACCGCGAGGAGGAGGTCCACCTGGGGAAGCTCATGGGTTACCAGGAGTGGGTACCATTCTCAAGAGGATACATAAGATGGAACAGCCCACGGAGGGGGTGTTACAGATGTCCGGTAGCACTAGGTCCGGTTAGAGCTATCTGTGATAGTTCATATGGTATCCCGGCATAAGGGGGAAGGCTGCTCTGCCCAGCCAGCCCCCAGGAGGTGCTTGCTTAGTGGTGGATGGATGGCCTGTTCTTAACCAGTATTTGGGTAAGAAGGGTGATTGGTGAGATACCTGTTCCTAGCCATATACTATTTGGGTAAGAAGGGAGGTAGATAGCACACTGACCCAACCTACTGGAGAGTGGAAAGGTGCTTTCGCAGGCATACGCCCCCCCGGATGCCAGTCGTACATGTCGCCATGCAGGACGTGGGCTGACACCGGGTTTACGCGAAGGTTGTTAATCCTTGCGAAGATGCGTAGTGAGCCCTCACTGCCAATGGACATGGGAGATTCTGAGATCGGTATGCCGTTGTAACGGCATCCACGACCCAGTGCGCCAGCCTCTGCTTGGAGACAGCCTTCCCCTTCTGCTGTCCTCCAACACAGACAAGGAGCTGGTCAGACTTTCTGAGCTCTGCGTGCGTTCCAGGTAGAGGCGCAATGCACGTACTGGACACAACACAGATTGGGTTGGGTCTTCCTCCCCGATGGGGAGCGCCTGCAAGTCCACCACTTTGCCCCGGAAGGGAGTAGTGGGAACTTTTTGGGCACGCATCCAGGCCTAGGTCTCAAGATAATGTGAGAGATTCCAGGGCTGAATTCAAGGCAATCCGGGGACACGGAGGATGCTTGGAGGCCCTCTACCCTCTTGAAGGAAGCGAGCGCCATCAGGAGGGCCGTCTTACTCGTCAGGAGATGAAGATCGGAACCTCAGAGAGCCTCTCAACTTTAGGGTCCCAAGAGGTTATGGAGCGGAGATGAGGCGGATTCCCGCGCCCCTTAGGAACCTGGTGACCAGGTCGTGTCATCCTAGAAACTTTCCATCAACTGAGTCGTGATGAGTGGCGATAGGGACTCCCTACACATTCAGTGTGGAGGGGAGATGTTAGTCTCCAGTCTCGTAAGAAGGACAACACAATCCTGATCGAGCACCTCAGTGGGTCTTTCTCGTTGAGAGAGACACCAGGACGAGAAGAGGCGCCGTCTAGAGGCGTGTAACCGGCTAGAAGATGGGGCCCTAGCCTGGGTGATGGCCTCCGCCATACAGGGGGAGTAGCCAACTCAGGATCTTCTCGTCCCGTCTAGAGACCAGACCTGGCTGTTCCAGAGGTCTGATCTGGGATGCCAGAACGTGTCCTTCCCCTGAGAGAGTAGGTCCTCTGTCAAGGGAATGGGTCAGGGGGAGTCGCTGTCCAGAGCGTCAGCTCTGAAGCCAAGTGTGGTTAGACCAGTGCGGTTTAACCAATAACACTTGGTGCTCCTCTTTCCTGGCCTTGCACAGGCTCCTGGGGGGAGGAAGTTGTGCTTCAGCCCGACCCACGGTCAGCTGTGCACAAGGATATCAGTGCCGAGGGGGCCTCGGACAAGGAATACCAAAGCGGGCAAATGGTGGTATTGCGGGAGGCAAACAGGTTTACCTGGGCCTACCCGAAAAGCATCCAAATGAGCTGGACTGCACGGGGGTGGAGTCGCCACTTTCCACGAGGCATAAACTGACGAGAGAGCGTGTCGGCTGTCTAGTTCAGTTTGCACGGGGTGTGTGTGGCCCGCAGGGAACGGGTCACCTGTTGACTCCACCGGAGGAGGCGTCGAGCAAGTTGTGTTAGCTGCTGTGAGTGAACGCCACGCTGACGATCTGATGTACGCTACAGCTGTAGTGCTGTCCTCGGACCAGCACGTGCTTGCCCCGCACGAGAGACCGCAGCCTGCTCAGTGCAAGTAGCACAGCCCACAACGCCTTGGCCTGGCGGACCTGCAGGATGGCCATGGCGTAGAGAGAGGAGGCAGCCTGGCCCGCGGCAGCGCAAGGCTTCGGCACCAGTGATGCTGAAGTCTTACACACCTTGGACGGTAGGCGTGGCCGATTCTCCCAGGTGGCAGCCGTCTGCAGGCACAGTTGCACCGCAGCCGCATGTTCCACCTGGGGGATCTCGACATAGCCTTTGGGTGCCCAACAATCGAGGGAAGTGAGGGAGCCGGAGCTGGTTTGACTGGAGCGGGCCGTGAGTGGAGCGCTCCAAGTCTTACACAGCTCCTCATTCACCTCCGGGAAAAAAATGGCACCCGGGATGGGCGCGGTTTGCACCGCGCTCCGACCCCAGGAACCACTTATCCTTGGGTTAGCATGGCTAACATCACTTCTGCTTCCTCCTGAGCTCGACCCCCCTGGGGGGAGCTCGGATTCGTCATAGTCGGATGCCAGTCTCCCTCCGATGCTGCGAGCAACATCTCATGTATGTCACGCATCGTTTTCGAGTGCGTGCCTGAGGATCCGGACGGTATGCCACTGCCGGTTGGGGATAGTTCAGAAGAGCGAATCGGGGTGTGATCGGCCCGAGTTCACCATATCACTAACGCTGCTAACACAGGCAGACTTTGGGGCGATGGGCCACCGATGTCACTGCCCGGGTAGCAGACGAAATGGTGGCTGGTACCAAGAGAACAGCGGGACATCTCTAACACCTCCGGAGACGCCCAGGGGAAGGTCGCTGCAGGTAGGGATGATCCGCTGCTCTAGGTCGCAGATCTGGCAATGTAGAAGAAGAATTCGTTGAATTTGTTTTGTATGTAGTCATGAGCGAAGGCTCTAAAGAACAAAAGGTAAATGAATGCTGCACGCCGGCTTCCTTTTATACCGGACATCCTTGGGCGGAGACCGGCATGCAAATTTCATTTGCCAAATTTCATTGGCCATTTCTATAGTAGTCAGAGTTGATTGGTTCTCAAGGGCGAACCCCATCTGTCGTTCTCGACACAACGTCGAGAGACCGACAGAAAGGGAACTCTGAATATATTATCTCTGAAATCAGGGAAACTCTGGATTTTCCGTTTTAGAATGCAAGGTATGTCAAACCAGAGAAAGCAGGGTTAGTCAAACCCGTTTCTAAAAGAGAGGTAACCTACTCCATACAGTAGCCAGGGATGGGCAGTATTTAAAATACATGTATTTAAAATACATATTTGAAATACAAAATAGTATTTTGTATTTTAAAGCCTTTGAAAAAATCTAATGTAATTTGTATTTAAATACATTTAAGATGAGTTTTTTTTTTGTATTTTCAAAATACTCAAAATACTTTGAGCCAGTCAACCTTTTTGTCAGGGTGTTTTCGTCCATCAACCAACATAATTCAGGCCAGACACGCCCTTCCACCAGCCCCAACATTCATGCACGTGAGCTTCCGCTGTAGCTACAACCCAGCATTGGATCTGCGACTTTTCTGGAATAATGTGAGGATTTCATGGTCAATTTTGTTTGTGTTTAAAATATTAACGTTACTGCGTGTTAGGTATGGGTGATTTTTAAATAGTTTATAAAGCTATTGGGGTAAGTAAATATATATGTGCATGTTCACCTTTTAGTGGGCAGGAATAATTGGAACACGAGAGTGGAAAAAGAAACAAGTGTGAATGAGTAATTGGGATTTGTTATTATAATTGCCGCGAACTTCTCTTGTTGCTTTGTGCAGTTGAAGCCTTGTTTATACTTTCACAATTCGCATTAGATACGCCGCAAAACTGTTTACTGCGCGCACTCCTCATTAAACCGACGAGGCTTTTATGCTTGACGTGCTCTCCGTTGTATAAATCTGTGAAACGACAGGGGGCGACTCTGATAAATTGTTCTCCAAATCATCAAAAAGGAGCGATGAGAGGAACTCATTTGTTTGCCGAATAATTTGTGAAACACTCATTAATGGATTTCTTCACATATAAATTGATTAGGTTTTGGGTAATTTTTAGGTCATTATGTGAAAAAGGTTTTGGGTACACTTCTTAAACCCTCAGTAAAACCCAGTTAACTTCAAATTGTGACATTATAACAAAACATATCATATATGATAACATTAAATACACCAAATTTAAAAATACTGTCTTATACATTTTTAAATGCATTATTTTCTTTTAATTAACGATTGTATTAAACAAAATAATCTCCATCCGTTTAGTGTATTGATTGTGTGCATCTGTGATGACACTGATGAATGATACACCACACAAAATCTTTAGCTTTTAGTAGAAAAAAAACAACCTTTGGGTGAATAATGCCAAATTCTAATTTTATTTATTTTTTATTTTAGACAAACTTTCTATTTTTGTTACTGAGTTCGAAGTTATGATGGTGATAAAACATAATAAAATAAAAAAAATTATAAAGTGTCTTTTTTTGTAGTTGTGTATTTCCTACCGGGCAGGGGAAGGGAAGCGGTAAATAAAATGAAACCGAAAGTTTCTTAGCAGTTAAACACATCATGCTTTTTGGCATTTAGAATAGGCCCAGATAGATTTCAGCCTAATAGGGGTACATGCACTGAATCGCCAATTTCACATGTATTTTGTGTATTTTCAAAATACAAAATACTGTATTTGTATTTAAATACACTTTTCCACACAGTATTTTGTATTTGTATTTTAAATACATTTACATGTATTTATGTCCATCCCTGACAGTAGCCATAGTAACTTACTCTGTCAAACCTAACCTGGGGTGCGTTTCCCGAACAACGACATAACTCGCTAGTTGACCACCATAGTACGATGGATCATTGGGGAAACTAACGATGTAGTTACGAGTTTCCCGAAACCGTATTAACTCTTTCGGAGATCGATCGTTTGAACCGAGTTGGTTCAGCAATCTAGTTGATGACGCCATACATGTGGTGGAGTAATGACGTCTAATAATAAATACGCTCAGATCGAATGAATGTCAAATTATTGCTGTAAATAACATACATTGCATTTAATGGCGACTTTAGTTACCTTATTTTTTATATTTTGTTTTATTTCACGATATTTCATTCATTCATAAGTTTTCTCCTACGTCACTCCGCCCAGGGATTGCCTAGGGTCTTAATGGACGTACGTTCGTGCGCATGCACACATTTAAAAAAAACATTTTGTATTTCCTTAACAAAATTTGTTTGTATTTCGAATTATGGATAAAAATGCACCGCATGTCGCTTGCTTAGTTTGTTCAAAGGCATGATGTCTACATGTCATAATAAAAAGGAACTGTGCCACTAACCACAGCTGAAGACCTGTAGTTCGAACCACGCAACTTTGCGATGCTGTTTGCGATTGATCGCTGGAACGATGTGCATGTTTATTAAAACTGTATCGTTTTTCTTTACAGTGAATTAAATATATTTCATCCATCATTACATCAACAACATCAGCCATGGTACGTGTATTACATGGAGGATGAGAAATGACTTTATAAATGTCTGAAAACTTCCTGTTAGTACAGTCATGTGACAAAACGACCTAAATGTTTTACGTTAATTGTATTTTTTACATTTAAACAAATATGTAATGAAACGTGTACATAAAAATTTAAAATAATCTATCATATGACAAATAAAAGGTACACTTTGTACAAATTTTCACAAGTAAAGTCAATAGGAAAAGTGTGGCCCCTACAGGTCATCAGGCTAAGATGTAAAGACCTATGAATTATTTGTCATATTGTGCTTGTACTGTGCTGTACAAAATATTTGACAAAACAGTTTTAATTATTGTAGTAATAGTAATACTTTATATGTGCATATTTACAAAAGTCTCTTTAGGTTTGAACAAACATCATTCAGTATCAGGAGGAGCAATGGAAGTCCTTCATGTTCTGCAGCTTGGGGATAAAACCAGTTCCTCTTAAGTCTTCGTTATCTTGGGAAGCAAGATGCTGGAGGAAGACCGTTTTCTACAAGCAGTTGATACGTGTTTTTTATTTGCATTTTGAAGTTTGCCAAGCCTGGTGGTCCTTCTGCTTGGTAGCTTTTGCTCAGGTAGTTTATAATTGTAAAAGCTTGACTTGCGTCTGTCCTGTTTATTTATTTATTTGATTCTTGTAAATTGATATTTAATTGCAAGTAACATTATGATAAAAGGAAGTACATTAATAAAACAACTGCAACCAAAACTTATTGTATCGGAAATAAAGAATTATAAAGGTATTTCTATGTTGTGCATTATCTTTAAGACTGCAATAAAAGAATAATAAGTAGGATGGCCAAAAATAGTAAACAACAAATATAACAATAATAATAAAATAATACATTACTAACGTATTATTAATTGGCAAAAATAACCCAACAAAGTAGTTATTTCTTAACACAACAGTTGGAATAAACTTGTAAAATAACCCAACAATGGGTCGGTGTTATGGTAACCCAGCATTGGGTTATTTGTTGGGTCAATTTTAACCCAACTACACTCTAAAAAATGCTGGGTTATTTGTTTAACCCAACAGCTGGGTTGAGCCTGTTGGGTCATTTTGTTGGGTTATTTTCTTAGTGTTGGGTCATTTTGTTGGGTTATTTTCTTAGTGTTGGGTCATTTTGTTGGGTTATTTTCTTAGTGTTGGGTCATTTTATGAGTAACCCAAACGCTGGGTTACCAGTCGGGTCCAATTGAGTGACAGTTGAGAGAGTAAACCCCTCCCACTCCTCGACGCCTCAGACAAACTCTACCTTCGCGGGCATTTTTATCCACCTCATCTCGAAAAGCTGTTATTCGGAGAATAAAAGGTATGTTTTACGAGTTTTTAATGTATAAAACTATTACTGTACATCAAAAAAAAATGCAAAAGTATGCTAAATTCCGCTGTTCGCATTAGGTTTGAAAGTAACGTTACAATCTAGCTTCGTTAGCTTTGGATAGCTAGTCTGTAACGTTATGCCCACGTTGTTCTAATTTACAGCTTTTTAATAATTTAAACTTCCTTTTTGGTCAACATTTCCCTTTGAAATTTCTGACCCGTGTGAGTCATTTAGTTCAGTAACTTACGCAACTTGATATTAGTAAAAGGTCAACACGAGAGAGTGTCGTGTCAAAAGCAAACATCCAACATTTTTTTTTTATAAATACCACTAATGTTCGTGACGGAACGTAGTTTTAAGAGTCTTTTAGAACAGAATCTAGTTGTTAAGAAGTCAAATACGTGATTTATATATAAACATAACGCCTCATTGAGACTTTGTTAAGTTGCTGTCGGAGGTTTGAGCTTCAGGCTGTCAGCAGTTGTGGCTCCGCTGAGAGGAGCTCTACCTCGGCCAGTGCTTAGGGAATAACCGCTGGCTCTTATAACGTCAGTGGTTAACCGTGCGATATAATTAATTTTGGGTATATGAAACTAAGAATTGTTGGTCTTTTTAGTCTTCTACTTATTCCCGAGTTTGTCGAATTAGTTTAAGTGTTCTGTTAAAGTGTATAATTTAATTTTTTTGAGACTGTGTTTCACTTTCTGTACTATATCCCACTCTTCTTCTTTTCCCTCACTGACAGGTTGCAGAATAACAGCTAATATTAATGGATCTTTCTATTCAAGAGAAAGTCGACTGGAACTTGGATGTTCTCATAACAGGCTTAAAGGTAAACTTGATTTATTCTTTATATGTTTATTATAATCCATTGTGCTCTGGGTAGGCCAGTTTTCTTAAATTCTTCTCTTGTCTCTTTTTCTCTTTATAGATGAACAAATTGATAAAGAAACCCTCCTGCTGGACATCCACTTCCAAAAGTGCACGCCACACTGTTGTCTACAAACTCCCAGGAGAAGAATCCTCTTCAGTAAGACTGCTCCGTGGATGTGTCAGGTTAAGCAGTACTGGAACCGAAAGAACTAACGCTCTTTAAAATGTTTTGTGAGTTTATATGAAGAGGAAAGTTACGGTGTCCCTTTTTCACATCCATAACACTTGTTTATTTCTTTTTTTTTATAGAAAACTTGTGCATAGACTGATATTTTATCATATAAGTGCGGTTCTATCAACAAGGATTTAGTAAAATACTTTTTATAGTGTTTTTATGTCGCATCCATAACGCTGGAAATGCCCTAAAGCATTTTACACGTGCCACTTTGTTAACTGTAGGCCTATATGAGTTTTTGAATTGTTAAGTTGTCAAACTATTTATATTTACTTGTGCCACTTTAATAACCTTGTTAAATGTATATGTTCATCCAAACTAATGTAATTTATTGATGTTAATTTTCTTTAAATATGTATAAACATACATTTCATCAAAGTGTTTTATATGCCGTTTTATTATTCATTGAGCATAACATATTGCATGTTTTTATGAATTCCTTTTGTCTTGCATTTTGAGCCTTAATAAAACTTTTGATTCTTACTGATGCCTCAAGTAATTCTCTGTGAAATTATTATTATATTTTTAAACATTTCGGGTTTGTTTTAAACCAGCAATGTAATTTTTAAGCAAAAGTTGATTTAAATAAAACAACCCAGCATGTTGGGTCAAAGATTTAACCCAACTGGCTGGGTTAAAATAACCCAACGCTGGGTTTGTCCATATTTGACCCAACGTTGGGTTACCAAAATAACCCAAATTGGGTTGTTTTAACCCAGCCTTTTTTTAGAGTGTAGTTTTAGTGAGTACAACCAAAAAGCAGTAGACAAAGGTGAAACAAAACAAACACAAATACTAAAATAATTTTCTTTCTCTTGTTTCCCATTTCATCAGACCATGTTTCTACACCACTCATATTTTTTCATATTTTTATTGTTTTCACAGCACAGAAAATTAGATTTTCCTACAGTACTGCTAAATTTGTGAACCTCAGAAGTCAATTATATGAAGTTCATAGGGATTGAATTCCCTGCATCCTTGTAACATAATGTTACGGCTCAAAGTAATTCATGACTTTTTTGTCAATTGTCTCAAGTGAGGAAGTTTAGTGTAATTTTACATTGAAAATTCACCATATTATTTTATTTCATAAGAATGTAAATATGTTTATTTCAATGGATGATTTTGACCAAATGGCTTTGATTTATTTAGGTGGGGGGTTAGTCACAACATAATTCCCATATTTACATTTGTATAATTTTAATCTTATTCTACTTTTAATGAGTTTACAACAGAAATGCAGGAAAAATATTAATAATCATTTGACCATGTGTCTGTCGTTAGTGTATATATTTTATGTAAACATTTGAAAAAGTCACCAAATAAAGCAGTATTTCCATTCCATAACAAAATTGTAATTTCTGGAAAAAACTTGCAAATTAATTAAATACAAAATGGTATAAAATGGAGAAGCCTTTGTGACTCTTTAACTAAATGTGATAAATTACTAGCAAACTTCATGTTTTGTAGCTATCAGCAGCGGATGCCATATGCCTGGGAGTGACAGCATGTCAGACAGATTGGGAAGTAATAGTAGCCAATCATTTTGATAACAGGCTTTGTCTCCGGCATTTCAAAATGACCAGAGCAACATTTGAGATGGTACACAATGATACATAAGTGTCACTCTGTTTCGTGTTTTTTTCCGTGAGCCAATTCTTTAGTCTCATGATTGTTTTGAGTAAATCTTCGATTGCGCATTTGCCAGAAGTCATATGCGTTTCAATAGGAAAAGTGCCAATGGCTCCGGTGTTTCTCTTTAGAATGACAGAAACTGTTGAAATGTATTTAATAAATTTGATTCCATCATGGTTAATATGCATGTCTTTCGACCGAATAAAAGTATATATTCACCTCTAGTGAGAAACTCCTTATATCGGCTTCAAGTTAAACAACTACTGTACCAATTCCATACTGTGCCAATGTGTAACATGCAATATTATCATCCAGTATTCATGTGTGTTCATAAATGTGAGCAAATAGTTTCATTAATGCAAATAACACTCAACAAATCAATAGTATTTCATGGCACAAACAAAATCACCTTTGTGACCTGTGTAAGGCCGAAGCCTTGGCGGTTTCATCTAAAAGCAATTTCTAGCAAGGCCTTTGAAATGCAAAGCCAGCCAAATCCAGCTTACTCTGACATTCTGGATTCAGTGGAAGTCAAGGCCCTGCACTTTGTTCACTTAGAGGACACAATATTGATTTGAGTTGGTGTCAAAGTAAACTCGACTGTAATGCTTCAAATATGAACGCGTGGTTTACTAAGCCAACGCTTTCAGCAGGTCCGTTAAAACTTTTGGATTTATTTCCGAAAGGGCCCATACATCTGTAGAGTAAATCAATTGCACCCAGGGCAGGTTATTAAGCGCAGAGAAGAAATGCTTCTGTGATTCCAGACATCATCATTATTACTGCCAACTAGAAACAAAATTTTGTTCTGGGTTTCTGAGAGAGATCGGCTACTTCAGGTTCGCAAGTGTACGTTTGAAATCTAGCACCTGTTTGTATTCTTATTATTGGCCTCAAAATCATTTTGCATCATTGTTTGCTTCAATCCCCAGCACATATTACAACCTCTCCTGCTTGAAGATAAACAAGATTAACACATGCTTTGTAAATAAACAATAACATAGTGTGCGTTATTAACGCTATACTTTGCTGACATATTATAGAATGAAATGTAATATAGAATAATTGTAGCCTATATAAATAAAATTGCAACTGGTTTCAAATCTTGGTCAGTGTATTGTTCAGACATGAAAATGGTGACACTTGTGATTATGGACAAATTTTCACATTTAACTGCGATTTTCATGCTTCTTTTATGATAACAAAATCAATGGCACATTGAGTGGGGGCTGCTTGTACGTGACAAGTAAACAACAATCACACAAAACATTACCTCCATTCTTTTGGTTAATTGGAACCTTAATTTCTTGTCTCTGATGTCCTCATTAAAACTCTCAGAACTGATTTCGAACATAACATAATCAACAATTCAGATGGAACGAAACGCACTGCCGTGGCCTGCCACCGCTTGCCAAAGGGATTGGTTTCAAGATGGTGAAATATTAACGAGAGCTTGTGTTTGACACATTCCCTCCCTGGCTGTCATGTTGCCCTGCTGCCAAGTGTTCGGTGGACATGACTGTGTTTTCCATGTTTGTGTGTGTGTGTGTGCGTACGTGTGTGTTTGTTTGCATGTGTGTGTGTGTGTTATCTATAGTCTGGACAGACTCAGGGCATCTCAGCAGGCTACACTGTGTTCCTGGTAAGCAGACTTGTGAATATAACACAAAGCTTTGAATCATTGAAGATAACAGGCCACTTCACTAACACACACACACACACACACATGCATGCCTGGCTCATTTCTCAGCACAGTGCAAAAGCAGCAGGATGAGGGAATGCATCAGGACACAACTCCACATGACACACACAATATAGCGGCTTTCATTTACTCCCCAGCCAGCAGAGCATGTCATACAGTTAGCTCGATGCTAAGATTCAACTCTGGAGACATCTGTAATGATATTCTCAGAGGAGGACATGTGCCTTCTCCAAATCTGGATTATAAAATAAAAATACAATGATCCAGCAGAAACATTTGACAGGAGAAATATAATTTTTGAAGCAAGGTAAAGTTCAAGAAAAAAGTCAACTGCTGACGTCTCTCTCAACTCACTTAAACTTTATATTCTCATTGGGTTTCTGAAGCATGATGAGTGTGTGACATTCGAAAAGCAAGACTACATTACCAATAATGCACTGCGTCGGCAGAACCTGGCCGGGAAGAGTGAAACAATCAACACTTAACAGGACCATGGCCAGCATTGTGGGTGGTTCTTTCTCTCAAAAAGTGGACCTTCTCGTCCTTTCCACCCACATTTATTATTTAATTATTAGGTTTTAATTCTTGTATGCTCTGACTCCACTGTTTGTGTGAATCTACTAAACAGCCAATACGCTAAATACAGCATCTAATAAGCAACTAGTTAATAGTGAGAATTTGTCCCTATACTAAAGTGTTACCCTTGTCAAACGTCTCACATACTGCTGCACTGAAGCTGCTGTTGAAATAGTGTCGTTTTAAGACTCACATTTTTGTGCTTCAGACACCTGTGATTCTTATAATTGGCAATTATTTACTGTTTTATTCAACTGCTTACACACATTTTTAAAACGTTGCCTCTTTTTTCAAAACTTCACACACAAATCCAAGAATTGCACACACAAAATGCCTCACATCTCTTCCTAAATGAACTACTATATTAATAATATCACAAACACATTCACATTAAAAAGCAAACATTTGTCCTCTGTTGCAAACACCTTTACCATAATGTTATATTTTTGAATATATCACACACACAGTTATTCAAAACCTAAAGCTTTATGGATGTGAATACAGTATAACTTGTACTATTTTGTAGTAATTCCTTATTACTACAGTATTATATTATAAAATAAAAATTTTCTGGATGGCAAAAATTATGGCATCATTATGGATATGGTTGCGTATTTCATGAATTCTAATAGTATTATTGGCCAAAACAAATTCTAATTTCTAAAGGTAAATCAACTCAAATTAGGCTGGACTCTCTGTAATTATTCTTTATAACTATAACTTGACCTTTGGCCTATTTAAAGACTCTTCTCAAGTCACGATTGATTGGTGTTAAGTAAAGCAATGAGTGTTTGCACATGTGAAGAGTTAGTGTGAGGCACTGATTAATTAATGTGGCATTTTGATTGGTTGTGTTTGAAAAAGGAAACAACATACTTCCTTGAAAGATTTTTGTGTGTAATATTAGGAATTGTGTGTTGTGTTTTACAAAAAGTGTTTTATGAAACTGAAAAGGTAGAGAATTTGTGTATGGTTTTGCCGATTTGGTGTGTGGTTCTGGTGTTTGAGTGTCAGGTTTTAGAAACTGTTTGACAAGTAAACATTTCTGTGTAAGCAGTTGAAAAAAACTGTAAAAGGACACATTTTTATTGCAAAAATTCACAAAAAACTGACTTAAATTCTGGACATTTGACAGTGGGGGGTTGGTTGGAGTAAGCAGCTGAAAAAAACAAAGTTGGTCTAGGCAAACAAAGAGTTTTTAAGGAATGTTTGAATTTGAGTGAACGCAATCGTCCAGAGTTTTTTAAAAGAACAGAAATGTTCCTCTCTGAGAGTTTTATTAGCTGCACAATGGACAGATTGACAGATGCTCGACTGGTCTGCGTGGGCTGAGGACGGATCCGAACTGCTACGTGTAATAGATGGGTATTACGTTCCTGAGTTTTTGCTTGCTGTTTTTGGAAATGAGTGTCAATATTACAGTTTTTCTCGATTGCTAACACACAATTCATGAAACAATTCACAATTTTCTCACAACTATAAACACATTCTCAGAACAATAAACTTGTACAAACCCCACACAAAAAAGTTCTTCATTTTGCAAATGTTTTATCATGTTCTCATTCAGAAAACAAAAACACACAATATAAAGAACTGAAGTGTCAAGATGTAAACTCAAATAGCACACATACTGTATATCCATCGGTAAACATTCAGTGGCAAAAGTGATGACACACCAATCAGAATCTCAAGACAATAGGAGCACACTGGGCTTTATACTACTTTCTGTAAACATACAGTATAATTATAGTACACACTTTATATAAGGGAAATGTTACTTTCTGTATCCAGTAAACTGAATAGCATGTGTACCTCAAATCTGCGATTGTCAAGTTTATTTGTAGCGTTTTATTCTTTACATATTTTTTTTGCAAAACACAGAGACGACTACTAACAAAAAAATATTTTTTCAGAATACCAAGAAATTGTATATATTGTATAGTATCCTGTATCGAAATTGGGCCAAAGGTGCCATGGTTATTTATATATTTGAGGTATGCCATTGTATTCTGCATTGTGTTTGATACCCAGTTTATATATATTTTTTTTTTTTGAACATTTTTTGTCTTGTCTATTTCATCTACTTTCATATAAGTTTACTTATCGTAACAGTAGTGAAAAACAGTATGTAATATTTCCCTAAAGCTCATTGTTGCATTTAGCTCTTTCTACACTCTTTTATGTAGAAACTGAGCTGTCAATTTTCTTGAATCCCAATAAGAGGTTTTAGTAACAGTGTTTTGAATTGATCTCACCAGTGTCTACACATTTTTTGTAGTGTGACTGTTTCTAAAGACTTGTGTGTCATGTTTGGGGGAAAAGTTAGCATTTTCAGAAAATATGAATGGTTTAGAATGGAGAGCTCCATTTTGACCCAATAATAGGATGTTGAGGGAATTAGGTGAGAAGTTATGGATTCGTGCTTGGAGTTTCGAGAACTGGAGCTAAGTTTGGAACAGTGTGGAACTGAATCTCCTGTGAATGTGCTGTGAATCATATGTGAGTTTCCTCTTCTGGTTCGAACTGTAAGACTCAGTTGACTTCAGGTAGGACAATAATTATTAATTCTGGCCTTAAAACTGTTACCTGCAATCACCCATGAAAAAGATGCTTTGCTGGCAGTATCATATAGAACACAATGCACACGCTTATACTTTACACTTTTTACTCTCACACCCCAATTATCTCTATTTCGGTGTGAACTGAACTATTTAATGATGAACTGAAAATGCTTAAGTGTAAATATATTATTGGTATGCTGAATGCGTTGGTCATATTCACAATTTTGAGCTAATGGAAAGTTTTGATGATATGTGATGAAAACGTGCCCCAACTGGATGCTTTGATAAATGTTTTATTATTTATGATGATATGCTGATTTGATTTTTGATGGTCTGTAATGTTTAGTTTTTTGGTTCTGATTCAAAATTTGATAAAATAAGAGTTAAAGGATTAGTTTACCCAAAAATGAAAACGTCTTGGTTACGTATGTAACCTCAGTTCCCTGATGGAGAAAACGAGACGTTGTGTCGAGAACGACAGATGGGGTTCGCCCTTGAGAACCAATCAACTCTGACTACTATAGAAAAGGCCAATGAATTTGGCGAATGAAATTTGCATGCCGGTCTCCGCCCCCGGATGTCCGGTATAATAGAAAGCCGGCGTGCAGCATTCATTAACCTCTTGTTCTGAAGAGCCTGAGAGCCTCTCACGACTGCAGCAGAATACGATACGTGTTTGTGGCATAAGGGACACAACGTCTCGTTCCCTCCATCAGGGAACTGAGGTTACATACGTAACAAAGATGTTCCCTTTCTGTCGGTCTCTCGACGTTGTTTCGAGAACGGCAGATGGGTTTGCCTATGGAAAACGCCACAACGCTGTATAGCGTCACAATCTCTAGCAAAGCGACGGTAACAGGCCTGGGCGTGTCAGCTCGATGCTTTCGCGAAACTGTAACCTTCCCGTGTGGTGGTCGGGGGGTTCCAGAGCTTTCTTGGAGAAAGATGGGTACAGCCCTGACCGGTAACCTTTCACGGACGGAGGCCTTAGCTCTCTACTGGCGAGAGGCCATCCGGCTCGGGTTTACACCGGGTAAGCGCAACTTCCTTAATTAGGGATGCGCTGCAGAGGCCACCTCCTACCCGTGAGGAGGAATATGGTGGATATAGGTATGGTCTCGTCCTTGGAGGAGAACGCATAGAACGTGCGGACTGAGTAGTTAACCGCAAGGTGGAGGTCCACCTGGGAAAGCTCATGGGTTACCAGGAGTGGGTACCATTCTCAAGAGGATACATAAGACGGAACAGCCCACGGAGGGGGTGCTACAGACGTCCGGTAGCACTAGGTCTGGTTAGAGCTATCTGTGATAGTTCATATGGTATCCCGGCATAGGGGGGAAGGCTGCTCTGCCCAGCCAGCCACCAGGAGGTGCTTGCTTAGTGATGGATGGATGGCCTGTTGTTAAACAGTATTTGGGTAAGAAGGGAGTTTGGTGAGATACCTGTTCTTAGCCATATGCTATTTGGGTAAGAAGGGAGGTAGATAGCACACTGACCCGACCTACTGGACGGTGGAAAGGTGCTTTCGCAGGCATACGCCCCCCGGATGCCAGTCGTACATGTCGCCACGCAGGACGTGGGCTGACATTGGGTTTACGTGAAGGTTGTTAACCCTTGGTAAGATGCGGAGTGAGCCCTCACTGCCAATGGACATGGGAGATTCTGGGATCGGTATGCCGTTGTAACGACATCCACGACCCAGTGCGCCAGCCTCTGCTTGGAGACAGCCTTCCCCTTCTGCTGTCCTCCAACACAGACAAGGAGCTGGTCAGACTTTCTGAGCTCTGCGTGCGTTCCAGGTAGAGGCGCAATGCACGTACTGGACACAACACGGATCGGGTTGGGTCTTCCTCCCCGATGGGGAGCGCCTGCATGTCCACCACTTTGCCCCGAAAGGGAGTAGTGGGAACTTTTTGGGCACGCATCCAGGCCTGGGTCTTAAGATATGAGGCTGAATTCAAGGCAATCCGGGGACACGGAGGATGCTTGGAGGTCCCCTACCCTCTTGAAGGAAGCGAGCGCCATCAGGAGGGCCTTCTTACTTGTCAGGTGATGAAGATCGGAACCTCAGAGAGTTTCTCCACTTTAGGGTCCCAAGAGGGTATGGAGCGGAGAGGATTCCGCCCTCTCGCGCCCCTTAGGAACCTGGTGACCAGGTCGTGTCATCCTAGAAACTTTCCATCAACTGAGTCGTGATGAATGGCGATAGCGACTACATACACATTCAGTGTGGAGGGGAGATGTTAGTCTCCAGTTTCGTAAGAAGGACAACACAATCCTGATCGAGCACCTCAGTGGGTCTTTCTCGTTGAGAGAGACACCAGGACGAGAAGAGGCGCCGTCTAGAGGCGTGTAACCGGCTAGTAGATGGGGCCCTAGTCTGGGTGATGGCCTCCGCCATACAGGGGGAGTAGCCAACTCAGGATCTTCTTGTCCCGTTTAGAGACCAGACCTGGGTGTTCCAGAGGTCTGATCTTGGACGCCAGAACGTGTCCTTCCCCTGAGAGAGTAGGTCCTCTGTCAGGGGAATGGGTCAGGGGGAGTCGCTGTCCAGAGCGTCAGCTCTGAAGCCAAGTGCGGTTAGACCAGTGCGGTGTAACCAATAACACTTGGTGCTCCTCTTTCCTGGCCCTGCACAGTGCCTGTGCAAGGAGGCTCCTGGGGGAAGGAAGGTGTGCTTCAGCCCGACCCGCGGTCAGCTGTGCGCAAGGATATCAGTGCCAAGGGGGACTCGGACAGGGAATACCAAAGCAGGCA
Organism: Triplophysa bombifrons; assembly: GCA_029783895.1. Taxonomy (NCBI): domain Eukaryota; kingdom Metazoa; phylum Chordata; class Actinopteri; order Cypriniformes; family Nemacheilidae; genus Triplophysa; species Triplophysa bombifrons. Next base: position 16,923,347 of record CM056456.1, on the reverse strand, counting down.
AGTGGTGGTATTGCGGGAGGCGAACAGGTTTACCTGGGCCTACCCGAACAGCATCCATATGAGCTGGACTGCGCGGGGGTGGAGTCGCCACTTTCCACTAGGCATAAACTGATGAGAGAGCGCGTCGGCTGTCTAGTTCAGTTTGCACGGGGTGTGTGTGGCCCGCAGGGAACGGGTCACCTGTTGACTCCATCGGAGGAGGCGTCGAGCAAGTTGTGTTAGCTGCTGTGAGTGAACTCCACCCTGAGGATCTGATGTACCCTACAGCTGTAGTGCTGTCCTCGGACCAGCACGTGCTTGCCCCTCATGAGAGGCCACAGCCTGCTCAGTGCAAGTAGCACAGCACACAACGCCTTGGCCTGGCGGACCTGCAGGATGACCATGGTGTAGAGAGAATAGGCAGCCTGGCCCGCGGCAGCACAAGGCTTCGGCACCAGTTATTCCGAAGTCCTACATGCCTTGGACGGTAGGCGTGGCCGATTCCCCCAGGTGGCAGCCGTCTGCGGCACAGATGCACCGCAGCCGCACGTTCCACCCGGGGGATCTCAACGTAACCTTTGGCTGCCCAACCATCAAGGGAAGTGAGGGACCCGGAGCTGTTTTGACTGGAGCGGGCCATGAGTGGAATTTCATTGGCCTTTTCTATAGTAGTCAGAGTTGATTGGTTCTCAAGGGCGATCCCCATCTGTATTTCTCGACACAACGTCAGAAAGGGAACTTATTTATTTACTCACCTTCGGATTTTCCAAACCTGTATACATTTTTTTGTTCTAATGAGCACGGAGAAAAATGTCTGGAAGAATGCTTAACAGATTGACTCCCATAGTAGGAAAATTTACTTTATCATTATTTTGTTTCTGTTAAACACAAAAGAAGACATTTTGAAGAAGGTAGGACAGCAAACCGTTTTGGGGCACTTTTGACTTGTCTTTTTCCTACTATTGTAGTCAATGTGGGGCAAGCTCTGTTTGGGATAAGCATTCTTCCAAATATTGTTCTCTGTGCTCATCAGAACAAAGAAATGTACAGTATAAAGATTTGGAAGAACTTGAAGGTGAGTAAATGATGACAGTATTTTCTTTTTTAGGTGAACTATGCCGTTAAGTTAAAAATGTGTTATTGTTCTATGTTTGTTCTGGACGGTGTGACAAGAGCGTATTGCTGAGAATTACCATCCTAGAGGGCTACATGACAAGAGGACGTTGCTGTGATTGGTTGATTACCCTGTCATCACAATAATGCTTGTCTATCATGTTCACAACAGGAATCGGTGTAAAATGGTAAATTGGTGGAAATGGACAGGCTAATGACAAAGCGAAGAACTCCCACGTTTGGAAATTCAAATCAAAATGAAATTACCTGAAAAGATGACCTGTCAGAGATGTCTTTTAGTCGCCATGTCTCTGATGCACCATGTCCATGAAGCTCCTTTGGTGTGTATACGGAGCATTTTTGGTACGATAACATATAGCATTTGTGACATCCATAGCATACAATCACATTTGTGATCTGAGAGGAAGTGGTGATGTCACCAGCTGCTGATAGACAGAAGTGCTGCAAGCAGGTTACAGTCGCACATACAGCTTCTCAAATTATTTTTTTGAAGACATTACACAATTTGATATGTCAGATACTCAACCACTCATACTGTATAAGTACTGTGATAAAACTTTTCCCACTAATGGAAACATACAGTATTAATGAATCACTCATGATGGATGCATATTCTCCTCTTCTCTCCTCTAACTGCGGCTTGCACCCAAAATAGAGAAATTACTGCAACCTAGTTTGAGCATTGATTATCGATACTATAGACCGTTTCATTGGACGCATGCGCGCCTAACCCCCAGTTAACTTCCTTATAATATAATATGTATATATAGTTCAGGCATGAAACTCTAAACTAATCACTAACGGGCTCATTCAAACACTTCCTGAGCCAATCAGAAATTCTTCCCTACTTACGCTACCTTAAATATATAGCAGTCTAACCTGTTCTCAGCATGCTGAGCGATTATAAAAACCTATTTTATAATTATCCTTTAGCTGCCGTTAATCTACCGTCCTGGAATCATGTCTCACCAGGATATTGATGAGGTATTCTCCTTAGCCCATCAAGTCTCTGACCTTGATTCTGATAGGGAGAATTCAAACTCTCCACCTGCTGAAATGGTTCAACAAGCTAACACCACCAAATGCGGAGGCGTCCGGTTGGCACTACGGCAGATTTCCATTAATGACTGCAGTGCATAAGGTTTTGCAATACCTCTTCAACCAAAACAGTTCTCCTGAAACCTGCTCATCCCACCAAGAACATTTTGCATTTTTTCTCTCGGTTTTTGAAAACAGTGCAGGCCAACCTCCTCCTCCTTCCCCCCTGCTAAAGCCAAGGCCAAGCGAAAGAATACTTCGGTACCTATTGCTAGTAAAAGTCTTGCTGCAATCTATCGGATGGCATGATCGCGTTCTTTCTTGACATCATGAATTCTATCGGTAAACTCAAAAACCGAGTCTCAACCCTGGAGAACACCGGCAACTGTTCTCCCACCACAGCCAACATGTCTTCAACTGCTCTCCCACAATAATACAGCGTCTCAAGACATCTCTCCTCGGTATAGCCTTGCTACGGTGCTGACAGCAACATCAAACGGGTCTCCGTTCATTCCATCAACTGTAGCAATACCTCACAACTTGAGAAGTCAAATTATAGCAGGTAATGATAGTAAAGGTGTGATGAACTGGGCTTGTTTATACTGTTGTATGAGGTCAACTTATGATGTTTGCGTGGTTTTTACATAAAAAAACATCAAAATCAATAAGTAAAAGGGCTTCTGTGAATTTGGTTAGAGACGTAACGTTAGGTTACACATTCGCCCTATTCACACAGGATTAGTATTATCTGGGGACCTCGTGTGATTTATGAATGACCTCCCCATATCTGTATTTCATGTGGCGCATTCGCACGGGATGATTTTCCTCAAATTTACTGACTTATTTCCGGGATGTGACGTCAAAGCTTTGCGCATAGTTTGTATAGCCTATAGTTGTATGGTCAGCTTTTGAGCGCCGTGATTGCGAACAGTACAGAAGATCACAGCGATAGTGAATATCAATTGTTCCCATGATGAATAAATAAATAAACGGGAGACTCCCGGTAACTTATGAATATGACACAGCACCTGAAATAATACCAAAACAGCTTCCATTATTTGCAAATGGTGGATAAAATCTTGAGAAATTTTACATGAGCCCGCCAAATCACAGAGATGCCGATTCGCACTAATATTTTCAGAGGAACTCTGTGTTTGTCAAAATATGGTAGGTCATTTGTGGGGGAATTTCTACTTTTTTACTTACAGACATGTCCGATTCGCATCCCAGACAACCTCTGCAATTGTTACAAATGACTAGAGGTCCCCAGGTAATACTAATCCTGTGCGAACAGTGCTCAGAGCATATCAAGCGATCTCTAACAAAGCGATAGTGATGCATAGTACAAAAAAGTTGTACCCACATAGATTGCTGCGCCATTACTATATTCCAATTTTGACGGCACAGCACTGCTTTTTCATTTTAGGAAAAAAGGTTTCTGCGGTAATGTTTTACCCACGCGAGCTGGAGCATCTATAAAAATAAACTTCCAGCACGCATTACTAATGTCGGAATCCGAAGGAAGGTTATGCAATATTTTGCAATCTTTAGCGGCATGTTTCTTGCTTGCTCGTTCTATCTGATTCCGCGCCACTTGTGTTACTTCAGAATTGTCATGCGTGAACCAGTGCTGAGGGCTAGAGAAGTCGTCATTGATATTCTCCTGTGGAGAACACTGCTATGAAGTAGATGAAGATGATCTTACAAGACAAAAACAGTTCAAAAACCAAAGAACAAAATGAACTGGTCATGCAACACAAAGCAGTACACAACTGCACATATAACATTTACATTTAGCATATGCTTTTATCCAAAGCGATTTACAGAGAAGATAAAGGAAACAATACAGTGAAGTGATTTGTCAATTCTCCACCAATTTCGTAAAAGTATACTATTTTAAAGTATAGGGAAAAAAAATTGGGAAAATACAAATTTGTAAACTTGACGATCACATTTGAGGGTGTAAAAATACAGTTTACTGGATACAGAATAGGAAATGTCTCGCATATAAAGTGTGTAATGTGATTATACTGTATGTTTACTGTAAGTACATAAAGCCCAGTTGATGATTCTAGGATGTACAATTACATGTGCTCCTATTGATATTATCCATAGGATAATAGATTCTGATTGATATGTCATCAGTTTTGCCACTGACTGTTTACTGATGGATATATGTGTGCTACATGAGTTTACATTTTGACGCTTCAGTTCACCATTTTGTGTGTTCGTGTTTTCTGAATGGGAACATGGTTAAACCTTCGCAAAATGAGGCTGTTTTTGTGTGGGTTTTGTAAAAGTTGGTGTGTTGTTCTGATAATGTGTTTATAGTTGTCAGAAAATTGTGAATTGTTTCATGAATTGTGTGTTAGCAATCGAGATAAACTGTAAATAAACTATTTGTTGAATGGGTCCGGTAGTTCGGTCGCATTTAAACAAACCGTAGGGGACATTGACATCTAGCAGTTGAGATTGGTTTCGCAGTCTAAATTAAAAATATTGGAGAGACAAATTAAGCCAAATATCAGCTCTTCTCAATTTCTTTTGATTGTTATCATAAATAATCTACAGGCACTCTATGGTTTGTGAATGTGTACCGGATGTTCAGTTTCGGTCACAAAAGTGCGCATGCGCAGTAACGTTTGTTTATGTTGTTCAGATATAACCGTCTATACCAATGTGCTTCTAACACTAAGATATTGGAGCCGGACTAATTTCTGAGTTTTCACATACAAACTCACATCATCTCTGCGGCACCCTTTACTAAAACTCATGTCAGACACTCAATTATGAAATTTAAAACGTACGGATGAAAGGATTAATGGATCCCTTTACAGTAATGTTGTTTGTTTAGTTGTGAATTTATTTTTAAGCAAAATGTGAAAAAGTAAATAAGCGATAATGGGGTAAATATGTTAAAAGGTAGTTCAATTGTTTGCTTGTTGCTAAATACTACAATGTTTTATGACAATACTGTGAAAAATGTGTCCAGAAACCCCCTAAACAGCTTACAACATACTCAATTTACCAACCGCTGCATTAAATGGCACAGCCCTCCACTGTTTGCTAAACAAGGCCTCCCTTTTGCATAGCAAGTCCCTTTGATTGACAAAAACACATCACACCTTTACACATGCATATTCAGGCAGGTGAACCTTCCAAAGGCATCTGAATTAAATGCCAACATTAACACAGTGCCCCAATGTTAACTCGTCTATGAAAAGAAAAGTACAATTATTTGAGCAGGCACTTTTCTCTCAAACACTGTGGCCCTGTTTGCCCTTTCAACATCAACAAATCAAATGCATGCAATTCATTATACTCATAAAAGGTTATGGCAGGCTGATGAATGGGAGCCCCTGACTTGTGTATCAAGACACTGAGATAAAGCAAAATTATGTCATGAAACACCAATTCAATAGGGCAACTTCTAATCTCGCAGTCAGTCTGGGTGGCTGTTGGGGGAATTCTCAACTACACTTAGGTAACACAGGTAAAAAATTCACCCTTTAACAGAGGTAAATTCATAACCCTGTGTTGTAGCAAATATTTGACAAACCTAATCGTTATAATAAGGCACACAAAACGACTGCATATGCAGCTTTTGGTATTTCTGGGTGAAGAAACAGATGTATTTTTGAAGACTTGTGAGAAATGGATTTCCTATCAGAGTGACAAGAAAATCTGACACACTTAGCAAGAATGGCTTTGCTGCCACAGCGAACCTGCTCTGAGAAATTTGTGTATTTATTCTTACATTGACAGAGGGTCAGCATTAGCCTGGTGATCGGTCAGATGTGTAAAGAATGTGTGTAGTCTTGTCTTACAGAAAAACTGGTCATGGTGTTGGCTGGCAAACCCTCTCATCCCACTTTCACTGAGCTCATATCCTCTCTCAGCTCCAGTAGAGAGAGATTGCTCTCTTTTTTTGTCCCCTGCAGAGCTGTTGCCAGGCGATCGAGGTTGAACTGAAAAAACAGAAATGTCATAGCTTCAAAAAATACAAAGTCCAAAAGCAAAGCTATAGGCATATTTTGTTCTCCTCCAAATATTAGAACTGCATTACAGATTCATTATTCATGAGGGTTGAGATGAGGGAGGGGCAGGGACATATGGTGCTCACCGCGTGTGGTGAAATATTAAAAAGCCGTGTCAGGGCTGAGGCCGTGGTCCCACCAGGTGGGCAGATCTGGTGGACAAAGACAGCTCTCTCCTGACAACGGGCCCTGGTGGACGTGCGACCCACCGTTCCGCACCCAAAGACAAAAGGCGGAGGGGACAGGCGAGCAAGTCGTTCCTGAAACATCCCCGCAGAGGTCAGACCCCATGGCCGACGGTGTGACATCTGTGGTCTTGGTGAAGATTGGAGAGGACAGACAGAAAGAGAGAGTAAGTGGCCAAGCAAATAAGAATAAAATGAAGCGGTCAGAGGCTTGATTATCTGTGCGACCGGAGGTGCATGGTAATCACGCTGGTGTGTTACCTCAGACTCAGGCGGCTAGAGAGCAAAATCCGAGCAGAATTTATGTTTGGAAAACGTAATGCGCTTCGTTTGGGAGTCAACAGATTGCATGAAGGAAACATAATGGTGCAGATATGTTCACTGGGCAATACTTTATTGATGAATTATGGAAAGTTCTAGAATGTCATAGATGTCATTTAATTACAGTGTTTGTATTTTTTCAATGAAAATGAGCCGGTTGGTAAATGACTGTAATGACTCTTATAAAACCCAACTCATTTATTGCTAATGGAATATTTACACAGATTCATGATGATGGAAAGCTGTCCATCATGTCCACATTCTCCCTTTGCCCTAACGTGAACCGAGAACAAGATTCATTTGGAAGCAAAGTCTACTGGGTAATTTAATCAGAGGAGCCGACAGAAAAGCCACAATGTCTGAGGTTTGAAGGAATGTTTTGTGTTTACAGTTTTTCTCGACTGCTAACAATTCATGAAACAATTCACCATTTTTTGACAACTATAAACACATTCTCAGAACAATACACTAACTTGTAAAAACCACAAACAGCCTCAATTTGCAAAGGTTTAACCATGTTCTCATTCAGAAAACACACAATATAATGAACTGAAGTGTCAAGATGTAAACCCAAATAGTACACATTTATCCATCAGAAAACATTCAGTGGCATAACTGTTGACACAAATTAGAATCTCAGGATAATATCAATAAGAGCACAGGTAATTGTGCATCCTAGAATAATCTAATGGGCTTTATACTATTTACTGTAAAAATACAGTATAATTACAGTACACACTTCTACAGTACACACATTATTCTGTATCCAGTAAACTGTAGGACGTGTACAACCTTTTTTACCAGCTCTGTTTTTTTGCAGAAAATACGGAATACTGTTACGAAATTGGGCCAAAGGTGCAGAGGATGCCATGTTTTTTTACATTGCCTCCTATTGACAAATCGCTTCACTGTATTATTTCCTTTATCTTCTCTGTAAGTCCCCTGAATGCCTGAATATAAAGTAATTTATGCAGTTGTGTACTGTGTTGTGTTGCATGAACAGTTCATATTGTGCTTTAGTTTTTGAACTTTTCCTGTCTTGAAAGATCATCTTCATCTACTTTACAGTAGTGTAATGTTTTATTTTTATTTTCTTCGAAAGCTCATTCTTGCATTTTGCTATAACTGCACTATTTTATGTTGTATTTTCTAATAAAAACTTATCTGTCAAATTATTCTTGAATCCCAATAAGAGGTTTTAGTAACAGTGTTTTGAATTGATCTCATCAGTTTCTAAGACTATGTTGCAGTGTGGGGGATTTTGAGGGCTTGTGTGTCATATCTGCAGGAAAAGTTTGTTTTTCAGCAAGGTTGAATGGTTTTGAGAAGAGACCTTCATTTTGACCTGAAAATAGGATGTTTGGGGAAGTGGGTGAGATGTTAGGGATTTATGTTTACTGTTTCGAGAATATGAGGCATAATTTCAAGAAATGTGTTTAGGGGTTTTGCTTATTGCTTACACACTTTTTGCAGAATTTGGCTCATTGTGTCAAAACTCTACACACAAGCCAATCAGACATAGCACTGGGAGATTAACAACTCACATCTATGCCAAAATGAAACGCTGAAACAAAACAATTAATGCATAAATTGCTATTGGGGGACAAAAAACATATACTTGTTTTGTGTGTCTGTGTGTGTGGTGGGGGGCTGGGGAGGCTTATGGATCCCGCCTTTTGTTCGGATCTGGCCACAAGACCTCGTCAACATCACAGCCGATGTCCTTGCGGGCTAGGCATTTGTGAAAATATCGCCTAGTGTGCCGAATCCACCCTTGGATTGATCCCACCTCAATTTCTGAAAGAATTTCTCCATTGCATTTAGAAAGGGGCTGTAGGGGGTAGGTATAAAAGTGTGAAATGGTTATGGTTGTTGAACCAATCTCGGACAGGAGCAGCCCGGTGAATCTAATATTATCCCAGATGACAACAAACCAGGGATATATTCCAGAAAGCATAACACAAGCATAACCCAAACCTTGCTTACTCAGGGTATGTCTGTTCCAAAACACCTGAGAAGAGTTGGTTTAATCAACCTACAGTAAGATACCCAGAGTTAACGCTAGCTCACAGAAACAACTTTAAGACCGTGTCAATGGGTCACAGATTTCAAGAGTCACCATGCAAATGGCTGGGAAGCTCAAAGTTTTCGACTGTAAAAAAAACGTTCACAGAAGACTTAGATGTGCACCAGAGTATAAAGTGCGGGATAAAAATCATAAAATTAAATTATTAGGTTATATGTTTATAAAACTATAAAATTATAAACGCAATATATTAATTATTTACAGTTTTTTACAATCGTTTTTGCACTAATAACAGAACCTTCATGTCATTTTTCAAAACTCTAGACACAAACCTCAAAACAGTCAGTATTTGCTACACAGGCTGTCCAGTGTTCAAAACTTTGCATATTGCGTTCATATCTTTAAAGAGACATTGCATTTGCAGAAGCATTGTTTCAAAATACGAATTTTTTATGAAATCGCATAGGAACATTACTTTAGATCACCCATACACAAGATAGGCATAGTTTCACTGTGTATTTGTTAGTACAATCATTAAATATAGTTTTACAAAATATGTGATTCAGGTTTCATTAATTTACTGTAGACTAGAGAGAATAGTACAGACACAGTGGTATCATTGAAATACTGTAATCTGTAATTTATTGATGAAATAAATCATAACATACGTTTTCCAAAGGAACAACTTGGAATAATAAAAAAAATACAGTATACTGTAAACTGAAGTGTTCCTCTCTGCACTATGCATCTATGTTTCCATCAACCCGGTCTTGTGGATTTGGCCACAGGTTCTCATCAACATCACAATGGATGTTTTCATTCGCTAAACATCTTGGAAAAAATCTTCTGGCATGGCGAATCCAGGCCTGACACTGTTCTGCTGTGATGTCATTGCATCCATCATCCATGGCCTGGAGAAGAGTGACTTGTTCGTGAGGGTGCCTATCATAGACCTTCCACCTCCATGTGGAGAAAAACTCCTCAATTGGATTAAGGAAAGGGGAGTATGGAGGTAAATACAGAGTGAGAAATTGTGGATGGGCCTGAAACCATGCTTGGACCATTCGAGCATGATGAAACTGAACATTATCCCAAACTATTACGTAGGTCACACCATCAGCTCTACAGACCTGATTTAGCTCATCAAGGAAGGCTATGAGGAGAGCTGCATTATATGACCCCACACAAGGTCTGCGTCCAACCACTCCATCTTCTGATATAGCTGCACACATGGTGATATTGGCTCCACGTTGTCCAGGTACTTCGATGGTTGCCCGCTGGCCAATAAAATTCCGACCTCTCCTTCTTGTCTTTGCTAGGTTGAAGCCTGCCTCATCCAAAAATAAGAATTTGTGATGGTTTTCATCAGCATCCAGCTCCATCACCCTCTAAAAAGACAAAAACAATTACTGATTACAATGACATAGAATGTTTAGCGATTTTTTCTCCCCCAAAAACCGGCAAATTGATCATACCTGAACATACTCATTCCTCAGTTGCTTCACTCTATCTGCATTTCTTTCAAAAGGCACATGGTATAGTTGTTTTAAAGACACCTGATGTCTTTCAGCACCCGTGCAATAGTCGGCAAACTTATGGCTTCCACATTGCTGAATATGTCGTTATTGTCCAAGATGTGCTGCCGAATTTCTCTAAGGCGAATATCATTTCTGACCCGAACCATATTGACCACAGCCTGCTCTTGTTGGTCAGTCAGAATTTTGCTTCTGCCTCCCCTATTTGGCCTAGTCTCTATTCTGCAAGGAGAAAGTCTCAGTAAGAACAAATTTACAGAAAGCACGTTATACTCTGTGGTTCACACTACCATGCTGTACACACTACTTCACTGTAACAGTTTCATGTAGTGTAAAGTTTAGTGGATTCTGAAGACTTACCGGTTTTCATTGCGGAAAGTTCTGATGATTGAGGCCACAGATGATCTTCTGAGGTTTGGTTGAAACATTGTAGCTGCTGCACTCATTGTCATGCCATGATTTATGACGTAGTCTACAACCATAGCTCTGATTTCATTCGACACCCTCTGCTGTTGCTGCCGGTGTCTAGGTCTGCGGTCTTGTCCTCTACCACGTTCACCCACACCTCTCAAATAAGGCCCATGGTGACCTCTCTGGTGAGGCCTAAGCCCTCCTCTATGACGAGGCCCACGGCCACCTCTCAAAACGGGTGGTTGTTGCCTTCTATTCCTTTCACCACCATGGAATCCTAGCCTTTCACCTTCCACTTCTGGCTCCATGTCCTCACTATGTTGAGTAGGCTACTAGGATACCATCTTACTTATATATGCGTACAAATATGTGAAATCAATCAGCAGTAAGGAGTAGTCATTGCTCTAACTCATTAAAACCACAAAAGCAATTATGTAAAAGTGACATCTTGCATACAGTTATGTTGAATATGAAAATGTTTTCTGTAAAAGAAGTACATGGGACCATAGAAACCATATCTGATAAAGAATGAAATATGACTTCCATAGATAATGCAGTCCATCTGGGTCATATTCTGTGGTAATTGGTGTCAAATGATCTATCCTGAAACTGTTAGAATCTAAACATGGACTCAATTGTTCATCAACTTCCATAAAAGCTTTGCTTCAAGAGTAATGCAACAGTTACTTATCATTTTAAGCAGTTATATCAATTGATAGTTTTATCTTTTTAATGGAATGAATACACACTCAACTCAGATGTAATGTGTGAGTTGCATTTTGAAATAGTAATACTTTGATGTTAAGTAGTGTCATATTGAACAGGTGATTTTTGTTAAATGAACAAATGATCTTAGTTTCATGTGTATTGTATCCAAGCAATTGAAAAAAGTGTTAAGAGTTTTGAAAAATGTACATTTTGATCATTGGTTGTGAGTTTTCTGTCTAGAGTTTTGAAAACTGGCTTCAAGGTTCTGAAATTAGTGCCAAAGTGATTGTAAAAAACTGTAATTAAATATATAAATATTTTAAACATATGCACTATTTTTATACTATAATATTTAAAATATATACTTGTCATGGCTATCTTTGCTACATCAACTGTAGATTTGTTGAGATGTTTGTAACTATTATTTTAGAAGTTATTTTGAAGACTGCCTCATGCCCTCATCCACGTAGATGAACTCATGTGGCAGTTCGGCGGCATCAAAATTATGAAGTGTCTGTAACAGAAACTATTGAATAGTGTTACTGAAAACATATACAGTAACTACAATGTCTATATTTTCACACAACTAGGGGCTGGGTTGAGTCAGTAGTATAGACAAAAACTGCAAGCTACAGGCAGGGCAGGTGGCAGCATAAACCCTCATTCCCACAACACAATATATAGTATGTAAAGTAAAGTGACACATACCTGCACATAATCGTGGCACAGATCCTTGAACCTGACACTGTTCCTCTAAAATGGCACCCTTTACAGCTGCTTCAGTCAGAAGTTTTGATTCTGTAGGATGTGACTAAGTGTAGAAATGCCGATCCTGTTGATATTGTTTAATTAATTTCTATTTGAAACTATCCATTGTTGCAACTCACAAAGTCGGATTGCATTATTTTCTCGCACCATTTCAATGATGTCAAGCTCTTGTTGTTGAGTGAAGAGCTGTTTCATTCCACCTTGAGGAGGTCGTCCAACCATTCTGTTGAAAATGCCACAACAAGATGTCATTGGTTAGGTTATTTTTCACATACTGTACTTTCAAACTGTACATAGAACTATAACATCACATTGGATTCCTTAACATATACTTCACAGCACTACCCATTTCTGTATAGTAAAGTTAGTACAGTAATACTGTAATATGATAGGGAATCATGTGACACATACAGGTACAGTCTCGAGTAGAAACTTGAAGATTTACCTGTTCTCCAGTCGGAATGTCCTTATTATCGAACTACGGTGTGGCGCCTGAGGTTAGGGTGGACTCTTTGCCCAGCCTCCCTCATGGACAGGCCCTGATGTCATCGGATACACGTCTCCGCACTGGTCCTTGTCCTCTTCCACGTTCGACTTCTCTATCTTTGTCCTCCTCTTACTCTGACTCTCATTGCCACCATGCTTGCAAAGTTCTCAAAATAGCTTATCTTAGGCCTATTTGTAGTTCTTCTAAGGCTCAGACCGATTGTTGTTCTGTTTTCTGTGCAAGTGTTTTCAGGTGTGTAAGTGCCTACAATTGCCAGATGAGTTTTGCATTTTGAACAAAGTGTTTCCCCAATGATAACAGCTGATTTCATGTCTAATGTAAGAAAAAATGTGTAGAGTTTTGCAATAAGTGTGTTACAGAATTGCAAACAAACTCCAAAGTTGAAAATGTGTTTAAGCTATGGTTTACACTGTGTTTAAGGCATGCTACAAGACGTTTATGTATTGAGACAGTGGTTCCAACTCTGGCCCGCGAGATCCATTTTCCTGCCGAGTTTAGCCCCAACTCTGATAAAACACCTGAAGAAGCTAATGTAGCGACTTCAGACGCGCCCAACTTAATGCGGGGCTGCTCAGACTGTTTGGCATATCTCATAAAAAAACCGCAAGATCGATTCAAATGCTCACGGAGCACTCTGCACTTGAATCGCTATTGCGGTACTTTAATGTCATAAGCTGATAGATTTGCGCAGCGCCGCATTAAATTGAACGCATCTATTCCTAAAGATGATGACGACTACATAATTTAAAGCTGTAGTTATTTATGTGAAGCGCTCATTTAACACGCTTCTGCATCTACTCGAGGTTAAATCAATGAGGCGCGCGTTGCAATGTATTTTTGAGCGTTTGGGGCATTTGACGTGCGTAAAGCCCCATTCAGACATCCAGAAAATAGCAGTGGCAGAGCGACGCGATCTCATTAATTTGAATGGAGAGCTGCCGATTTACGGTGATTTAAGCCTCATCATTTGCATAAAGTTGAACAATTCTAAACTTTTTTGCTTGACTCCCGCCGCTGGACGCGCCCACTTCCTGTCGTAATGGTCATGGTTGCTCGTGTCACCGGATGTCGCCACCTTTCCATTGAAATGAATGAGATCGCGTCGCGTTGTCGGTGCTAGTTTCCGGATGTCTAAATGGGGCTTGAATGCGGATTGAGAATTGATCAACTTTATGCAAATAATGAGCGACTTTCGCGAGCGACAACCAATAGGAGTAAAGCAGTGGAGCTCACGTCATCCGTTTCTCGCCAATTACTGAATGAGATCGCTATAAACACATTTTATTAAAGGTGGTACTTGATCTGAAAAGTTTGATAACCACTGGTCTAAAAGAAACTGAAATATTCACAAGATTAAATGCAAGTGTTTTCAGGTGTGTAAGTGCCTACAATTGCCAGATGAGTTTTGCATTTTGAACAAAGTGTTTCCCCAATGATAACAGCTGATTTCATGTCTAATGTAAGAAAAAATGTGTAGAGTTTTGCAATAAGTGTGTTACAGAATTGCAAACAAACTCCAAAGTTGAAAATGTGTTTAAGCTATGGTTTACACTGTGTTTAAGGCATGCTACAAGACGTTTATGTATTGAGACAGTGGTTCCAACTCTGGCCCGCGAGATCCATTTTCCTGCCGAGTTTAGCCCCAACTCTGATAAAACACCTGAAGAAGCTAATGTAGCGACTTCAGACGCGCCCAACTTAATGCGGGGCTGCTCAGACTGTTTGGCATATCTCATAAAAAAACCGCAAGATCGATTCAAATGCTCACGGAGCACTCTGCACTTGAATCGCTATTGCGGTACTTTAATGTCATAAGCTGATAGATTTGCGCAGCGCCGCATTAAATTGAACGCATCTATTCCTAAAGATGATGACGACTACATAATTTAAAGCTGTAGTTATTTATGTGAAGCGCTCATTTAACACGCTTCTGCATCTACTCGAGGTTAAATCAATGAGGCGCGCGTTGCAATGTATTTTTGAGCGTTTGGGGCATTTGACGTGCGTAAAGCCCCATTCAGACATCCAGAAAATAGCAGTGGCAGAGCGACGCGATCTCATTAATTTGAATGGAGAGCTGCCGATTTACGGTGATTTAAGCCTCATCATTTGCATAAAGTTGAACAATTCTAAACTTTTTTGCTTGACTCCCGCCGCTGGACGCGCCCACTTCCTGTCGTAATGGTCATGGTTGCTCGTGTCACCGGATGTCGCCACCTTTCCATTGAAATGAATGAGATCGCGTCGCGTTGTCGGTGCTAGTTTCCGGATGTCTAAATGGGGCTTGAATGCGGATTGAGAATTGATCAACTTTATGCAAATAATGAGCGACTTTCGCGAGCGACAACCAATAGGAGTAAAGCAGTGGAGCTCACGTCATCCGTTTCTCGCCAATTACTGAATGAGATCGCTATAAACACATTTTATTAAAGGTGGTACTTGATCTGAAAAGTTTGATAACCACTGGTCTAAAAGAAACTGAAATATTCACAAGATTAAATTAGCTGTTTTCCTTCACTGCAAGAATAGTCCCCAAATTGAAGAAAGAAAGAGATGGAGAAAAAGAAAGATAGAGAACAGAAGGGGGCTAAGTATGTACCCACTCTCTTTGTCAAGCCTTGATCAGATCCTCATAAAAGGCTCTTTTCCATGGCAAGCCAGATTTCATGAATAGCACTGATGACAGGCCCCGAATTTCCATGCGCGGTGGAGTACTGCATGGAAATCACAGGTGGTGCCAGGCTTCAGTTCTCTGGTTAACCTCTTCCATACCGCTTCTCTGTGGTCGGAATCTGCTCTGTCTTTCATGAGCGACAACCCGAGCATATGATAAATGAAACCATCTGAAGTGCAGGATCTAGAAAGACCAGGTTTAAAGCTCCATCATATCTAGCTGTGTCTTTATGTAGTAAATAGTCAAAGCTCCAGCAAGCCCATAAGCTGCCCACGAGAGAGCAGTTAACAGGAAGTGACCGTAACTCAGTGATAGGGGGACAGATAGAGAGAAAATATTCTTTTAGCTCACTCCACAGAGAGACAGAGTTTGTGTGTACAAATGCCGCCACAGTGATGGAAGATGTTTTAACCACCTATGGTTTGTTTTAAGATCAGATTGAAGGTGAGGGTTAGGGGATAGAATATGCTGTTTGTAAAGTATAAAAATCATTTTATAAAACGGTCAGTTCTGCTCCTTGATTCTGTTTGGCTGAGCGGAGTTCTGAACAGTTATAAAATGCCCCGATACATTACAGCCTAAATATCATTTTATTTACTTTATTTTATGAAACCATCCCAAGCATATGGAATAACCGTTTAACCAATAAAATGGCATATAAATCAAACTAAATGAAGTTTATTTAAAAATGTTAAAATGCTCTAATTTTTATTTGAGGGTTTGTTTTATATAATCATTATTAATGGAAAAGTTTCCATATTATGTTTTTACATCTTTATATCTTCCATTGAATATATAATTCTCCACAAAAATACCTGAAAAAAGTCATATCAATGCAAATAGGATGAATAATACACAGAAAACGTGACTTGAATTAGCCCATGGTTGGGTAATATATGGACAAAACTAACCAGTTCTAAATTAATTGCAGGTTTTGTATCTATTTTCTCAACCATGAGTTATTCTGAAACCTAGATTTTTTTTCAGTATAAGTCTGTAGCACCATGTCTTTAAATGATGTTTAATTAACAAAGTTCGGGAGGAGCCGGAGCATATAACCAGCCGGCTGGTGTATAATCAGCAATCACAACGTATACACAATCAGCCCTAGCGAGCTAGCTAATAAATAGGGAAACCATCTTACCTGCTCGTTCTCCTAAGATTAAGCATCAACTTTTAAGTTCGACGCTATGTCCGAGACCCCCGTCATTAACGACGCATCCTCATACCGCAATCTTTCAGCGCCGACGAGCGCATCCCATCGTTCCAGCTCCGGGTCGGATTCGGTAGCAGATTCCCCGGTTTCATCTCGTGGCCGCCAGCTCCGACGTTCCGCACCTCGCAAGGCTAAATCCAGAGGGGACACTCCATCACCTGCCCCAGAGAGACGTCCGCCACCTTCACCGGCTTCTTCCTACACCTCCACGCACAACACGATCCCCGCCATCCAGAAATGGACTGTCCAGGGCCTACGACTGGCTCTATCCAATGCGGACGTCGAGTTCCATAGGCGGATGACCAAGGCGGAGCTTTACTGCCTCTACGTTTCTTCCCTTGCCAACACCGCCCCACCGAAGTCAGCTTCGCAAACGACCACTGACAAGCCGGGCATGGCTCGTGGTTCCCCCTATTCCAGGCCCGGGCAATCCTCCAATGCGGCTCGTCGTGGCCGCCCGCCAGCAAGCCGGCACAGCAGGCCCTCCGCGAGCGCAGGTACCGCCATGGATTTCCCAGATTCCATGAACCGCCCGGCCGAAGACTTCCAGAAACTCGTCCCTCTCGCAGTAGGCCAGCTCCAACCTCCAGCCAACACCCCGCCAGCAGTAAACACTGCGGGCTGCCCAAGAAACGTCGGCTCGTCAGCACCTGGAGCTCCGGTGCGTTCCCACCCATTCCCCACCCCTGGCTCTTGGCCCACGGCACCTCCATCGACCACTAGCGCGAGGCTGCCTCAGCTAGCGATGCAGGCACCGGTCCTCAGCCATTTCACCGCCCCTTTAGAAGCCGCCGCTAGCGCGAGCATGACTCCGCTAGCCGCTCAGGCGGTTACAATCCCCCCCCTTTTCTCTCTCCCACAGAACAGATCAAATTTCACCTTGGCCACGGCTACAGCTATGCCAGTGCCCGTTAACGCACCAGCGTTGGAACCGCCTCCAGTGTCCGGGAACATCAGAACCCAGATCTTGACAGGTGCGGACACAGATCTTTATTTACTCCTCTCACCTTTATCACCTCCGTCAACCGAACGGCAGATCACTTACGGCGATCTGTCGCTCACATTTAAAAATCAGTCACCCAACCACACCCGCACGCTTTCTTTCCCAGAATTCACCGTTGCTTTTTCCCGCTACACTGACGTGATTTGCACTGCGTTCCCTCACAGGAGACGCGAGCTGGGCGATTATCTCGCTATTGTGGCAGAGCTCGCTCTCTCCTATGGGGGCGCGCATTTCTACACGTATCACAAACTTTTCTCCGCCAAATGTGCCATTCGTGTAGCTCAGTGGAACCAGTGCCCCTACTGGGGAGCTTTGGACACTGAGCTGCATAACAGGGTTTTCCTGGGTGTCCGCAATATTTCATGCGCTGTATGTCGCTCTGTAGCGCATACCACAATAGATTGTCCCCTCGTCACTCCCTCTCTTCCCCCACGCTCAGCTTCGCCTCCCAAATCTACCTGCTCTGTTCCGCGCCTGCCAACCCGCCCAGTTCACCAAACTCTTGGGCAACCCAGCAATTCGGAGGCTTGCAGGAATTTCAACGCCGGAAGATGCAACAGGCAGCGTTGTCGCTTCCTGCATGTATGCTCATTTTGTAGCGGAGCACACGCACGAATCGTGTGCCCGTTGTTTCAAACGCAGAATAAAAAACAAAAAAATTACCTTTCGACTCCCGTGAACATTTCTTGTTTGTCTTCCGAATTGTCATTACACCCCGACTTTCAATTCACTGACTATCTTCTGACCGGTCTCTCGAACGGTTTCGACCCCGGCGTCATCAGTCTTCCATCACACAGCTTAATATGCCCAAACCTCCAGTCTGCGCTCGCCGAACCAGAGTCAGTCGATCTCCTCATTAAAAAGGAGATCGACGCTAATTTCATTATTGGCCCCTTCGACGCCCCCCCTTTTACTGCATTTCGCATCAGCCCAATTGGCATAGCGACACGTAAATTCTCTGGAAAAAAGCGCCTCATTTTCGATCTCTCGTCCCCACACGGCTCTGCCTTCCCTAGTATTAATAGCCTCATTCCGATCGAGGAATTTTCCCTGCATTACCATAACATCGATCAAGCCATCACTTTAATAAAACATGCCGGTCGTGGCGCTTGGCTAACAAAAGTCGACATCACATCCGCATTTAAAGTCATGCCAATCCACCCAGACTTCTGGCACCTTTTCGGCATTCAATGGCGCAATAAATTTTACTTCTCCGTCCGTCTCACCTTTGGCTGCAGAAGCAGCCCAAAAATTTTCGACATGTTGTCAGAGGCAATTTGCTGGATTCTCTCTAACAATTATGCAATTCCCTACCTTATCCACCTACTCGATGATTTTTTAATCATCTCATCTCCCGACTCGTTTCCGGCCGCACATCTAGCAAAAGTCCAGCAGGTTTTCAAAAATCTCGGCGTTCCCCTCGCCCCAGACAAAACTTCAGGTCCAAGCACGTCCATCGAATTTCTCGGAATTAAATTAGACTCGCTTAAATTCCAGGCTTCTCTGCCGAAAGAGAAAATCGATAGAACGATCTTGATCGCGTCCTCCCTATTAGCAAATCCCCGCTGCTCAAAACGCGAGCTTCTGTCTGTTCTCGGCCATCTAAACTTCGCGATGAGAATAATCCCGCAAGGTCGCCCGTTCGTTTCACACCTCCTCTCTCTCGCGTCATCCGTACACGCTTTAGAGGACTCGTTATCCATATCCAGCTCCTGCCTCGACGAGCTGAGCCTATGGATTAAATCCTCAGACAATGGAACGGCTTGTCATTCTTCTACAGTGACATGGCCTCTTCCCCCATCGATATTCACCTATTCACAGACGCCGTTCCTTCCATCGGTTTCGGAGGCTTTTACCAAGGCCGTTGGTTCGCGTCCACCTGGCCCCCCCCAGGTTTTAGAGATTCCCTATGCTTCAGCATCTTCAGCTCTTTTCGAGCTATATCCAATAGTCGTCGCAGCATTCCTATGGGGAAAAGAATGGTCAGCTTCCAGCATAATCGTGCACTGCGACAACGAGCCAACTGTTCATTGTATTAACAAAGGCCGCTCCCACTCCCCCGCCATAATGCCGTTCCTCAGACGCCTCATCTGGATTTCAGCCTGCGACCAATTCATTCTAACTGCCAAACACATTCCCGGATCAAAAAATCAGATTGCTGACGCCCTTTCTCGTTTTGCCTTCCAGAAGTTCAGGCTGCTGGCACCCGAAGCAGACCCTTTGCCAACACCGGTACCTCCCTATTCGGAGCTGATATTCCAGTTAACCACCCCCTAAAAACCCTCATCGATGCCTCTCTAAACTCCATCATCCAAGCCGTCTCCCTCAGGACCCTCCAATCTTATCTCACAGCATGGAAAAGCTTCAAGTCTTTTCACCTGGCATTCAACATTCAACATTCCCTTTCCCGATTTTTCCGTCCTCACCATCACCTCCTTCATCTCCTTCCTAAACTCTTCAAAAAACCTCCAGGCCAGCTCAATTAAAGGCTACATGAGTGGAGTCCAGTTCTTCCACAAACTCATATTCAATTCGCCATCTGCAGCCATAGCCAGCCCCCAAACATCTATGCTAATCAAGGGCATTCAACGTACCCAGCCTGCTCGCCAGGATGCAAGGCAACCCATAACCCTGGATATATTGACCAGATGCATCTCCACCCTCCGTAAAGGATACCACTCCAAACACGTCGATCGCACACTCGACACCATGTTTATACTAGCATTCTTCGGATTTCTAAGATGTTCAGAAATTTCCACAACATCCATTTTCAACCCCCTAACCCATCCAACGGTATCCGACCTGTCAGTAGTCGATCCTGAGACTATGTCATTCTCCATTAAACAGAGCAAGACGGACCAAACCAGGAGAGGACATTTCATCTACATTTTCAATCTCCACTCACCAATTCAACCTTATCAGACCCTCCTAGCCTACCTCCACTTCAGGAAATCCCAGACCAAAACCACATCGGATCCTCTATTCGTCGACGAGTCTAACCGCCCAGCTACACGCTTTTGGTTCCAAAAGCACCTCAAAGCTGTCTTGCTCCTATCCGGTATCCCTGCAGACCACTTTTCCGGCCACTCCTTCCGCATAGGCGCAGCAACCACAGCAGCCCAAAAAGGCCTTTCACAGTCTCAAATTCAAGCACTAGGGCGCTGGACATCGGAAGCTTTCAAGAGCTACATCAGGTCAGATCGCTCTATCATCAGAGAAGCCCATCGAACCCTCATCTCCCGAATCATTTAGAGAATCCATCCTTCACCCGCATGAGCGCGAACCTCCTCCATCTCAGCGTTAATCTCCCTAACAGGAGATCTCACCGCCGCAGCGACCTCAAGGGCCAATGTCTCGGGCTCTGCAGCAGCAGAGTCGATAGCCGAAGCTAACATCACAGCAGCGACTGCCTCGGCAGAGGCCCGCACTTCCATCCCAAGCTTGGAAAACTAGCATAGCCACAGCGACTGCCTCTGCAGAGGTCGTTACTTCGATCCCAAGCATGGAAAGGCTTCCATCTAATGCACAAAAGCAACCGTCGCCGCAGCGACCAGCTCTTCCATTTCAAGCAAAGAAGCCAGCGTTGCCACAGCAACAGCATCAGCCAAGGCCAGTTTTACCACTTCAGGCATGGAATCAAGTGCCGCAACTAAAGTTCATTCACAACAGCCTATGCTTCCTTCACAAGCACCATAGCGGGCGTTGCAGCAGTGATCGGCTCCACAGACGCCCGTGCTTCCATCTAAGGCGCAGAAGCAGGCATCACCGCAGCGACCGCCTCCGCAGAGACCCATGAGTCTATCACAAGCACCAAAGCCAGCGTTGCAGCAGGGATCGCCTCCGCAAAGGCCCAAGCTTCCATCTAATGTGCAGAAGCCAGCGTTGACGCAGCGACTACCCTGGCAGAGACCAGCTCTTCCATTCCAAGCAAAGAAGCCAGCGTTGCCACAAGCAACAGCCTCAGCCAAGGCCAGTTTTACCACTTCAGGCATGGAATCAAGTGCCGCAACTAAAGTTCATTCACAACAGCCTATGCTTCCTTCACAAGCACCATAGCGGGCGTTGCAGCAGTGATCGGCTCCGCAGACGCCCGTGCTTCCATCTAAGGCGCAGAAGCCAGCATCACCGCAGCGACCGCCTCCGCAGAGACCCATGAGTCTATCACAAGCACCAAAGCCAGCGTTGCAGCAGGGATCGCCTCCGCAAAGGCCCAAGCTTCCATCTAATGTGCAGAAGCCAGCGTCGACGCAGCGACTACCCTGGCAGAGACCAGCTCTTCCATTCCAAGCAAAGAAGCCAGCGTTGCCACAAGCAACAGCCTCAGCCAAGGCCAGCTTTACCACTTCAGGCATGGAATCAAGTGCTGCAACTAAGAATCATCAGCAGACGCCCATGCGTCTATAACAAGCGCCGAAGCCAGCATCGCAGCAGCGATCACCTCCGCAGAGGCCAATGCTTCCATCTAAGGCGCAGAAGCCAGCATCACCGCAGTGACCGCCTCCGCAGAGGCCAGTGCTTCAATGTAATGTGCAGAAGCCAGCGTCGCCGTAGCGATCACCTCCGCAGAGACCAGCGCTTCCATCTAATGCACAGAAGCCAGCGTCGCAGCAGCGATCGCCTCCGCAGAGGCCAGTGCTTCCATCCAATGCGCAGAAGCCAGCGTCGCAGGAGCGATTGCCTCCGCAAAGGCCAGTGCTTCCATCTGATGCGCAGAAGCCAGCGTCGCCGCAGCGATCGCCTCCACAGAGGCCAGTGCTTCATTCAAGGCGGCGAAGCCAGCGTCGCCGCAGCGATCGCCTCCGCAGAGGCCAGAACTTCCGCCTCACCTCCTGCCACCTACGATTTTCCACGGAAGCAAGCATCACAGCATGATCACCCCAACAGGAGCCTCCATCAGGCGCTCCACTACAGCCGGCTCCCTCCTCCAGTCACCTCTTTCCAATATCAGTCTCAACAACAGGGACACCCAAGAAGCCATTTTTTCATTTTGGATGGTTCCCTAAACTTCCATATTAGGAACTCTCTCTACGCACTACTACCAGCCACTCATGGATTCAAACTTCTCATCTCTGCAGCAAGCACCTTTCATCTTCTCAGTCTCAACCATACTCGGAGGAACCCCTACCCCTTTCTTGTCTCATAACGAACCACATCTCCTAAGGAGCCCTCATCATCTCGTCTCTACCCGAACGCAAGCCACGCCTCCGCAGCGCTCAGTATCACGTTGGGGGGTATGCGTACTCCGGCGGCTGTCCCACTTTCTCGCTTTATGGGGGTGTGCTCTGGGCTCAGTCCGGTTCCGAGCTCGGCGCACTCACCCGTACTAAGGTAAAGTGTTTCGGGCTCGGATAGATCTGGCGAGCTCGGAGCCTGCTTCCCGGACAACACGCCAAATACGCATAACCAAGCTTTATCATTATCCCTATCAATATCACTGTTATCTGTGTAGGTGAACTCGTGAATGAGTAAATTATATAGCATTTTCAGCTGTGAATTCATGTGAAATTGTAATGTGCTCTGCAGTCTTTCTGAAAGCAGTTCAAGAGTGTTGTACCCTGTTATTCCCGTCTATTACAGTGTATACATTACAAAAATGATGAAAATCTTATTCAAATCCTATGTTTTGTAGTGAGAGCTTACCTCTATCAAAAACCTACCCAAAAAACGACCCGGTCGGTCGTTTGTTCAAGCACCTTATTACAAACAACAGTTATATTTACATTTAGTCATTTAGTAGACTCTTTAATCCAAAGTGATTTACAATTGTGTTCAAAATTATTCGAGCCCCAATGCTGTTAATGGTTTTAGGGAATTTAGTGTACATTTGTAATTGTATTCAGAATTAAATCCTACAAGGACTTCTTAAAGAACCATATGCAACTAAAATGACATCAATTAGTTTTGTAATACAGTAGTAAATGTTTCTTTTGTGAATTCTTCATTGACATAATTATTCAACCCCTTAAAGACTACCACTCTGAAGAACAGAGGTTCAATGAAGTGTTTTCAATATGGTATTGAAAACACCTCTGGATATCAGGGAGCAGCAATAAAGCCTAATAAGCACCAATTAGGCAGCTTTAAAATGACTGTGAAACTCAGCTCCTTCTAGACATTTACTGGTGTGGTTACAAACATGGTGAGGTCAAGAGAATGGTCCAGGAAGACAAGAGAACAGGTGATTACTCTTCACAGGAAGGGCAATGGCTATAAGAAGATTGCAAAGATGTTAAACATACCAAGAGACACCATAGGAAGCATAATTCGCAAATTCAAGGCAAAGGGCACTGTTGAAACGCTACCTGGTCGTGGCAGAAAGAAGATGCTGACTTCGACTGCTGTGCGCTACCTGAAGCGTAGAGTGGAGAAAAGTCCCCGTGTGACTGCTGAGGAACTGAGAAAAGATTTGTCAGATGTGGGTACTGAAGTTTCTGCTCAGACAATAAGGCCCACCCTGCGTAATGAAGCCCTCCATGCCAGAACTCCCAGGCGCACCCCCTTGCTGTCCCCAAAGAATAAGAAGAGTCGACTGCAGTATGCCAAAAGTCATGTGGACAAACCACAGAAGTTTTGGGATAGTGTTCTGTGGACTGATGAAACAAAATTAGAACTGTTTGGGCCCATGGATCAACGCTATGTTTGGAGGAGGAAGAACAAGGCCTATGAAGAAAAGAACACCTTGCCTACTGTGAAGCATGGCGGGGGGTCAATCATGCTTTGGGGCTGTTTTGCTTCTGCAGGTACTGGGAAGCTTCAGCGTGTGCAAGGTACCATGAATTCTCTTCAGTACCAGGAGATATTGGATGACAATGTGATGCAGTCCATCACAAACCTGAGGCTTGGAAGACGTTGGACCTTTCAACAGGACAATGATCCCAAGCATACCTCCAAGTCCACTAGAGCATGGTTGCAGATTAAAGGCTGGAACATTTTGAAGTGGCCATCGCAGTCACCAGACTTAAATCCGATTGAGAACCTCTGGTGGGACTTAAAGAAAGCAGTTGCAGTGCGCAAGCCTAAGAATGTGACTGAACTGGAGGCTTTTGCCCATGATGAATGGGCGAAGATACCCGTAGATCGCTGCAAGACACTTGTGTCAAGCTATGCTTCACGTTTAAAAGCTGTTATAACTGTAAAAGGATGTTGTACTAAGTACTAAGATTGAATGTCACTTGGGGGTTGAATAAAATTGATAATGATGTGAGCTCAGAAAAGACATTTGTGGTTATTTCATTATAAATGTTATGTTACATTTGTCTGACCTACACGTGCCTCTTTGATTTAATTGTAAGCAGGATGACTGAATGATCATAATCAATGTCAAACCGACCAAAACAATCAATTTCAGTGGGGGTTGAATAATTTTGAACACAACTGTACAGAGGAGGGAAACAATGGAAGCAATTGAACAAATATAAGGACAACAAAGAGCATAAATGCAATAAAAAACTGGTCTCATATAAACTACCACAGTATAGGAGCGCCCTCTTATTATTTTCCGCTGATAGTTTCCCTCTATTTAAATCCCTCTTGTGCTCTCGTCCAGCGTCAGACCGTTGCGTGTTATATGCCAGTTCTGACTGCCTCAGTCTAGCGAGTCTAGCACTGTTAAAGTCTTGTTAAATAATCTTAGTTACTCTTTAGTTCCGCTTCTCGAATTCGTCACAGCTCCAGTGTTTTTGTCTTATTATTTATACATATACCTCCTAGTGTTCTCTGGATCTCCGCTCTTCCCACTACCAGCACCTCTCCACTAAAGAACGTCAGGCGCGTCTGGATTCATCCGCCGGTCGAGACTCCTCCCCGCTGAGCGTTCGCTCCTGGAGGACTCAAGAGATCCAGTTTGGATTATTCTCAGATTCTTACCGTGAGTGCCGGTGGGTAGAGGCTTCTCCCCACGCACTCACGAAGAGACACAGTCCTAGATTCACCTCTTCTTTCTTTGTGGACTGTACCAAATAAACAGATTTCCAGCAATTGAGTCTCCGACCCTCTGTTTTTACTACAAGTCATGACAAAACGGTCTGACCATACTAGAGACTCAGCGGAAATGGACCCGTTACGCAATGCCTTACAGCAGCAAGGAGTCGCCCTTGGACAGCAGGTTACTCAGCTCAACACCACCACCCAGGATGTGGGGATTCTCGCAACCCAGGTTACTGACCTCACCTATCTCGTTACCGAGCTTCGCAGGGAACTCTCGGGGAGCCGGATTTCTTCCAACGCCTCTGCCCGAGGAGATTCTGTCCATGCAGAGCTTCACGTCAATAGCCCCCCGGTTTATGACGGAAATCCTTTTGAGCTGTATTGAGCTGTACATCCTCGATTCACCCAATACTCCCTTAATTTTGGGGCATCCTTGGTTGTTGCAGCACAATCCTCATATTGAGGAAAAGCCTTTGAACTTTTGCAGGGAGCCCAGGTCTTTACTAAACTAGACCTTCGCAATGCTTATCACCTGGTCCGCATCCGGGAGGGGGATGAGTGGAAGACGGCATTTAACACTCCTTCGGGGCACTATGAGTATTTGGTACTCCCGTTCGGTTTGACCAATGCTCCTACCATTTTCCAGGGCCTCATAAACGCTGTGTTGGGAGACATGATTAACCGATTTGTCTTTGTGTACCTGGATGATATCCTTATTTTTCCCCCTCTCTCCAGGAACACACCCGACACGTCAGGGAGGTTCTTCAGCGACTATTAGAGAATCAACTTTTTGTGAAGGCGGAAAAGTGCGAATTCCATGCTGTTACAGTTTCGTTCCTTGGCCATATAATTTCTCCCAGAGGCATTAACCCCGATCCCGCCAAGATCAGAGATGTCGCCGAATGGCCCATTCCCGACATCCGTAAAGCCCCGCCAGCGGTTCCTGGGTTTCGCCAACTTCTACCAGCGATTTATCCGGGGTTTCGGCCAAATAGCCGTACCGCTCACCGCATTAACCTCCACCAAGATCCCGTTCAGGTGGAATTCCCAAGCTCAGGTAGCCTTTGATAATCTTAAGTCCCGCTTTGTCTCTGCTCCTGTGCTTTGTTTTCCAGAACCCGAACGACAGTTTATTGTCGAGGTCGGTGCATCCGATATTGGGATAGGTGCAGTTTTGTCTCAGCGCTCTAGTCAGGATGGGAAGGTGCACCCCTGCGCTTTCTATTCTCATCGCCTCAGCCCTGCTGAATGGAACTATGACATTGGTAACCGAGAGCTGTTGGCGGTTCGCCTGGCTTTGGGTGAGTGGCGTCACCGGTTGGAGGGAGCAGTGCAGCCTTTCGTGGTCTGGACGGATCACAAGAATCTCGAATACATCCGTTCAGCCAAGAGACTCAACTCGCGACAGGCCTGTTGAGCACTCTTTTTCAGACGGTTTAATTTCACCCTCTCATACCGACCGGGTTCCAAGAATGTCAAGCCTGACGCTCTCTCTCGTCTCTTCGAGGTCTCCGAGGGGGAGTTCTCGACCAGCCCCATCCTTCCCAAGGAGATGGTGGTCGGGGCTGCCGTCTGGGATCTCGAGGGACGGGTAGAGCAGGCCGGTCGAGGGGTGCGAGTACCGAAGGAGTGTCCAGGGGGTAGGCTGTTTGTCTCGGTTGCACTGCTTCCCGAGGTCCTGCGGTGGGGTCACTCTTCCAGGTTGGTCGGCAATCCAGGTAACCTGGGAACCCTGGCTTCCATCCGCCAGCGGTTTTGATGGCCATCTACGGTCTCAGATGTTAGTCAGTTTGTGTTGGCTTGCCCGGTCTGCGCCCAATATAAAACCTCTAACCGCCCTCCTACTGGTCTGCTTCGCCCACTTCCCATTCCCTCCCGCCCATGGTCACATATTGCCTTAGATTTCGTCACTGGGCTACCTCCCTCTGGCGGCAACACTGTCATTCTCACGGTGGTGGACCGTTTCTCCAAGGCGTTTCATTTTGTTACCCTGCCCAAACTTCCCTCCGCTCGGGAGACATCCCAACTGATGGTGGACCAAGTCTTTCACCTGCATGGGTTGCCCACTGACGTTGTGTCCGATAGGGGTCTTCAGTTCACCTCCCGGTTTTGGAAAGAATTCTGCAGACAGATCGGGGCCTCGGCGAGTCTGTCTTCCGGTTTCCACCCTCAGACCAATGGGCAGTGCGAGCGAGCCAACCAGGATCTTGAACGCAGACTCCGCTGTCTAACATCACAATCTCCCGGTTCCTGGAGTCAACAGCTCTCCTGGATAGAGTATGCCCACAACTCCCTTCCGGTATCCTCTTCAGGTATGTCCCCGTTTGAATGTTCTATGGGTTACCAACCTCCCTTGTTTCCATCTCAGGAATTCGATGCTGCGGTTCCTTCTGCTCTGGCCTTCGTTCAGCGCTGTCGCCGCACCTGGACGAGGGCCAGAGAGGTTCTGGCCCGAACTTCCCAGAAGACCAAGGCAGCGGCCGATCGCCACCGGTTGTCTCCTCCAGCCTTTGTGTGTGGTCAGCGGGTGTGGTTATCCACAAAGGACCTGCCTCTCCGGGTGCCCTCTTGCAAGTTGGCTCCCAGGTTCATTGGACCATACCGCATCACCAAGGTGGTTAATCCAGTGGTCGTCCGGCTCAAGCTTCATCCTAGTCTTGATCGCATTCACCCTGTTTTTCATGTTTCCAGGATTAAACCTGTTGTCACATCCCCTCTCAACCCCGCTAGCATACGCCCCACTCCTCCCCCCCCCGCGCCTCGTCGACGGATCCCCCACATACACTGTCAAGAAATTGATGGCCGTCCGCCATCGTGGATATCAGTATTTAGTGGACTGGGAGGGCTATGGTGCAGAGGCTCAAGCTTCATCCTAGTCTTGGTCGCATTCACCCTGTTTTTCATGTTTCCAGGATTAAACCTGTTGTCACATCCCCTCTCAACCCCGCTAGCATACGCCCCACTCCTCCCCCCCCCCGCGCCTCGTCGACGGATCGCCCACATACACTGTCAAGAAATTGATGGCCGTCCGCCATCGTGGATATCAGTATTTAGTGGACTGGGAGGGCTATGGTGCAGAAGAGAGGAGTTGGGTCCCGTCTCTAACGTTCTGGATCGGTCGCTGATCGTGGATTTCCACCGGAGGCAAGGTGAGCCCCCTCCCTAGACACCTGGTGGGCACCAGTGGGGGGGTACTGTCAGGATCCCAGTCTTTGTCATGGTCTTGTGTGTGTTTTGTTTTGTCTTTTCGTGGAGAATCGTTCTGTCATCCTCCACGTGTTTGGTGTCTACGTCACTGGCCCCGCCAGTGATTATTATTTGTGATTGGGTTATTATTTGTGATTGGGTTAGGGGAGGGTAACATAGGTTTAAGGGTTGGGGGAGGGGTAAGTCCTGTTTTGTATGGAGGTAGCAAAATTTGACCGGGTAGCAAAAATTGGCAGAACACCGTCAGTTCAGTGGACGTGAAGATGTATTGCTGATGGTGCTTATTTCTGCATATTATCCTCATTAAGATCAATGGTTTGATCTAGGTACACTTGGAATATTTGTCCGTTTTGAAAAACATTTGTGATTGTTTTATATGCTTGTGTTTTATGTTATAGCCTACAATAAATAAATGGTTCACGTTGCTTGCTCAAAATGCGTGAATGGTGTCATTTGTAATGTAAATACAGTTCATCCTGATCATTTAAATTGAAAATCACACTCCAATACGTGTCATGCAAAATAATAGCGCAATATATAATTTTATAATTACGGTAGACAACAGCTTCTCCTGCTGCCGGTAGAAGTGCTATTTTAGGAAATGCTCCACAGGGTCGTATCTGGGGAACGTTATAAACGACCAATGTGGACTAGTTGCTTTAAATATGTCTGTTTCCAGCCTTTTTAGCATGTTTCGACTCAATTTGCAAAAATAATTAATAGCAAATTATCTTCAATACACCCACATTTTGTTAGATTGCACAACTACTGTGAACTATTTGCTAGGGTACGGTTCTTTTGCCCCACCATAAGTACCAAATAGAACCCTGTAAAGTACTTGCTGAGTATGGTTTTTGACTGATTGCCCTCTCAGGGTAATACTCATTGTTTTTGTGAGTTTTAATTTACATTTTAATTAGAACAGTGCAATTAATTAACCTCCACTAAGTACCTCTTATTAATCCACATGGAGGGCTGTTAATAACTAGAGTGATAATCACAAAACGGTCATTCACTCCCAGCCATGATGCTGACTCTTTTGTTCCAGATGGTGAAAAGCTCACTGTCCCAGATTTTAGATAAAAAAGGGGATAAAAAGGGATTTAAAGTATTGTCTGTTATACAAGCTCAAAGGAAAATGTTATTATGAGTTAACTCTTTTATAGCACAGAAAACTCAAAGGAATTATTGGGTATATTTCAATCATCAACTTAATCTCAATTGTTTCTTTTAAAATTCCATAGAATATTTATTTTAGATACAAATGAGACAGTAACTGAGATACATTAAAAGTACAGAAATGGGTGGACACTGGTCAGACCAGTTGTAATTGAAAGAGCAATGTTTAAAATCTATTCTAAAAAATAAATTTTGAAAGTAAGGAGAATTAAAGCTGTAGTGTGGAGAAATTGTCTCTTTATCGCTATATCTGTTTAAAACATAAATTGGCATTAGGTGCAGAGTCATTTTATTTATGTGGATTGTGCTTTGGTACTGCCGCACTTCACGGATGAATCTGATGCCTGTGCTCACTGCATTAGAAAATAAAAATGAATCAAAAGCTGTTGTTTTCCAAAAAAACTTTTTTGTTGTAAGGCCTCCAATATGTGGATTGCATCGTTTAGCACCCAATCCCCCAATAAAGACGATAAAGAAAATGCTGGAACATCAATTGTTTTGGCTGGTGTTCTTATTTTTCTTATATTAAATTGCATAACATCTTTGATAAATTTCTATATTACATTAAAATGCCACAAAATATATCTTCCGCTTTTGTTCTGACCAGATAAAGATTTTTTTCATATAAAATAAGAAATAAAACTCTCAGACATATTCTTAATCATTATAAAAAGAATAATTCTGTTTCTGCTTACAGTGGGGGACACATTTATCCTGAGGAAGGACCACTTTAAGTGATTTTATTTTATGAAAGTTGCATTAATGTTTTCACTTTTAATATTTGAATTGTGTGGGAACCATTTTATAAAATCAAAAAGGTACTCGAGATGGGTGCTTTATCATGAATAAATCACGGCTGCAGAGTTTTCAGGCACGATTATGAGCTGACAACTGTTGTGGTAATTTAAGGCAATTGATTTGAACACTGATCTCTTTGTGTATTTGCTAAATAATGGATTGCTGTTTATTTTTAACCAAAATAAGTTTCAGATTGTATCTTAAAGCATGAAGTCTACATTTAGTCTCACCTGTGACTTTTCTTTGTTATTGGATACTTTTGTTCAATTTTGGCATGTGGATCACTGAACACCTCCACACCATAAATGTATTTAGTAGTTATATCATATCTCTGGCGTCCTCAGCAGCTCTGCGTCTGTGGGCTGCGATATTAAAAGACTGACCCGAGCTTCCCTCTCAGGCCAGTGGCAAAAAAATGCTTATGAAATTGTGCATTAACAAGCAGAAGTGGAAGCTTTTGAAAACCTTTGCTGCTTAGTTTATTAATGCAAGAGCAGCAGAAAGTACCAGAGAGAAAAGCATGACTGACCGGCAGAATTTTGGCTGGCGACAGAGGAATGGGAGCTGCCCCTGTCATCAGCACTTCACAGGGAAACGCAGCCATATTAGCGAGCGTGGCAGAAGCACTTCGTCACGCTGCAGAATAATGGCACTGCCATTGTTGTTCCATGCGAGCCACGGGGGTGAGTCTTCTAAAAGACACTTAAACCAGCTCATACCGACATTGAGGTAGTAATTTTGTTACAATACATTATTCTATACTCATAAATCATTCTAGTGTTGTAAAAGTGAATAAAAATTGTGATGCTTGTAAACATACCTTCCCTAAATATGCCATTATGTAACAAAGAGGCTGTATATGTCCAAATGGCAGGAAGTGTGGGGAGTGCGCTCATGCATTTTGGCTCTCTGTGCTATCTGTGTTTGTCGTGGTGTCGTGGCATGACCGTCTGGACTCGACACAGGGATTACAAATGTCTGCTGTGAGGAGGGATGGGTTCCACAGGAAGTGACACACGCCGTTAACACCCCGCCCACTCTGCGCTAGTGGAAAAGCGAGGCCTGGAGGCACAGAGGTTACTAGAGAGGCGTTGGTGCCTCCTCACGTTTCTGCCTACGAGAGAAGCATATGCTCTTTTTTGTCTCTTAACACATGCTGATGCTCTGTTTTGCAAGCTTTATTTACATGTTTCTGATTGTTGGTGTTGACAGGTTTCTTGTACTTATGTCAAAACTGCCCCAGAGCATTTATTTGAATTCAGATTCAAGGGAATATGACAGATCACGACAAAGTTGTTTCAAAGGCATTTAAAGAAAGTACCTATTTTTCAGAGCTTATCTGCATTGTCGGCACAACTTCCACAGATTTAGTCCTTATCAATCGGTACATATTTGCTAATACAGAAAATAATAGTAAATTAAAAAACCGAAATGAACACAGCCAAGAAAATGATGAAGGATAAAAAAGGATGAAGCATTTAGATGTTTTTCCGAAGTGACTCATAGTTCTTAGAGTGTATATGTTTGTTCCGTAGGACCAGCTATCAACTGGTAGTTATTTTTATTACTATGCTGTATATGAGGTATACAAATAGCATCTGCATAATAAAATGGCCTTTCAACAGCGTACATAAATTGTGACCCAACTTAGCTTTGTTAATAACTCCATGGGGAGCTAAATTCATGGCCTATTCCAACATATGCGTCATTGGTGGGCTCGGTGAATGTACGCAATATTGATTTTCTTGTTTGATGTTGTTCATATTGTTTAATGATTCACATATTTGAAGGAAAAGAAGACTCAAGACTCCATTTCACGCAGTGGGTGTTTTTAACAGCAGACAGACGCATTGAGAGAACTTGCTGTGTTGTTGAAGGTACAGACCTGAGCCTTCACTAAAGATAAGGCTTTTCCTCCGTCTGCCGCGTCTGATATGCAGCTCCACTGTAACAGGCTTTGCGTTCAGAGAGTTTCCAAGCCGCTTTGGTGCCACAGCTGTCAGGGGACATCAGCTGAGGTTTCCCTAAATTGATCAGGCGCTGAGAGATTACTGGTCAACAACAACCATTTCTCCCCAGTCTCTCAAATCTCTCCCTGCGCACAGGCTCGCACACATATAGCACTGTTCGGCCTCTAATGGCGGATAAAAATACTTTGGACTGGTGTATAAAAAATGTTGATGGTTAATTTTCTATGCATCATATGTGTTGCCATTACATTTATATATACCATGTTGGAAGAAGTAAGCAAAGCTGGTCCAGAAGAACTTCCTGTTTCAGTTTTTAACACTACACAAATGTTTGAACAAAATACATCCAACAGAACATGTATAACCAAATCGAAATGTTGGAACAATCCTTTTAAGATTTAACTATATATGTTAGATTAAAATAATTATATGTGAAAAAAAACAGAACTGCTTCAGGGCCAGTATTGTCATCTTGCAAAGTAGTTTGTTATGATACAGCCATACTGTCATTTTGACCAGTTCAAAGACGGTTTTACCCGGGAGTTGCTTACATTAAGAGCTAAACCAGCTAACACGCATGCTATGTTATGTATGCTTGCTAGTTTTTTTTTAGGTCTATAACAACAGGTCAAACATGACCAGAACAAGAATGTTCTTGGCAAACTTTTGCCTGTTCATACTGTCATGCATGGACAGATGCACATTTTTTCATATGCATATAGAGTAGAAAAATAACTAATTATGCCACATCATAAGTGTCAAAGAATGAAAGCTTAGGTGAATCTTTATGCATTTGGTGCATTTCTTGTATGTATTTCACTGTTTTTTTATCCATCATAATAACGGTCACTAATTGAAATGATCTGTCAACATTAGTTTTGAAAATTAACAAATGATGGAACTTTCTGGATGAATTTTTTTATGCATCACACATGGCATATACAGTATCACTTAAATTAGGCAACGATGGGTTGTCATGGGTAACAAGTTAATTGTATCGTCAGCAATTGTATTCTAAAATTCAAAATTTTCTCATTTTCAGAGACACGTGCCTGTTTTTCTGGGTCACACTTTCAAAGATCATGTAGGAATCTAAAGAGAATCGACTCTTTTTCAAGTAATTTTGCTTCTATCGATTTTTAACGCCAGCTCAATTTTCACATCTGAAACTTAATTGTTCATGCAATCCCTGTATGCCATATTCCAATTTTCAAAGAGATGAAGTAGTTGGAGGGAAAAGATGTGTAACTGGGGGGGGGGGGGGGGGGAGGGCTGCTAAAGCCTGCGTACCATAGATTGCAGTGCTCTCTGTTGGCTGGCCCATGAACTGCAACACTCACCATGCAGCAGATTGGAAGATGAACAAATTTTTCTGTTTATGGCACAAAACCACATTATGTCATCATAATGACTGTATCTTCCTTGGTCTGTTTCAGCTATCAAATTTACAATAGTATTTCTGGTACTCTCCTTGTAATTATGTCAAGATATGACTCATCTTTGAGGGAGAGACAGTGGGCAGTTCACAAGCAGTTCCAGCTTGTTCCAGTAAAGAAGTCCTGCTGTGAAGCATAATTTCCGCTCTAAAACATCTATACAAACCATTTATAATGATTTGTGGGACTCACTGAACCAAAACACTTGTGAATACCAGATGAGTAGTGTGGATTTATTTTGCAATCCGTGTGCAATCTGAGTTCAAGGACATGCATTTAAGGCACTCAAAAATGTAAACAAGTGTTTTGTCAGAATAAGTGTAATTCTGTTTACCACGTATGAAAGCATTGACCTGCCAGTCTTTTCCCATGATTTATTAACGTTGGATATTTTACAGCAGTTTTTCCTTTCAGCTCAAGCACGCTAGATAAAATGGGGAAACATGATTTCCCCTGCTGTGTGTGGCAGACTTATTGACTTTCTTATATGCTCAAGAATAACTTCCACATCCGACGTGCGGATAAGTGGCAGCATGATCGTTTTCCTCGAATGAATGTCAAGGACTTTTTGGACATATATTGCTTTGCAAACATGTCCTAGAAAACTCTATTCATTCAGAATGAATCAAGGACAATCCTACTGTGAGCTATTAGAAATCAAATTAGTGAAATTCAACAGAGTTGGTTTTATGGCCTCTCCCAGTAAGATGTGAGTTTCGTTACATTTCAATTCCGCTCCCCCCTGCTGTCATTCATGATGTGCGCAACACAGCGCTACATAATTGAAAACCAAGAGCCGGATCTCAGAATGCTTTTCTCAGCAGATACTGACGCTGTAAGCCCCTGACCAGCAGAGAATTAATAATTGTAACATGGATTCCACTTGCTACAGTCACCCTCTATATGGAGCAAAAGATTTAACCCTAGTATTTAAGTATTCAACAAATACATTGAAGTAAAAGCATCAGTCTGACACATAACATGTGTTTGTGAATATGGGTTTAATAACTTTAAATGTCTGAACACTATCATTTGCTTTGCTTTGCTTTGCAAATGTTTCATGCTCATATATGCAGAAAAAACCCCACAAAAAAAGGAAGTTATTTATAACTGTGTTGTTCATATGCAGTGAAACTCAAACAAATACTGGCTGGACAGTATACAGTACACAGAAATGTCTACATTCAGTTGTTTTATTTTGTCCATCTGACCCAAGATGATGTATTTCTATCAAAATTATAGACATACATATTTATAAGCATTTTTGTCTTGATCCAAAATATTTTAATTCAGTAGAATGATAGATTGTGAATAAAAAGTTAGTAATAATTTATATTGAATAAATTGGATAGCCTCGGGAATACATTTTATGTATCCCCAATTGTATTGGCAGTTATTTGGCATATGTAACAAAGCTCAATAAAAGGGAAGGAAGGAGGCGGGAACCGGCAAACATTTAAACATTTAATAACAGAAATAATAACAAATTTTCGCCGGCGAAATAACATAAATATAAATACAAATACAAGTTCGGGGCCGGTCCTCTCTCCTCGATGGTCCGGTCGCTCGTTCCTATTATGCTCCCAATCTCCTACGAGATTCGAGCCCGGTGTGCGCACAGCTGGCGCTAATCCACAATTACTCACCGGACTCAAACCACGGTCTCGCCCCGCCTACTCTACTACAGCATACATGGATACAGATAACAGTGGAAATATTCCATTCCATTCTCTACCGCTTATCCGAACTACCTCGGGTCACGGGGAGCCTGCGCCTATCTCAGGAGTCATCGGGCATCAAGGCAGGATACTGGATGGAGTGCCAACCCATCGCAGGGCACACACGCTCACTCACTCACACACTCACTCACTCACACCCTATGGACAATTTTTCCAGAGATGCCAATCAACCTACCATGCATGTCTTTGGACCAGGGGAGGAAACCGGAGTACCCGGAGGAAACCCCCGAGGCACGGGGAGAACATGCAAACTCCACACACACACACACAAGTCGGAAGCGGGAATCGAACCCCCAACCCTGGAGGTGTGAGGCGAACGTGCTAACCACTGAAATATTATATTATTATATAAATATTTTAATTTGGACAGAAAAGTATCCAATGGGTAATACTTTTTATGGGTAAGAGTTTTACCAAAGTTCATCGCACTGAGAAAATTGCAATAGTGGGGTTACTATTCCATATTTTCTACATATTCTCTTATACATTTTCATGTGAAGTCTCTTTGCAACAATGCAAATATGTAAACCACTGTGTAAGAATAAAACTGAATTGAATTTAACTTTACAATAAGTTTAAATTTCACAATATTGATATAATAGTTAATGCACGATAAATCAACATGCATAATTGTAATATTATTAAATAACAAAAGTGTCAATAAATGTGAAAAAAATATTGTTATTGTTAATTCATACTTATATCTTCAAGAAAGAATATTATTGTAGTCTTACCTTTCTTTGTTAAACTGGAATGTCTTGGAAAAGGCATTTTAGTAATCTTTACAACCATTTAACAACTGGTAGCAATACCTAAGTGTATCCACATGAAGATATTGACAAAAAATTCTCATGTCTCCATTCCTTAAAAAAGCTGAAATACTTTTGTCATTAGATTTGTGTCGTCTCAGCTGACTCAAAATGTTATTTTAAATGCAGAACTTCACACTTAATCACTTTTTGAGTGCACACTTAGTGAATACAAGATAGTATGAGAGTGACATTTGAAAAAGACTGTGCACAATTTGTGTTGTCTTGACATTTTGTGCATGCCTCATTTGCATGTGTCTTTAGGGCGCACAAGTCTAATCCTTATTCATCGTACACCTAAAGCAAGATCTCATGCCTTTATTAAACTGATGTTGAATGAAAGGATCTGGTTCATTTTTAGGTGTTTCCCTCTGTCCCCTGAAAGTTCTCTTAAAAAGATCTCAGTAGTTGCAGGAAGGTGGGTGATAAAAACTAAACCAGTTAAATTATCATAGCCAGATAGGACAATGGTTTTCTATATCAGTTCTTTATCAATAAACTGCCTGTGTCATTAAACAGAGCCTGGGAGGGAGATTTATTTAACATAAGTGTTATCTCCTTTGGAATCCCTACAGAGACATGTAACATATTTTAGATCGCTTCCATCTTTCCTGGTGTTATAGATTCATAGTGCATTCATGTCTCATAAATTGAAGACGGCTCTGCTTTGCTTTTCTTGGCAATTCTGTGCAAGCGTACCTGAAATTTGCTATACGAGTGAAGTTGTCTCAGGCCCACAGTTAAAGCAATTTGGAGATTTCAACAGAAAGTCAAACGGAATGACAACACTGGAAAATGCACTGAAAGCTCGAGCAGCCGAGAGGTGAGTGGTTTGTACATGGCAGATAGTTTGAAAGAAATTTTGTAGTCATTTCATTGAATCCAATATTGTGAGCTGCGCATGAATGCACTTTATCATCAAACACAACGCCAGACGGAGATCAGAGTGGGGGAATCGGCCGTGATGGAAGGCCCATTACCTGAGCTGTTCTTTTCTAACAGTGTGTTATCTTCAGATAAAATTGAAAAAAAAATTGGCAGGAGCATGCTGCTTCAGTCAACCTCAATTTGCATGTATAAAAAACATGTCTTAATGGCTGCGTTTGAAGTCTAAAATGTCAGCTACAAAGTCTAATGATAAGATTTGTCCAACTGCAACAATCCCAAAGGCAATCAAACGCAATCCTGTGTTTTTTCCATTTCAATGAATAGACCATGAAAGTTCTACTGTATTGTAAGTGTTCTGAACAGAATCTCAGGATTGCATATTTTCAACAGATATACGTAAAACTTTCTTATCCATCAGCAATATTATGATGGAAGTACTGATTGCGAAAACGTAT
The DNA here is from genome assembly GCA_029783895.1 of Triplophysa bombifrons. NCBI lineage: Eukaryota > Metazoa > Chordata > Actinopteri > Cypriniformes > Nemacheilidae > Triplophysa > Triplophysa bombifrons. The sequence goes on along the minus strand of CM056456.1, from coordinate 16,885,397 downwards.
TTAACAACACATTGATAAATATGCTCTATGGCTCACAAATAGGTTCTCAAGGGAAAATTGTTAGCAGTCTATGTTTTTCCAGGTCGAAGTTTTAAAAAGCTTTGACTAGTATCTTATTTATGGAAACGTAAATTTTGTTTGGAAGTAACTCGTTTGGAGTAATCAAATTGATCTATATCTTTTACAGAGTTAATTCAATCTCCAAACAAAGGCACACTTGTGGAAGCTTGCTGTAGAGGGGCATTCCACATTCAGATTTTGCATTGTGAATTGTGAATTGAATCATTCATATGGATAGGTAATATTCTTGTAAAGAATCCACAGTCAGTTGTATCTGTTTATGGTTTGTCATGTCTTTAAGTCAGAGCTTTTTAAGTAACGTCACGCTGTGTTGAATGTTACGCCATCTTGGGAGGATGGCTGCTAGTGTGTTCAATGCAGTGTTTTGTTTTTCTAGTTTAATTAGGAAATATAACTATAGTAGGTACGTCTTGCTGTGTTAACAAACTGCAATAGCATTACGCAGATTCGTTCATGAAAAGCCCATGGTTCTATCCCTTTCGATTTCTCCATATATCAAACAAAACAAGTAGCAGTGCATATCAAAACAATAATAGCAGAGGAGCATTTTCCTCCCAAGATGGCTGCGCTACAGCTACATACAACATAGGGCGTGACTACAGCTTCACATTCTCTATACCAGTAATTGGTATTTTGCATTACTGTATGTCGTTTTCTGTTTCTCCTGTAGTCTGTATCTTTGTTCTCATAGTCTTTTAACCATTGCCCCATAGGGTTCTACAAACAAATATGGGGCCAGATTCACAAACACTTTGAGGAATCATTACAAAAGCTCTTAAAACTAATTATAAGATGTTTCTAAACATACAATTGATAAAAACTTAAAGTGCTCTCAAATAACAAAAAAAGGAAATAAGTTTGAAAATGTCTAATTGTTAGCCTATTTAAAAATAACCTTGAGTAATATAACAAATTCAGTTAAATTGCCTTTTTTTAAGCAGCAGGCACTTTGCAATAATTTTTCATGAATAGTTCATTAAATGTGTTGGTTAAACAACATTAACATAGTCATAGGAGAATTTACATGCTGGTCACCATCTGGCGCTTTTTTGATAACCCATGGCACTGTATCTCCATCTGAAACACAAACACCTTACAATACACTTTTGCTAGATTATTTAAATAAAATATTGTAGAAATTAATATAAAATTTATATTTATAATAATATAAAAAAATCAAGGTCTTTTGGGACAAAACAATATTTAAATAGTTTGAAAATAAAAAGATAGAAGTAAAAAAATATTATTATATATGTTTTGTCACTGATTCAGAGGGCTCAGTCATTGTCCTTATTGCTATAAAATTGGAAGTGTTTCAGAAACTGTCAAGGCTTTGAGCTGGTTAATTCATGAGCTTGTCACAGAAGAACTCCACCAGGCCAAGCGTTACAGAGCATTTCATTGATCTCCTCACGTTAAATATGTTCAGGGCCATCTGCCTAACAATTGATGAAATTTTACTCACAGAGCCGGTTTGATCTCTCTTGCTTGTGCTAAAGATGTGTGCCATTTAAAATCACGCAATCTCTTAAATTTCACAGGTAAGGCAACTCCTGTGACATCTGGCATATTTCTTATTATGCATGCCTCTCTTAAATCGTCCCAAATCTACAAAAATGTTGGAATGCATAAGTATTGCTTCAAGCTGGACTGGAGTCTTGCTTTAATTCATGGCACCAAGCTCTAACACAGCATTGTTTATTTGGTTTCATTCAGCAGAAATCTTTATTTTAACCCCAGAAATATCTAGCCACCCATTCCTGTTAAATCATTTAACATCATTCTTAAGTTGTACATCGGAGAGATTCAAATTCATAGATTCATGCAGAAGAATGTCTTACTCTGTTTTGAACAATGAAAGTAAATGGTGACCACAAGTAAGATTTTCTGAACAAGATATTAAGTGAATACTTTCAATTTTAGGCGATTCCTCTCACAAATCTTTTGTTTGGCTTCAGAACACTAACAGCACACAAGTCATGCAATTTTCTTTTATGATTCTTTAACAGCACTATTTTGAAGACTGACCACTCCTTGGCTACGTTCATACAGCACCAGAATATTATTGTCAGTCCTGTATTTGAGTTCTGCTTAATAAGGTTGTATTCACATGCAGTTGGGCTATTTGAGAGTGTGACAACTGTATTTTATAAATTAACTCACACCTTTAAATTTTCAGGACTCACAATCACATTTGCAGAGAAGCCCTGCTGTGTGAACGGAATCGCATTGGACAACTAGCCCAGCGTTCCATTCCGAAGTGATCATCCCTATACCCCCTTCGAAGAGTAAATCTCTTTATGTGTAAACTATAGAGGGAAAAACGCAATTGTATCTCCTAATGTGTCCATTTAAAATCCACTTGGCAAAGGGAGCAATAAAAATAGAAAACATAATTTTCAATTTATTTGGAGAAAGGTTTTGTATGGTGTCTCCTTTTCCGAAGGGTCCTACGGCAGGCGGGCAGATGGCACTGGGGACGGGTGGGCCATGACCTCCTCAGATTCTGATCTGTCCCCCTCACTCTCCCTACGAAAGGTGACAAAATCTGTTAATCTGAGGAATAATCCATGCTTCCGCTATCTACTGTACATTACTCATCGGCCTTTTAATTATTTTGCATTCAGAATCAGGTCGGGGATGACGCTCAATAATAATCTACCGATTACCAAAGTCAGCATTACTTTGTTCCCACGATCTCAATACACACTGTTCTGTTGTCAATAAACACACACGATGGTGCTGCTACAAACGTTTACGTTCTCTTTGTTCTCTGTAGCTGTGTCAATTCGGGTGCTGGGAAGGCTTCATTTTAAGACCGATTGTGTAACAGCTGCACGACTGAAGGCTGTTAAGGCTTTCCCCATTCAAAGGTTGCTCCAAAAGTAGCCCCAAAATGTGACCTTATATCCGCGAGGTTTTAAGGATAGAACGAATGTATCCTTCACAGCTTTGGCTATCCTGAAATTCATTGCATGCCTGTTACGGCTTTACATTTTTTAATAATCATTCAAAACTTAAATAAAAGTATGTAATTCACAAAAACAGTTCATTTTAGTGTTTTATTATTATATATGATGTTGTTCATTAACATTATTGGTGCATTAATGTAGGTATGATGACAAAATTTTCAAACACCCCTAAGCTCAAAATGGATGACATGACGAGACAGAGCTGAAAATTCCCTTTCCGACGATACCCGAATTGTGAAAATCAGTTGAGGATTGCGAAAGTTATGATATGTATAATACCGAGGAATATAGTAAAATAGTTAACATTAACTCCAATGGAAGTCGTGTGACCGAAAATGCTTATAATTAACACATTTTTGCTTGTAACTTCCTTATTTTATCAGATATTTGCACGAAATTTGAAACGAATGTAGAATTTTGTTAGTTCTTTCAATTGAAATCATGAAAATATACTGTTTTAGCTGGAATGGGCATCAGACCCATGGTACCTCACTCAAAACAAATAAAAAATAATAAGCGTTCATTCATATTCATAAACATTTATTTTGAGAATACAAGAGAAAACAACAATACACATCAAAATTAATTGTTCATTCATATTCATACAACACATATTCAAAGCATGAGTATTAATTTCTAGAAAAACACCGTCAGAATGAGTTGAATACAGACGATGTTTTTTTTAGAACTAAGCCTGCAGTACATTCGCTAATCTACCCGCCACAAATGTGACTTCACAATTTCCGCGATTTAGTTAAATACTTTCTCCTCGATGGATTTCGATGGAATTTCGTCAGTAACAAGATAAAACCTGTGTATTTAGGTCCACCTACATTTCATTAGTGTCCAAAGCTTAGATGAAGCCCACCGACCGGTTGAACGCAACGCAAATTTTCTGAAAGCCGCGGTGACCTGAAATCACATTAGGGCTGAAATCACGAAGTGTCCAACGCTTCAGGGACTTGCACTCTATGTAGTTACAGCCGTATTCAGGAAAAACATACTACCACCAGGCGGCCAGGAGAAGATATTGAATGCCATACACATTTTAGTACCGCGCGGCTTAGAACACATTTTTGAGTCAGAATTTTCCCCGCGAGTGGTTACGATGTCATCATACCTAATTAATGTGTTTTAAATTAGTAAGGTTGGTTAATTTAATATACTGTTGGGCTGTTTTTATAAACGTGTAATATTCTCTAAAACAAAATAACATTTTGTTGCCTCTTTATTTGTTTAAAAAGTCAAAAACGTCTCTGCTGTGTCCTGCTGCTGTCGCCACACAACATGAGCAGCAGGTCACGCAATTAGGAAATCCTCCGTGAGGGTAGCCCGTCTAGTTTCAGTTCGGCTCTTGGACTTTTAAGGCTGTGTGATTTGAAGAAAAAAGCCTAATTTTTAAGTCCGGGACCTTTAAAGGTACAGTGTGTAGGAATTTGATGGATTTATTCACCAAAATGTATTATATAATACAAAACTATGTTGTGAGTGGTGAAGAAATACCTTACAAAATTAACCGAAATGTTTATATTACCTTACAATGAGCCATTTTATGCATATACACCGCGGGCACACCCTTCCATGTAATTTATCACACTGCACAGCCATGTTCCTATAGTAGCACTACACGGACAAACTGAGCGCGTTTCGTAAAACGCAGGATACACGGGACTAGATCTTCTTCTTCGGCTGTGTTTTGTGGCAGCTTGCCACGCCAAGAGGAAGACCAATAACACAATTTACTTGTCGTGTTTTTTATTGGAAATAGAAACGGTTCTTTGTTGCGGTAAGAAGTATGTGCGCTAATGGCGGACCACACATACTCTGCACACGAGCCGACAGGAAAAGGGTTTGCTAAGCGACGCCGAAGCTGCCAGCTTTCTGCTGGACCGGTAAGTTTGTCTAGTTTCCGCTATATAAGTGAACTGTTTGTTTGATAGCTTTAGCTAATAGATGAGCTGATCATCAAGAGAAGTCGCGTTTTTCTTGTAAATGTTAAGCACTTTGTAATTGTATCATAAGTCCTTGTTGCATGGCCGTGTGCAAATCAAGTTAGAAATCATGTTTACAATCATAATTTGCATAAATCGGGTGTAAGTTATATTATAATACTGCTTAGCTTCCACATCCTCTCTTGTGCGGTTCTCCCGGGTAACGTTAGCTCCTCTGCATCTCCGCAATCTTCCTCTCCATCTCCGCAATCTTCCTCTCCATCTCCGCAATCTTCATCTCCATCTCCGCAATCTTCCTCTCCATCTACCTCTCCCTCTTACTACCTGTGTTAAATCCTCTGATTTACTCTGTGATGATGAGAAAAACGCCTGCTAAGACTTTCGCGGATAGATTACCTACCTTTAGCATTAGCAAGCGGTTTCAATAGGCTGTAAGTTACGAACCAAGTTACGGTGCCAAAAAATGCTATGCAAAATAAGCGAATAAATCACTGACACAATGTTAAACAAGTAACAATAATATTCACTACAACGATTAGAGTAAATGATGAATTAAGTAACTTTTATTTATTTATTTTTCTTTGTAAATAAACCTCGTCACTTGACTTGCAAAGGTTACTCTCTGCTGTCTCAGACGACGACATCTCCATCCTGTGTCTGTAACTTCAGTTTGTTTTTCACCTGTGAGACGTAGATTGCAATTATCAACACCACCGATAATGTCCGCTGTCATTTACGGAACCCTTTTGTCCTGTGACGGCAACCGTAGCTTCTCTAATAGAAGGGAGAGGATGGTGGCGGAGCTTTAGGTTGCAATTTCCAACTACGCCAATAGTGGCCTCTGTTACTTACATACAGAACCTTTAAGGCTGCAGCCCCTCAATTGGGACACAGCTTTTGTGTGTGCTTCTGCTAACCTGCAACGACTCCTGATCCCGCCGCTGGAGTCCTATGTCTGGCTATTAGCGGCCTGAACTGTGTCAGTAGTAGCGATAACCATAGTGATCAAATGCCATCAACTATGACTGAGCTGGTATTTTTGATAAGTTGGTGAACTGAAATAAATGGACTGCATAACTGCCACAAAAGGCAATACACAACAATCAGCTCGTTTTTCAAAAAACAAACCATTCAATGATCCTATGCCTGATGACTTTTCCCAGATGTGGCAGATCAGTTTTGTTATTTATTTGTATAGCTAGTCTTGCACTTAGCAAACAAAGCAAAACGTTGACATTATGACTAGTGATTGGACAGATCGAGGCAAATAGCGCATTAACACAGTTAATTTTACTGCAAACCATTTGCCCAAATGTCGCAAAGTAACTACTTGAGCACTATTTAAAGTCCAAAGTATGCAAAATAATTAACAAAAATGAAATAATTTGCAAACAATTTGGGGCCCCCAGTTAAAAAATACCATCTGCGCCCCTGCCCTAAGTAGGGCGATATATCCTGTTTGGAACGTACTGCTTGTTTGTCACGTCATGTGACATATGCGAGTGCAGAAGTTTCGTGCCGTTAATGACTGGTTGTAGTGAGTGAATCTGTAGTGACAGTGATAAACATTGCAGAGAGAGGCGGCGTGTGGTCTATCCCAGAGATACAACTTTTATTATGGGCGGAGGAGGTTAATAAAAAAAAATTGTCTTGGACAAAAAGAAACCAGAGAATTTTTCTGATAATTTCTGAGAGAATGAAAGCAGCGGGAGTTATCAGAAGACCTACAATGTCGATTGAAAATTAAGTCCTTAAAAACGTATTACAAGAAAGTTGTGGATAACAAATATCGATCTGGAAGAAGAAGGAAGACTTTTAAATAATTCTCAGAACTCGACCAGATTCTTAAGGATAACCCAGGTTGTCTCCCTGAATACACTTTTGTGCTAAAATTGCGCCTAGTTTTGCTATATGCACTCACCTAAAGGATTATTAGGAACACCTGTTTAATTTCTCATTTATGCAATTATGGTGGTGGTGTAATGGTGTGGGGGATGTTTTCTTGGCACACTTTGGGCCCCTTAGTGCCATTTGGGCATCGTTTAAATGCCTCGGCCTACCTGAGCATTGTTTCTGACCATGTCCTTCCCTTTATGACCACCATGTACCCATCCTCTGATGGCTACTTCCAGCAGGATAATGCACCATGTCACAAAGCTCGAATCATTTCAAATTGGTTTCTTGAACATGACAATGAGTTCACTGTACTAAAATGCCCCACACAGTCACCAGATCTCAACCCAATAGAGCATCTTTGGGATGTGGTGGAATGGGAACTTCGTGCATTCAACAAATCTCCATCAACTGCAAGATGCTATCCTATCAAAATGGGCCAACATATCTAAAGAATGCTTTCAGCACCTTGTTGAATCAATGCCACGTAGAATTAGGGCAGTTCTGAAGGCGAAAGGGGGTCAAACACAGTATTAGTATGGTGTTCCTAATAATCCTTTAGGTGAGTGTACAGTAGCACTAAATCCATTGCGATAATGTCTGTAGTATGCGCCATCTTTCATGTTTAGGTCCGTCACTATGGTTAAAAGCGTTGCGTGCGAATACCATACAGGCTTGAGTTTACATTTACATTTAGTCATTTAGCAAAGGCTTTTATCCAAAGCGACTTACAAAGAGTTTAGGGAGCAATAACCAATATGTAATACACAAGCAATAATACAGTAGGTGCCAATACAAAGATTCTGGTTTCAACAAAAGCTAGACCACTACCTGTTGTGACAAAGAGAGGGTTAGTGTTATTTTTCCCTTTAATTTCTATGTCAAGTATTCACAAAAGAGATGTGTCTTAAGTAGTTTGTTTAATGTTGTGTTTAATGTTGTTGTTAAAAGATGATGTTTTGGTTGACCGGAAGGTTGCTCGTTCAAACAGACAGTAAACAAGCTGCAACTTGAAACCGGTGTGTGAACAGGACATTTCGAGCCTCACAACCGTAAGTAAATATGGTCGTCAATCCTAAAAAGTGACTGTATGAACGTACCTCTAGTCCCCATCCACTTGAGAAAACAACCGAGGCACTCCTTAAGCTGAATATCTCTATTGGTGTTCCACAAAAGAAAGAAAGTCACACATGAGGTTGAGTTAATGATGAAAGACATTATCTATTTGTGTGAACTATACTTTTTATTATACGATTACACATAATATCTTTATTAAATGAGTTGTTTTTAAATCCTGACTTCCCTACACTATATGTTCTTACCTCCATGTAAATATTTACATTAAAGAATATTGTGTTTGAAGCTTACGAGACACTTCTAGTTCCTCAAGCAACAATTGGCTTTTCATTTTAATCTCCATATGCGTAATGAAATGAAGTTCACTCATACAGAGGCTAGCAAGAAAAACGGCACCAAACATGGACTTTAGCTGATCGTAAACAGTTTAATCCTCTTGACTTTTCTATAATGTCTTCAGTTACTCTTGTTGCTAGGCTACCTGCAAGAACCACAGAAATAGCTGCAACAAGTAGTGTGTAAAAACGCTAATAAACCACTGACATTTGTGGAGTTTAAGACTTCTGCCAGTGCGAACAAGGTGGCTTTGCTCCAAACCCATACACGGTGTTAATGTTACGGTTGGGGAGGCATGAGATAACTGTAGCCAAAGACATCGGGGGGAGGGTGGGGGGTTTTGGCGGTTAAGCTTTTCGTATATACAGCAGTGTTTGAGGGAGACTGGGAAAGGATTCCTCTTAAAAAAACGGAGAGGTATCAGGAGCGAGCTGCAAGATCAAGGCTGACAACTTCTCTGAGGCATTGCCTCGGGGGAAATTGCGGAAGTGCCACTAGTGGTCTGTTTGATAAATCAGAGGCCCTAAACCAACGCTGCTGACGTGTGCCCGCCAGCCACTGTCAGAGGCGATTCAAACAGAGATTAAAGGGTCTGATTACAGCGCTGAGAGGAACAAACTTTAATTAGAAGAACACAAGATTCTCCTGCTGGTTTCAACGGCCTTGGTCCCCATGCTGTCAAACTATCCCCGTGTTTGATCCCTGTCATCTTTAAACCAACATCTCAGGAAGTGTACCGTTACATCGGATTCTCTCACAGATTCTGATTCTTATGATCTGCGGATTACAATTTAAAAGATGTGATATTGACAGAAACTGTTTATACATGCTTTATCAAAACCCATATGCCACGTCTCAGATTGTCTGTGCAACAAAGGCACTTAAGTAATTCACTGTATATCAACTGCAACTTACAGTTATGCGTTTGACACACAATTTATTCAGAACAATTTACATCTTAGTTAAGCACCACATTTTAGCACTACGCAGTGAAGTACGCACATTCCTGGGATGGCTCGGGCAATATAAGTATTATGCACAACTAAAGTCATCTGCAGGGTTGCCAAGTCTCTGATTTTCCTGTGGAATTGAGCTGCTTTTAAACTGTTGCCACTGGTTATTTATGAAGACAGAGTGTGTTTATGATAACTTCTAGTGATTTTCAAGAAGAAATTGTGTGAAATGCATAACAGTTTTGGTAAAATATAATTTCAAGTACAGGGTCAGTTTTGGTATTTGGGCTGGGGTTATTGAGATAGTTTTAGGTTATTTTTCACTGGTTATTGAGCGTTTTGACACTCTGTCTTTACCAGACACGAGAAACGTAACAAGATTTGTCAAACCCATTAGGTTATTTGTCACATCACGCCGCACGTGTGGACAAAATGTTTAATTATGTTGATGGGTCCGCTTGCGGTGTAGACAATGTGTATTGTGATTGTATTTGGTTTTATTTACTTTCTCTATTTCATATTTCTTTTAAAGTTATTTTTTTATTCTATGTGTAAAATGTGTTTTTCTTTTTTAAATGCTTTTATGTGTACATCTGGTTTGTAACAATTAAGATTTTAAAAAGCTGTACAAAAAAAGTGGAGCTTCATCCACCACGCAGTCAGGAAGCTAGACTCCCTTCTGACCTCCGCATTGTTGGCGCGTTACTATTTTGATGCAAGTGCAATAGTCAATGGCGCAATATGTTTTGGGTTATTTAAAGTCACCATGAAACAGAAGTTGCTATTGCCTTTTTTCCATATCATAACGTGTATCCGAGTGAAATGGCTTCTGAAATAGAAAAAATGTAAGACGGGTCTTTATTTTGCCCTTTCCTATTTGATTGGTTTGTTTTAAGTTGGTAAAGTAAAAAATGCCTGGCAATTGGACTGTCAGTGTAGTCCTACCTCTTGATGTCATGTGGTGAAGAGTTGTTGTTGAGTGGGAAAGAGGAGCTTACCTTTTTCTATTAAAGATTACAAGTGCAAATTAATAAAAAAAAAATGGTGTGCACGGACTTCAACTCCAGAGCGAAACCATCAGGAAGCCATTTCGCTCTGGAGTTTCTGGCGGCGGCAGGAGAGGCGGGGTTCAACGAGGCAGAACTCAAAGTGATCTTCAGTGGCTGCCTCAACGAACCAAGTTGAGAATTCTGAGGCCAATGAGCTTCGCTGATATGGTGAGATGCACCATGAACAAGGATGAGCCCAGGGCCTAAGCCACAGCAAGTCCACCTGCTCCCTTGTTCCCAATCCCGTAGGGTCATGTCGTGGCAGCCACCACCCTCGAGGACCCTGTTCCGTCCGCCTCAACCACGTCTATCCTGCCCCGCCGGTGAGTATACGTGGCAAGTGGGGTAGAAGGAAGTCCTGGGAGTCGGCGTCTGATAAGTCCACGTTAGGACCCACCACGCCCCCGTCCACCACCCCGCTTCCAACCACAGTCCGGTAGTCCAGCTTAGGAGGAAGAGGAGAATTGAAGTCCAGGAGGATAAACCTTCTCCTGAGCGCAGTCTGGAGACCAAGCCTGCCGCAACCACCGACCCCGCCGCGGCAGCAGCCACCAAGTCCTCAAATTAATACAGAAGTTACATGAAACAGCTCCTTCAAATTAACTTTGCATTGTGTATGAGTAGTGAATGTAAAAATTAATGTTGAAAGTCTCAAAGTTATCCAGAAAAGACAAAAGAAGACAGAATATTGCTAACTTAACAATGCATCCCAATGAAACAGTTGTCGTCAGAATCTAAGGTTTAGAAAAACTGTAAATGTCAGGTTATTTTGAAATGTTTATTCAGGCCTGGATGCAAATTACTGAATGCATGAACCAGGAAACTAACATTAAAGAGGTTAAATGACCCATGTTTGATTCAGTTTCAGCGTTATGAAATCATATAGGATTGTACATAATATATATTCAAACATCTACATATTCCAATTCAGTAACTATGACTACAAATAAGATACTTTTTGGGGAGAAATTTGAAATTGCTGCAACTTTTGCTGAATATCTAGCTTTAATCATCCTTAACATTAAGAGTTCACATTTCAGCTCAAGACATTTAAGTTTTACATCTCTTCATTTTAACGGAATGAGACCAGTACCAGTAAAAAGCTTTGGACACTCCTAGCATCATGGCCCTTTAGATCATTAGAAATGTGCTTTCAATCCCAATTTATGATTTGGAACTGTATGTAACAATGATGCTTATAAAGTGAGGAAATCCCTTTTTTATAAAGCTGTAATATAATTATAAGTAAAAATTTCATTTCCATAGAAGTTAAAAAGTAAATATAGTTGACAAATATTCCGTGCATGTAGAAATGTAGAAATGTTATTTTTCTAGATATTTTTCGTGGACTTTTTCTCATACAGGATACATTTGCATATATTTTGTTGTCACCAAAATGCAATGATTTGCAATTTCATAAACCTATTTCTTAAAGTGGCCCTAACACACAGGGTTTCTTCCAATCTCATATTAATCTTGAGTACCTATAGAGTAGTATTGCATACATTGTATGTTCGAAGAGTATTTAGTTTGATCACATTTATTAAAGATAGATACAGCTGTACGATTACTTCCGAAATCATACAGCGTGTGCAGGATGGGTAGGCTGAACTAAAGCACATTGCCAACAAAACACAGACATCAGTTTCACTCAGCGCATGCGGTTCATGTCCAGCATCTTTTAGCGCTGGGACGTCTCCATGTATCAGTTTCAAACGATGTTTAAATCCAGTGCTATATCCACAGTTTATATAACATTCATCACCCAAATGCAGTGAACAAACAAACACCTGAACTTCGCGAACATATGCTCTCTCTCTGCACACAAGTGAAAGTGACGTCTGCGCATGCTCCTTCTCCTGCTCTCCATGCTGCCGCATGGACGTGCCGCGTGCTTTTCCGGGAGAATTGTCCAATAGGGAACTATGAAAAATTGTAACAAAACAGTTTTATATGTTCAAAAAAAACTTTCAGAAACCTATACGATCGCTGGGGGAGTGTATTGGGCACAGACATACTACGTAATACGCCCAACTCGTTTTTTGACAAGTTTACCATGTTAGGCATGAGAAGACAGCACACTTAATATTGTAAAGAAGTCAGAATGCATGACACATCGTTGTAGCACCCCTTTAATGTTTATGGTAATGTAAATGCAAAAAAAAGGAATTTGTTGGTAGCAACAGGTGCTGAAAAAGGATAGGCCTACTGTTTACCATCGAAATTTTGGAATTGAGGACATCTGTTGCTGAAATGTTGGGAGACAGTTGTTGTCCTCATTCATTTCAGATACAAGATTCTATCTGCTTAAAAGTCATGTCGTTTTTGTCATATGTGTTACGCAAAAATGTTGCACAAAATGTTATTAAATGGGGAAAGGTCTTAACTGTAGACAGGCCAATTTATCCTCTACACGGAGACATGGTATTGTCTTCCTGAAGGCAAGGCCTTCCATGAAAAAGACATAATAAGGCCATGAAAAAGACCTATATGCATGGAATGTTCTAAAAACTATATATACCTTTTAGCATTTACTGCATGTTGCTATACAGGTGCAGTATTACACACCAGTGCCATTTGAGATTCAGAATTTTGAACTAAGCAGTGATAAAAGGCTGGATAGTTCATCCTCTCTCAAGTCAGGAGGATGCAATGTACACAGTTCCCAAAATACATTTCACATTTTGATTTATCTGACAACAATGTGTTTTCTACTTTGACTCGGTCCATTTCAAGTGACCTTTAAAATACGAAAAGATCATGATGATGATAAATTCCCCAAATAAGGACCAGCGGTAATGATAAAATTATATATATTTATTTAGTTTTATCTTATGAACAAAAACATATTGATTATCTTAGGTAAATGGTAGGACCTAGAAGCTGTATTAAAGCAACACTTTGTTGTGAGGTGTTGCGCAGGTTACATTTCAACTATTTTGTAAGTTATATATAATATAACCTTATATATAAAAACCTTATTTTTGTGAGTGGATGGCCTGCTACAGTGCCTCTGATTTACAAATGCGATTTTCTTAATATTTAGATTTTTGCACCTTCTGATTCTAGAGTTTCAAATGGCAGTTTCTCCGCCAGATATTGTCATATCCTAACATCAATAGAAAGCTTAATTATTCAGCTTTCGGATGATCCAAAAATATCCATTTAGAAAATTTGACCTATAAGTCTGGTTTTGTCATCCAGGGTCACATATGCAGTATCAGTACTATGAACGTGCACATTTTTTTAAATGGTTATATTTTAGATATAATGAAGTTTAATTGAATGGTAGCCTAATGTTAACCTGTAAGTTGTTTATAAGTCATGGAAATATTTTTTTAAGAGGCCCAGATGTGTGCACTGTTTCATTTGTTTAATTGTTTTTGCCTTGTCTGTGGACATGTTCTCTTATAGAAGGCAAAGAACAATTGATCCCCACAGGGACCATAAGTGAGACTTAGGACATAAATCAAGTTATTAGCATTGAAGACATTGAACGATGTAATAGTTTTTGCAATTGCTCTTTTGCAAAAATAAATGAACCTAAACTGGAAAACTAGCTCTTTGGTTAAAAAAAGGTTCCTGACCCCTATTCTATAGTGTGGCTTTATTAAAAGTTAATTTATTTACCAAAAAAATCTGAAAATACTACTCTATTAGGTCTGTTTTACCCCTTTAGACAATTACCAAACATCAGTAACCCAAAGTTACTTTCAAAATGAGAAACATATTTCCCATACAAAAGCCAGCAATATCAACTAATTTTAAATCATTCCTAGTCTTTAGTTGGAGCAGTTAACAACATACTCTAGGTAACATATAGGCTTACATGATATGCATTCAGTTGCATATAATGCCGGTTTAACTTATCAGACATTTTTGCACAAATGTAATAAAATAATTAATTCACTTTATTTTAATAATAATAATGTTATATAACATGTAAATAATATTTTTAACCACTCTAGTCCATATGGTGGTGATAATGAAGTATAAGGAAATTTGAAATGAAGTATAAGGAAAATATGCTTTTGTTATGTATTTAAGGTAATGTAAATGACCTTCCTGTTTACTTATTATAATCAAATATATCAATAGGGCTGTTGTACATTTTGTACTACGCTGAATGTTAATAAAATCCAAAACAAAAACAGTTAATCTGTTTTCTTGCACATTCCTGCACTTATTTGAAATGGCCAACAAACTGACATCAGGCCAAAAATATAAGAGGCTTCTGAATTGTCTTATCGCTTCGAAACAACTCATTCTAAACCTGCCCCCTTTTAATTCACTTTTTAAACATAATGAAGCCTATATTTAAGCCCATACTGTACTGAAAAGATCCTTTTAATACTTCAAATTGCACTTCTAATAGACAAAGGAACGAACAATTTTATTACTATTATAAATGTATCAGAACTATTAGTGGGGATATCTGTTTTGCTCTACTTCTCTAACACCAACTATGTAAAATAATAAATTAAAGCATTTACATGCTTTAAATAATTATATATTACGAAACACAGAGTCTGAACTAACAGATGCAAGAATGAAAGTTGCAATTGTGTGACGTAAAAAAACCCTCATTGTTGCTGGCGAAATCCGTTGATAAATTACACTTTGCACCCGTTGTGAATACAGCTAGGTGAGAAAATATCGACTCATTCTAAAACTGCCCCCTTTAAATCCTGTAAGCAAACACAATGTAACCTATATTTAAGCCTATACTGTTTAAACATGTTTGAACATATAAAACTGTTTTGTAACAATTTTTTTAGTCCCTTATTGGACAATTCTTGGAAAAGCATGCGGCACACCCACGCCGCGTTAGTTCAGCCTAACCATACCCATACCACCCAACCCCCCCCTCCCCGCACGCACCGTAATATTTCGGAATTAATCGTACAGCTGTATCTATCTTTTATAAATTTGATCAAACTAACTACTCTTTGAAGAGACAATGTATGCAATACTACGCAGCCGCAGTCAAGTCCTCATTTCACATATAAATGGCCAGCGATTGACAACTACCTTATATGGCACTCGTATTCACATAAAGAAGCCATGTTAACAAGTTGAACAAACCAATGTATCTAAACCAATATGAAGTGAACCAAACCAATGTATAGCTGAATAGACCAATACATACTTGAACAAACAAATGTATCTAAACCATTCTGACACATAACTGAACAAACAATTGTATCTAAACTAATATATAAATGAACAAACCAATGTATTTAAACCAATATGCAGTGAACCAAACCAATATATAGTTAAAAAGACCAATACATGAACAAACCAATGTATCCAAACCAATAGTTGAACTAACCAATGTATGTAAACCAATATATAGTTGAACTAACCAATGTAACCAAACCAATATATTGTTGAACGTACCAATGTATCTAAACAAATATATAGCTGAACAAACCAATGTTTCTAAACCAATATATGCTTGAACAAACCAATATATAGTTGAACAAACCCATGTACACTTGAGGAGACCAATGTATACTTGATCAAACCAATGTATCGGATCCAATATATGTTTGGTTACACCAATGCATATAAACCAATGTGTATGACATTAAACCATACATTCAACTTAAACCAATACATATTCACACATTATATTACATTTTTTCTTTAACGTCTTCCCATATTTAAGACGGTGCGGTGCGCCTGGTGCGCAGACTGTTTTCTCGTCCTTAAACTGACAAAAGTGGATTCTGAAACGCCCACCTACACTATGCGCATGACCATGCGCTTAGATCGTGAAAATAAGACACAATGAATGTAAATGTCCGCTTTACAGAAAACAGTTTGCTGGCTCTTTGGAGATTATCAGCAACTGCAGTGCTTTACCTTATAATCCTAATAATTAGCACTTTTAATTTTGATCACATGGTTCAGGTTGTAAAGGGATACAGATTAGTCTATAAAGCATTCTTGTGATAGATTTATAGACAGTACTTGTGTAAAAGCCTAGGAATCCATTGATTATTTTAAACGGAGCTGTAATGATTAAGAGCATAAATATAGAATTCATTGAAAGGTCGTTGTGGTCATTTGTTGAATGGCAAATACATAATTAAATGTGCTAAGAATAATACAACTGTGTATCCAAATGTTTGCCATGGGTTACTCATCTGTCATGTGTGCTCTGTCTGATATTATAATAATATCTGTCTTTTTGCTGTTTACCTTCATTTTCCCAAAAGGACACATTCTGGATTAATATCCTTGGTCCTCTAACAACAGTCATATGAAGCAATTTGGAGTTAGGGTTTCATTTACATTTATTTAGCAGATACTTTAATCCAAAGCGATTTACTTGGGAATGTTTGATGAGATCCCGGTCACGTCAGTACGTTGTCTGGGACTGACACAGTGTGTGTGTTGTTTTGTCGAGTGCATGTGATTGTTCTTGTGACAGTGTTATTTACCCCGTCCTTGTGTCTCCTCATCAGGCTTTTCCCCTCACCGGTTTCTCATCGCCTCATCACTCTGTTCACCTGTAGATTGTCCCCGCCATCATTAAATCAATTTATCCTTCTCCCTTTCACCTGCTGTTCTTTATGTTCCCCATAATCCCTTGTGTTCTCTCGTCTTGTGTGAGGCCATTTCTCTTTAGCCAGCTTTGACTACCAACACTGCCATTCGGCTTTCCTGAAAGTTTCTCATTCTACCATAGCTCAGTCTCAAGTCGTGTTTCTTATTGTAGTTTCCCATAGCCTTGCCTCATTTTCTAGTAGTCCGTTACTTAATTTTTTTGCCAGTACCTTTTGTCTCTCTGCCTCTCCGCAGTATCCGTTGGCGTCCCGGACTTCTCCACCCTCGACAACCAGGCACGGCTCTCCTGGCAGAGGATAATTCCCCAATGGGTCAACCACATCTCTCTCACAGTGAGTTTCGACGGGTCTAGGATCCACATCTCTCTCCCTGTGAGTTGCGACAGGTCTAGTATTCTCCCCACTCTTTGTCCTCCTGCCGTGGTGTGCTCTTCTGTCCTGGTATGCCTTTGTCATCTCACCGGCGGGTTGAGGATCTACCCGCTGATTGTTGTGCCACTGGTGGTGCCTCACTTGGATTTTTTGTGGACTATATTCTGTTTTTCCCCGCACCTGAGTCTGCCGCCTTGTACCATGACAATTTATTAAGGGACCAACAAAACATCAATAAACATTTCCAAAAAACCTCACAAGTCAATGATTTAAGAATATTATTTCCACACTGTTACAACTGCTGTATGAATTACTTATTTAGCGTTATCTCCTTGTAGCTCCGACTATGTACAGTAATAGCACATGTTCCTCAAATTTCACACCACCAGCTAAAGGTTAATTTGCTTAGGCGGCCTGCATGTGCCTCATCAGCATTTCTGCAACCCTGATGTAAAAGGGTCGCTAATCCAGGTGTTTTCTGCAATGTAAAATATTCAGTGGTATCCCCAGAATTTCTCTGTGAAGTTTCAGGTCAAAATACACCACATTCTTTCATTACAAGATGTTGAACATGGGCATGTGTGGTTGCAATGGAAAACGTGCCGTTTTTGTGTGTGCTTTGACTCTCTTTCGTTGTAATGAATAAGCTTTACAGAAATTATGTTGGTCACAAATCTTCTGAACCGATGGGGGCGATGCATATTACCACTAACGTTACGACATAACACCTGTCTTTGGACCATGTCCCAGGTTTAGCCGCGAATATGTAATATATGTAAATATGTAAACAACCGCTAACATTCTAAAGACATTATTTAAGAAAGGCGATTTAAAAACTATGTGTAATACTTACTACTTCCGGCGATGAAGCTTGTTCGCAAACAGCTGGTACTGATCCAATCTTGAGATTTTTTTTGGGCGAAACCCATGCTAAACTGACGGGCCACCTGGTCCCGGAGCTTAGATTTTTTAATCTTTCCAGCTACCGGGAGCTCTAGCTTCTGACCTATGCATCGGCGGAGACCTTTCCAACGAGTCCTTCCGCACCGGAGAAACAGACCAGTAAATGTTGGTTTATCGATCCGAAAAAAGGAAATTCTTCCCTAACGCTAAGTCATCATCGTCCAAACCCGGGACTTTTGGTCTTTAATAACTCAGAACCCAGGCACATCGGAAAGGTCTCCTCCAGGCCTCCTTTTTTGTTCCATTTTACATCCAACAACAGCACACATTTCTTGTTTCCTGGACATTTTTGTCGCTGGTTAGTGGCTACACCTGCTCTTGCCTGAAAATGGCTGCAGGTGGATCTACACGCTCATAAGGCGGAGTGTGTGGGCGGTCATGGGCAGGCATAAACAACGTGACATCAGATTGATAGGGGATCGCCTACAGCCTGTTTTGTGTCACCGTTGTGGTTTAAAGGAGTTTACAAAAAGAATTTATGGATTTGTATATTAACAGGGTGTTTCTGAACACACGCTGGTGACTCAATTTCTGGTAGATAAGCATTTAAAAGTGCATTTTCTGGGATAGCGGCCCAGTAGAAAACTTAAAAAAGTTTTATCCACAAGCAGAAGAGCTGCATGTCATTAGGTTTCTTTTTTATATTTAAATGTATTCCCCTCTGAAAGATGATGTTTGACTGAACTAGGACAAGCCAGGCTTGTTTAGAGGAGTTCTGGGAAGGACTGCTGGAAATCTCACGAATAAATAACATTGTGAGCGATCAGGACATATGCTATAACTGACAAAATGTTCCAGTGTGGATGGACGATAACGGCTGAGGACTGCATGGTTGAATCATCTTGTCAGTTTAGAACACTTGCCAGCCATTTCAATGAGTGTGTGTATAAATAATGGAAAAACATGACGTTTGTTGTGAAATTATGATTTTGGTGAAGAAGCACTGTCCGCTTCACAGTGTTTAGTGTGCACTGTGGTGATATTTTTATGGTTACTTTGGAAATCGT